>CP125977.1:412759084-413495334 GCA_030063025.1 Avena longiglumis | reverse complement strand
CCCACACCTACCCCAGGCATGGGCCCACCACTGGCCACGCCTAGAGGGGGTGCAGCCACCCTAGGCACCCCCTCGGCCTCCCTCTGGGCCTATAAGTTGCCTTTTGACCTAAAAACCGAGGGGGGTTCGATAGTTTTCCAAAAAGTGTTCTGCTCCGCCGCCGCCACCAGAAACCAAGATTCGGATCCAGAAACTCCGTTATGGCACCCTGCCGGGACGGGGAATTTGGAGAGGATCATCGCCATCGCCATCACCAACGCATCTCCATCAACCATCGATGTTTCCCTTATCCATGAGTGAGTAATCCACCGCCATAGGCTTGGGGATGGTAGGGATTGGATGAGTTCTATCATGTAATCGAATAAGATCTGTTAGGGCATAATGCCTAGTATCTCTATTAGTGCTATTTGACTTTGTTGCAACTTGTTGTGCTTAATGCTTGTCACTAGGGCCCGAGTGCCATGATCTCAGATCTGAACTTATTATTGAATCGTTATGATAGTATTGTTTGTGATCTTATCTGCAAGTTGTGTACACATATCATTGTCAGTATCCAAAGGCCCCAAAGTGACAATAATTGGGACAACCGTAGGGTATGGCTATGGTGTGAGGATCACATGTGTTCACGGAGTGTTAATTCTTTGCTCCGGTGCTCTATTAAAATGGGCACCTTAATTTCCAGTAGTTCCCTAGAGGCCCCGCTGCCACGGGCTGGCTAGACAGAAGATGTTGTGCAAGTTCTCATTGCGAGCACGTATGACTATATTTGGAGCACATGCCTAGGATTGTTTAATACTTGGATGATTGTTATTATTTATCTATAATGCCCTGGATGTTGAAGTTAAATGTTTAGACTCATCCATGCAACGCCCGTCCATCCATCCCTATGCCTACCGCACTCGAATCCTACTGTTACCATTAGTGTTACTATTGCTCCTGTTTCACTATCACTGTTGCTATTGCTGTTGTTGTTGTGCTATTGCTACTGATAAACTTCTGTGAGCAAGAACTATTTCCAAGTGCAGCTGAAAAAACAACTCAGTTGTTAAGTCTTGTAAGTATTCTTTGGCTCCCCTTGTGTCGAATCAATAAATTGGGTAATACTATCCGCAAAGACTATTGCGATCCCCTATACTTGTGGGTCATCAAGACTATTTTCTGGCGTCGTTGCCGGGGAGCATAGCTTTATTTGTAAGTTCACTTGGATCTATTATTGTTCACTGCTACTCTTTTCATCATGGGGAAGTCTCGTGATGGAAAGTTCCCTATTTTATCATCCACTACAAGAAGAGGTACAATCATAAACACCTCTGCTGCTCTTGATTCACGGTCTGTTATAAGTAAGCTTGTTACACCACCACCACATACACATGCTACACACACTGCTACTACTGCTGAGTATGAAACTGCTTTTGATACTCATGATGTTACTTCTACTGTGCTTGATGCGAGTGGTTCATTAGGTCCTTTTCTAGATGCTACTATGGCTTGTCTAGGAAATACTGAAACTCCTAGTGAAGACAATATTGTACCTGTTAGCTCACCTGAGGCTAGTGAGAGTTATGATATAAATGATGGTTATATTGAGTTCACTAATGATTTTGTTGAAGAGTGCCGAAACACACATGGTACTAGTGCTGTTAAGAGTCTCCTTGCTAGACGTACTATTATGCCTAAGTTGTCCTCTGATCCTAAGTTTGCCATTTCTCCCATAGATATTAAAGATGAAGACTATGATTTCTCTCTTGATTTATCTTATTTAGATATTGTTGAGAAAGAACCTTTTTGTGGGACTAAAAATGAGAGTATTGTGGCTCATATGAATGAGCTTTCTACTATGAGTGCTTTGTTCTGTAATGATTTTAAGATGCGCAAGTACTTTGTTACTAAGATCTTCCCTTTATCACTAAAAGGAGAAGCTAGGGCTTGGTTTAATATATTACCTCCCGGTTCCATTGATAGCCTTGATTGCTTGATTGCTTCTTTCTTCCAGAAATATTTTCCTTCCAGTGCTAGACATGCTGCTTTGCAGAGAGTTTTTGATTTTAAACAGTGAGAAGAAGAGAAATTGCCTGAGTCATGGAAAAGGTTCCGTGCCTTGATTCATGCACATCCTGGATGTCCATTACCTAAGAATGAGCTTCTTGATATTTATTATAATGGGCTAACTGATGATTCTAGGACCTACCTAGATAGCTTTGCTAATTGTGTTTTCAGGAAAAGGACTCCTACAGATGCTGAAGAATTAATGGCTAAGATAAGCAACAATTATGATGATTGGACTTCAACTGAGCTAAATACACCTGAGCCTATTACTTCTGAACTAGTTGTTCCTGAACCAGCTCCAAAACCAACAACAAAGAAGAGGGGAGTTATTGCATTAAATGATGAAGTGATGAAGGAAGCTAAGAAGTGTCTAAAGGAGAAATGTATTAGAGTTGAAGATGTGAAGAATCTACCTCCTATAGAAGAATTATGTAAGCCAATTCCTCAATCATCTACTATTGAGGTACACTCTCTCCAACACTTTGACGAAGGTGATATTCCTTATGGTAAGCCTCCTGATCAATGTTTAGAGGAACTTGACACATTTATTGTTATGCAAGGGTATTTTAATAAACAAGTTTAGAATCATTTATTGGAAAATTCTAGAGCTATCCATGAGTTGAAAGATATTGTGGAAAGAACTTCTAATGATATTAAAATGCTTTGTAAACAGTTTCAAATGGTTCAAACTCAACTTGATCAACTTGCTAAGGTGCAAAAGGATATGCTAGTTAATGCTTCAGGAGATAAACATGCTTATGGAATTAGAACTAGGAGTGGTATAGCTACTCAAGATCCTTTATATCCTGAAGAACACCCTAAAAGAATAGAGCAGGATTTCCAACAAGGTGAAGATAGTGGTAGTCCTCATAAGAGGAAGAAAAAGAAACATCGGAGAGTTGAGGAACCACTTGAACCTGTTGTAGATCCTAATAGTATATCTGTCTCTGATGCTAAAACTGAGAGTGGGAATGATAAAAATGAGTCTCCTGATAAGGAGGAAGGTGAGGAAGAACCTGAGAAGCACACTAAGAACACTAGGTACACAAAGGAAGATTTTATTGCTAATAAACATGGTAAAGAGAGAGAACCTTGGATGCATAAACCTATGCCTTTTCCAGGTAAGAAACACAAGTCAAAGGAGGAAGAACACTACAACAAGTTTTGTGAATGGATGAAGCCTTTATTCTTGCAAATTCATTTCACTGATGCTATTAAGTTTCCTCCTTATTCAAAGTATATGAAGGATATTGTCTCTAATAAAAGGAATATTCCTAGTGAGGAGATTTCTACTTTGCTTGCTAATTACTCCTTCAATGGTAAGGTTCCAAAGAAACTTGGTGATCCAGGTATACCAACTATTCCTTGCTCCATTAAGAATAATTATGTTATGACTGCTTTATGTGATTTGGGAGCTAGAGTTAGTGTTATGCCTTTTTCTCTCTATAAGAGACTCCATCTAGAAAAGTTGATACCAACTGTTATGGCTGATAAGTCAACTACTATTCCCCTTGGTATATGTGAGGACGTTCCTGTTCAAGTTGCTCATAATTGCATGGTCTTAACTGATTTTGTTGTGCTTGAAATGCCTGAAGATGATAATATGTCTATTATTCTTGGGAGACCTTTTCTTAATACTGCAAGTGCTGTCATCAATTGTAATCAAGGAAAAGTAACATTCAATATTAATGACAAAGAGCACACTGTCTATTTCCCCAAGAAGGTTGTTAAGAGCTATTGTCTGAATTCCATTGAAAATATTAAGAGCATCAAGTTGGAGAAATATATTGTCCCATTCCACAAGAAAATTTTGAAACCATTATGATTGGGACCATTGCTATCAAGTATGAGGTAACATAATCACCATGTGGAATGAAAAGTTTTGCTTCATATAAGATTTTTTTGGTAACAAGACTTGATCAACCTTGTTAACAAAAGGATTTTAATGAACAAAATAATGTTTCCACTTTGGTTATACTTGCTTTCTTTTACTTTTCTCCTTCCTAGTCTTTCCTTTAGCTTTAATTTTGCTAGTTGTTTGCTTGTTAGAGTTTCTTAGAGCTCATGTAGTTTGGCTTTTGGTTTTCTTTTGCTTCTTCTGAAAAAACTGTTTCTGCGAGAAAATCAATTTTCATACCCTGAAAATTTCCCAAAAATAAAGTTTCCCGAAAAATCCCAGAAAATTCAAAATAAATTTTTCCTCAAAAAAAAGGGGCAGAGAGGCACCTGAAGTGACCCGGGGGGCCACCCCAGGCCACCACACCTATGGTAGGCGCAACCTACCAGGTGGCGGCGCCTGGGGGGGGTTCTGGCCCACCTAGGCCCCTCCAGGCTGCCTCCTCAAAGACACCTTCTTTCTCTCTCCCAAAAAACACCGAAAAACTTGCTCAAGCTAGAGTTCTTGTTGATCTTGCTCACGATTTTCGATCTCCTTGTTCAGCCCATCTCTAGTGCTGATTTTTGGAGGGATTGTTCCTTGGTATGTGTCTCCTCCACTTGTCCAATTAGATTTGTGATTGGTAGATTGTATCTTGAGTATTTTGCATCTATAGGTGACAGGTTGTTTGAGCTTGCATGCTTGTTCTATGCTTATAATCTTTGTTTTGATGCATGTGTAGTCCTCTAGCAAGTTCCTATAGTAGTTGATCATCATTTATCAACTTAGAAATCACTTGGTTTGATGGTTGTCTAAAATTTCAGCAAGGAAGATGAGTGCTTACCCACTGAACCAATATGACTTGATGGTGCATGAGCCAATGAAGGTTCATCGTGAAGGCAGTTTTTCCTTCCATATATCCATGCCATGAATTTATGAGAACTGCGGGGATCCTCCAAGATTTCCAAACTATGGTTACAAATGCAGGGTTGGAACACTTTGTTGAAGGTGAACCATTCCAATATGTTAAGCTAACCATGGCTTTTGTGCAAGAATTCCGGTTCACTTGGTCTACATCTAATCCCATGGTCCATTACGAAATATATAATATATCTGTCGACCTGCCTTTTGTTGATTTCTTTGCAGCAATTAGAGTACCTCAGTGGGGATCTTGTGAGAAGATCAATGAGAGACCCAAGTCACTTGTGGATTTACATGCTGAGATTTGCCAAGGTTTCGACTTCTCAAAGGAAAGTGGTAAAATTCAGAACGTTCAACTCCCAGCTATTAGATACTTTGCCTATTTCATTACCAAGTGTGTTCTTGCTAGAAAGTTGTCTTATTTTGATCTAGCTTTTATCGCAGCTGCTTTGAATAGGAATAGATCTTATAGCTCGGGTGCTCTGATAGCTCACCGTCTCACCACCAACCGTGAGAAGGGTGGAATTTGTGGAGGTCTCATTGCTTCTAGGTTGCTAGCTTTCCATGGTTTAGAGCCTCACTATTCAGATTTTCAGTTCCCCATAGAGAGGCTTGATATTGAATCCATGATTCAGCATGGTTTTGTTTCCTTGGGGACTAATGTGAGAAGTTTACCATATTAATTATCGTTTGCCCAGCATGGTCGGACAAAGGGTAGGACTAAGAAAATAGTTTATTTGCCCGCACCTGCTTTGTTTAATTTTGATAACAGGCAAGGATGGTCGCTTATGGAGGAGGAGGTTGACACATTTGTGGGGGAACTCTCCCAGCAAGAGAAGAATGTTGAAGAGGATGCCGAAAACTATTCGGTTCAGCCCTCCAACTTGGGAGAGTATTCATACCAGCAACCCTCATTTGATTGGGGCGCGTCTTCTTCTTCATCGTAGGCGCCTGACTACGATCATTCCTCCCACCAGCTTGGGGGTACTATCCGCGCTATTGAGCCCCACTTAGGCAAAAAGCCTAAGCTTGGGGGGAGGTACACCGACATCACACTTATATATATATCATGTTCGGTCGGTTCTTTGTATACCCATTGTTTTCGCTTTCTTTTTGGTTTTTGCTGCTTCTTTCTAAAAACCCAAAAATACCAAAAATATTTTCATTATTTATCTTGGTTTGTTTCTTTGCTTTGGTTTGCCTTAGAAGAAAAATCCAAAAATATTTTTTCTTTGTTTGGTTTGCTTTGTTTTTGTTTGGTTTTTCTTTGTTTGCTTGTTTCTAAAAATTCGAAAACACCAAAAATATTTGTTGGTCTTGTTTGGTTTTGTGAGTTCTTTGCAGGGTTCAGCCGTCCACAGTGGATTTTGGTTTCATGTTAATTATTCAAGTCACACAAGTGAAGGGCAATAATGAAGATTAAGAAAACTCGAGGTGTGGTAAGAGGCTGGTAACGAACTCTATTTGTTTCATTCTTGTACATATACTTATCATTGTGAGCATGCTTAGCCTGTTTGTGTAAGGTGTATGTCATTATGGATGCTTAGTAGTTCTTGCTTGTCTATGATCTTGCTAATAGTTTGTAGCATGTCATATGAATGTTTGCTTGCATTGTTTTATTCATACTTTGGTATGATATTGTGGTATCCTCCTCTGACTGTTCATGTGAATCGACTTGGCACATGCTCACACATGCATATGACTAATCAATAGTCAGTAAGCCTCGATGATTTTTTTGCCTCAGAATTCTTGTATCACTTTCATGCCATAATTAGTCTTGTTTTGTTGCAAGCATGATTATGACAGCTATTGCTCTCTCGTTTGTTGCTCCCTCTCTATTGCTAGCCTTCACTTGCACTGAGTATGTTCTCTACCTATGCTTCCAACTCCCCAAAACCAATATTGCCAGCTGTGTCCACCATACCTACCTATTAGCATGATTTGCTACTTCAGTGCATATTTTATATATGTCGTGTTTTCTTACAAAATAAAATGTTTGTCTGTTTTGAGAAAGTTAGTTAGTAAAGCTCTCACAAACTTGATGGCACACTTTATTCTTTGCGCTTAATAATTCTGAACCATCGTGACCTGTCCATGAAAGTTATATGCTTGCTAATTATATGCTGGGAGTCAGCAGAACCGTGCTGTCACGGGGAACGCTTTCAACACTTTTTGGATATCTCATCCAGTTGATTCCTTGCTCTTTTGTTTACGGATGTCGACGATGTGAAATAAAAGGTGAGGTTGTGAGTTCATGGAGTTTATACATTGTGTTAGAGAAATGCCTGGACCGCTAGCCTAAGCCATGCCTAATCATGGTGGAAACTTGCAGCATCACCATAATGAGCATCTATGAAGCATCCTCAATAAAAAGCTATGCATATGGTAAATAAAAATATTGCTAAGATGCTCATTGTCTGCTTGCCTTGTCATTTTGGTTATGGGAAAGCTCATGTACCATGTGCAAGGGGTACCCCGTTGGCGGTTCTCGATGATATGCATGTATTTACAATGACAAGAACTTTCAGGTGACCAAAGTTGAGTAGCATGCGGAGCGGCCCTCGTACTCAAGGGACTTGGGATTTCCAGTTTATGGTTTGTCAAGAAAATGATTCAGAGTGGAACTCACTTTCACCTTAACCACATGAAGATGCCTATGATAGGGGCAATGAGATCTCAAAGCTAATGAGTACCTTCCTTTCAGCATTGGCAAGCCTTTCAAACCTTCACAAAACCATTTTCACAACTTTGTTGAGTCACCACTTATTCTATGAGCACCTTCTTGAGAGCATAGTTGTCATTCTTGTGTTTGTTCCAAAACTTGGTTAATTATGTCGTGACTTTTATTCTTGTATCTCTGATATCTTTACTTCTAGTCTTCATGTGAACTTCAGAGGTGCCTTGGCATTTATATTGTACTCTTCAAACAAAGGCAAGCGAGATACCACTCTATCATACCTTATTATGAGCATTGCAATGTTGCTTATGTTTATGTTTCATGCTACTTATTATTATTGAGTTCGTTTCTCTTCATAGCTTGCAATGACTATTGAGTAGACTTAGTTGCATACTCCTTATTATGAATTGTTTAAGCATCTACTCCTGTGCTGAGAATATTTACATCATATGAAGCAAAGTGTTCGTGAACGTTCTTTTATCGCACTCAGTTTTCAACTGAATTTGCTTGAGGACAAGCAATAAGCTAAGCTTGGGGGGAGTTGATACGTCCAAAATGTATCTACTTTCTCGAACACTTTGCTATTGTTTCTCCTCTAAACTTGTGTGATTTGGATACAACTAACACTGACTGACGTTGTTTTTAGCAGAATTACCTTGATGTCTTGTTTTTGTGCAGAAAATGAACTATCATGAAAAATCCCGGAAAATATGCCAAAAATTATATTTCACCAGGAGATCCACGGAGCCAGAAGACGAGACAGAGAGGAGGCCTGGGGGGCCCACACCCACCCTAGGTGCGGGCCCACCACTGGCCGCGCTTGGAGGGGGTGCAGCCACCCCAGGCACCCCCTCGACCTCCCTCTACGCCTATAACTTGCCTCTCGACCTAAAAACCGAGGGGGATTCGATAGTTTTCCAGAAAGAGTTTCGCTCCGCCGCTGCCACCAGAAACCAAGATTCGGATCCAGAAACTCCGTTCTGGCACCCTGCTGGGACAAGGAATTTGGAGAGGATCATCGCCATCGTCATCACCAACGCATCTCCATCAACCACCGATGTTTCCCTCATCCATGAGTGAGTAATCCCCCGCCGTAGGCTTGGGGATGGTAGGGATTGGATGAGTTCTATCATGTAATTGAATAATATCTGTTAGGGCATAGTGCCTAGTATCTCTATTAGTGCTATTTGACTTTGTTGCAACTTGTTGTGCTTAATGCTTGTCACTAGGGCCCGAGTGCCATGATCTCAGATCTGAACTTATTATTGAATCGTTATGATAGTATTGTTTGTGATCTTATCTGCAAGTTGTGTACACATATCATTGTCTGGATCCAAAGGCCCCAAAGTGACAATAATTGGGACAACCGGAGGGGATGGCTATGATGTGAGGATCACATGTGTTCACAGAGTGTTAATGCTTTTCTCTGGTGCTCTATTAAAAGGGGCACCTTAATTTCCAGTAGTTCCCTAGAGGCCCCACTGCCACGGGCTGGCTGGACAGAAGATGTTGTGCAAGTTCTCATTGCGAGCACGTATGACTATATTTGGAGCACATGCCTAGGATTGTTTAGTACTTGGATGCTTGTTATTATTTATCTACAATGCCCTAGATCTTGAAGTTACATGTTTAGACTCGTCCATGCAACGCCCGTCCATCCATCCCTATGCCTACCGCACTTGAATCCAACTATTACCGTTACTGTTACTATTGCTCCTCTTTCACTGTCACCGTTGCTATTGTTGTTTCTTTGCTATTGCTACTGATATACTTCTGTGAGCAAGAACTATTTCCAGGTGCAGCTGAACTGACAACTCAGTTGTTAAGGCTTGTAAGTATTCTTTGGCTCCCCTTGTGTGAAATCAATAAATTGGGTAATACTACCCGCGAAGACTGTTGTGATCCCCTATACTTGTGGGTCATCATTACATCATAGATAAATAAAGAAAAGGAGGAGGTGAAATGCATTTGACAAGCACGGGCACTATCTGACAGTGAGCACACAATAGCCATCACTAGGCAGACAAGCAAGGGCAATGCTTTGAGGAGTGGTACCAGCGTCATCGAAGGGTATTTCAACATCAAGACCTTGTAGGGAGCATGACCAACACCCGCTTGCACAGCGGCTGAGCACTAGGTGGCAATCAGGAGCAAAAGTGAATCAACGTGTGTAAATGGCATCGTCGAAGGGCCTTACTCCACTGAGAGAACGATGCAGAAACGAAGCTCGCCGGCAATTACGAGGAGTTATGCCAACGCCATCGAAGGGATTTGCAAGACCGAGGTTCGAACTGACATGAACCTTGACCACAACTCCGCCAGAGGGACAACCGTAGGCACTTTGCAAGGTGAGGAGGCCTCCTACACTGTCGAAGGGTGCCGATCAACCGAGACCGCGCAGTGAACACGAAGCTCATGACATACCCATGTTCATCACCATCGGACGAGGCCAAGCATCCACGATAAACTAAGAGCTGAAGTCGAGGCACTTCCCATTCCCAAAATCTTCAAGACCTGCAAAGAAGTACGGGGTTCCATTGTGACGCCTTCAGAAAGGGAAACGACGCCCATGGGCGTCGTCATCGCTGAGCTTTCACCCAGAACCGAAGCAACTGGCCAGAGGTGCATCTCTCAGACCACGCCCCCGGCAGGGTGAATGACACTAGAGAGCGCCGCCGTGGTCTGCTCAAACAACATAGGGTTAGAGCATGGATTTCTCTAGAGGCGCACCTCGAAACCATCTTGTCAGTGCAGCAGCGATGGAGCGCCGCATCTAGCATGGGGACCATAGTGACAGGGGCAAAATGGCATCATCCAGCCAGCTCCAGCAGCAGCCACCGGGCGTCGAGAGGAGGATGTCCCCTACATCCACGCGTGCCTAGGAGCAGCCACAAGAGCAAGGGGAGTGGAGCACCTTGCCAACAATGGGCGTGCGTGGCTACGTGCAACATAGATGCGTGCGGATGAGGCCAATGGTGGCCGAGATGCGCGAATGAGTTGACAGGCACCTCCTGGTGTTGGACGCCAACACGCTGCGACGGCGGACTGCAGCGGGAGCAGAGCTTCCTGGGCTGCTCGCCGGCGGCGCGGTTGCCGAGCCGGGGCATGATCTGAAGGATTGTGGGCGGATTTTGGTGGGCACAATTTGGATTTGGGGAGTAGGAGACCTCCCGCCACCGCCGTCCTCCATGGGACGGCCTCCTCCGGTGGCAGCGGGGGGAAGAGGGCGCGGGGTGGTCGGTTTTTGGTGGCGGCAGCGTGGTTGCCTCGGGGTCGCCTTAGAGCGACCCAGAGGCGCTAGGTTTCCTTCCCATTTTCTTTCCTACACTTTTGACACAACTCCTTACAAAGTTTATAAAATTATCATTGCAGTTGTCCCATTTTATGGTGGTACATAAATGAGTGCCGACACTTTCTTATAACAATTACCAACATAGAAGACCTAACTCATGTAGACAAACCAATCGCTAGGCATCTTCCATTGGAATTGAATGCAAGTATGTTCGATTATTGACTTTCATTATTCTATCTCTATTCTTGAACTTATTTTTTTTGGTGGTGTATATTTTCGCTTTATTAAGATTACAGACACTAAAACGTTCGTGTAATAGGTTCATCTTTTATACGTATGAGTATTGCTCTATAATGATTTGTGTGGCAATTTGTTAACTGCCATTTTCTATTTTCAGTTGTAGGTTATGCACATCAAGCTAGGTGGTGGAATATGTTCCCTTCTTTCTCTAGATCGGTTTGATATTTTGGGTTTTGACTACTTCCTTCGATCCATATTAATAATCGCCGAAATGGATGTATCTAGCACCGAAACATGTCTAGATATATCCGATTTTGCGACAATTAATATGGATCGAAGGGGTACTTAAATTGCACTGTAATTTTTGAAGTTTTATTATATTTTTCCTTGCATCGGTAACTTCAGAATTTTCTCCTAATTTCACATGAATTCAAGTTTTAGCCTGAACTGTCATTTGTAAAACAAATATTGGGCACAAAAGAAAGAAAATCAGTGGATGCGTCAATGACACAATTCAGCTGAAGCTCTTGATCCTCAAGGTTATTGATCTTTTTCTTATCCAGATTAATGCTTTCGTGCAATTATATATGTCTTGTGTGATTCTCCTCACAATCAGGATTCTTACTAACCATGTTATTGTACTTTATACATACGAGATATAATTGCTGGGAAACTAGGAACTTTGTACATCGGGTACAATGCAAGCCTAAAATCAGCTCTTGATTTAATCCTTTTCAATGTACACTTGATCAAATCTAAGTGTGTCATGGTCCTGCTGTTCCAATTTTTGCATCCATTACTACTGTGTGGCAATGGTGCATACCTTCTTCCTATCTCTCTTCAATAGCAATGCCCTGCCCAAATGTGCATCTCCTATGAATCATCGTCTTACAAAAATATGTTTAAATTCAGCCGTGTTCCTTTCAAGATGAAAGAGCTATATTATTTTATCTATAAGATGTAGTACCTCCGTTTCTTATTAGTTGACTCAACTTTATCTGGATATGTAAGAATCTAGATGCTTCTTAGTGTGTACATACATGCGTATCTAGGCAAAGCTGGGTCAAATAATTTGAGAAATATATTAGTGGGATGATGCAAAATGAATTTCTCCCGATTTGTTCACACTCCTTGCGGATTTGGATCTTCTGAAGTTGGTGTGATTTTTGTTGAAAAAAATGTGTATCATGAAGCAATTGTTTTATTTATACCAATCAAAGAACTTATAGAAAAATGTCTAATCTAAAAGTCGCATGGATGCAAAATTCGTCTGAGCTAGAGTACACTACGGTATGTTTCAACAACCATCTAGGGTAGGTTGTATTGATAACTTACGTGTAGTTATCCCCATAAAATATGAAAAAATGGCCAGAATCTTGAAACCATACGATGGAGCTCAATATTACCGCAACAAGATGCTCATCTTAAGTTCGAAGAGCGAGGTATTAAAGTGATACAATGGTATAATTTCATTTAGATATGTTGAGATCTGCTATAAAGTAATAAAAAATTCTAGGAAAAAAATATTTTTGAAAAGGGGGTGCACCCGACATCTGCATCAATTGATGCATATGGCTTTTTATTACATTTCAATTTCTTATTTCATCATTTTTGTGCATACCTTGGCTGATTCAACATCATATATGCCACCTTCACCTACTCAGTAAATAATAGCAAGCGGCGGACAACACGGAGAGGCGTGACGAGATGAATGCCGCTTAGAAGGTTGGCGTGCTGCTAGCCGCGTACTCGACATTGGATACGGTGGGGCTTGCCTCCGTCGTGTACTCTGAGCAATAGGTTGAAATCCGTGGTCCACGTACAACAACCGCTCTGCGCGCCCCGAGCTCTTCTGATGCTCGCCCGTCCTTCCGTCGATGGGTAGATCATGTTATAGTGCTTACACTTTTCTATTTTATAGTGTCACTTTTGGTACTTCTCCTATTGATCAAGCGCATATGTATATTATTATGTTAGTAGGTTTGTGTGTGTTCATAGAGGAGTCAACCTGAAACTATTATTGAGCAATGATCACTTTCAATAGCAAAGTCCCATTTTTGTTTTGAACCCTCTCAATATACTGATATCATATCAGACGGGGAGCATAACTTCTAGGATTGATCACTTGTTGCATCATAGTTAGTTCCTCCTTGTTATGGTGTTGTATTCTCGCTAAATACTTTCTATCGTGTTTGATCCATGTTTTTTGTGCTATTGTTTGTCAAGTAATTAAATGTGTTTGGTACAAACTTCACAAATAACACTCTAGGCAGTATCTTTTTGTCGTCTTGGTGGACAAACTATGAATGTGAATAAGCTATGTAACCATGGTATTGTTGCTTATAGTTTAGAGTATGTTGCAATGTATGCTATGGATACCTGCATTTTGTATCAATTGTTGTTGTAGCTGGCAGAGATGCTTTATTGGGAATTGTATAGCATAGGTGAAGCTTTTGGCATACCACTCGGAGGAGCTATGAGTAAGTGTTTGGGAAATTGTATGTTAATGAGTGAGCAAATGTAAAGTCCGAACTTCTTTCACATTCAGTTTGTTCTTCAAACTTTAACATAAGCTTGATTGGATTTTAGTGTAATAAAATTGTTATTTTAATATTCATATTTTGAGTGAGTAAAATACCTGTGATTTTGTAGGAACAAAAACCTAAACCTTAATTTGAATTAGCTATGTTTACAGTACATGAGTCACCTGTTATTTTTATGATGTATTATTTTCTATTAGTTCTGCTTTCATAACTCTGATCTTATGGATTCCAAATTTCAATTTCTCAAAAAAGGGTATCCTCACCGTGCTTGGTTCCGGCAAGGGCCCTAAAAAGCGGAAATAGCAACATAGCAAATGCACTACAATGGTGAAAGAGGTGAAACATAGAGAGATAGAGAGGAAGAGGGAGGGAGATAGATACTGGTGGGAAAGGAGAAGTCATGATAAAAGGAATGGTCAAGTGCAAGATATGTAGTTGTACATGCTCTTTTCCTTGGTTGGATGGTGTTGCAGTTTAAATGTTATAATATTCATATGCATTGTGTTTAATTATGTGACCAGGAAAATAATTTATGGATATCGTAGCAACAAACGTGCATTCAACTAGTATTAGCAACAATAAAGAGTTCTCTAGAGATATGATGAATATTCAATTGAGAATAATATCGTCATATTGCTGGTGCGATAATTCTTTATTATGATGCAATTTTAAGTAATCACCATGCGTTTTAACTCAATATGACTGATGATAATTTCTTATCTATAGTATGAAATGGCACCTCGGTATCCACACTAGAATGTGCAAGTGCTGAATAGGACTTTAGATGACTATGGGGTCTGGATTGTGAATCTCGATTTCTCGTCAAGATTTACAGTTACTATGATGGGCAGGTATTAGCCAAGTACCGTGTCATGATCATGTTACCCAAGAAGTTGGGTATGAATGGAGAAATGCCATCAGGAGAGGCAAGGTGTATGGCATCGATGTTTTAGATTGCAGTAGTAGCAGCCATAACCATGATCCAGGAGCAAAAATCCAAAGCACTAGTAGGTAGTACTCATACTACTATACCTCATAAAACCTCAAGTTCAGAACCTGGGTTATATCATTCTGCCCTGGTGCGAACTAAACCTACTCTAGCGATAGAATATATGGATCATTATAGGTCTTTACTGAATACCTTCCATAACACTCACGAAGTGCTAGTCCAAGAATTGGATACTCTCATTGAGAATTTTACTAATCCTGTAAAGGCAAAGGCACATGGAAAGAAGTTATACAAAGAAGCTAGACATCCTAAAACCATATTCTCAGGAGAAGTGTATGAAGAAATAGAATTCGATGATCCACAGTTTGAAACATATGCCTACTATTAGAATGGACCTCAGTCATCTAAAGATCCATG
The DNA here is from genome assembly GCA_030063025.1 of Avena longiglumis. Classification (NCBI taxonomy): domain Eukaryota; kingdom Viridiplantae; phylum Streptophyta; class Magnoliopsida; order Poales; family Poaceae; genus Avena; species Avena longiglumis. Next base: position 413,480,373 of record CP125977.1, on the reverse strand, counting down.
GGCCAAGCATGATTTAGAACAAAAATCTTGGGGGCCAACCAATTCAAACATTCCAGTGGAGGACTATAATGGATGGGGAGTAGATCCTTATGATGGAACCTTAGGGAATTCTATACCTTGTGATGCTGGTAATGGATTAGAACCAGTTACAACCTTAGAGAATCTTATGGAACATATGGGGGTAGTAACAATCCTATTGATCTGGAAGAATGTCCTGGTAGTTATTACACCAATATGTATGACTGGATCAAGGAAAAAGCGAAGGATCCATCTTACTTTGAGAATGCATTGGAAGATGCACAGGAGAATCCTTGAGGAAATCACGCAAACTCTAGTCATTTTTCAATGGATAACCTCAATCTAGGTACTTCTAATCAAGAATACGCACCTCCTGGATGCTCTTACTCTCTAGAAGGCAGTTGTCGGACTTCACTTCATCATGGATGGAACTCCAACAAGCACTAAAAGAGGGATGAAAGTAAGAATGGGAAGTGATTCATAAGATAGAGTGCTTGAATAATGTATATATAGGGTAATGCATATTGTAGTGTTTGAGAGGCTTGTTGGAATAAGTGAGAATATACTCACATGGACAAGAAAGTTCTTGTAATGTACATAGGTATTATAATCTGTGAGGCAACTAGTCATCATTGGGATGCTTGGTTTTATTGTAATATATATGAAACCTATGTATAATACATGGTATATGTTTGATTGTTATTGGAATTTCTTACTTTTTATTGGATTTTCTTGATTGACTAGATCTGTACATGAAGTTTAGCTTGGTGTGCAAGTGCATGTTGCATCATCAAGTTATTACTTGATGTTATACACCTAGATAGAAAAGGGAATTCGTGTAAGGGAGTGACGATTTACAAAGACCAAGATGAAGAATTTCTTGGAGGAAGAAGCAAAGAATAAGGAGTATCAACACTACTTGGAAGAATAGATCAACTCCAAGTCACTATCAGTTGGTTATAAGGAGGTGATGTTGCTAAAAGATCTGATGAAGTAGTAATAACTAGGTCATGAAAGTATCATGAAATGGTGTAAAGAAGAAGAATTTGAATAATAATGGACCTCAAGCTCTGAAATCTCAGAGAGAATACCAGTAGCAATTTAAAAGCTTATAGGATAACCCATAGTCTACACACCTTTTGAGAATGCGCATTTGGTATTTTGTTGGTTTAGTTAACCAAATCATATATGTATAGTTTAAAGAGCATAAAACTTGTCCTAAGCTAAGTAAGATCTAAAGAAGTATGAAATTAAAGTGATCGCCTTTTGAAACGCTTTGCAAAGTCAGGCTTGAAAATAGACTATTCTAACCATATAAACATAGAGTGGTATATTTAGGAGTCAGAGAGTGTTAGAAAACTCCAAGGGGGAGAGTGAATAATGAAGAGGTATCGAAATTCAATATCTATAATAAGGTTAAGGAGAAATCCTAAACTATGAACCAACCAAAACTTATTTTCATAAGGTTAATGGGACTCTAGGAAGTATGATAAAGTGTACAGTGAGAGTTATATCTCAAGATAGTAAAAGGAAGACCTTCATCTTGGCAATAAAGGAAGTTGGAGGAAAAATGAAGTTGTCAAGAACTTAATAGTAATAATATTTAAAGCTCGATTAAGATAAGGTAGTTTAACCTTGGGAACCCACAAGGTAACCAAGAATCCAAAATATTCTTCATTTTTTGATATATAGAGTACTAAAACAAACATGTTATAAGGAATAGGAAACTATGAGTGGTGTGGACTAAATGAGTACAAAACATTATAAGTAAGCCATAAGAACTAAGTTATACCATAAGTAGGTTTATATTAGAGCCAATTTTATAGTTGGCCAGAGTTTAAATAAAAATCTTACCATAGTAGGTCACTCGAAAGGACCTGATCAGGATAGAAGTGCTGAATTCAAAAGGAAGTTCCTATATTAAATGGGATTAGAAATTGGCCATTTCAATTTATAAGAGGATTCAATGAAAATTTTAAATGAAGATACACCAATTATCTTCGTTATGGATAGAGACACTATGGTCTGAAGAGGTTAGTCCTACCTTCTGAAACGTAAGAGAGTACGAACTTCAGGGATGAAGTTGAGTTTAAGAGGGAGGGAGTCTAATATCCCAGGATTAGTACCTAGAAACATAGAGGACGCATATGTGCGCATTGCATTCATGCATAAGAAAATCCGGGAAATTTTCGCGCAAAACTATAAAGTTATGGAGGAATCGAGGTCCCTATTGTACTGGTGGGAACATCAATACACGTGTGTGATGCATGTAAAATGCATACATGAACTTTGTAGTTTGTTAACATGTTTTACCACATATTTGCATCATATATAATGTCATATCCATGTTTTATATTGATTTTTGGGGATTTACCAATGATCCCCTTTATTTTGGCTATAACCCGATAGGGCAGAAACCCCGTTTTTAATGTTTTTGATGTTTCAGGACCTAAACAAAGTCAAACGGACCTTCATTTTTGGGATGCCAATATTTATACACGAGAAGCATCTAGAGCACAAGAATCCCACCAGGAGGGCCAGGAGGCCCAAATGAGCCTAGGTGGTGCGCCCAGCCCAGGTGGGCGTGCCACCCATGCTTGTTTCCACATCGTCCGTCCGATCGCCTCGATTCTTTTTCCCATAGATTTCCCTTGACCTAAAAATCCCTATATAAGGACCCCCGGGGAGTCCTCGATACGGAACACACCAGATATGAAAAGACCACCAAATAGAGTCAGATCCATCGAAGATTGGAGGGGAAACTTCACTGGAGCCACCTCTGGGAAGATCTCCATCCTCTCCAACATCTCCAGCATCATCACCATGATGAAGAGGGAGTAGTCCACCTCCGGGCTATGGGTTTGTGGCAGTAGCTTGATCTATTTATCTCTTTTTCTTCATAGACCTAGTACCATATGAGCTGCCCTACATGATTATGGTCATATTTGTAATTCCTATGTGGTGGATCTTTGTTCTATGATTTGATATTTGAGATTGGAATCTATTTTGTGTAAGATGTTTTGCTAGATGCATATCATGTACCCCATTCTTAATTGCTTGTTTTGATCCAACTTGTATGCAAAAACATGTATGAGGATAAGTGTGTGTTAGATGGAGTAGCATGGTGGTAGAGATTGAATTGTGACACGTAATATTCAAGATCTACTTTGTTTTTTACCTTTCTTTTGCTGCCTCACTAAGGATAAAGTGAAATCATGTGCTATAGTTATCATGTGATAGTGTGGTAACCTTGTTAGATCAAGGTAGCATATTTGTTTTTCAAACATCATATAATATTGCTTAAAGCTATACTCTGATTTGTTCTTAATTCAAGATTGCATGGAGATTTCCCTTTCTTGAGGAGTATAAGAGAGAGATGTATTCCATCTCTATGTTAGAATGTGATGCCCATATTAATTCCTTTATCAAGAACATATAGTTTCCATGAATCTTTATCATTGATGAATTGTTTTGTGACCACGACAACTTAAAAACAGAATATACAAGTGAACCCATGAACCTCCGTCCCATTTTTATCATAAGAAACACCTTTCCATTGCATCTACTATCCTTTTTATTTTCAGAAATTTATTATTTCGAAAATACAAAAATACTTTCCTTACTTGCAATCACTCATAAAAACACCAAAACAACACTACTATCTTCCATATCATCCAGTTTGCATTACTTTAATTTATTTACTTTAGTTTATATTATATTTTATTTCATATTACTAATACGAAATATCGTGCGTGGAAATCACTTGGTGGAGTTGGGGACACAAGACAAATTATTTTACTTTATAGGTTGCTTGAATAGGAGAAGATATATACCCGTCCATAACCAATTCTCTGAGAGTTTGATATAAACCCTCGAGTCACCCTTGTGGGGAAAAAATCTTGCTACAACACTCTGCACTTGGAATCCCAACGAAATGTCGCCACATTTTTTGTCATCAAGACTATTTTCTAGCACCGTTGCCGGGGAATTGGAAAAGGTACACCAGAACCGCATCCTCATCAAGTTTGAAAAACAAGGTAACTCCCACAATAACTGCCTATTTTCTGGCACCACTGAAGAACAAGGCAACTGCCAGGCTACTTTCTGGCACCATCATCTTCATCAAATTTTGCAACAACACAAGCTTGGGGAGGTTGCACCATTGTGAGCTTTTTATTCTCCTTTTAGATTTTTAAAGTATTTTATTTTGTCTTGTTTTTAGTCTTTTTAAGTTTTCCTTAAAACACATAAAAATTGGTATCAACTTTTTATTTGAAAACATGGGAGAAAGAGTAACAAAACTTTATGACTATACAAACACTCCTAATGATCAATTCATAGCAAGACCTATTACCACTCTTGAAATCACTGCTGAAAGTTTTGAAGTAAGTCCTGGTCTTTTAAATCTTATAACTATAGAACAATTTGGGGGGAGTGCTAGTGAGGATGCCTCTATGAATTTGCATGATTTGTGTCAAATTTGTGATATGCAGAAGTTTAAAAATGTGGAAAATGACATTGTCAAACTTTAAGTATTCCCATTTTCACTAAGAAGTAGAGATAAAGAATGGTTATTATCACTTCCTATTGCTAGTATAAACTCTTGGGATGACTTAAAAGAAGCTTTCATTAAGAAATATTACCCATCTGTTAAAATTCTACAAAACAAAAATAGTATCCTATTATTTAGACAAAATGATAATGAACATGTAGCAATAGCTTGGGAGAGATTTAAAACCATGCTTAGATCTTGCCCATCACATGTATTAAATGAATGGACTATGTTGCATTCTTTTTATATTGGCCTAAATATCATGTCAAGAAGCATTCTAGATTCCGATGCAGGGGGTGCATTTATGAGTAAAACTGTTTTTGAAGCTAAAACTATCCTAGAAAGCATGCTCCACAACTATAGTCAATGGTATACTGAAATAGAACCAAACCCATCTAAGAAAGTTAACTCCATTGAATAAATAGAATCCACATGAAGTAAACTTGATGCAATATTTTCCTACATATCTAAGCAAAATACCGGTAATATTCCTCTACAAGAACTAGTAACGGACACCATTGAAAGTGTAGATGTCAACTACATAAGAAACTTTGGTAGTAGTGGATATGGGAACAACTACAATAACTCATATGGTAGGCCACATTTTGTTCGTAATAAATATTCTAGTGGTAATAATACCTCCAATGATTTAGAGAGCACCATGAGATCCTTTATATATACTCAAAAGGAACTTAACAAGGAATTTATAGCTAAGTTTGAAGGACAAGATGCTTTATTTGAAAGGGTAGATCTCCCAACACAAGAAGTCACATCATTCAAAAATATTATTCAAGCTCAAAAGAACCATGAGTAAACTATTAAGTATCTGCAATACGTAAGAGATAAGTCATGGGAAACTCTTAATATGATGGAGGAAAATGAAACACTAATTATAACAAATGATAAACAAGTATAAGAAGTTAAAATGCTAAGTTAAACAAAATAACCTCTACTTGTTCTTGTAGCTTGCATGAACTCATTAATTTATTGCAAAAGTTTTCCAATGATCCATCTTTTAATGGTCATCAAGCAGGATTTGGTTCTTACCTAGAAAATTATGTTATAAAAGAAAATATGGAGAGATATAAGAGAGAAGCCATGATACCACCTAAGCTGGGCATGGATCCCCAAGGTATTAATCACTATTGGAAAAGAGACACACCATTCTGTTCTAGATTTAGGATCTAGCGTCTCAGTTTTATCTAAAGATCTATATGATTTGCTTGATTTGAGACCTATTAAAAAATTCTCTGTAGATCTTTTACTTGCCGATGATTCAACTGAACATGCTCTAGGAAAAGTTCAAGATATTATGGTTGAATTACATATGACATTTGTGTCTGTTGATTTTATTGTCATGGACATGAGGAGCAATACCTCAAGTCCTATAATACTTGGTAGACCTTTTTTGAGAACCAAAGGTGCAGTCATTGATACAAAAGAAGTAAATGTAAAGTTTAAATTTCCTCACAAGAAGTGTATGCAACACTTTCCAAGGAAGAAGGAGATAGCAAAGAAGCACAATCTACCACATGAATTCCATATCACCTAAACCAAGTAAGTAAAGACTATCTATATGGCTATAAAGAAAGCACTTTGCGGGAGGCTGTAGGAGTTCGGTGCAAAAAAACAAAAAATTTACTATGCGACAAACCCCGGAAGCCCAAGATCTATCTACTAGTAATGCAGTAACGTGAGAGAGATACAATATTCATACCTTTGAAGACCGAACGCGGTTAACGTACCACGAGGAACGTGGATGAAGAAGATGCCTCGATGTTGATCTCAAGGTCACGATGTCCTTGAAGCACCACGACAACTCCTAGCACCAAAATCACAGTGCCGCCAGAGGGAGTCACACACGTTGATGCTTGACGACAACTCCCGCTTCTCCCTAATCCAGCCGATAATTGCGTAAGTAGATCTTCCGTCTCCAGATCCCGTAGAGCGACAGCGCTCCACGGTGAATAACTCCTTGCTCACACAACCCTGACAAGGGGGCCGCCGTCGCAAGAGAGAGAGAGAGAGAGAGAGAGAGAGAGAGAGAGAGAGAGGAGAGACAACACATGCCTTTTATTAATTTCAACGTGGAAATTGGTGTGTTTTAATCCTCCTATGGGCTCCTCTTTATATAGGCAGAGGGAGGGGGTCCATCTACCTTTAGGTTTTCATGTGGGACTAAAAAATTGTGGAAAAAAGGTAAAATATGAAACAGCAGCCGGCCGGGCTAGCTTCCAGCCGCACGGGCCGACCGAAGGCACCCCAGCGCTCAACACAACGGCCGATAGCGCCCGCGTGGGCCTGCGCCTGCTCGCGGCCTTCCAGGCGGCCCGAGTGGGCCAGCCAAACGTAACCCGACAGTGGCTGCGGCGACATCCATCATCCATGCACCGACCCGGGTGGGCTAGCCTGGTGTGCACCCGCGGCCCACTGCGTGTTACGCAGTAGCGGCCAGCAGAGGCAATCTCGTGGGCCAACCCCGTGAGGCCCATAGGCATAGAGGCGGCAGTCGCCTGCACGCGCAACACCTAGTGCCCTCTTGCCCGATTAGGCCCATGTGTGTGTGCAGGTGGTTGGTTTTATTCCATTTCTTTTTTAGGAAAAATTCCTCCGAGATTTTACCTAAATTTTAGGACGCCTTGTATAAATCCTTATTGAAATATTCTTCTACAATCTATATTAATTCATAATTAATATATTATAAACATATTTAAATAACCATTTATCCGAAAACCCTTTTTCGTTCCTTTTCCTTATTCTTTCTCCGAACACCTTTGGATCTCCCTAGAACTTTTCTGGTTTTCTCTTCTAATTTTTTCAGTAATTCATACTAGCCATTAACGATCTCCAAGCTTCATCAAACCCTTATCAATAGTTCGAGTGTAACACCCCAGTTTTTAGTAAATAATAATTAGGGTTTGTTTGTGCATCATGAGCATCATTCCTTAAAATGCAAGCATTAAGAAATAAATTAAAACCCTAAACCCTAATCCTTCCCTCTCTTTTTTAAATGCATTTAAAAAAGGTTTTATATCTTGAAAAGTGCCAAAATTATGGAGCCCAAATTGAATACAAGGGCTCTGCAATATTTTAGATATTTTATAAACTCTATGGTATTTTTGAAATATTCAAAGCAGATTTGAAAATGGAATTACAAAAGAACAAATGAAAACAGAAAAAGGAAAAATGTTTTCAGGAAAAACATTGGAGCCAGCTAACCTATCTGGGCCGAGCCCAGCTAGCCTACCTCTCCCCTCTCCCCTCCGTTTCCCGCTCGCGCACCCGCAGCAGGCCTAGCCGCGGCCCAACATCGGCCTGGTACCCCTTCACTATTTGTTTCGTCGTCTTCCTCGAGGAGGCAAGCTCCTGGATGGGGATAAGACCCGATGCCGCCGTCGTGTCATGATCCCCGCCGCCGCTCCTGGATGGGGATAAGACCCCCTGTGGTGCCCTACCTCTCCCTTATCATCTCCCTCTCCCTCTGGAGATCTCTCTCCCTCGTTCCCCACCTCGAACCGAACCCTAGCCCAGACCTCGCCGGTGCCCCGACATTCCTGAGCTCCCCTCACCAAGCTGAGGCTACCGCCATGACCGCCGTTGTCGGCTTGTTCGATTGCCCCAACCAACGAGTGCCGCATAAGTCCCAGTCGTCGGAATTGAGCCCATCTTCTTCAACACCGACGCCGCCCATCGACGCCATTGACGCTGCCACCGTCCTCTTCAGCCTTCCCGAGGGCAGACAGGTGTCAAGGGTAATCCGCCGGTCCTCCTGGGCCATCTCGTTGCCCCTCTCCCTCTCTCGTTCGTCCCCGCGTCGACCACCACCATCCGCCTCCGTCAGTCACCACCGCAGAAGCTTCTCCGGCAACCTAAAACAAGCGGCGCCACCGTAGTGAGATTCCCCGCGTCATGCTTGTTCGATCTAGCTATCCCGAGCGTCCTGGTTCGCCGTCTAGCGCCATCCCTCGCCACGTCTAACGTGTATTCCGGCGAGCCTGTGTGGCGCCTTCGTGGCACAGATGTGGCGCGTGCATCAGCGCTGCATAAGCTAGGCCAGCGTGGCTAGCTGACATGGCCCTGGGGCCCAATCATCGGTAACTAGGGCTAGATATGCCTCTATGAGAAAAGTATTAGGGTTAGGATAGGGTGACGTCAGCCTGATGTAATAAAGGTTTAAATATTTCAGAAAATGATATAAACATGTAAATTCAATAACTAATTCATTATAAGTCAGAAAAATACAAATAATATATCAAAATGTTCAGAAAAATGAGTTCTATCTATTTAAGATATAATCATGCATTTTTAAGAAACTTAAATGACAGGTTTAATTAGAAGAACAAACCAACCCCTCTCATGTACATCCGGAGTTTCCCCGAATTAGGATTTTCATCCCTCGGAACCCCGATTAAACTGTCGAGCATGTTTTAGGGTTTCATTTCAATACAATTTAACTTGTCATATCATCATCCTTGCTTGAGCATTTCATCGATGCCATATGTTTCCCTCTCTTTCTGGTGTTTGGTTCTTCCCGGTAGAATACAATATCGAGATCGAGATTGAAGACCGAGATCAAGACCGTCGAAGATAGAAGAACAATAATTGACCAACTGTAACCAAGTCAAGTACAAGGCTTCCAAATATCTATTTATCTGCTATCAACTGGCAAAGGCAAGCATAGCCCCACCATGATATAATCCTATGATTTCGAAAGCATTTCAATTCCTGCCATGATGCATACGATTCTACTATGGTCTTTTATCGATAGATAGAGTATACTATCTACTGCATTACTCCCTTGAGCTTATATTACCTGGTCCACTACTCCTAGCATAACTAGGTTTGGCTTGTGTGCACTGCTAGAGCTTATATCTGAGTCCTGCTTAGCCATGTATAGCTGTTGAGTCTGGTCCATCCAGATGATGTATCAGCTATAGATAATCTAGTATGACAGGAGAACGTGATAATATGAGATCAGAGGTGATATGACATTAAACATGCTAAGGCTTTTATGGGAGGCTACGGTGAGATGTGGTTTTTCTAGTCCCATGCTCGCCACCCCTAGGACCCGATGTTCTTGCCTCTTGAACCAAGACGAGCGTACAACCACACGGGGCCATGGGAACCCCTCGATTTACTAACTTGCCTAGTAGATTCCATGAGTCACATAGTTTGGGCGTTCCATTGGACATGCATTCTGGATCTTCTTGAAGGCGATGAAGGAGGTGCATTCATAGCAGGTAGGTAAGCATGGCCAGGGTTGCTTGGGGTAGATAGCGCCCCTGGTAAACCAACCTCGCCTCACATCTTTAAGTACCAGCTTCGGGATTTGATCCGTTACGGCGGAACCATACTTATTGCGTGACTCATGGTCTCGCAGAAAGCAAGGTAAAGGTCGTGTCTAACCACACCCTCTGTCAGCACACCAAGGAAGTGTGTCAAGTGGCATTAAGAGTCGGTTGGTACGTGTGGGTAAAGTTGTACACCCCTGCAGGGTAATGATATTTCGGAATACTATGTCCACGGTTATGGACGACTTGGGAATGGACGTGATGATCATAGAGAACTTTAACCTAATCGTGAAACTTGGTAGATCAACGTGTGCTTAAGGATGCTTCCTCATGGGTACGAGGGGGTGATCCTAGTTAGGGTTCAGATAATGATGACTTGGTGGATATCAAAAGATGATGATCAATACTTTGGAGATGTCGCTCTCTTATCCCGTTTTAAAATACTCTGATTAGACGAGCTTCTTCTTTATCTTGTTTATAAACAAAGATGGCTTTATGCAAAACAACTCCACCAGCAATAAGTCTTGCGGAGTACACCTTGTACTCACCCTTGCTTTGTTGATACTTTTGGCAGAGTAAGTGTTCCCCTGAAGATCAGTTATGTACTACATCGACATCGACGAGTAGCTTGGGGTTCCTGGCCAGTAGCCTGGAACCTATGGGCTAGGACGTCATCTTTATGCTTTAGGCCTCTTAGGCCATTTGTTAAGTTTGCTATACTTAACAGAATAATTTGCCTTCCGTTGTTTAATGTTTGTGGTTAGTGACCTCTGTTTGTAATAATTTGGTTCTCTGCTCAGTTATGAGCTTGCTGTAATAATTTATGTGTCGTAGGGTCACTGATGTGTTATCGATTCTTCACTGGATATCCTCGAGTCAAGGTTAAGCTTATGTCAGACGGAGGTCTGGGATTTGTTTAGCCTTGATCCCGGGGGTGTCATAGGTCTTGGTATCAGAGCCGTACTGACCGTAGTAAAACCTTGCTATTGGTCGATGTTGAGTCTAGTGCTTGTGAATACTATTTTAAAGCTGAAAAGTATTTGCGAAAACTCTAGTATCCTTATTTTTCTCATTATCTAGTTTCGCTCTAACTCTGGGTTATCTTATATTGTGTTGAATTTAAAAAATTTGATATCTCTTCTAGTATTTCAAAGCTTAGGTGCCTTCTTGGCATGTCGGTTCTCAGCCAGTTGACTTAGTGTTGAGTTCTCTAGAGTTGTGTGTGTTGTGAATTACTTGTTTCCCCTTTGCTCTTGTTCATCTTAGAGATTCCTTTCCATCATGATCTCTCAATCTTATGGACCAACAATATTATATTGTTGGTTCCACAGTGTTCTGCTCTAGGTTTCGAGGTTTCCTTTCGCCTCGAATGCTTCCTTTTTATTTGTTCGGGTACTTCAGAAGTTGTTTCTTCTCTTGGAAACTACCTTGTGATTACTACCTTGCAGTATGCGCTATGTCACTCAAGTAGTAGTTACTTACTTCTCGGGTTTTAACCCTTGGACTTGAACCTAAGATCCCTGATTGTGCTGGATTCCGGTGTTGTAAATCTTGTACATGAAGCTGACCTTTAACCCAAGATCCAATTCTTTGACCCCTATCATTAATGTTCACACATTACCTCAGGATGCCTAGTACTACAATTCTAGCATTTAAGCATGTGGTTCTTGTCACGATTGAGTTGTGACAATTAAGGACTTCCCCTACCACATGCTAAGGCAGATGTTCTTTAATGGAACCAAATAGATCATGACAAGAGTACTCTTCGTGAGTCTCGCATCTATATTCGTGACTCTGCCACACTCTACCCCTTCTATGCATTGGTTTTCGGAAGGTTGTTAACTTATGCATCCATATGTCGGGATTCTATCCAGAGCATGTTCCTTCTTCCTTGTTGTTTTCTGACCTTTGTCTACCAGTTGGTAGCCAAGTAGTAAATGTGCATCGGTGTCTTCCAAAGTTAGATACTCTTGTGGTCCGTCAAGACAAACCATTTCGGAATGTCTAGGAGAAACAAACTCCAGTACCTCGTCATATCTAGGACCAGGTCAAAGTGTTGTAATCCGCAGATCAAGAGGCATTGATTGTCTCCCATCTGTTCTATCTTAAAGTATCACACCCTTTTATACTAAGAGGTCATGCTGAGTTTCCGGACCCCTTAATAAAGTGATGCTCTTACACATAATTAACCACCCTTCCTCGAGCTTTTGTGCTCGTGAGTGATGCGTGTGTGTAATAATGTGGCCATTCAAGACTCTTAGCAATTATTATTGTTCTGAAATCTAAGGACATTTGTGTCATTCTTAGCGTGATTGGTTAATCCTATCACTAAGCGAAGTTTGATTGTGCTACCGAGTCCGTTATTCTGGTACACTCTCTTTGTTCAAAGAGTTAGGCTCGTGCCGAAGCTCTAAGACTATGTCTTGTTGACTTACCAAGCAAGTTTCCACTCGAACTAAGATACGTATCGGTAGTTCGTGATATTCTAGCTGTCTACTAGAAGTATCGCCATGTTGCCACATGATCGTGATGTCAAGTTCTTGAGCAAGCAAGTTCTCTGAACTGCTCTTTTCTCCAAGGAACCGTACTGGATACCCCTGAACTAGCTGGTTGAGCTTAAACAACAACTTGGAGAGTTGTAAGACAAAATTTCTAACCGACTTTGTTCCTTCTTAAAGGGTTGTCTAGTATTGTTCGTGTTGAAGAACGATAATACTTCCTTCATGGATATGTTATCTTTTCCCACCTTTGATTTGATTTGGGTTATCGTCAAACTGAACTCAGTTCCAAGGACTATCTTGATGATGTTTCTTCTTGTGATGCTTCACTTGAGTACATCTTCTTGTCTTGGTCTGACCAATACTCTTGCCTTGTTCATACGACATATGAGTCCATCTTCTTGGAGTGTCTTGATAAGTTTGTTGTTGAGCCCATCGATGACATCCTCATTTTCTCCATAATAGATTTGATTCATATGGAACATTTGGCATTAATGTTGGAAACTTTTGAGAACCATATTCGAGTCATCTCGAAGTGTGTGTTCTGGATGTTAGAAGTAACCTTCTTTGGTTCACGTGCAATTGTTGAAAGATGTCGCTGTGGATCCAAGAAGGGTTATCTCTGTTCCTTAAGTATATATGCGTGTTTTATTTTTAGTATTTTATATGTATGCAGTAGTCTTTCGACAAGTTTCTAAGTATATGGTTATAGCAATCTAGCTCAATATTTTGGAGATTTACACTGTAGTCCATATCTTGAGAATCTAGTTACTTTAACTTAGTGTGAATGTTGCAAATTTTCTATTCGAACATGCTGAGTCTAAAATATCATACCAACTAACCAAATCTGAATCTCAAGCAGATATGATGGTCGGTGTTCCTCAAGGTTTTGACATAGGTCTCTTTGTTAATCTGGCAAGATTTATGTAACGGTTGACACACTTAGCCGGAAAGACCTTTTGCCGTATTCTCTTGATTCAGCAGTAACAACCACTCTTCATGAGGCTTCTTATATGATTTATTATAGGAGTTGTACTCATGGTTTCCTTTGTCTCCGAAGTCTGACCTTTGCTTGATGTGTCGTGTCTCGAACATCGAGGAGAACATTTAAAGTAGTGCTGCTAAATGTCTCTCGGTCGATCCTCCAGACCCTTTATTATTGGCAATCATTTTGGTTGTGCCAAATAATTGAAGTGTGAGAATGAAGTTTCTTTTTCTCGTGTCATCAGGAATCTTCTTAACTATTCTTCTTAGTGGTGCAAAGTGATGTCATGATCTTTGACAAAGATTCTGATAAACCTAGATGAATAAAGAGTTTCCTTCGTTTTCACAGCCATGTTTTAAGAGTGAATATGATTTTGGTAATCATAAGTTTCTCTTGTTACATGTTCCTTGTGACTCTTATGAGTCTTCGTCACAAAACACCTTTCTATCTTAAGCCTTCTGTTGAATGAAAGAGTGACCCTTCTGTGTCAAAAGTAGTTCAACATCTTAGTTTTGTTGGTCCAAATCTCTGCAGCCCAAAATCTCTACTTAATCCATTTAGTAGAGGTTCCCTGTCGAAGTCTGTGGTTATGTTCCTTCTGTTGTAAGCTTTCCTTTTCAGAAGCTTGATTTCTTCCATAAGTTCCATGGTCTCAACCCTTATGAAGACCAACTATCTAACAACTTGAAAACTTCTCCTCTTGTTTCCTCCGCTACCTTGACGTGTTTCATGTTCGTCATCTCAGAGTTGTTTCTAAACACTCCATCCATGAGTTGACCATGAGATACTCTGTGTTGTTTAGTGTGTTTCCCTCTTATCTTTAGAATGGCCCTATTTCTTTCCCTCTCTGTCTCTCTTCCTACCTTTGGAATCTCGGATCGAGATTATCGTAAGGGGGATAGAGCTGTAACACCCCAGTTTTTAGTAAATAATAATTAGGGTTTGTTTGTGCATCATGAGCATCATTCCTTAAAATGCAAGCATTAAGAAATAAATTAAAACCCTAAACCTAATCCTTCCCTCTCTTTTTTAAATGCATTCAAAAAGGTTTTATATCTTGAAAAGTTCCAAAATTATGGAGCCCAAATTGAATACAAGGGCTCTGCAATATTTTAGATATTTTATAAACTCTTTGGTATTTTTGAAATATTAAAAAAAGATTGGAAAATGGAATTACAAAAGAAGAAATGAAAACAGAAAAAGGAAAAATGTTTCTAGGAAAAACATTGGAGCCAGATAACCTATCTAGGCCGAGCCCAACTATCCTACCTCTCCCATCTCCCCTCTGTTTGCCGCTCGCGCACCCGCAGCAGGCCCAGCCACGACCCAGTGTCGGCCCGATACCCCATCACTCTCTGTTTTGTCGTCTTCCTCGAGGAGGCAAGCTCTTGTGTGTCATTGTCGGCGCCTCCCGATGCCGCCGCCGCGTCGCGATCCTCGCTGTCGCTCCTAGACGGGGATAAGACCCCCTGCGGTGCCCTACCTCTCCCTTACCCTCTCCCTCTCCCGCTGGAGCTCTCTCCCTCGTTCCCCACCTCGAACCGAACCCTAGCCCCAGACCTCGCCGGCGCCCCGACGTTCTTGAGCTCCCCTCACCCAGCTGAGGCTACTGCCATGGCCGCCGTTGTCGGCTTGTTCGATTGCCCCAACCAACGACTGCCGTAGAAGTCCCAGTCGTTGGAATCGAGCCCATCTTCTTCAACACCGACGCCGCCCGTCGACGCCATTGATGCTGTACCCATCCTCTTAAGCCTTCTCGAGGCTAGACACGCGTCAATGGTAATCCTCCGGTCCTCCTGGGCCATCTTGTTGCCCCTCTCCCTCTCTGGTTCGCCTCCGCGTCGACCACCATCGTCCGCCTCCGTCAGTCACCACCGCAGAAGCTTCTCCAGTGACCTAAAACAAGCGGAGCCACCGTAGTGATGTTCCCCGCGTCGCGCTCGTTCAATCTAGCTATCCCGCGCGTCCTGGTTCTCCGTCTAGCGTCGTCCCTCACCGTGTCTGACGTGCATTCCAGCGAGCCTGCGTGGCACAGATGTGGCGCTTGCGTTAGCGCTGCATAAGCTAGGCCAGCGTGGCTAGCTGACATGGCCCTATGGCCCCATTGTTAGTGACTAGGTCTAGATCTGCCTCGGTGAGAAAAGCATTAGGGTTAGGATAGGGCGATGTCAGCCTGATGTAATAAAGGTTTAAATATTTCAGAAAATGATATAAACTTGTAAATTCAATAACAAATTCATTATAAGTTAGAAAAATACAAATAATATATCAAAATGTTTAGAAAAATGAGTTCTATCTATTTAATGTATAATCATGCATTGTTAAGCAACTCACATGACAAGTTTAATTAGAAGAACAAACCAACCCCTCTCATGTACATCCGGAGTTTCCCCGAGTTAGGGTTTTCACCCCTCGGAACCCCGATTGATGGGGGAATACCAATCGGGGTACACCCATGAAGAGTAATCACCAATCCTAGAGCGGGTCGACTCGCCGGATACGACGACTGGCGCATAGTGGACCTAGGCGACTGGTGCCGACTGGAGGCCCAAGACGGCGAATTCAATACAAATCCCACCAAATACTTGTAAACCTTAACTGGCTGCATATATAAAGCCACCAGGGGCAGCCCCACGGGGCATCTTCTTCCACATCATATTAGATCTAGTCTCTCCCTCCGCCTACGGTGGCTCCCTTGTAAACCAATATATGATCATATACTGGATTGATAGCAGGAGGTAGCGATCCTCCACCGAGGGGACGTGAACCTGGGTACATCGTGTGCCAATCTCGCTCCCGGATTCTCCTACGTCACCTTGCTCCCTCTACGTAAGCTACCCCCAGTAGCATCTGCTGTTCAATACCACGACAGTTGGCGCCCACCGTGGGGCAAGCGATGCTTGGAGGGTGAAGATCCGGCCGGGATAGCATGATCAAAAAAGAGTACGGCTGCAA
Organism: Avena longiglumis; assembly: GCA_030063025.1. Lineage (NCBI taxonomy): Eukaryota > Viridiplantae > Streptophyta > Magnoliopsida > Poales > Poaceae > Avena > Avena longiglumis. The sequence goes on along the minus strand of CP125977.1, from coordinate 413,464,074 downwards.
CGTCCGGGATCAACTCCACCACCGCCTGCGCGCACGTCTTCAAGATTGATCTCCGCGGCGACTGGCAGCCTGCAGATTCAATCGCCATCTTCTCTTAAACTATCTAAATATTTTAGTCAGATCTGATTTTCTAATGCCTTAGTGTTTTTCTGTGTGCATGTCTTGCGGCTACGAGAGTCAATCTGGTACAACACCATGCGTGATTAATGGACCGAGGCAGAGTTATCCAAAGGATTAAAGAAATCAGCTCCCAGAGTGATACACACACAAACACGCTCGATCCCACGCGTTACTAGTTTTTCTAATCCAATCACACATGCCTCTATTTGATCTTACACATTGATTATTTTACTGATCAATTATTTTGAAACATAATCCTTTACATGTATGATATTTGATATATACACATCGTTAGGAGAAACGAGTCATGGAGGAAGTCAAATTGCTAGTACATGGTCCGGTTCGCCACGCCTGATGCCGAATCGCCTGATGCCTAATCGCGGCGTAGCACGTGTGACCCTGCGGAATCGCATACCTCCGACTCACATATCTCCGACTCGCCATGCTTCTATGGGTTTATTTATTTTAATCTAAATATCTTTTGTTAATCATTCTATTGATTTATCATTTGATTAAGAATAGACTAATCTTTTGTATGTTGTTCTTATGTACGTAACGTGGGAAAATTAATCCATGGAGATGACCGATTTGGCGACTATCTTTACGTCAGATTCAATCGCTTGCCGTTTCGTCCGAGATCGACTTGATCCTCCTATCTCTAAAAGGCTGGTTCAATATCATTGCGCCATCGCGGACTCGTTATCACGGATTCTCCCTCGCGTACTCGCCACGCCCGGGGACTCGCCATCGCGAGCTCGCCACACTTGGGGACTCGCCATCACGGATTCTCCCTCGCGTACTCGCCATGCCCGGGGACTCGCCATCGCGAGCTCGCCATGCTCGGGGACTCGCCATCGCGAGTTCGCCCTCTCGTACTCGCCACGCTCGGAGATTCGCCATCGCGAGCTTGCCCTCACGAGCTCGCCACGATCGGCGACTCGCCATACTCGCGGACTCGCCTATCGTGAACTCGCTATGGATTCGTCCTCACGGACTCGCCACTTTTACTCGCCGTCGCGGACTCACCATGTTAACAGCTAAGTTTCTTAACACTCGTATCGCTATGAGTCCAAAACATATATGCATCTTCATTCATTCTTCAAAGCCGACCATGCAGTCGCATATGACCCTTTCAGGGACCAAAATCATACTTGGGATCTGTTTCAGTTTTGTGTGTTGTTTATTCGCGTCCGTCAAAGTAGCGAGGCTGGGTACCAAAAGACCGACCTTGTCTCTGGGTTCATCAGTCTGGCTTCATGTCCATATTACCCGGAAAGCATTTGATGCTGGAGGTCTGCCTACTCATGAAAAGACACACACAAACCTTACATACTGCCCATCGATCCATATAACAAAAGTTTATTTTTTTCAACGTCTACAATTTGCACGTCTTACAATTGTTCAATATATTATGCAAGTACACCTTAATTAAATTGTGTCTTTTCTCCTTCTCAGCAAAACGATGTCTTCCTCGCCACTCGCCACGCTCGGGGACTCGGCGCCCGCCGGTCGCTCGACCTCGCCACTCGCCACGCTAGGGGACTCGGCGCCCGCCGGTCGGTCGACCTCGCCACTCGCCATGCTCAGCAACAACCACTACTATTTTCAAAATATGAGCCTCAAGTCTGTTGGGAATATGCCCTAGAGGCAATCATGTATGATGATATTTCCCATTGTATTCATAACTATATTAGTCCTTGTATAAACATCTGATGTGTATCATTGAATATGTGATTCGGTTGTGGAACTATGCATTCATGTTGTTTGTACTAAATATCCTTGGTCATTGAGGTTGTGCTGGACACACAACTTAGAACAATGTGAAAGTTGGCTTGATGACTCGGTTCCACTTGTCATGGGCATGGAGATGCTATTCCAACTTACACAGACTCGGCTAAAGAGTTTAGCGAGTCGGATTGACCCATATTGAGGTACAACGAACTAGCTGTCATTTGTATATCTCAATAAATGTAATCCTTAGACCTGAGGTTGTTGCATAGTCCGAGTTGAGGATCACCGACTTAGGTTCTGTCAAACGCTGATCCGTAACTGGGCAGTTATAAAGGCAGGGTTCGGGTCGACTGAGAATCAAGCTGCGTGATGTGAATAACCAAGATGGGATTTTGCCCCTCCACTCGGAGAGATATTCTCTGGGCCCTCTCGTGAGATATGATTTGGAAAGCATGGCCATGCACGACTCGGTTAAGTGTTAACCGAGGCGATCGACTAAGAGTTAGTCGGGTGATTCACTTATCTCTGATCGAGAAGAGAGTCGGACTATTTAAGGGATGACATATATTCGCCTATAGTCTGACAAGGTATATCGTGAGGCAAAAGGGACTCGGACGCAAGTTGCATTGGAAAGGCAAGTCGTCATGACTCTCTGGTACTTGGGAGTCGGCACGTTCTGCTAGGAGCTGCTATCGACTGATCGATTGAGAGTCGGACTCCTATCGTGTCCAAGTAGCCATGAGCCTGCAGGGTCACACACTTAAGAGCGGGAGAATGTTCGGATTGGATCTGAACCTGTAATCTGGTTGGGTTGGACCTAAACCGGATTAGGACTGAGTTAGTGAGTTGGACTCACGGTGACTGGTGTTATATGGGCTTTAGTGAATGGGTCACGCGAGCAGAGCCCACGTTCACTCCCTATATAAAGTGGAGCACCTTAACCCAGAAAGGTTAATCGTTGTTGGTTAGGTCATTCCATGTGTTGGAAACCCTAGCTCCACATCAGTCCTGCCGCCGTAACGAACCTAGCAGTTCGCCGCCGGCGCTCCTCCTTGTACGTGTGGATACCAGCAGAGGTGTTGTGCGATCAGCACCAGGACGATCGGATCGTGAGGACTGCACTGCATCAACTGACGCTCTTCATCAGTAATCCGCAACTGCGCGTCTAGTGGTAAACCTCGTGGCCTTCTACGTCAGCTAGATCTTGGGATCACCACGTTAGAGGAAAAGTTTTTGTTTTATCTCTGCGTGGCCCAACAAAGTCGCCTCTACAAGCCAACTCGAGCCTCGGGGACTACTCCTAGGCATGCTGCGTGTAAGCGTGGTTCCGCGACCGCGGCTCGCCCTCGTCGACTCGCCACCGCGGACTCTCCATGCTCAGGGACTCACCATCGTGGACTTGCCCTCGTGTACTCGACACGCTCGGGGACTCGCCACCGCGCACTCGCCCTCGCGTACTCAACACGCTCGGGGACTCACCACCGCGGACTCTCCCTCGCGTACTCAACGCGCTCGGGGACTCGCCACCGCGGACTCGCCCTCGCGTACTCAACGCGCTCGGGGACTCGCCCTCGCGGACTCGACACGCTCGGGGACTCTCCACCGTGGACTCGCCCTCGCGTACTCAACGCGCCCGGGGACTCGCCACTGCAGACTCGCCCTCGCATACTCAACGCGCTCGGGGACTCGGCGTGCTACAGACAGCGCCACTCGCCGGTCGCCCAACCTCGCCACTCGGCGCGCTCGGGGACACGGCACTCGCGGTCGCTCGACCTCGCCACTCGCCGCGCTCGGGGAATCGGCACGATCCACGTCCGGGGACTCGCCGCAACTGGTGGCTTCACCGACACCCTGCGTCTTTCGCCAACTGGCCATTACCGACTGGTTCACGCCAACTCCCTCGTGTTTCACGGTTCTTTTCTCTGCTTAGAAGCTCGTCGCCGATTCGCCACGACCCATCGTGATGACTCTCCGCGCCCTGCCTCAAGCCCGCGTCGAATCGACAACGCGCTCGGGGACTACTGATGGGGGAATACCAATCGGGGTACACCCATGAAGAGGAATCACCAATCCCAGAGAGGGTCGACTCGCCGGATACGACGACTGACGCATAGTGGACCTAGGCGACTGGTGCCGACTGGAGGCCCAAGACGGCGACTTCAATACAAAGCCCACCAAATACTTGTAAACCTTAACTGGCTGCATATATAAAGCCACCAGGGGCACCCCCACGGGGCATCTTCTTCCACATCATATTAGATCTAGTCTCTTCCTCCGCCTACGGCGGCTCCCTTGTTAACCAATCTATGATCATATACGGGATTGATAGTAGGACGTAGCTATCCTCCACCGAGGGGACGTGAACCTGGGTATATCGTGTGTCAATCTCGCTCCCGGATTCTCCTACGTCGCCTTGCTCCCTCTACGTAAGCTACCCCCAGTAGCATCTGCCATGCAATACCACGACTGTTGACGCTCACCGTGGGGCAAGCGATGCTTGGAGGGTGAAGATCCGGGCGGGATAGCATGATAAAAAAGAGTACGGATGCAACGTCTTCAAGATTGATCAGGGGCATAAAAAGCTTTCCGCGGCGACCGGCAGCCTGCATATTTAATCGCCATCTTCTCTTAAACTATCTAAATATTTTATTCAAATCTTATTTTCTAATAACTTAGTGTTTTTCTGTGTGCATGTCTTGCGGCTGCGAGAGTCAATCTGGTACAACACCATGCGTGATTGATGGACCGAGGCAGATTTATCCAAAGGATTAAATAAATCAGCTCCCAGAGTGATACACACGCAAACACGCTCGATCCCACGCGTTACTAGTTTTTCTAATCCAATCACACATGCCTCTATTTGATCTTACACATTGATTATTTTACTGATCAATTATTTTGAAACATAATCCTTTACATGTATGATATTTGATATATACACATCGTTAGGAGAAACGAGTCAGGGAGAAAGTCAAATTGCTAGTACATGGTCCGGTTCGCCACGCCTGATGCAGAATCGCCTGATGCCTAATCGCGGCACAGCACGTGTGACCCTGCGGAATCGCATACCTTCGACTCACATATATCCGACTCGCCATGCTTCTATGGGTTTATTTATTTTAATCTAAATATCTTTTGTTAATTATTCTATTGATTTATCATTTGATTAAGAATAGACTAATATTTTGTATGTGGTTCTTATGTACGTAACGTGGGAAAATTAATCCATGGAAATGAGCGATCTGGCGACTATCTTTGCGTCAGATTCAATCGCTTGCCGTTTCGTCAGAGCTCGACTTGATCCTCCTATCTCTAAAAGGCTGGTTCAAGATCATTGCGCCATCGTGGACTCGCCACACTCGGGGACTCGCCATCACGGATTCTTCCTCGCGTACTCGCCACGTCCGGGGACTCGCCATCTTTTAGGGTTTCATTTCAATACAATTTAACTTGTCATATCATCATCCTTGCTTGAGCATTGCATCGATACTATGTGTTGATTGTTTCCCTCTCTTTTCGGTGTTTGGTTCTTCCCGGTAGAATACGATATCGAGATCGAGAATTAAGACCGAGATCAAGACCGTCAAAGATAGAATAACAATAATTGACCAACTGTAACCAAGTCAAGTACAAGGCTTCCAAAGATCTATTTATCTGCTATCAACTGGCAAAGGCAAGCATAGCCTCACCATGATATAATCCTATGATTTCGAAAATATTTCAATTCCTGCCATGATGCATACGATTCTACTATGGTATTTTATCGATAGATAGAGTATCCTATCTACTGCATTACTCCCTTGAGCTTATATTACCTGATCCACTACTCCTAGCATAACTAGGTTTGGCTTGTGTGCACTTCTAGAGCTTATATATGAGTCCTGCTTAGCCATGTATAGCTGTTGAGTCTGGTCCATCCAGATGATGTATGAGCTACAAATAATCTAGTATGACAGGAGAACGTGATAAGATGAGATAAGAGGTGATATGATATTAAACATGCTAAGGCTTGTATGGGAGGCTACGGTGGGATGTGGTTTTTCTAGTCCCATGCTCGCCACCCGTAGGACCCGATGTTCTTGCCTCTTGAACCAAGACGAGCGTACCACCACACGGGGCCATGGGAACCCCTCGATTTACTAACTTGCCTAGTAGATTCCATGAGTCACATAGTTTGGGCGTTCCATTGGACATGCATTCTGGATCTTCTCGAAGGCGGTGAAGGAGGTGCATTCATAACAGGTAGGTAAGCGTGGCAAGGGTTGATTGGGGTAGATAACGCCCCTGATAAACCAACCTCGCCTCACATCTTTAAGTACCAGCTTCGGGATTTGACCCGTTACGGCGGAACCATACTTATTGCGTGCCTCATGGTCTCGCAGAAAGCAAGGTAAAGGTCGTGTCTAACCACACCCTCTGTCAGCACACCAAGGAAGTGTGTCAAGTGGCATTAAGAGTCGGTTGGTACATGTGGGTAAAGTTGTACACCCTGCAGGATAATAATCTTTCGGAAAGCCGTGTCCACGATTATGGATGACTTGGGAATGGACGTGATGATCATAGAGAACTTTAACCTAATCATGAAACTTGGTAGATCAACATGTGCTTAAGGATGCTTCCTCATGGGTACGAGGGGGTGATCCTAGTTAGGGTTCAGATGATGATGACTTGGTGGATATCAAAAGATGATGATCAATACTTTGGAGATGTCGCTCTCTTATCCCCTTTTAAAATACTCTGATTAGACGAGCTTCTTCTCTCTCTTGTTTATAAAAAAAGATGGCTTTATGCAAAACAACTCCACGAGCCATAAGTCTTGCGGAGTACACCCTGTACTCACCCTTGCTTTGTTGATACTTTTGGTAGAGTAAGTGTTCCCCTGAAGATCAGTTTGGTACTACATCGACATCGACGAGTAGATTGGGGTTCCCGGCCGTCAGCCTGGAACCTATGGGCTGGGACGTCATCGTTATGCTTTAGGCCTCTTAGGAAATTTCTTAAGTTTGCTATACATAATAGCATAATTTGCCTTCCGTTGTTTGATGTTTGTGGTTAGTGACCTCTGTTTGTAATAATTTGGTTCTCTGCTCAGTTATGAGCTTGCTGTAATAATTTATGTGTCGTAGGGTCACTGATGTGTTATCGATTCTTCACTGGATATCCACGAGTCAAGGTTAAGCTTATGTCAGACGTAGGTCTGGGATTTGTTTAGCCCTGATCCCGGGGGTGTCACGTCGAGAATACTACAAACATGGCCAAGACTCCTCTATGACCAATGATTAACATCGGGATCTGGATATCCATAATGACCACCTGTGTACTTAACGATATTTATCGTTGAACCATGAACACTATGTCTTATTCCTTTTGTCTCTTTGATACTGTATTGTCCGAGGTTTTGATCAAGTGACATCTCCATGTTAGTTCTCAACCTTGTTACCGACAATACGTTTTTTACTCGATACGATAAGTGATAACCCCGTGACCTAGTCACACACTGCACAACTTATGGATATAACTTATTCGAGTGGGCCCAGAGTATCTTTCGCCACGCGGATGGAAAAATCCCGCTCTTGAAGTAGTCTCCTCAACATGTTCCTCCAGATACCCAACGACACCTTTATGATCACCATTTCACTAAGTGATGTTATGTTCCATCAAAGAATACGCAGGTGACTGTGATTTGATATGGTCTCACAGTCTAAGGAAAGAGTCACTATGTTTCCTAGATATCATAACCTGAATTTCGTGACATGATCGTGACACGATGCTATAGATAGGGTATGTTCATGTAACACCCTAGTTTTAATTAATCAATATTAGGGTTAGTTTTGTGCATCATGAGCATCATCATTTAAATTGTGCATTGGAGAAAACAAATCATAACTCTAAACCCTATTTTCTCCCCCTCTCTTTGAAACACATTCAAGTGGTTTGAATTTTGAAAACCCCCAAAATTATTGGAGCCCAAATGGATTAAAAAGGGTTCATAAATATTTTATATACTTTATAAAAGCCTCTTGTATTTTAAATTAACTCAAAACAGATTTGTATATGGACATACAAAAACAAAAGTGAAATCAGAAATAGAAAAATGATTTCTAAAAAAAATAGCAGCTAGGAAGCCAGCCAGGCTGGCCTAGTTTCTTTTCCTCTCTCCCTGTCGCCCGCGCAGCTGCAGCAGGCCCACCTCCGGCCCAAGCGCAGCCCAGGCCCAGATACCCCTTCGCTGACATCTTCTTCCTCTGGCAAGATGCTCGCTGTCTCGCGCGCGGCCGCCCGATGCTCGCCGCGGCGATTCCCGCCGCCGCTGTGGTCGCCTCGCGATGATAAGGATGCCATGAGATCCGCGGTGATCCACTCGCTCTCCCCATACCGGTCTCTCTCCCTCTCCTGCTCTCTTCTATTTTCCCCACTCTCCTGAACCCTAGCCTGGCCAGAGCTCTCCGTCGCCGCCGTCTCCGGCAAACCCAGGCCCATCTGTGACCGCCATCGGCTCCGCCTCGACGCGCTGAAGCTGCTCCCCTAAGGAATCAACCCGGGGTGGTCTGAGTCAAGCTCCACAATGTCGTCTTCCCCATCACCGACGGATCTCGCCGCCGTTACTGTCGTTGCTCCCGACCTCGCCTCTCCTCCGCGACTCCTCTGCTAGCATCCTGGTGAGCATGCGGTTCTCAGGAACCTCCTCACTCTTTCTCTCTCGCTCTGGTTCATGCTTGCGACGCGCGCCGCCGTGCTCCGCCGCTAGTTGCTGTCACCGTCGTTCCTCCGGCTACCAATCAGGAGCCGCGCCGCCACTTTATCGCTTGCCTCGCTGCGCTCCTTTGAATGCGCCCAACCCCGCTTACCCGCGCGCCCTCTAGCACCGTCCCCTCCATCTTCCAGTGTGGCCGCCGGCGTTCCTAGGTGGCACCAATGTGGCAACGACGTGGCGCCCTCATCAGCGCTGGTCCAGCTTGTCCAGCGTGGCTAGTTGACCTAGCCCAGGGCCCAGCAGTCAGTGACTGGGGCTATGTAGAGCCCCAGTGAGGAAAACCCCACCCCTCTGGTGACGTCAGCCTGCTCTTGTGCTGACGCAATAAACCTTTTAAATTGATTTATAATTCCAGAAAATGATTTAAATATTGTAAATTCAATAACTTATTATTTATAAGTCAGAAAAATATGTATAATATATCAAAATGTTCAGAAAAATGAGACCTATCTAGTTAAATGCATTGTTAAGAAACTTAAATGACCAGTTTAATTAGAAGAACATAGTAACCCCTCATAGGTGATTCCGGAGTTTTCCCGGAATTAGGGTTTGCGCCCCTCGGAACCCCGATTAAGTTGTCGAGCATGCCTTAGGGTTACATTTCAATGCAAATTAACTTGCCATATCATCATACTTGCTTGAGCATTGCATCAATGCCATGTGTTGATTGTTCCCCTCTCTTTCCGGTGTTTGGTTCTTCCCGGTAGAATACGATATCGAGATCGAGATCGAAGACCGAGATCAAAGACCGAGATCAAGACCGTCAAAGATCGAAGAACAATACTTGACCAACTGTAACCAAGTCAAGTACAAGGCTTCCGAAGATCTATTTATCTGCTATCAACTAGAAAAGGCAAGAATAGCTCCACCATGATATAATCCTATGATTTCGAAAGCATTTCAATTTTGCCATGATGCATACGATTCTACTATGGTCTTTTATTGATAGATAGAGTATCCTATCTATTGTATACTCCCTCTAAGCTTACATTACCTGACCCACTACTCCTAGCATAACTAGGTTTGGCTCGTGTGCACTTCTAGAGCTTTTATATATGTCTGCTTAGCCATGCATAGCTTTTGAGTCTGGCCCATCCAAATGATGTATCAGATGCAGAGAATCTAGTATGGTAGGAGAACGTGATGAGATGATATCAGAGGTGATATGAGTTAAACATGCTAAGGCTTGTATGGGAGGCCACGGTGGGCTGTGGTTTTTCTAGTCCCATGCTCGCCACCACTAGGAACTGAGTTCTTGCCTTTGGAACCAAGATGAGCGTGCAACCACACGGGGCCTAGACAACCTCATGAGAAACTAACTTGCCTAGTAGATTCCATGAGTCACATAGTTCAGACGTTCCATTCGACATATGCATAGAAAATCTTTTGAAAGATTTGCCGGGTGAAGTTGGTGCATTCATAACAGGTAGGTAAGCGTGGCCGAGGTTGCTTGGGGTAGATAGCGCCCCTAGTAAACCAACCTCGCCTCACATCTTTAAGTACCGGCTTCGGGATTTGAACCGTTATGGCGGAACCAAACTTATTGCGTGACTCGTGGTCTTGGCGAAAGCAAGGTAAAGGTCGTCTCTAACCACCCTCTGCCGGCCTTCCAAGGAAGAGGGCTAATCATGTGGCATTAAGAGAAGGTTAGTACGTGTGGGTAAAGTTGTACACCCCTGCAGGGTAATAATCTTTTCGAAAAGCCGTCATAGTTATGAACGCTTGATGACCAAATTCTAAGATCATAGATAACTATAACCTAATTGTAAAACTTGGCAGATCAACGTGTGCTTAAGGATGCTTCCTCATGGGTACGAGGGGGTGATCCTAGTTGGTAGATGATGATGATTTGGTGAATATGAAAAGATGATGATCAATATTTCGGAGATGTCGCTCTCTTTTCCCCTTTTAAAATACTCTGATTAGTCGAGCTTCTTCTCTCTCTCTTGTTTTATAAACAAAGATGGCTTTATGCAAAACAACTCCACCAGCCATAAGTCTTGCAGAGTACACCCTGTACTCACCCTTGCTTTGTTGATAATTTTGGCAGAGTAAGTGTTCACCTAAAGACAACTCCCATACTACATCGACATCGACGAGTAGCTTGGGGTTCCCGGCCGGCAGCCTGGAATCTATGGGCTGGGACGTCATCGTTATGCTTCAGGCCACTTAGGCCATTTGTTAAGTTTGCTATACTTAATAGCATAATTTTCCTTCCGTTGTTTGATGTTTGTGGTTAGTGACCACTGCTTGTAATAATTTGGTTCTCTGCTCAGTTATGAGCTTGCTGTAATAAATTTTGTGTCGTAGGGTCACTGTTGTGTTATCAATTCTTCACTGGATATTTTCGAGCTCAACGTTAAGCTTATGTCAAACGGAGGTCTGGGATTTGTTTAGCCCTGATCCCGGGGGTGTCACAGTTCTTTGTATTAGAGCAGTACCGACCGCAGGAAAACTTTGCTATTGGTCGATGTTGAGTCTACTGTTTGTGAAAACTATTTTAAAGCTGAGAAGTATTTGCGAAAACTCTAGTATGGTTCTGTTACTCCTTATCCTGTTTCGCTCTAACTCTGGGTTATCTTATCTTGTGTTGACTTCGAAAAGTTTTGATATCTATTCTAGTCCTTCAAAGCTTAGGTGCCTTCTTGGCATGTCGTTTCTAAGCCAGTTGACCTAGTGTTGAGTTCTATATAGTTGTGTGTGTTGTGAATTCCTTGTTCCCCCTTTGCTCTTGTTCATCTGAGAGATTCCTTTCTATCATGATCTCTCTATCTTTTGGACTCACAATTCTATATTGTTGGATCTACAGTGTTCTGTTCTAGGCTTCGAGGTTTCCTTTTGCCTCGTGTGCCTCATTTTTGTTTGTTGGGTACTTCAGAAGTCGTTTCTTCTCTTGGAAGCTACCTCGTGGTTACTATCTTGTAGTGTACGCTATGTCACTCAAGTAGTAGTTACTTCTCTCTTTGGGTTTTAACCCTTGGATTTGAACCTAAGATCCCTGATTGTGCTGGATTCTGGTGTTGTGAATCTTGTACATGAAGCTAACCTTTAACCCAAGATCCATCCCTTTGACCCCTGTTGTTAATGTTCACACATTACCTCAGGATGGCTGGTATTACAATCCTAGCCTTCAAGCTTGTGGTTATTGTCGCGAATGAATTGTGACAATAAAGGACTTCCCTACCACATGCTAAAGCAGAGATCACGACAAGAGTACTCCTCATGAGTCTCTTATCTATACTCGTGACTCTGCCACACCTTACCCTTCTCTGCATTGGTTTTCGGAAGATTGTTGACTTATGCATCCACATCTCAGGATTCCATCATGAGCATGTTTCCTTCTCCCTTGTTGTTTTCCAACCTTTGTCTACCAGTTGGTAGCCAAGTAGTAAATGTGCATCGGTGTCTTCCGATGAAAGATACTCTTGTGGTCCGTCATGACAAACCATTTCGGGATGTTAGGAGAAACAAACTCCAGTACCTCGTCATATCTAGGACCAGGTTGAAGTGTTGTAATCCCCAGATCAAGAAGCACTGATTATCCTCTGTCTATTATACCTTAAAGTATCACACTCTTTTATACTAAGAGGTCGTGCTGAGTTTTATGACCCCTTAATGAAGTGATTCTCTTACACATACTTACCCACCCTTCCTCGAGCTTTCGCGCTCGTGAGTGATGTGTGTGCGTAACAATGTGGACATCTGAGATTATTAGCAATTACTATTGTTTTGAACTCTAAGGACATTTGCGTCATACTTACCGTGATCGGTTAATCCTATCACTAAGCGAAGGATGATTGTACTACCCAGTCTAATATTCTGGTACGCTCTCTTCCGTCAAAGAGTTACGTTTGTGTCGACACTCTGAGACTATGTCCTCTTGCCTTACCAAGCAAGTTTCCTCTTGAACTAAGTGACATATCGGTGGTTCATGATATTCTAGATGTCTACTAGAAGTATCGCCATGTTGCCACATGACCGTGTTATCAAGTTCTTGAGTAAGCAAGTTCTCTGAACTGCTCTTTTCTTCAAGGAACCGTATTGGATACCCCTGAACTAGTTGGTTGAGCTTAAACAACAACTTGGATAGTTGTAAGACAAAAGTTATATCCGATTTTGTTCCTTCTTAAAGGGATGTCTAGTTTTGTTCGTGTTGAAGAAAGATAGTGTTTCCTTTATGGATATATTATTCTCCCCAATCTTTGATTTAATTTGGGTTATCGTCAAATCAAAACTCAGTTCCAAGGATTATCTTGATGATGTTTCCTCTTGTGATGTTTCACTTGAGTACATCTTAATGTCTTTGGTCTGACCAATACTCTTGCCTTGTTATACAACATATGAGTCCATCTTCTTGGAGTGTATTGGTAAGTTTGTTATTGATCCCATCAATGACATTCTTATTTTCTCCATGTTAGACAATTGGCATTAATGTTGGAAAATTTCGAGAACCATCTTCGTGTTATCTCGAAGTATGTGTTCTGGATGTTAGAAGTAATCTTCTCTGATTCACGTGCAAATGATGAAAGATGTCGCCGTGGATTCGAGTAGAGTTAGCTCCGTTCCCTAAGGATACATGTGTATTTTATTGTCAGTACCTTAAGTGTGTGCAGTTGTCTTCTGACAAATTGCTAAATACATGGGTATAGCAATCTAGCTCGTATTTTGGAGCTTGACACTGTAGTCCATATCTTGAGAATCTGGTAACTTTACCTTTGTGGTAAATGTTGCAAACTTTCTATTCGAACATGCTGAGTCTGAAGTATCATTTCACTTAACAAAAGCTGAATCTCAAGCAGCAATGATGGTTGCTGCTCCTCAAGGTTTTGACATAGGTCTATTTGTAAATCTGGCAAGATTGATGTAATGGTTGACACACCTATCCGGAAAGACTTATTGTCATATTCTCTTAAATCAGCAGTAACAACCACTCTTCATGAGACTTATTCTATAAGTTATTATAGGAGTTGTGCTTATGGTTTCCTTTGTATCCGAAGTCCGACCTTTACTTGATGTTTGATTTCTCGAACATCAAGGAGAACATTTAAGGTAGTGTTGCTAAATGTCCCTCGGTCAATCCTCCAGACCCTTTATGTTTGCAAGCGTCTTGTTGTGCCAAGTACTTGAAGTCTGAGAATGAAGTTTCTTTCTTCTCGTGTCATCAGGAATATTCTTACCTATTCATGTAGTGGTGTAAAGTGATATCATGATCTTTGGCAAATATTCTGATAAACCTGGATGAATAAAGAGTTTCCTTTGTTTTCTCAACCGTGTTTTAAGGGTGACTATGATTTGGTAATCAGAAGCTTCTCTTGTTACATGTTTCTTGTGTCTCTTATGATTCCTCTCCACCAAAACACCTTTCTGTCTTGGCCTTCTGTTGAGTAATAAAAGTGACCCTTCTGTGTCAAAAATAGTTCAACAACTTGGTTTTGTTGATCCATATCTCCGCAACCTGAAATCTCTATTTAAGTCATTTAGTAGAGGTTCATTTCTCGAAGTCTGTGTTATGTTCTTTCTGTTGGAAGATTTCTTCTTACGGAGCTTCAAAACCTCCTGCAAGGTCTCAATCCTTATGAAGACCATCCATCTCACAACTTGAAACCATCTCCTCTTGTTTCCTCTGTTACCTTGATGTGTTTCATGTAGTCATCTCAGAGTTGTTTCTGAACAATCTATCCATGAGTTGACCATGAGATACTCTGTGTTGTTTAGTGTGTGCCCTCTTATCTTTAGAGTGGCCCTGTTTCTTTCTCTCTCTATTTCTGTTCCTACCTTTGGAATCTCGGGTCGAGATTCTCGTAAGGGGAATATAGCTGTAACACCCTAGTTTTACTTAATCAATATTAGGGTTAGTTTTGTGCATCATGAGAATCATCATTTAAATTGTGCATTGGAGAAAACAAATCAAAACTCTAATCCCTATTTTCTCCCCCTCTCTTTGAAACACATTCAAGTGGTTTGAATTTTGAAAACCCCCAAAATTATTGGAGCCCAAATGGATTAAAAAGAGTTCATAAATATTTTATATACTTTATAAAAGCCTCTTGTATTTTAAATTAACTCAAAACAGATTTGTATATGGAAATACAAAAACAAAAGTGAAATCAGAAATAGAAAAATGATTTCTAAAAAAATAGCAGCCAGGAAGCCAGCCAGGCCGGCCCAGTTTCTTTTCCTCTCTCCCTATCGCCCGTGCAGCCGCACCAGGCCCACCTCCGGCCCAAGCGTAGCCTAGGGTCAGATACCCCTTTGCTGACGTCTTCTTCCTCTGGCAAGCTGCTCGCTGTCTCGCGCGCGGCCGCCCGATGCTCGCCGCCACGATTCCCGCCGCCGCTGTGGTCGCCTCGTGATGATAAGGATGCCACAAGATTCGCCGTGATCCACTCGCTGTCCCCACAACCGTCTCTCTCCTCTTGTGCTCTCTGCTGTTTTCCCCACTCTCCCGAACCCTAGCCTGGCCAGAGCTCTCCGTCGCCGCCGTCTCCGGCAAACCCAGACCCATCTATGACCGCCATCGGCTCCGCCTCGACGTGCTGAAGCTGCTCCCCTAAGGAATTGACCCGGGGTGGTCTGAGTCAAGCTCCACGACGTCGTCTTCCCCATCACCAACGGAGCTCGCCGCCGTTACTATCGTCGCTCCCGACCTCGCCTCTCCTCCGCGACTCCTCTGCTAGCATCCTGGTGAGCGTGCGGTTCTCAGGAACCTCCTCACTCTTTCTCTCTCGTTCTGGTTCGTGCTTGCAACACGCGCCGCCGTGCTCCGCCGCCAGTTGCTGTCCCCGTTGTTCCTCCGGCTACCAATCAGGAGCGGCGCCGCCACTTTATCGCTTGCCTCGCTATGCTGCTTCGAACGCGCCTAACTCCTCTTACCTGCGCGCCCTCTAGCGTCGTCCCCGCCATCGTCTAGTGTGGCCGCCGGCGTGCCTAGGTGGCACCGATGTGGCAACGACGTGGCACCCTCATCAGCGCTGGTCTAGCTCGTCCAACGTGGCTAGTTGACCTAGCACAGGGCCCAGCAGTCAGTGACTGGGGCTAGGTAGAGCCCCGGTGAGGAAAACCCCACCCCTCTGGTGACGTCAGCCTGCTCCTGTGCTGACGTAATAAACCTTTTAAATTGATCTATAATTCCAGAAAATGATTTAAATATTGTAAATTCAATAACTTATTATTTATAAGTCAGAAAAATATGTATAATATATCAAAATGTTCAGAAAAATGAGACCTATCTAGTTAAGATATAATCATGCATTGTTAAGCAAGTTAAATGACAAGTTTAAATAGAAGAACATAGTAACCCCTCATAGGTGATTCCGGAGTTTTCCCCAAGTTAGGGTTTGCGCCCCTCGGAACCCCGATTAAGTTGTCGAGCATGCCTTAGGGTTACATTTCAATGCAAATTAACTTGCCATATCATCATACTTGCTTGAGCATTGCATCAATGCCATGTGTTGATTGTTCCCCTCTCTTTTCGGTGTTTGGTTCTTCTTTGGTAGAATACGAGATCGAGATCGAGATCGAAGCCCGAGGACAACACCATCGAAGATCGAAGATCAACGAACAATACTTGACCAACCCTAAACAAGTCAAGTTCAAGGCTTCCGAAGATCAATTTATCTGCTATCAACTGGCAAAGGCAAGCATAGCCCCACCATGATACAATCCTATGATTTCGAAAGCATTTCAATTCTGCCATGATGCATACGATTCTACTGTGGTCTTTTATCGATAGATAGAGTATCCTATCTATTGCATACTCCCTCTGATCTTACATTACCTGATCTACTGCTCCTAGCATAACTAGGTTTGGCTCGTGTGCACTGCTAGAGCTTTTATATGTGCCTGCTTAGCCATGCATAGCTTTTGAGTCTGGCCCATCCAAATGATGTATCAGATGCATAGAATCTAGTATGATAGGAGAACGTGATGAGATGATATCATAGGTGATATGAGTTAAACATGCTAAAGCTTGTATGGGAGGCCACGGTGGGCTGTGGTTTTTCTAGTCCCATGCTTGCCACCACTAGGAACTGAGTTCTTGCCTTTGGAACCAAGACGAGCGTATCACCACACGGGGCCATGGGAACCCCTCGATTTACTAACTTGCCTAGTAGATTCCATGATTCACATAGTTCGGGCGTTCCATTCGACATATGCATAGAAAATCTTTTGAAAGATTTGACGGGTGAAGTTGGTGCATTCATAACAGGTAGGTAGGCGTGGCCGAGCTTGCTTGGGGTAGATAGCGCCCCTGGTAAACCAACATTGCCTCACACTTTAAGTACCGGCTTCGGGATTTGACCCGTTACGGCCGAACCATACTTATTGCATGACTCATGGTCTCGGCGAAAGCAAGGTAAAGGTCGTGTCTAACCACCCTCTGCCGGCCTTCCAAGGAAGAGGGCTAATCATGTGGCATTAAGAGAAGGTTAGTACGTGTGGGTAAAGTTGTACACCCCTGCAGGGTAATAATCTTTTAGAAAGCCATGTCCACGGATATGGACGACTTGGGAATGTACGTGATGATCATAGATAACTATAACCTAATTGTAAAACTTGGCACATCAACGTGTGCTTAAGGATGCTTCCTCATGGGTACGGGGGTGATCCAAGTTGGTAGATGATTATGATTTGGTGGATATCAAAAGATGATGATCAATATTTCGGAGATGTCGCTCTCTTATCCCCTTTTAAAATACTTTGATTAGACGAGCTTCTTCTCTCTCTCTTGTTTTATAAACAAAGATGGCTTTATGCATAACAACTCCAGCAGCCATAAGTCTTGCGGAGTACACCCTATACTCACCCTTTCTTTGTTGATACTTTTGGCATAGTAAGTGTTCACCGGAAGACGAGTCCTGTACTACGTCGACATCGACGAGTAGCTTGGGGTTCCCGACCGGCAACCTGGAATCTATGGGCTGGGAGGTCATCGTTATGCTTCAGGACTCTTAGGCCATTTGTTAAGTTTGCTATACTTAATAGCATAACTTGCCTTCCGTTGTTTGATGTTTATGGTTAGTGACCTCTGCTTGTAATAATTTGGTTCTCTGCTCAGTTATGAGCTTGCTGTAATAAATTTTGTGTCGTAGGGTCACTGCTGTGTTATCAATTCTTGACTGGATATTCTCGAGCTCAAGGTTAAGCTTATGTCAGACGGAGGTCTGGGATTTGTTTAGCCCTGATTCCGGGGGTGTCACAGTTCACCATCTCATTCCCTAATGAAATGACCTCATTGTCAATTAGGGGCTGAGGAACCTTCATGATCATGAAACCTTTGATCATCCTTTGACCAATGAGCCAGTGACTAGATTTTCACCAGGAACTACTGTTTGTTTGTATATCACACGTGTATTGATGTTTCCCTATCAATACAGTTATAGCATGAATCTTTACTTATAAACTTTATGAAATATGCCATCTAATATTTGACTCTAGGGCATATTCCCTTCAGTCTCCCACTTGCACTTGAATATAAATAAACTAGCTGCATTTGTATCCAATCATCAGTACCATACTCCTTGGTGCTTCTGATTATGCTCGCTCATGGAAGAGTTCCAAGTCTAATAAATGAACACTGCATTCCTTGTGTATCCTTTGCAACTTATTAATGTTATCCTGTATTGAAAGGACATATGGGCCCCCATGTGTGGTTTTGGTAATTAATGACAATCTCTATGGACTAATGTTTGAATTGAGTTAGACTTGTAGCAATTGTCCATTGGCATCTCTTGGAGCATGTTTTGGCTTCAACATAGAAGAAATGAAGAAGATCATGTGTTAACCAAGGTTTCAAGGGTGACACGACATTGGTCAAGTGAGAGTTGGGCCTATAGCAAGTGTGTCTTGACGAATAAGATGGAGTGATACCTCGTGTGTATCTTCAATACACCATCATAATAAAGAAGGAAGAAATGAAGAAGAATAAGGAAAATAAGACCGAGAGTGTCTTGAATAAGAAGATAGAGTTTCTCATGTGTATCTTCAAGACATCATCCAAATGGAGTTAGAAGAAATGTTGTGCAAGCTAAAGATGTGCCATATCTAGATGATCTCATGCTTGAAGCTTGCCCTCCTTGGTGACCATGGATCAATGAAGACAAGGTCAAAGTAAAGGTTTCCCCATGCTGTATGGGGGAGCAACTTGCAAGTATTCATCAATCAAGTGCATACAAGAGCAATCAAGAAAGGTGTTCCATATTGAGAAGGACAAGATCGTCTACATCAAGATCAAGTGGAATATGCGCAAGGCAAAGGTATGATCTTGATAGGCTTTCTTTCTTACCAGTCTCGTGGTGTTAGTTGGGGAGACCGGTTTATAGGATAGACAATCGTACTATCAAGAGGGGCTCTCAAGTGAGTAACTCGATCATATCTTTCAAAGAGACCTCAAACCTTTGCATAATTAGCATCATCCTTTCTTGGTTGTTATTTGGATATTATCCATGTGAGGTTCTAGAGCTTATGGTAATATTCATAACAAGTTCATCAAAAATGGATTTCCCTTTTATATCTTATTGCGTTTTTGATCCTTGAGGTTTTTTGGTTTCTCACCAAGGGAGGTATCTCACATTATAATACATGAAATATTATCAATTGGTGACATACAATATAATACATGAAATATTCTCACTTGGTGACATCCAATATTTTGCTCTTTCCAACAAAATTGGTTTCGGGTCAATAAGAGTTTCCAAACTCGAGATATCGCCATTTGTAGTTTGCCTCTTATTTTGCTTAGACTGGAAATTTGGCCAGAATCTCCAGTGTATACTGGTAGACCGGAATCTCCGGACTAAAAAGTCTGTAGTCTCTGGTGTGCTCTGGTCCGAAGTTCCTGCCAAGTTTGCGGAGGGAGCATCAAGACCTGGCCCGGGACATTCTGTATAGGGGTCCGGAGATAGACCAAAATCTCCGGTGTGAGATATGTGCAGACTGGAGTCTCTGTTCACGATACCGGAGTCTCCGGTGTGGAAACCCCCCAATGGGCAGAAAACAGTCAGAAATCAGTGGACCTATAAAAAGGGGCCCTTTTTACGCAATGAGTCTGCCCGAGTTTTGCAAGTCTTCTCCTCCATTCTTGACCTTCTTGAGCTTTCCTACCTTCAATCCCTCCTATGATTCTTGCATATACTTTAGGTATTTGAAAGAGGAGATATAGATATACAAACCCACCAATCAATCTCTTCTCTAAGTAATCGGAACATCTTGGGATCTAGATCTTGGAGTCTTTTGTGGATTTCCTCCATTGTTCTTCCTCTCTTATTCCCCCACAAGCTTTTTTTGCTTTGGTGGAATTTGGGAGAGAAAGATTTGAGCACTTCTTGTGTTCTTTCCATTGCATTTGGTGCATCGGTTTGAGTTCTCGGTGAGGATTCGATTGGGTGAAAGCGGAGAAGCTTTTTACTCTTGGGTTCTTGGAACCCTAGACGATTTGGTTGTTTTGCAGGTTTATGGATTACTTGGGGCCTCCAATTAAGTTGTGCAGCTTTCCCCAAGCTTGTTTGTTGGGAGCTGCCAATTGAGTTGTGGAGAAGTGCCCCAACCTTGTGAGAGGTTCCGGATTGCCACCGACAAGTGCACCGATAGTGGAAGTGTGGATCGACCCCGCTGGGGTGAGATTCACAGGAGAAAAAGAGAGGCCTCTTGTGGTGTTGTTGGTTTGATACCACCCCCTCTCCAAACGAGACATACTCCATTTTGGTAGGAAGTTAGTAAATCATCATCCTTTCCGCGTGCCTATGTTATCTCTATATCCGAGATCTTACTTATGCTCCTTACTTTGTGATAGCCTTCATGCTTGAAGTATATATTTTTCTATCACATAGTTGCTTGTCTTGCTTAGCATAAGTTGTTGGTGCACATAGGTGAACCCTAGTTGTTCTAGGTTTTGTTCTTGACAAAGTAAATAATAGTTTTATTCCCCCTTTGTTGAGCCACTCTCAGAAAAGTTTTAAACTGCCTATTCACCCCCTCCAGGCGGCATCTATATCCTTTCATGTATGACACTAATACCTTTTATCATCTCCATGATAAATTCTCGTGCATGTATCATGTTTTAGCAACAAAATGGTGTTATTCAAGTTCCAGATACCGATAATGACTTTAGATAGGTCTCGGGGACTTTCTCATGGGCACTAAGTATTTGGAACACACTCTGTGGGAAATTTCTTCTCAAATCTTCAACATTTATACACCACATGACAATATTCACATTCTTTGTTATTTACTGTAGATTTTCCAATTCAAAATGCACCCTGTATAATTTTGGATGTTTCAGCCACCACGCTTCAACTGTGCCTTAGGTATATTTAACGCAAAGATTTCTGATCTTCTTAAATTCAACATATATCCTTTCTAGTATAACACTTTATACTTTAAGTATGTAGTCTTTACAGATCTGAAAACGTGTCTACAGATCTCTCCAGATACTATGGACTATCCTAACTCATTATTCAATGATTCACCAATCATTTCTAAACTTGTTCTTCCAAATAAGAACATGGATCATATCATGTTGAGTATTTGTCACGATTTCAATTTAGAATCCTATGTTACAACATAGTGTATGTCCAAACATCCTATTCTTTAAATCATGGACTTTCACACTTAATGATCTTTCCTAAAACCCTTTTGAATTATTAAGGACTCTTCCTAAATCAATTCATATTCTAAACCATTCAGAATATTTTAGGAATTCATTCCAACATAATCACATAGGACATATCTCAATCTCCAAGATTTCAATGTCGTATGTTCCCATAAACCATCATTTATTTATTTATTGGCTTTTGGTATTTATTCACAATGTGTCACTCGCACATTTGAATCCTATTAAACTCCCACTCAAAATATGTTAGCTACATATGTGAGCTTAAACTTAATAATACTTCCTCATAAAAATATGTCATTCACCTATTAATCTAGGAAGACTCCCTAGATCCCACTCAACTTTATGCATTTTGCGTATACTATCTCGACAATTCGAACAATTTGAAATCTCTCGATCGATTATCAATTCGAGACTTTATTTTACAAGATTCTAAATCCACCAGACGTTCATCATTACGAATCAAATTCATTTGAATTCTCTCAAGACCCTTCTTGACTAATCATCCTTTAAGACTCCCACTTATTTCTTATAACCTTGCAGTCCTTTAGAAATATCAAGTAACCTTGCAGTAAAATTTTACTTTCTAATCTCAAGTGAAGTTTTAATTTCAGGATTTCTTGTAACCTTAGTTTACCATCACCTTCCTTGTAGTTCATAGGCGTGTCTCGTTCCAGTAAGGCGGCGGTCAATTCACATATATCTTTAAACCATGTGCATGGGATATTAGTGAATCCTACTAATTTATGTAGAAGCATAATGAAAACTACACTGATCAAATCATTCACTCTCTTTTTCATTATAACATGAAGAGTCGCGTCCTGGAACATTTACCACTTGCGCTTCTCACTCATTCCGATGCATGGTCATAGACCTTCATCATGCTCCTATTTTTATTTCATAAACACCATTATCGAGGAACACATTTTCACGAGAATGCACCAACCTCTTAGCAATACTAGCTTTGACTTGTTTGGTTCTTGTTATCAAATTTGTCTTACAAATTTTCCAAGGACTTATTCGTTAATACTTTGGTTTTATCACATAAAGTCAAAAGCTTCCACGAATTCTAGATAGTTTACTTTATTCTAGGTGAGTGTTTGCTATTTACAATCGATGGTTTGTAAATAATGCCACTATGAACTATTTGGTTTATTGATAGATGTCTTTCCCACATTATGCGGACTAGGGAATTTTACAAATGTTCATGTATTATCAATTAGTTTCTTTAATTCTAATAATTCAAAAATAATAAAAAATAACATATGAACATAAATAGAAATCATTCATAAAAGCAGAACAACTGACTTGTTACAAACTTGTATGAATAACCGTCTCACAAAATGTAAGACACACTATAGAAGGTTCATATTCCACCGACGATTACAATAATTATTCAAAAACTGTAAATTATATGATAAATTTTGAGGGAGAGTGTCGTCGGCTATCATCATCATGCTTGCCATCAACACGCAATGTCACCTCCTCTCTTGCAACCAATTCTTATGCAGAAGGACCTGTTTTCATAAAACAGAATAAGTATCAGATACTTTATCACTGCAACAAGTGTTTGCAAGATTATAACATTTATAAACTTTGTATATTGTATATATCTTCGCCATCGACGACTTATCCAGCTATTTGTTCCACCTTAACATTTCTCAAACGTTCTACGAAATAATAGAAATCCAACCATTCCGTATCACCGCTTGTGATGCATGTCTAGATGTATCCTTTGAAGCTGGGAGGAAGTGACCTAAGAAATACTCCTATCACAAAGGATTTTGTCATCCAATAGTCCACCAAGTGGACCAGTCTCCTGTGCGCATCAAGTATGCGGTCCAAGTGACTATTCAGACAAGTGTTTTCCTCCATCTCTATGGATAGGAAGTTTTCGACTAGTTCGTACTTCCACATGCGCACATGGGATATGAACTCTTCCCTCAGGTGTTCTATCATCACATCTGGTTCAATATCACCCACGAGCTCATGTAGTTTATCCACCATGCCTTTGTGCATTACCTCTTGTATGAATGAGGATCTCTCCTGACGAAAGATGTGGTCTTCCCGCATATATGGTGTTTCTTGTTCTTCTACTTCTGTCTCATCCATCTCTGTCATGGTGCAAATGTACAAGGGCACATCATTCTTAATAAGGAGGTCGTTCAAACGAGTTATCCAACAATCAGGGAGGTTGGATCCATCCAACTTGAGTTTTTCCGCTGCTAACCACTCGGTGATGTCAAAAGTGGCCTCACATCAAACCATTTTTTTACATTTAAAGTTTGCAAAGGTTTTAGACTAAGTTTATGAAAATATGAGTTCAAATAACTCCACTAAAAATATTATCCCTAACAAATGTCTTAGTGATTACACAATCCTTATTCACTACATCACACCCGATCATCACAGACGGAAACATTGTTGCAAAGGTGGACGCTACACGTCGATCACATCATCCATGCGACTCGTGCTCGATCTTTCGATCATCTGTGTTCCGAGTCCATGTCTGCACATGCTAGGCTCGTCAATTCTAATTTGTGTGTATTGCAGTGTAACCTTTCTTATACCCACTGTATGCGAACGTAGGTATGTCTGACACCTGATCGTCACGGCTTGCCTCATACCGAAGAACTTTCTTGGTGGTGCACACACATGGGGAACACAAACATTGGAATTCAGTTGTTTAGGGATCATCTTATTAATGCTACTTTCGAGTATCTAATACTAACAACATAATAAGATACACACAACATCCATACATCAAATGTAAGTGCGGTGTGATATGGTCTTCACACCGTGATCTCCATCTCGGTGCCTCGGATTTGGTGCTAGGGGAACGACACTCTGGGGTTTGGCGCCTGGGTGCCGGTGACTCCGGGTCTTGCGCCATGGCCCTAGTGCCTCTGACTTCATAGTACACCATCACGACGATGACCGTTACTACTACTTAGCAACAAAAAATAAACTATTTTACCTTGACTATCACCATATCACATCACAAAGCCCCCTGCAAAAAAAAGTTAGATGCCTCTACTTTATCTTCTACAAGTTTTACGTGACTGTATGGGCTTTCGCATAAGAACTGTTTCTTACCTACGAACTTAAAACACAACGTCGATTAAATGATTGTCTCTACTAACCCCCTCTCGGGCCCTCCTTTGTAAATTCTATATCAACTATTGAGAGAGAGACAGACACCCGCTAGCCACTTATACGGAACAAGCCGTATATTGAGCGTGGAACCAGTCTCACGTAAGAGTACGCGTAAGGTCGGTCCGGGCCGCTTCAGCAATCAATAACGCGATATAAACAACTACACGTGGGAGGGTAACAATCATAAAGTCGACGCCCACACGTCACAAATCGTGTGTTCTACCCGTACTATCATTACTACACATAGATCGTCTCTGATATCACTATAGGGTTTCGGTGCATAAAATCAAAAAATTTACTACGTGACAAACCCCGGAAGCCCAAGATCTATCTACTAGTAATGCAGTAACATGAGAGAGATACAATATACATACCTTTGAAGACTGAACACGGTTAACGTACGCGATGAACGTGATTGAAGAAGATTCCCCGATGCTGACCTCGAGGTCACGATGTCCTTGCATCTCCACAACAACTCCTAACACCGAAAGCACGGTGTCGCCAGAGGGAGTCACACATGTACAATACTTGACGATGACTCCTGCTTCTTCCTGATCCAGCCGAGATTGTGGAAGTAGATTTCCCTGCTCCGAATCCCACAGAGCGACGACACTCCGCGGTGATGAAATCCTCACTCACACCTCCCTAACAAGGGGGCCACGATTGCAAGAGAGAGAGAGAGAGGAGAGACAACACATGCCTTTTATTAATTTCAAGGTGGAAATTGGTGTGTTTTAATCCTCCTATGAGCACCTCTTTATATAGGCGGAGGGAGGGGTCCCTGCACCTTTAGGTTTCCATGTGGGACTAAAAACTGGTGGGAAAAGGGTAAAATACGGAACAGCAGATGGCCGGGCTATCTTCCACCCGCATGGGCCGACCGAAGCCAGCCCAACGCTCAACACAGCGGCCGGCGGAGGCTAGTAGCGCCCGCGTGGGTCTGCAACTGCTTGCGGCCTGCCAGGCAGCCCGGGTGGGCCGACCAGACCGTGCAGCCCGCTAGTGGTTGCTGCGGCAGCCAGCACCCACGCGCCAACCCAGGTGGGCCGGCCTGGTGCGCGCTCGTGGCCCACTACGCGTTATGCAGTATTGGCCAGCAGCGGCAACCGGGTGGGCCGACCCTGCGAGGCCCACAGGCTCAGCGGCAGCAGTCGCCTACACGCGCAGCACCTAGTGCCCTCTTGCCTGATTGGGCCAACCAATTTGGCCCATCTGTGCGCAGGGTGCTAGTTTTATTCTATTTATTTTTTTGGAAAAAATCCTTCAGAATTTTGCCTAACTTTTAGGAAGCCTTTTATAAATCTTTATTTAAATATTATTTTCCAATATATATTAATTCATAATTATTATATAATAAACATATTTAAATAACCATTTATCCTAAAACCCTTTCCTGGTCCTTTTCCTTATTCTTTCTCCGAACACCTTCGAAGCTCCCAAAACTTTTCTGGTTTCTCTCTTCTCATTTCTTCAGTGATTCAAACTATCCATTAAAGATCTCTAAGCTTCGCCAATCCCTTAAGTGTGCTACCCAACAGTTTGAAATACTACAGAAAATGCCAATACTCATCTATGACCAATGATCAACATTGGGATTTGGATATCCATAATGACCACCTGTGTACTCAACGATATTTGTCGTTGAATCGTAAACACTATGTCTTATTCCTTTTGTCTCCGTGATACTGTCACATCCCAAGAATTTCCAAATCTTGTAAATGTGAAAATAAAGGAATAAAATAAAACTTTGTTTGATTTTCAGGGCCAGAAGAAACTTTTTGAATTCAATTGGAACTTCAGACCCATTTGAATTAAAATAAACCTAAAGGGATTTAAAAATATAAACATTTAATAAAAGGAAAAATAAAAACATTTGGAAATATTATTTTAAAATTAAATGAAAAGATTTGTTTTCAAATGAAATAGAAGTTGATAAATAAGGAATATTTTATAAAGCCAAATTAAACCTTGGCCAAACTTTGGATTTAAAACATTTTTGTTTTGAATAAAAATAGCAAAAGTTGATTTAAATAAATTAATAAGAATTTAATATCCAACTTTATTTAAATAAAAGGTTTTACCAATTTAATTGAAACATCAAAACTTATTAAAATATTTAAAATAAGATTTCCAAATATTTGATATTTACAACTAAAACCTACTGAAGTGTTTTGGCTTTATTTTAGATTTCAAAATAAATATCTCAATAAAACAAATCCTATTTGATTTAATAATGAAAATCTATTAAATGTAATTAATAATGGACTCTAAAATAAAATGTTATTTTGTTTTAAAAACAAATTTCCAAGTATTCTATATTTCCCCAAATAAAACCTACTGATTTGGTTTTGAAAATATTTAGGTTTCAAATAAAAAAAATTTATTATTAAAATCAAACTCTAATTGATTTAATAACTAAGGCCCATGTTATTTTAAACAAGTATTTCAAGTATCTTATAATTTCAAATAAAACCTACTGATTTGGATTTGAAAGTGTTTGGAATTCAAATGAGGATTTTATTGAATAAATCAAATCATGTTAAATAAATAAAGGTCCATTTTATTTAATTAAAGAATGGATCAATAAAATTATTATTTTATTTTATTTTATTTTGGTCTTTTGTCCATGTTACTGAACAGAACTAAATTCAATATTACAAAGTTGGTGTTGTTTGAATTGTTTGATTGATGTTTGAGTGTTTGGGAATTTCAAAACTGAATTCAGAAAATAGAAATAGAAAAGGATTAAGGAAACAGAAAAAAATAAGACATGGCCGACCCAACCCAGGCAGCCCAATAGGCCCAGCTTCTTTCCCCGAAGAAAACGTTTGGCACCAATATTCTTACCCACAGAACCAATGACTGGTGGACCTCCCCCCTCGTTTCTTTTCCCACTGATCAGTGGACCCCTTTGCACTGTTCTCCTTCCCCACCTCATGATCGGTTCTTCCTCCTCTCATCACCGTGCAAGCTTTGAATCGCGCATCAATACGCCTTAACAGCCACCTTAACTCGCAGTGATCAAGCTCGATAAAACGCCAAGACACCCTCTTCCGTTTCCCAGACGCCTCCTCGACACGCCCCAGTGCCAGATTCCAGACACTCCTCGCCTCCGACGACCATTCTTGCCGATTCCGGCGACTCAACACCGCCTCGTGCCTCCCCGAGCACACGAGCACACTCACCACTCTCTGACGCATCTCCTAGTACACTTAGTTCAACCGCGGGCGCCCCAGGAAGCCGTCCTCGACAAAAGTTCTGAGCGCCGCCGTCTGTCTCGCCTCCGCCGAGCTCCTCCGTAATTCAGACCACCCCTTCTGTTCACGCACACGTCATCTCCGTGGTCTCCTGCATCTGATCACGACCTTTTCTTGCCTCCTGGTGATCGACAGCTTCGTCTTCGACCTCGACCAGAGCCAGCCGTTGCCAGACCGAACTCCGGCGAGGAATTCCTCTTGCCCTCATGCGCCCCTTCACCAGCCAGTGCCTCCTTGAGCTTCCCCAGGTGTCTGCGAACACAGTGAGCACATTATTTTCCTCCCTCACTTCCTGTAGCATCAACCCCGCCGTCGTCTGACCGTCGCCGCCGCGCGCAGCTGTCAAGCGCCGCCCATCCTTGGCCTAGTTGCTTTGAACCGTAGGATGAGAAACGTCTTGCTGGGATTAGATCTGATCGAAACGGTATGCATCCATCTGTGCCGCACGTTTCCAGTTAGATCCAACGCACCCCAGTAGCCGATCCGAGCGAACCGTTATTGTCCAATTAGAAGCAGCCACGTGTACAGGATTCGATTTAAAACAGAATTTTGATCTGATTAGAATACAAATTTGTAATTGCTGTAACTTTCAAACCACACGTCCAAAAATTACAAATTTTATATCAATGGATTCAGTGGAACAAACCCTATCCAACCATGCCCTTAGTTTAGCAAATAGTATCTGTTAGCTTGTTTGAATTTGCAGAAACTTTTGTGAGCTTGTTTAGAATATAAAAATTGTTTAAAATTGAATTTAGGAGTAAAACTTTTGCAAAATGGTTTGTTGTGACCTTACTGACCCTAGGAACCAACCCTTGGTGTTAAAAATGATTTTGGTAAAAGTTAGGTTGAATTATTTGACTTAGCCAATTTCTAGCCAAATAAAATTATTGATTTTATTATGAAAATGTTTAATGAAAGGAAACTTTGAGAAAATAGTTTGGACCAAACCTACTGACCCAAAAACACCAAGCTTTGCAATAGCAACTCATTTGGTGAACAACTTAAGAGTTTTGCCTTAATAAAAACATTTTTCACCACATGAAATGATGAATGGATTTAAAAATAGTTTTTGGACAAAACCTTCTTGCTAATGACTTTGCCACTTTGGTAAATGACCAATTTGGATCTTACAAAGTTTAGAAACCCCATAGAGACCCCTTTGCAAAATAAAACTATCTTGTGCATGCTCCCATACATGAATTGGTTTCCATTGTCTTGTGTGTGTGAAATTGTTTGAGTGATTATTGGTTTGGAATGTAAATTGAATTAGTGTTTGCTTGTTTGACTTGTAGTGAAGTATGAGACTAACAAGATCAAGGAGTGAACTATCATTCCCTACCAAAAAGGCAAGTGATGCTTCATACTTTTTGTCCCATTACTTTCACTATGCATTAGTGATTTTTCTCTAAATAAAACTTGCATGGAAATTTTGCTAAGTGTAAACCTTACTATAGGAAATCCTAGTAGATGAATCCTTAGTAGGATTTTCCTAAGTTAAAGATTCCTACTACTATCAAGCTTAGCCTAGCTAATAGAAAACATGGGTGGAATATATATTCACACTATGGAAAAATCTCTAAGTCTGAGGACTTATATTTTTGTTTAATAAAACAACTAAGTTAATGAATCACCTGGGTGGAATGGAAGGATTGGGTTATGTTGAGTGGTTCACAAGGCCATGGTCTTGGCTTGTGTATCTCACTTGTGGATGGCCACCCAGGAAACAAAGGGATTTGAGATGTCAAATTTTGAGAAGCTTCAAGTGCAGCCACTTGGCAATATGGGCTCTGCCATGATCATATAGGTTGCAAGAACTTAGCCATATGGACAGAGGGTGGTAGTGTTTGATAGGTTGGAGCGCGTCCATTTTGGTCTAAGGGAAGGCTTCTGAAAGATCTTGTCTTGGGAAACCAAGTCTTGTGGGGAAAGTGCACCACCTCTGCAGAGTGTAAAATCTAAGTACTTAGCCATGTCCCTGGTAAAGGACAATTTGAGCATCAAGACATGGAAGCAATCAAGAATCTCATCATTCAAATTTATAAAGTTAAAACTTGTGGTTTGAACAAGGGTTGTTTGAATTCTTCAATCATTGATGGAGAGATGGCTTGGTACAAGGATCTTGAAATCTTTGATTGAGGGAAATGATTTTTGTCAAGCAAAAACTTAGTATTTTCAAAATGATAAGAAAATTCTATTTTGAGCAATGCAAGCCTCAACTCCACTTAGCCAAATGCATATAGATGATAGATTCCACTATACTACCATAGTATCACTTGCCAATACAATTCAAATGTATTGACCCTTGTGGCTGTAACTTGTATGTTGCAGGTTTGATTGATTTTAGTGAAGATTGTTTGATTAGGATTACAAAGTCTACAACCAACATTTGCCTGTGGCACTTTGAAGATGAAGGACCCATGACTATAGTTATTCCGCTGCAATGTAATGTAATAGCCAAATGAGCTATGGTTGATGTAATAAACTTATGTTATTCCTGGTTATAAAGTTATATTATGACCTTTGTTTCTTGATATTACATCTTAACTGTGGATGCTAGCTATTGATCCAGGGACTAGCATTGTAAAACACATGAGGCTCTATCTTATCTAAGATTGGGACCCCTACAAATACTGTATTGTCTTAGGTTCTGATCAAGTGACATCCCCATGTTAGTATCCAACCTCATTACCAATAATACCTTCTTTACTCACTCTGATAAGTGATATCCTCGTGACCTATTCACACACTGCGCAGCTTATGGATATAACTTATCCGAGTGGTCCTAGAGTATCTTCCACCACGCAGATGGATAAATCCCGCTCTTGACGCATTCTCCTCAACATGTTCCTCCAGATACCCAACGACACCTTTATGATAACCATTTCACTAATTGACGTTATGTGCCATCAAAGCATCCTCGAGTGATAGTGATTTGATATGGTCTCATAGTCTAAGGAAAGATTCACTATGTTTCTTAGACATCATAACCTAAACTTCGTGACTTGATCATGATACAATGTTATATATAGGGTATGTTCACCATCTCATTCCCTAATGAAATAACCTCATTGTAAATTAGTGGCTGAGGCACCTTCATGATCAGGAAACCTTTGATCATCCGTTGACCAATGAACTAGTGATTAGAGTTTCACCAGGAACTTTTGTTTGTTTGTATATCACACGTGTATTGATTTTTCCCTATAGATACAGTTATAACATGATATAGAACTTTAATCACAAACTTTATGAAATATGCCATCTAATATTTGACTCTAGGGAATATTCCCTTCAGAGGAAACCCAGTTATTTTATTTTGGATTTTAAGAGGATCATCATCAATAGTATAAGAAGGGATGTTCTTAGGAATCTGTGTGTTACCATTGTTGGGAGTTGGAGATGGGTAGTGTAACACCCTCAGAATCGGACCTATGCAAGTTTTAGCGAAAACCCGCCAAACCCGCATAGAAACGATTCAAAGGTGCCCACCAGGCACTTTCGTGTGGGTGGAAAACGAAGTAATAACATTACACAACAGTCCTCGATGGGACCCACAGAACAGATATACACAACAGCGACTCAACGAGCCAAGAATACAGATATAATATACAAAGATCCAAATCACCTGTAAAACGATACAGCGTCCGGCTACGGACAAGATGCAAATGGGGCTAAGAGCCCTGAAGAATAACCAATGGCGTCCATAACCCTGCCCAGGCCAAGCCGGAAGGGTAACCCTGCTAACGACGTCGATCTCAAAACCTGCTTAAACAAAAGGGGTGCCGACAAAGGGCAAAGGAAAAAGAGGAGCGTCGATCGAGGCCAAGACACGGCAAGACTAGAATTCAAGGTCCTCGCCTACATAGGTATGGTGGATCAAGCGCAGCGGCAACATGCACTATACACCCTATAGAGACTCGATACAATGGCGGCTACAGAGAGGGTAAGAAAGATCTATTCGAACCAACTCGATGCTACCATCAAACAAACCCATCTGGTGTCTCCTCGAGACCAAACGAGGAAGTCAACCGAGGCACTCACACAGTTGGCAGTTTTAGTTATTCAGTTATCGTTGCAGCAATTACTAGCCAGGTATAGATAATCATCCTGATAAAATAAGCAGTGGGCCATTTTAGTTAACCATTCCGTTGTAGTTGCGGCACTTACTAGTCAGATACAAATAGCGTGAGATAACCCCAAAAACCCAGCAGTTGTTGGTACTTTTATTCAGCCATTCCGTTGTAGTTGCAATACTTACTAGTCAGGTACAATGGTCGCAAGCGACACTCCAAACAAGCAATTGTGGGCAGTATTGATTAGCCATTCCATTATAGTGAAGCTGATTACTAGTCATTATAAAGTCAGATTTATAGCAATAAACTTTAGTTATGCTTGTCTATGGTCGAGATACTGTGCTCCAAGTCGTCCATAACCGCGGACACGGCTTTCGAAAAGTTTTACCCGCCGGGTGCACCAATAGCAACACACGCTCGATCAACCTCGAAAAACCAAATCAAAACCCAACGAGGCTTTCACGACAAAGCAATCACAGGATTCAGAAATATTTCAGGGGCCACCCCATTGAGTAGACCCAGAACGAAGCCGGTGACTCGACGGACTCAAGGTTTGCGACAATGGTGAAACGATCGGGAACCCGAAAGTGTGGCTGGGCTTGTCGACATGCGAAAACATTCCGCTTACCTAAACAGTATAGTGTGCTCCTCGCACAATCGTAAATAATACAGTAGCATGGCATAAGTACAGGAACGAAACTAAAAACTCAAACTAGTTTGTGGCCCCAAGAAATAAGACTGAATCAAGCTCGCTCGGGGGTCCCATATACCTCCCGGATGTGGATAGCGATAAATCAAGGAACAGTATCAAGTAATCGGGTCCTACGGGACACAAGTGGGCTCGAAACCAAATATTATCTATCACCCACCGATGCCTCTGCTTACTTCAATTTTAGTTGTTAAACAGGAATTAAAGTGAACGATAAGTAAAACTATGATCATCTCCAACATCAACATGCGGCAAAGCTCCAACAACTGTGGCATTTGACGACACGCAACATCACTTGAGCAAGCGACTAAGACGCGCAGGTCCAACTATCTACCAAACAACAGGTAATAGGGTGTGTCCAAGGCATTATAGGGCTGCAAGGGATATCACGGGTACGAAAACTAGAGCAACGCAACACAGATAGCAATAGATCAACAGGAGGGAATAAATGCTATAAAAGTAAGATAGATAGAAAGGGGGAGATGCTCGCCTGAAAACATTGTCGAAGGTTCAACCGAAGGTCGGGGCGATGCTCACATCAACTCAACGGCCTTATCCGCGAAGAAGCAAATCACTAGAAGAAACACCGGATGCAATATTTAATACTACGGCAAAAGATCGGCATGATGCATGTATGATGTATGGCATGGCAAAGATGCGATGCAAGTAGGTCAGTATTAAGCGGAACCGGGGTCCCGGCAATTTATTAAACGGTTCAAGTTATTTAGAAACCCCCGCAATTTAAATGTTGTATTACATGGCAAAAGATAGTACCGGGTTCGCTACACAAGTTTAAATGAGGCCAATATGAGACTAGATTTGCCCGCATATGGGCCCCATATTTAATTATTAGGTGAATCGGCATAAGGCCCCCAAACCACACAAATATGTATGCAAGCATGGCAATTAATATGCAACAAGTTGTTATTATATTACAAAATAGGGTTCGAGAAAAGGGGTCACACATTAGGGTTCGGCAGATCTTGGGGTTCCGGGGTTCGGGGTTCGACAGGGCCAGGGTCCAGGGTTCGACGGGTTCGGTCTCTGACAACAGAAGTAGATCTTGTCGCATCCACGGTGTCGGCCATGTTGTCGGTCTTGACGTCTCACGCGGAGTCCTTGGCGTTCCGGAAGGAAGTACTTGTTCTGGCGTCGGGGCATCGGATTCGCCCGGGCCGGTGCCGGTCTTATCGTCGATGGCGAACTTGAGTGGATCGGTTACCGGGGTCTTCGGATCCGGGGTGAAGTACTCGGCGTCCTCGAGGGAGTACTTGACGCGCCAGGGTTCGGTCTTCGGACGTGGGGATCGGTCTCAACGTTTCGGCCATCGGGTTCATGACGGCATCCTCAATGCCTTGTGTCGAAGGCATCGGAGTTCCGGGATGGAGATCTTGTTGGGGTTCATACTTGCCACTGGGTTCGGTACGGTCTTCAGATCGCACGGGTTCTCGACAGGGTCCTCTCGGATCAAGCACCGGTTGGCGTTGTTGAAGGGGTCTTCACGAACTTCTTCACCGCGTACCACACCAAGGAAGACGGACTGCAACGAAACAACAACGGCGACACAGACAACAAAAACTGGCTGCATCGCACTACTGCAGGGCTAGAGGGTGCTTGTCACCGAAGACGCCATGTGCATGCTCGCGCGGCGGCGGAAGCAGACGACGACGGGGACCTAGGCGGCCGCTGAGCGCGGCAGCGGGGCTCGCGTCCGCGGGGAGACCGGCGACGCTGCAGGTGGGTCGAGGGCTCCGGCGGCGGTGGCGCTCTGGGCGAGCGGCGGCGCCCAGGCCCGGCGAGGCGGCGACGGTTGGGGAAGACGAGGAGCGACGACTGACGCGGCCTCTGGCCGGGGCAGAGCGGGAGGGAGCGCGGCCGGCGCTGCTGCGGAGGGAGACGGCCCGGAGCAGAGGGTCGAGGTGGGGCGGAGCTCCGGGAAGGCGGCAAACGGCGGCACAGGGGGGCGTCGCGGTGGGGAGGACGGCCGAGGGAGCTCGGTGGAGGGCCTGGCGGCGAGGGCGGGCGGCGGACGACGCGGCCGGAGGAGGAGGTTGGGAGCGCGGTGGAGGGGCGAGGTGGGAGGAGGCGTGCGGGGAAGGAGAGAAGGGAGAGAGAGAGCGGGGCACGCGGGGCAGGTGGGTGGTGGGTCCCAGGCGGGCCAGGGGGCTGGTGCTGTGTGCGTGCGTGAGTGCGTCGTGTGGGTGGGTGTGTGCTGTGTGGTGTGTGTTGTGTGGGTGGGTAGGGTGAGAGAGAGAGGGAGGGTTGGGGTGAGGTGGCAGCGTGGGATTGGGTGGGGGAGAGAGGAGAGGTGCGGTGGCGAGAGCCGATTGGAGGGAGTGATGTGGAGGGGGTGTGGGTAGATTAGGTTGGGTAGACTAGGGATTTTTGAGGTGGGCCGTTTAATTTTCTGGGGGTGGTCGTTCGGGTCGGATCGGCCCGTTCGACTGCCCCCACTAAAATAATTAAATATTTTATTTGTTTTAAATGCACCGTTTGCAAACCGATAGCGGACAAACAAAATATTCCGGAGACCCGGGGTTTTGCGTTTGAACAAAGACGGGCGTTTTTAGAAAACACAAAATAGGTTTTTCTGCAAATAGTTTTATTCCAGCAAATGCAAGATGATGACGATGCTCAAATGCAATGTGGCATGCTGACATGAGCATGCGGTCATGATGATGCAATGCACAAAAACAACGCGATTTTCTAGTAGTGGTTTTGCGGGATGCCACAGGTAGCTACTCCATTCTTCATCCACTTGTTCTTCTTTGTCCTCCTTATCCTTTTCTTTAGAATGCATGGGCATCCCAAAGCTTAGCCTTTTGTCATCTCATTCCCTAACAATTTCATCATGATTTCTTGCATTCAAAAAGTTAGTGCCCAAGGGAATATTCAAGATTTCAACATATTTGACTAGCATATCATACACATTATCGTGAGCCTTGTGAAAAGGATCCATAGCATTTTCCATTATCCATTTTTTTGGGTTTTGATTTTATATGCAAGGTACTGAAAATGAACTAGCAATGCAAACAAGAATAGAAGCCTAGCGCTACGCTCCCCGGCAACGACGCTAAAAAAGTATATTGATAACCCCCAAGTGCAGGTGATGACCATAGTACAATTTGATAAGTATTTGACTGTCGAACCCACGAGGAGCTGAAGGTAAACTATTTATCATCCAAAGCCATATAACCCACTTATATGGCCTTCTATGCAATGGTAGGATCTATAGTCTGTCTGTGTGTGATTGTTTTTACTATCAACTATAGAATGGTAAAGTGCTCAAAGTAAATATTGCAAGTGAACTAATGCAAGTAAAATAGGAACTAGTGAAGTAGAGTGATGGCAAGTTTTCTCAAGGGAGTAAATGTTTAGGCAAATTGTTATTTCATTCGTTTGGCTGTCATAATTAGTGAATCACATATTATAGCTAGATGCATCAGTACTAAGCAGAATAAAGCATAAAGAACTCGATGATTAAAATCCCAAGGAACTATAATCTAGAGCAATAATAGGATTAATTAAGGACACATGTCTAGCACGTGACACTCCTAACCATCACATCTAACTTGTATAGATAAAGTCTATTTTTTCTTCTAGGTGGAGCCCTAAATCATGGAGTAGTCAAGTAAAGAAACTACCACACACCCTAGTGATTGGTCCCTAAGCCAAGTTAATGTGCTAACAAGGGATTCATTAAGACAAATATGTCCAAACACCGCTTTAAGTTCTATGGTCACCAATATATTCCCCGTCAATTAACCATGAATTAATATAACATGCATATAAGACTTGGAACACGGTTTCTGTTCAACTCCCTCCGTTCCTCCTCCTAACAACATGTGACGGTGATAACCTTATGCATCCCCCAACATATGTGTGCACTCTATATCAGTACATAAGACCATCATAGAAGATAAAAAACTTTTATGCAACCAACCAACAAATTATTTCACAATTGCCATGAAAAATCACGATGCAAACTTAGACATAGATACAATAGATCATGGAAAAATAATAGATTGTACCACACATCATGTTTTTCCAAGATATTATAGTAGGGATTATGAGGAGGTGATGTATATGATGATGGAGAGGTGCCTCCCCAAGGAGGAGAGGCGGCGGTGAAGGGGAGCGCGCCTGCCGGCGGCTGCGGCGGGCGGTCCTAGGGGAGCACAGCCTCCTTGTCCTCCTTCTTCCTTGAATATTATTGGTACTGTAGATGAGCCCTCCCCATTGGATATGGCAGCGAAGGGGAAACAAATTCGTAGCTATGGGTGGATGCTTCCAAAAATAGGGCTTCCCCTCAATATATAGTGGCGGAGGCTTTACCGGGGCCATCAGATCAAAATCCTTAGATACAAGGGCTCTTGGGAACCTCTAGAACCTTCATGGTGATTCCTAGAAAGGCCCACAAGTCTCCAAACTCGTATCTTGGCTGAATTGATCTCATATGGAAAGAGCTTGAGTCAACCACGTCACAAAATTTTGGAATCCCAAAACTTCTTCTGTACCCTTTAGTAATCGGGACATGAAAAGTGCATCCGGATCCTGATTGGGTGAATTTTCTATCTAAATCGTGCGTCTTGTTACTATCCACAACTTTCATGTTGATCACTTTTTCATTTGACGTCATCTTCAAGCTCTTCTGAGTCAATCTTTGAAAAGTGTTCAACAAGACAGATTTCAGGAAACTCCAAATATTGCCATATTGAGTGATTTCCTTCCATATTCATCCTTTTTCTACAGAAAAATTGTAAAACAAAAACGTGTGCACTTTTGCAACTATTATTAGGTTAGTCCCAATAAATATAATAAATTTGCAAAATAATAAGCATTTTAGCACAATAAACTACACAGTTCATTTATGCATTTTACATGCATCAATAGTACACTTGCATATTATATTTCATTAGAAGGAATTGAGCCTATGAACTCTACACGATAATGAAGGAAGCAAAGGTAAAAAACTCCAAAGTCCATGTTTAGTTTTATCATCTTCATGCTCGAGGACGAGCATAGGTTAAGCTTGGGGATGTTGATGCATGTAAAATGCATACATGAGCTTCGTAGTTTGTTAACATGTTTTTCCACATATTTGCATAATATATAATGTTATATCCATGTTTTATATTCATTGTTGAGGATTTACCAATGATCCCCTTTTTTTGGCTATAACCCGGCAGGGCAAAAAACCATGTTTTCAATGTTTTTGATGTTTCAGGACCTAAACAAAGTAAAATGGACCTAAACTTTTGGGAATGGCATTATTTATACACTAGAAGCATATAGAGCACAAGAATCCCACCAGAAGGGCCAGGAGGCCCAAATGAGCCCAAGTGGCCCCAGCCTAGGTGGGCGCGCCACCCATGCCCGTTTCCTCCTCAGTCGTCTTATCACCTCTATTCTTTTGCCCACATAGTTCTCTTGACCTAAAATTCCCTATATAAGGACCCCCAGGGAGTCCTCAAGACGGATCACACCAGAGACGGAAACACCACCAAACTGAGTCAAATCCAGCAATTAAAGGGGGAAACTCTCGCTGCAGCCACCTCCGGGGAGATTTCCACCCTCTCCAACATGTTCAGCATCATCACCATGATGAAGAGGGAGTAGTACACCTCCGGGCTATGGGTTTGTGGAAGTATCTTCATATATTTATCTCTTGTTATTCATAGATCTAGTACCATATGAGCTGCCCTACATGATTATGGTCATATTTTTAATTCCTATGCGGTGGATCTTCGTTCTATGATTTGATATTTGAGATTGGAATATATTTTATGTAAGATGTTTTGAAAGATGCATATCACGTACCATGTTCTTAATTGCTTATTTTGATCCAACTTGTAGGCAATAACTTGCATGGGGAGAAGTGTGTGTTAGATGGAGTAGCATGGTGGTATAGGTTGAATTGTGACACATAATATTCAAGATCTACTTTGATTTTTACCTTTCTTTTGCTGCCTCACTAGAGATAAAGTGAAATCATATCCTATAGTTATGATGTGATAGTGTGATTACCTTGTTAGATCAAGGTAGCATATTTATATTTCAAACATCATATAATATTGCTTAAAGCTAT
Source organism: Avena longiglumis (assembly GCA_030063025.1). Taxonomy (NCBI): domain Eukaryota; kingdom Viridiplantae; phylum Streptophyta; class Magnoliopsida; order Poales; family Poaceae; genus Avena; species Avena longiglumis. Next base: position 413,425,576 of record CP125977.1, on the reverse strand, counting down.
AATCTGATTTGTTCTTAAATCAAGATTGCATGGAGATTTCCCTTTCTTGAGGAGTATAAGAGAGAAATGTATTCCATATCTATGTTAGAATGTGATACCCATATTAATTCCTTTATCAAGCATATATAGAGTTTCCATGTATCTTTATCATTGATGAATTGTTTTGTGATCACTACAACTTAAAAAGAAAATAGACAAGTGAACCCACGAACCCCGGTCCAATTTTTATCATAAGAAACACCTTTCCATTGCACCTACTATCCTTTTTATTTTCGGCAATTTATTATTTCTAAAATACAAAAATACTTTCCCTACTAGCAATCACTCATAAAAACACCAAAACAACTCTACTATCTTCCACATCATCTAGTTTGCATTACTTTACTTTATTTACTTTAGTTTATATATATTTTATTTCATATTACCAATACGAAACCTTGTGCTTGACAACCACTTGGTGGAATTGGGGACACAAGACAAATCATTTTACTTTACAGGTTACATGAAGGGGAGAAGACAAATACCCTTCCATAACCAATTCCCAGAGAGTTCGATATAAACCCTCAAGTCACCCTTGTGGGGGAAAATAAGCTTGCTACAACACTTTGCACTTGGAGTCCCAACGAAAAGTGGCCACTTTTGTTGCCATCAATGCGACAGATTTTTGACATGACCTCTATTGAATACTTAAGGGGGGAATAATTCAAACATGTGTTTGAATCTCAATGGTGAATTCAAATGAATTTAGAAAATTCCCAAATTGAATTAAAGAATATATAAATACTTAGAATAAATGAAATATAATTCTGAATAAAGAATACTAATATTTTCACAAACAAACAAGAATTGAATTATTAATAATAAATATAATGGAAAATAAGAAACTACATTTTAAAGAGTACAATATAAGAAACTACAAGTACAATGAAATACAAGAGTAATTGACTTTGCAAAAATAGAGCAAATTAAATTTATTAAATGAGGTATACAATATTACATTATTTTTACAAGTATTCAAAGAAAAGAATTACAATGGTAAACACAAATAGAAATCCTAAATTTAAAACCTAAACTACATTGCCTGAACTAAATCTTCATGACTTGATGGTTTTCTTACTGATCTTGATACCTGCAAAATAAAAAGACAAGCAAAAGAAATATAATGGAGAGAAGGATTAGTGGATTAGGATTGCTCTCAGGTCTTGGCATATAAATTCTATGCCTAATTGCATCATTGAGTTAAATCTAGAAAAGGGGCAAGTTTCACCAGTAGTATCTATTCTTTTAATGTAAAATTCCCCAGATCACCATCACGGGCTTTGAGAGGGGCAAGTTTCACCAAAGTAAGGAAAAATGAAAGTTCCACCATGGGTAAATAGTGGAAAGAACAAAACATTAAAAGCTTATTTTTACTTGATCACATCCACCAGGAAGGGCGCAGGTGTAAGCAGCTTACTCATTGCATGCAACAACTATTCTGTCGACATAGAAAGACATCACTAGAGGGAGTAAAGGGAGAGCTCAGGCACTAACACTGGTTACCACACACCCATATGACCAATTTATTTCCACAGACACATTTCTCTACCTCAAGAACACCACAAGTATTACTGGTTTGTACCAGTTCAATAGCAAGCCATCCACATAACCAACCATCTTATCTCAGCCTGATACTTACCAAACCATAGATCAATTTATTAGATACTAAAGTAGCCACGGTTACATGAGGAGAGGGAAGTTTTGGTGTTGAGCAAGGCTAGGCTTAGGGGAAGGTCAAGCCAGGGAGATAGCAATAGATCAAGGAGAAGATCTGACCAAGATAGTGATCAAGATCCACCACACAGACCTTAACAAGCCATCATCAACACCAATCAGCTCAGCTTAGAGGTTAATAGCATATCCATCATATTCACTTAAACTTAACCATTTTCAATACACACTAATGCGGGTTCGAATCATCAATTCCCATTGTTACGGACTTGGGTTTTGGAGAAGGAGGGGACACTGGATATCATGGAACGACTAATAGAAAATAAACATGGGGACACGAGGTTTACCTAGGTTTAGGCCCCCGGAGGGAAAACCCTACTCCTGCTTGTCTGCTCTTCGTTAATGGTGATGCCGAATGTTACAGGGGTGGGTAGATTGGATCTCGCGAGGTGTGTGCTAGGTTATGGGGTGAGTTCCTCCTCTCCATGCCCTCCTGGCCTTTATATGGGGAGGATAGGTCTCGGGGTAGGTCGAGTCGATTACAGATTAGGGTTTTAACCTTTGAATTTCTATCTAGAGCTAGCCGTGTTCCTCAAGGAGTCGCATCCTTCATGGGCCTAGGTCACCCAAATCCTTCATGGGCTTTGTTCATCGGGAGTGGATAATTCCGTGGGCTTCTTCCAGGCCGGACCGGGTAGGCCAACATGAGGTACCCATAGGGCATACCGATGTTAGTATCCCCAGAGTGTTCAGTCAAATCGCAGATTTGACTGGAGACTCTTAAGTATTTCGAGTGCTTTTCATCCGAACAAGTTTCGGGTTAGTGTGCTGGTTCATAGGGATAGTTGATACGCGTGCCTGACTCTCCTGATGGATCAGGGTCAGTTAACTGCCTTTGGGAAAACAATGCTATCTACTCAGACTCGAGTCCTCAGACTCGAATCAGGAAAATTGCTGGCGTAATTCGACTCAGGCCGCGAAGGACTTATAGGAGTCGAATTCCAGTGTTTTTAAGTCATGTACCCAAAGAATCCGTCAGGATTTATCATCATGCCTGCTGACATAGATTATTACTAGCAGAGCACAATCGAGTGTGTTGCCAAGCCATCAGATTGTATCTATAGGTCTTATCTTTGTGTCGTAGACAGAGCATCCGAAAATTTATCACCGCGGAGGCGTTTCGGGTGACTAAGGAGACATTATCTCTCTTAGCATTATTTTGGGTAGATTTGCCGATTAAATTTATGTTTTACTGTAATCGTGAAGGATCTCAATCAATTGATTCATAGGGTGCACGACTAGTGCCCCCTATGGGAGTTGCCCCCCAGTGTATGTTTGAGTCGTAGACTCGAGCAAAGACTTATAGTTATCACTCATGTGATACAATTATCCGGAATTGCGTCAGAGGACCAATGTTTTCAAATTAGCTGCTAACGCTCCCTATGGGAGTAACCCCCTAGTCTATAGTGGAGTCGTAGACTTGAAGGAAGACTTGAAGCTATGTGAATTTCTTCGACTAACCAGGGGACCTTACCAAATTTTCAGGTGCACGACCATCACTCCTGATAGGAGTAAACCCCAAGTAGTTGGTTGAGTCACAGACTCGAGTAAGTACTTTTGTCTTGAGTCGAAAGATGATGACCCACAAGTATAGGGGATCGCAACAATCTTCGAGGGTAGTATTACCCAATTTATTGATTCGACACAAGGGGAGCCAAAGAATACTTGCAAGCCTTAACAACTGATTTGTCAATTTAGATGCACCTGGAAATAGTTCTTGCTCATAGAAGTTTATTAGTAGCAACAACAAGGCTACGACAGCAGTGGAACATGAGCAATAGTAACAGTAGTAGCAAACAGTAGGATATGAGCACGGTAGGAATAGGGATGGATGGACGGGCATTGCATGGAAAAGTCTAAACATGTAACTTCAAGATCTAGGGCATTGAAGATAAATAAGAATAAGCATCCAAGTACTAAACAATCATAGGCATGTGCTCCATATATAGTCATGCGTGCTCGCAATGAGAACTTGCACAACATCTTTTGTCCTGCCAGCCCATGGCAACGGGGCCTCTAGGGAACTACTGGAAATTAAGGTGCTCCTTTTAATAGAGCACCAGAGCAAAGCATTAACACTCCATGAACACATGTGATCCTCACATCATAGCCATCCCCTTCGGTTGTCCCAATTTCTATCACTTCGGGGCCTTTGCATCCGGACAATGATATGTGTACACAACTTGCAGATAATATCACAAACAATACTATCATAATGATTCAATAATAAGTTCAGATCTGAGATCATGGCACTCGGGCCCTAGTGACAAGCATTAAGCACAACAAGTTGCAACAAAGTCAAATAGCACTGATAGTGATACTAGGCACTATGCCCTAACAATCTTATTCGATTACATGATAGAACTCATCTATTCCCTACTATCCCCATAGCCTACAGTGGGGGATTACTCACTCATCGATGAGGGAAACATTAATGGTTGATGGAGAGGCGTTGGTGATGACGATGGCAATGATCCTCCCCGAATTCCACGTCCCGACAGGGTATCAGAACGAAGTTTCTTGATCCGAATCTTGGTTTCTGGTGGTGGCGGCGCACCAGAACTCTTTTTGGAAAAATGTCAAACCCCCCTCGGTTTTTAGGTCAAGAGGCTTCTTATTGGCGTAGAAGGAGGCCGAGGGGGTGCCTGGGGTGTCCGCACCCCCCTAGGCGCGGCCAGGCCTGGCCCGCGCCTGGCAGGCGTGTGGGCCCCCTAGGCCACCACTCCATCTCGTACTCTGGCTCCGTGGATCTTTTGGTGAAATAGGATTTTTGGCATATTTTCCGGAATTTTTCCTGATAGTTGATTTTCTGCACAAAAACTAGACACCAAGGTAATTTTGTTGAAAACAGCGTAAGTCCGTGTTAGTTGTATCCAAATCACACAAGTTTAGAGGAGAAACAATAACAAAAGTGCTCGGGAAAGTAGATATGTTTTGGACATATCTACTCCCCTGAAGCTTAGCTTATTGCTTGTCCTCAAGCAATTCAGTTGAATACTGAGTGCGATAAAAGAACTTTCACGAACACATTGCTTCATATGATGTATATATTCTCAGCATAGGAGTAGATACTTAACCATTCATAATAATAAGTATGCAACTAAATCTACTCAATAGGCATTGCAAGCTATGAAGAGAAACCAACTCAATAATAATAAGTAGTATGGAACATAAACATAAGCAACGTTGCAATGCTCATAAAAAGTTATGATATAGTGCTATCTCGCTTGCCTTTGTTTGTAGAGCACAATATAAATGCCAAGGCACCTCTGAAGTTCAAGTTAAGACTAGAAGTAAAAAATATCAAAGATACAAGCATCAAACTCATGACATAATTAACCAGGTTTTGAGACAAACACAAGAATGACAATTATGCTCTCAAGAAGGTGCTCATAGAATAAGTGGTGACTCAACAAGGAAGTGAAAAGGTTTTGAAAAGTATGAAAGGCTTCCAAATGCTGAAAGTAAGGTACTCACTAGCTTTGAGATCTCATTGCCCCTATCATAGGCATCTTCATGTGGTTAAGGTGAAAGTGAGGTCCAATCTGAGTTATATGCTTGACAGACCATAAACTGGAAATCCCATGTCCCTTGAGTACGAGGGCCGCTCCGCATGCTACTCAACTTTGGTTACTTGTAAGTTCTTGTCATTGTAAATACATGCATATCATAGAGAACCGCCAACGGGTTACCCCTTGCACATAATACAGGAGCTATCCCGTGATCAAAATGATAAGGCAAGCAGACAATGAGCATCTCAGCGATCTTTTATTTACTATTTGCATAGAATTTTATTGAGGATGCTTCACAGATGCTCACTATGGTAATGCTGCAAGTTTCCACCATGATTAGGCATGGCTTAGGCTACCGGCCTGTGCGTTTCTCTAACACATATATATACTCCATGAACTCACAAGCTCCCCTTTTATTTAACACCGACGACATCCACACACAAAAGAGAAAGTTATCAACTGGATATGTATCCATAAGTGTTGAAAGCGTTCCCCGTGACAGCACGGTTCTACTAACTCCCAGCCTATAATTTGCAAGCATATAACTTTCATGGATATGTCATAATGGTTCAGGATTATTAAGTTCAAGAAATAAAGTGTGCCATCAAGTTTGTGAGAGCTTTACTAACTAACTTTCTCAAAGCAGACAACCATTTTATTTGGAAGAAAACAAGGCATAATGAATATGCACTAAAATATCAAATGATGCTAATAGGTAGGTATGGTGGACACAGTTGGCAATAATGGTTTTGGGGAGTTGGAAGCATAAGTAGAGCTCATACTCAGTGCAAGTGAAGGCTAGCAATAGAGAGGGAGCGACAAACAAGAGAGCAATAATTGTCATAGTCATGCTTGCAACAAAACAATACTAATTATGGCATGAAAGTGATACAAGAACTCTGAGGCAAAATAAATCATCGAAGCTTACTGACTATTGTTTAGTCATATGCATGCGTGAGCATGTGCCAAGTCGATTCATATGAAACTTTTAGAGGAGCATACCACAATATCATACCAAGTTATGAATAAAAAAATGCAAGCAAACATTCATATGACATGCTACAGACTATTAGCAAGCTGGAGCTTATCAAAAGAAAGCAAGAACTACTAAGCATCCATAATAACATACATCTTACATGAATAGACTAAGCATGCTCACAATGATGAGTATATGTACAAAAATGAAAAAAATAGAGTTCGTTGCCAGCCTCTTACCACACCTCAAGTTATCTTAATCTTCATTATTGCCCTTCACTTGTGTGACTTGAATAATAACATGAAACCAAAGTCCACTGAGGACGGCTGAACCCTGCAAAGAACTCACAAAACCAAAGAAGAAGAACAAATATTTTTGGTGTTTTCGATTTTTTTTAAAACAAGAAAACAAAGCAAAAAAAACCAAAGCAAAAGCAAACAAAGCAAAATCTTTTTGGATTTTATTTTAAGGCAAAACCAAGCTAAAAGGCAAAGAAACAAACCAAGAGAAACAACGAAAATATTTTTGGTATTTTTGTGTTTTTGAGAAAGTAGCAGCAAGAACCAAAAAGAAAGCAAAACATGGATATAGCAAGAATCGACCGAACATGATATAAAGATGAGTGTGATGTCGATATACCTCCCCCCAAGCTTAGGCTTTTGTCCTAAGTGGGGCTCAACTCCATGCTGACCAAGCAGGTGCACCTCCGTAGTATGTCGAGGAGGCCCCCTCGTCCTGGTACGAGCTCGAGGACTCGACTGTGTAGTGCACAGAGGGGTCGTATGAGGGCATGTCCCCCTGGTAGTGTCCATGGAACCCAAGGATGCGCATCTTATCATCCATATCCTCCTTGGAGTGTGACAAAGGTCCCTGATAAATACTGAACAAAGTGGTTTGGGGTAGATGGATCTCTCTCTCCTCCCCGTCAGTAAACACCATTCTATAAACCATGCTCTCAAGGGTAGAACCAGCAGTGACAAAGTGATGTGCTTTCATAGTACCAAGATCAAGCCTCTAAGGTGCCAAAATGGTATCATTTGGATCAACAGTATGGTACAAGGTAGCAACAACACGTGCAACAATAATTCTCCATAAATGGGTCCCTTGGCAGCTAAGCGACGAGCAATGAGAGAACCAAGATTGTACTTAGTTTCATTGTTGAGCGCAGCAGCTATGAAGGCCAAATGATAGTTGGAAATATTACTAGTGTTCTCCCTACCAAGAACACTAGTAGCAAGATAATAAGGAAAGTACCTGATGGATGGGAGTTGAATATTTCTTATCTTTCCCCGTTGGGCTCTACGGTCATCATCATTAGTTATCCCGTGGTAGAGCTCCAACAAATCAGCGAGTTGAGCTGGAATCTTCTTCTCCGACCCAGTTGTACCAAGGCCCAGGGCCTCACAAAATTTCTTCAATGTCATGGTGTAAGGCCTGCCATAAATTTTGAAAGACACATTTGGTTTGAACATGCTGTTAGAAAAATAAAAGCTATCCACAAATGTTTTAGTGAGCGTAGCATATTGCACGCTCTCATCCTGCATATAGCTTGTTAGTCCAACCCTCTGAACCAAGGTTAGAAAATCCTCAAGAATCCCAGCAGCCCGCAAGAAGGTTGGGCAAGGAAAGGTGTTAGGGTGCGCATCCCCCTCATCTCCCTCGTTGCCGAATCACGGTGTAATGAGATCTTCATTGTATGAGGGCCTATCTCGGGAGGATTATCTTGAAGGCCTTACCCTCCTAGGTGCATCACTCTCATATATTTCACCAAATGTGTGGTTTTCCATGACCTATTTTTTCTAAAATTTCTAGACAAACATCTAACCATGTGATTTCCGAGATGATAAATGATGAGAAACTACTATAGGAATTTGCTAGAGGTCTACACATGCATCAAAATGAAATCTCTAAGCATAGAAAAAGCACGCAAGCTCACTCAACCTAACACCTATAGCAGCAAAATACAAGAAACAATCTATCAATCACAAATCTAATTGGACAAGTGGAGGAGGCACATACCAAGGAGCAATCCCTCAAAAATCAGCAGAAAAGATGGGATGAGCAAGGAGATCGAAATTTGGGATCAAGAACAGCAAGAACTTGAGCTTGAGAAAGTTTTCCGGTGTTTTTCGGGAGAGAGAAAGAAGATGGATGGGAGGAGGCACCTTGGAGGGACCTAGGTGGATCACACCCCAGCTAGGCGCGCCCTGGGGGCTGGCCTCGCCCACCAGGGGTGTGCTGGCCTGGAGTGGCCCCCTGGGTCACTCCAGGTGTCCCTCTGCCCATTTTTTCGAGGAAAAGTTTATTTTGAATTTTCTGGGATTTTTCAAGAAACTTTATTTTTGGCCAATTTTCAGGGTATGAAAATTGATTTTCTTGCAAAACAATGTTTTTAGAAGAAGCAAAAGCAATCCAAAAACCAAACTACAGAAGTTCTAAGACAATCTAATAAGCAAACAACTAACAAAACCAAAGCTAGCAAAAGAAAAGGCAAATACTAGGAAGGAGAAAGGTAAAAGGAAGCAAGTATAACCATAGTGAAAACATTATTTTGTTCATTAAAATCCTTTTGTTAACAAGGTTGATCAAGTATTGTTACCAAAACAATCTTATATGAAACAAAACTTTGCATTCCACAAGGTGATTATGTTACCTCATACTTGATAGCAATGGTCCCAATCATAATAGTTTCAAAATTTTCTTGTGGAATGGGACAATATATTTCTCCAACCTTGATGCTCTCAAAATTTTCAATGGAATTCAGGCACTAGGTTTTAGCAACCTTCTAGGGGAAATAGACAGTATGCTCTTTGTCATAAATATTGAATGGTACTTTTCCTTGATTACAATTTATGACAGCATCTGCTTTAGAGGTCCCAACCTTGAATAAGGTAGAGATCCCTGTGTTTACAATGCTAGTCCCTGGACCAATAGCTAGCATCCACAGTTAAGATGTAATACCAAGAAACAAAGGTCATAATACAACTTTATAACCAGGAATAACATAATTTTATTACATCTTACATAGCTCTTTTGGCTATTACATTACATTGCAGCAGAATATCTATAAGCATGGGGTCCTTCATCTTCAAAGTGCCACAGGCAAACATGTTGGTTGTATACTTGTAATCCTAATCAATCAACTTCACTAATACCAAACAAACCTGCAACATAACAAGTTATAGCCACAAGGGTCAATACATTTGAATATATTGGCAAGTTTCACTACTATGTGGAAATAAGTGGATCCTATCATTACATGCATATTGGGCTAAGTAGGGTTTAAGGCTCATTTGCAGAAAGCAATACTTTATCCTATCTTTTCAAAATAGTTTTGATCTTTTGTCAAATCTTTCTGAACACCTTGGTAAATCCCCAAGTGTTTCAAGTCTTGTCAAAAACTCTTGAGCTCCTTGGTACACCCCAAGTACTTCAAGTTTTTATCAAAAATCTCTTGAGCTCCTTGGTACACCCCAAGTACTTCAAGTTTTTATCAAAATCTCTTGAGCTCCTTGGTAAATCCCCAAGTGCTTCAAGTCTTTGGTTGTCACTTTAAAGTTTTTCTTTTTGAAATTGGGATGTCGAGATTTCCCATAGCTTCAAACCTTTAGTTGCTCAGTATTGTCCATAACCGGGGACACGGCTAAGTACTTAGAATTTTATCTTCTGCAGAAGTTGTACACTTTACCCACATGACACACTCTCATCTTGTTGCCACCAGTGGCCGCTGGATAAGTACTCACCAAGATGGAGTACTGGCAGATTGAGAATGTGACGAAGTCTTTCGATAGGGTCCTCCCATACACAATGCTAGCTTGTCTTCAGGCACCAATGTAGGGTTCCTAGTTCCCTCATTTCCAGTTAACCTGAAGACCAATGCATGGGTCTTCCCAATGTAGTTGACTAAGCCAGAGCCATATTAGCATGTGGTCATACGGAAAGCCACTGTTGGAGAAACATGTTCAATCTCTAAGTCCCTGGGTGGTTTTCATCTGGTGCACAACAAAAAGAGATTGCCATATAAACATGGTTCCTCTTGTTGCCACTTTGTCCAAAACTTGAGTAACCTTGTCCACCCAGGTGGTTCATTGAGTACTTGTTTTATTATATAAAAACTCAAGTCTTTTTTCAACTTCATAAAATCTCAACATGTATCTCTTCTCAAAATATGTAGCATGGGTAAGCATTTTACAACTACATTGTTTTCACTAAGGAATATATAAGGGTATCCTATTAGGATTAGCATAGCATAAAGTATATAAATCTTTTTCATGCATGTTTAATCCACTAAGTATAATGAAAATAGTAGGACTTTGTATGATAGTGTCACTTGCCTTTTTGGTAGGGAATGTTGGTTCACTTCTTGATCTTGCTAATCTCACACTCTTCTAACTTCATTACAAGTCAATCAAGTAAACACAAAATCAACTAGCATTCCAACCAATATTCAAACAATTTAACACACATAAAATAATAGAATCAAGGTCATGCATGCAAGCATGCAAAAGATAGTTTTATTTTCAAAGGTGGTTTCTACTAGGCTCTAAACATTGTAAGGTTCAAAGTGGTCATTTTCCAAGTGGCAAAGTCATTTGCAAAAGGGTTTTATCTATAAACCATTTTTAAATTCAATCATTATTTTATGTGGTGGAAACTGTTTTTAGCAAAGCAACAATTTTTATATTGTTCACCAAATAAGTTGTTAATTCACAAAACTTGGTGTTTTGGATAAGTAGGTTTGAATCAAAACATTTTCCAAAGGTTTTTCTTAAAAAAAATCATTTCCATAACAAAACCAATATTTTTATTTGACTAGAAATGATCTAATTCAAGTTTTTATTCCTAAACCTCACAAAATACATTTTAAAAACCATAAGTTGGTTCCTAGGGTCAGTAGGTTCACAACAAACCAATTTGCAAAGATTTCAACCTCAAAATCATTTTGGAATAGTTTTATAACCTAAACAAGCATACAATTGTTTATGCAAAAACAAACATTTTACCAGAAGCTTTTTACTAAACAAATTGCATGGTTGGCTAGGGCTTGCTCCACTGATTCCATTGATATAAAGTTTGCAAATTTTGGACGTGTGGATCAAAATTTTGGAATTTACAAAATCAGATTCAAAATTTGTTTTAACAGAACTAGTGCCACGCGGCGCAATACTATTGGGCGGTACCGGTTCGCATAGATCGGCCTATGTGAGGCGTTGGATCTAAACAGATCGCACGGCGCGGGTTGACTCATACCTCTTCGTTCAGTTCTAATCTCAGCCGGACGATATCGATCTAACGGCTACAACCAATTTGCCACTAACTGGCGGCGCTGCGCGGCGGCTGGCAGCGGCGACGCTCAGACGTTGGCGGTACTGGCGATGCAGTAAGCAAAGAGAGATGGGGAGGTGCTCACCATGCTCCCAGGGTTGTGGTGATGCTCGAGGCGTGGTCGGTTGGTCGAGGGGCGCACTGGCGTGAAGGGGATTGCTCGCCGGAGTGGGGGACGGCGTCAGGCGGTTCTGGAGGTCGTCGAGGTGGGCATGCAGTTCACTCCGAGGCAAGACAAGGGTACGGTTAGACGCGTACAGTCCTGGGGTTCACGTGAGCATGATTGAGAGGGCTCGGGGCGGTCTAGACTTACCAGGAAAATTCGCCGGAGAGAGAAGCAGACGCGGCGACGCTCAGAGGTTGTCGAAGCCGACGCTATGGATCAAGTGCGGTCAAGCCGACGGTGCAGGGAGAAACGCCTGAGGATGGAGAGCAAGCTAGTGTGGTTGGGGAGGTGAGGGGCGGCAGTGGTTCGCCGGAATTGGACAGGGAAGGTCGTCAGGGCAACGAGGGTGTGTGGCGAAATTCGTCTAGCTTGGGGACAGAGAGAGGGAGGCGCGTGAGGGGAAATGGAGAGGAGGCCAGGGCGGTTAATAGGGCGCAGTCACGGCGAGTAATGGTCATGGAATCAACGCGTATTGAATCCTGCAGAAACGGCTGGCAAGAGGGGGACGTGGTCACCGCGGGGTGAGGAAGAAGGTGACCTGGCGTGGGTTCGTCTCGTTAGTGATAGAGGAAAAGGTGCGGTGGGGTCCAACTGTCTGCGACGCTGCGGGTGACTGTTTGAGTGAGAAAACGTTTCGCGAGAGAGAGTGGGGTGGGCTTGCTGTTGGGCTTGTTGGGCCAGGTGGGTTGGGTCAGGTCTGGTTCTATTTTTTTTCTTTCTAATTGTTTTATCTTTTTCCATTTCGATTTTCTGTTTTGAATTTCAAACAACAAACCAAACATTCAAATCAATTCGAAACTCCTCCAAACTTTGCCTTGGGTTTTGGTTCTGTTTAACAGAAATATTCCAAGTCCCAAAAATAAAATAATATTTTTATTTTAGGGTCCATTTATAATTAAATAAAATGGGCATTAGTTATTAAATCAAATAGGATTTGATTTATTATTTAAAATTTCCATTTGAAATCCAAATAATATCAAAAACCAAATCAGTAGGTTTAATTTGAAAATATAGAATACTTGGAAAACTTGTTTTAAAATAAATAAATAAGTTTTGATGTTTAATTAAAATAGTAAAAGCTTTATTTTTAATAAACTTGGATATTAAATCCTTATTATTTTATTTAAATAAACCTTTACTATTTTTATCAAATAGAAATACTTTATTTCAAGAGTTTGGCCAAGGTTTAATTTGGCTCTATAAAATAATCCTTATTTATATTTCTACCTTTTCATTTGAAAACCAAATCTTTTTATTAAAAGATTCAAAAATAGTAATCCAAATATTCTTAACTTTATTAATTTTTTTATCTTTTCAAATCCATTAGGATTTGTTTGATCAAATAGGTTTGAAGGTTTCCAATTGGATTCAAAAAGTTTCTTCTCACCCTGAAAAATCAACAAAGTTTTATTTTATTCATTTATTTTTCACATTACAAGATTTGGAAAATCTTGGGATTTGACAGGCTACCACCCTTAAAATAAATCTCGTCCCGAGATTTGGGAAGGCTAGGGTTACAAGTTGCCTCAAAGCATCTAGGGCACTACCACCCTTAAAAAATTTCCAACTAAATTACACATTGGCCTTCTTGGGATCTTGGGGAAGGCAAACATCTGCATAATGCCCTTTGTTTCCACACTTGGAACATGTGACAAGGCTGAGATCCTTCATAGGCTTGTTTATCTTGTTCTTCATCTTTTCTGGACAATTGCTTGCATAATGACCTGGTTCTTTGCAATTGAAACATGTGATAAGTTTGAGTTCTTCACGTGTCTCTAGTGGACAAGTTGCTGCATAATGGCCTAGCTCTTTGCAGTTGTTGCACCATACTTGACCAATCTCTTTATACTTCTGTTTCTCTGGACATTCACTGGAATAGTGTCCCATTTCTTTACAATGATGACATTGCACATGGCTTTTGTCCTTCTTTTTCTTGGGTTTCTCCAAAGCTAGGAGTGCATCTAGTTCATGTTGTTCATATGTTATCTTATAGGTAGGAATGTCTACTTGTTTCTTGGACCTTCTATTGCTCCTTGGATAATTCATATGCCTCTTCTTTGGTCCTTTGAATTGGGTTGTATTGCATGGAGGTATAAGTGGAGCTTTTCCTTTATCCTCATTCTTCTTGGTAGATTTGGATCCTTCTTGATAGTTTGCAATCATTTGTTGCACTCCACCTTGTTTCCTTTGTTCAACTATGGAATAGATGGGGCATTGGATAGGGACATGGTTATTTCCTTCACATAGGTAACAAGTATCTTGGGATGTGGGACATTGGCCAACTAGGTGTTTCTCTTCACAGTTAGGGCATTGATCTCCATGCTCCTTGGAAGTGTGATCCTTGTCTCCACAAATATTACAAGCTTTGGTTCCTCCTAGAATAACATCTTTGTCATCCTTGTTGTCATAAACTCCTTTGGAAAAGTTGCTTTCCATGTTGAGCATTTGATCTGTCACCTTATGCAACATTTGGGCTTGGTTTTCCAAAAATCCTTGCAGGGTTGGATCTTCCCCACTGGTGTTGGCTATGAATTGAGCTGTCATTTGGGTCAACTGGTTTTGGGTTGATATGAGTTCTCTCATGTTTTCCTCTTGGTTGTTGTTGTCATCAACCTTGATGTTGGAGTCTCTTGGAGTAGTCATCTGTTTGGGGTTGAATTGAGATTAGAATAGGCAAAATATTTCTAAGGAAATAATTCTAATCACACACATTACAATTCACTCAAGCAATGTGCAAGCAATCACAAACAAACATTTCACTCAAACAATGAAGTTCAAGCACATACTTAGGCAACAAAATATTTTTGTTACACCACTTAAGTTGATGTGTTCGTCTTAACTAAAATATGGTAGTCCATCTATAGGGTTCACTTGTGATCTTTCCATCCTTCTTGGTTGATTCTTCTTGCATGATATCATGGTTTCCTTAGGAAAAAATCTTGGTCACAAAACTTCAAAGGTGAGGATGGCTCCTTCTAAGTTGTGTTTCCTTAGTCTCCAAATCTTGAGCAAGATTTCCTTGTCTCACTTGTCCTTAGTGACATCGAAGATTGAGGTCCTTGGTGAATATGCTGAAGATGTTGAAGTCATTAGAGTTGAAGATGTTGAAGTCATTAGAGTTGAAGATGTTGAAGTCATTAGAGTTGATGGAGTCCTTTGCACATGGTGAAGTCTTTGGTCATGGGGTAGGTTTTTCCATCAAGTTGAAAATAGAAGAGATGTAGAGTTGAAACCAAAATGGTTGAGGAGAGAGTTTACAAGATTGTTTGTAAATAAGTTTTGGAACAAATACAACTCCTATTTTTCTAAGGGTTTTTGTCCAATCCTAGGTTTACAAATCCTACAGGAAACACAATGCTCTGATACCATCTGTAGAGGTCCCAACCTTGAATAAGGTAGAGATCCCTGTGTTTACAATGCTAGTCCCTGGACCAATAACTAGCATCCACAGTTAAGATGTAATACCAAGAAACAAAGGTCATAATACAACTTTATAACCAGGAATAACATAATTTTATTACATCTTACATAGCTCTTTTGGCTATTACATTACATTGCATCAGAATATCTATAAGCATGGGGTCCTTCATCTTCAAAGTGCCACAGGCAAACATGTTTGTTGTAGACTTGTAATCCTAATCAATCAACTTCACTAATACTAAACAAACCTGCAACATAACAAGTTACAACCACAAGGGTCAATACATTAGAATTGTATTGGCAAGTTTCACTACTATGTGGAAATAAGTGGATCCTATCATTACATGCATATTGGGCTAAGTAGGGTTTAAGGCTCATTTGCAGAAAGCAATACTTTATCCTATCTTTTCAAAATAGTTTTGATCTTTTGTCAAATCTTTCTGAACACCTTGGTAAATCCCCAAGTGTTTCAAGTCTTGTCAAAAACTCTTGAGCTCCTTGGTACACCCCAAGTACTTTAAGTTTTTATCAAAAATCTCTTGAGCTCCTTGGTACACCCCAAGTACTTCAAGTTTTTATCAAAATCTCTTGAGCTCCTTGGTAAATCCCCAAGTGCTTCAAGTCTTTGGTTGTCACTTAAAGTTTTGCTTTTAGAAATTGGGATGTCGAGATTTCCCATAGCTTCAAGCCTTTAGTTGCTCAGTATTGTCCATAACCGGGGACACGGCTAAGTACTTAGAATTTTATCTTCTGCAGAAGTTGTACACTTTACCCACATGACACACTCTCATCTTGTTGCCACCAGTGGCCGCTGGATAAGTACTCACCAAGATGGAGTACTGGCAGATTGAGAATGTGACGAAGTCTTTCGATAGGGTCCTCCCATACACAATGCTAGCTTGTCTTCAGGCACCAATGTAGGGTTCCTAGTTCCCTCATTTCCAGTTAACCTGAAGACCAATGCATGGGTCTTCCCAATGTAGTTGACTAAGCCAGAGCCATATTAGCATGTGGCTGTACACGGAAGCCACTGTTGGAGAAACATGTTCAATCTCTAAGTCCCTGGGTGGTTTTCATCTGGTGCACAACAAAAAGAGATTGCCATATAAACATGGTTCCTCTTGTTGCCACTTTGTCCAAAACTTGAGTAACCTTGTCCACCCAGGTGGTTCATTGAGTACTTGTTTTATTATATAAAAACACAAGTCTTTTTTCAACTTCATAAAATCTCAACATGCATCTCTTCTCAAAATATGTAGCATGGCTAAGCATTTTACAACTACATTGTTTTCACTAAGGAATATATAAGGGTATCCTATTAGGATTAGCATAGCATAAAGTATAGAAATCTTTTTCATGCATGTTTAATGCACTAAGTATAATAAAAATAGTAGGACTTTGGATGATAGTGTCACTTGCCTTTTTGTTAGGGAATGTTGGTTCACTTGTTGATCTTGCTAATCTCACACTCTTCTAACTTCACTACAAGTCAATCAAGTAAACACAAAATCAACTATCATTCCAACCAATATTCAAACAATTTAACACACATAAAATAATAGAATCAAGGTCATGCATGCAAGCATGCAAAAGATAGTTTTATTTGCAAAGGTGGTTTCTACTAGGCTCTAAACATTGTAAGGTTCAAAGTGGTCATTTTCCAAGTGGCAAAGTCATTTGCAAAAGGGTTTTATCTATAAACCATTTTTAAATTCAATCATTATTTTATGTGGTGGAAAATGTTTTTAGCAAAGCAACAATTTTTATATTGTTCACCAAATAAGTTGTTAATTCACAAAACTTGGTGTTTTGGATCAGTAGGTTTGAATAAAAACATTTTCCAAAGGTTTTTCTTAAAAAAAATCATTTCCATAACAAAACCAATATTTTTATTTGACTAGAAATGATCTAATTCAAGTTTTTATTCCTAAACCTCACAAAATACATTTTAAAAACCATAAGTTGGTTCCTAGGGTTAGTAGGTTCACAACAAACCAATTTGCAAAGATTTCAACCTCAAAATCATTTTGGAATAGTTTTTATAACCTAAACAAGCATACAATTGTTTCTGCAAAAACAAATTCCATGGTTGCCTAGGGATTGCTCCACTGATTCCATTGATATAAAGTTTGCAAATTTTGGACGTGTGGATCAAAAGTTATGGAATTTACAAAATCACATTCTAATCAGATTCAAAATTTGTTTTAACAGAACTGGTGCCACGCGGCGCAATACTTTTGGGCGGTACCGTTTCGCACGGATCGGCCTATGTGAGGCGTTGGATCTAAACAGATCGCACGGCGCGGGTTGACTCATACCTCTTCGTTCAGTTCTAATCTCAGCCGGACGATATCGATCTAACGGCTACAACCAATTTGCCACTAACTGGCGACGCTGCGCGGCGGCTGGCGGCGGCGACGCTCAGACATTGGCGGTACTGGCGATGCATGAAGCAAAGAGAGATGGGGAGGTGCTCACCGTGCTCACAGGGTTGTGGTGATGCTCGAGGCGTGGTCGGTTGGTCGAGGGGCGCACTGGCGTGAAGGGGATTGCTCGCCGGAGTGGGGGACGACGTAAGGCGGTTCTGGAGGTCGTCGAGGTGGGCCTGTAGTTCGCTCCGAGGCAAGACAAGGGTACGGTTAGACGCGTACAGTCCTGGGGTTCACGTGAGCATGATTGAGAGGGCTCGGGGCGGTCTAGACTTACCAGGAAAATTCGCCGGAGAGAGAAGCAAACGCGGCGGCGCTCAGAGGTTGTCGAAGCCGACGCTATGGATCAAGTGCGGTCAAGCCGAGGGTGCAGGGAGAAACGCCTGAGGATGGAGAGCAAGCTAGTGTGGTTGGGGAGGTGAGGGGCAGCAGTGGTTCGCCGGAATTGGCCGGGGAAGGTCGTCGGGGCAGCGAGGGTGTGTGGCTAAATTCATCCAGCTTGGGGGCAGAGAGAGGGAGGCGCATGAGGGGAAATGGAGAGGAGGCCAGGGCGGTTAATAGGGCACAGTCACGGTGAGTAATGGCCACGGAATCAACGCGTATTGAATCCTGCAGAAACGGCCGGCGAGAGGGGGACGTGGTCACTGCGGGCTGAAGAAGAAGGTGACCTGGCGTGGGTTCGTCTCGTCAGCGATAGAGGAAAAGGTGCGGTGGGGTCCAACTGTCTGCGACGCTGCGGGTGACTGTTTGAGTGAGAAAACGTTTCGTGAGAGAGAGTGGGGTGGGCTTGCTGTTGGGCTTGTTGGGCCAGGTGGGTTGGGCCAGGTCTGGTTCTATTTTTTTCTTTCTAATTGTTTTATCTTTTTCCATTTCGATTTTCTGTTTTGAATTTCAAACAACAAACCAAACATTCAAATCAATTCGAAACTCCTCCAAACTTTGCCTTGGGTTTTGGTTCTGTTTAACATAAATATTCCAAGTCCCAAAAATAAAATAATATTTTTATTTAAGGGTCCATTTATAATTAAATAAAATGGGCATTAGTTATTAAATCAAATATGATTTGATTTATTATTTAAAATTTCCATTTGAAATCCAAATAATATCAAAAACCAAATAAGTAGGTTTAATTTTAAAATATAGAATACTTGGAAAACTTGTTTTAAAATAAATAAATAAGTTTTGATGTTTAATTAAATAGTAAAAGCTTTATTTTTAATAAACTTGGATATTAAATCCTTATTATTTTATTTAAATAAACCTTTACTATTTTTATCAAATTGAAATACTTTATTTCAAGAGTTTGGCCAAGGTTTAATTTGGCTCTATAAAATAATCCTTATTTATATTTCTACCTTTTCATTTGAAAACCAAATCTTTTTATTAAAAGATTCAAAAATAGTAATCCAAATATTCTTAACTTTATTAATTGTTTTATCTTTTCAAATCCTTTAGGATTTGTTTGATCAAATAGGTTTGAAGGTTTCCAATTGGATTCAAAAAGTTTCTTCTCACCCTGAAAATCAACAAAGTTTTATTTTATTCATTTATTTTTCACATTACAAGATTTGGAAAATCTTGGGATGTGACACCTGCAGTATTAAGAAAAGGTCTCCCAAGAATAATAGACATATTATCATCTTCAGGCATCTCAAGCAGAACAAAATCAGTTAAAACCAAGCAATTATGAGCCACTTGAACAAGAACATCCTCACATATACCAACAGGAATAGTAGTTGACTTATCAGCCATTTGCTAAGATATATCAATTGGTATCAAATTTTCTAGCTAGAGTCTCTTATAGAGAGAAAAAACCATAACACTAACTCCAGCTCCCAAATCACATAAAGTAGTTCTAACATAATTATTCTTAAGAGAGCAAGGAATAGTTGGTATACCTGGATCACCAAGTTTCTTTGGCACCTTACCATTGAAGGAATAATTAGAAAGCAAAGTAGAAATATCCTCACTAGGAATCTTCCTTTTATTATAGACAATATCCTTCATATACTTTGAATAAGGAGGCAACTTAATAGCATCAGTCAAAGGAATTTGCAAAAATAAAGGCTTCATCCACTCACAAAACTTGTTGCAGTGTTCTTCCTCCTTTGACTTGTGTTTC
This sequence comes from Avena longiglumis, assembly GCA_030063025.1. Taxonomy (NCBI): domain Eukaryota; kingdom Viridiplantae; phylum Streptophyta; class Magnoliopsida; order Poales; family Poaceae; genus Avena; species Avena longiglumis. The sequence goes on along the minus strand of CP125977.1, from coordinate 413,405,856 downwards.
TTACCTGGAAAAGGCATAGGTTTCTTCACCCAAGGTTCTCTCTCTTTACCATGTTTATTAGCAATAAAATCTTCCTTAGTGTACCTAGTATTCTTAGTGTGCTCCTCAGGTTCTTCGTCAACTTCCTCCTTATCAGGAGCATCATTTTTATCATTACCACTCTTAGTTTCAGCATCAGAGACAGATATACTATTAGGATCTACACAAGGTTCAAGTGGTTCCTCAACTATTTTTGTTTCTTTTTCTTTCTCTTATGAGGACTACCACTAATTTCACCTTGTTGAGAATCCTGCTCAATTCTTTTAGGGTGTCCTTTAGGATATAAAGGATCTTGAGTAGCTATACAACTCCTAGTTCTAATTCCATAAGCATGTTTATCTCCTGAGGCATTAACTAGCATATCTTTTTGTACCTTAGCAAGTTGATCAAGTTGGGTTTGAACCATTTGAAAGTGTTTACAAAGCATTTTAATATCATTAGAAGTTATTTCCACAATAACTTTCAACTCATTGATAGCTCTAGAGTCTTCCAATAAATGATTCTGAACTTGTTTATTAAAATTACCTTGATTCACAATAAAAATGTCAAATTCCTCGAAACATTGATCAGGAGGCTTACCATAAGGAATATCACCTTCATCAAAGTGTTGGAGACAGTGTACCTGGATAGTAGATGAGTGGGGAATTGGCTTACATAATTCTTCTATAGGATGTAGATTCTTCACATCTTTATCTCTAATACCTTTATCCTTTAGACACTTTTGGATTCTTTCGTCACTTCATCATTTAATGCAATAACTCCTATCTTCTTTGGTGTTGGTATTGGAACTGGTTCAGGAACAACTGGTTCAGGAGTAATACGTTCAGGTGTATTTAGCTTAGTTGAAGTCCAATCATCATAATTCTTGCTTATTTTATCCATTAATTCTTCAGCATCTGTAGGAGTTCTTTTCCTGAAAACATAATCCGCAAAGCTATCTAGGTATGTCCTAGAATAATCAATTAGTCCATTATAATAAATATCAAGAAGCTCATTTTTAGGCAATGGACATCCAGGATGTGCATGAATAAAGGCACAAAACCTTATCCATGACTCAGGAAATTTCTCTTCTTCTCCCTAATTAAAATCAAAAAGTCTCTGAAAAGCAGCATGTCTAGAACTAGGAGGAAAATATTTTTGGAAGAAAGAAGCAATGAAGCAATCAGGGCTATCAATGGAACCAGGAGGTAATCTATTAAACCAAGCCCTAGCTTCTCCATTTAGTGAAAAAGGGAAGATCTTAGTAACAAAGTACTTGCGCATCTTAAAATCATCAGAGAATAAAGCACTCATAGTAGAAAGATCATTCATATGAGCCACAACACTCTCATTTTCAGTCCCACAAAAAGGTTATTTATCAACAATTTCCAAATAGGATAAATCAAGAGAGAAATCATAATCTTTATCTTTAATATCTATGGGAGAAGTGGCAAAATTAGGATCACAGGACAGTTTAGGAATAATAGTACGTCTCGCAAGGAACTCTTAATATCACTAGTACCATGTGTGTTTCAGCACTCTTCAAAAAATTCATCAGTAAACTCAATGTAGCCATCATTAATATCATATCTCTCTATAGACTCAGGTGAGCTAATAGGTGTAACATCCTAATTTCAGCAACCCTGATTAAATGTCCAAAAGGTAAAAATCAAGGGGAACAACAACTTTTTCTTGCAATGTGTGGTTACTTGTTTGGTTGTGCCCAAGCAACTGCTTGTGTATTAGTTATGTGCTCCTCATCTCAACACTAGTTTATAAAAAATATTTTAAAAAAGAGATGTCTTGGCTCATCTTTCATATTCTCAAATGTTCTGGCATTTCAAAACCTAAGCCAAGATGACTTTTACCCAACCAAATACTTTACTAGTTTCTATTGCCAAAACTATGGGGACATATATATATATATATATATATATATATATATATATATCTCCTTATGTTTTCAAGACAGAACCTTCAACTAATCTTATCCCTAGGTTTTCCAAAACCTTATTAAAACCTTTTCATCTCAATCTTGGTAGAGCTACCAAGATGGTACTTATCTTAATTCAAAGCAAAACCCCTTTCAACATACCCATCCTTACCTCAAGCTAGGCTTGATGGTAACCCCAGTACTAGTTGGATAAGTAACAAGATGAATTGCCTTGATCTGATGTTTGATGAACTGCCTTGATCTTCTGATTGCCTTGTTTTCTTAGGAACTAGAGTGAGATAATCTAGTAGCTCATCCCTTAGGCCCCAATCTAGGATTGTGATCATCAATCCCAAAGCAAGCATCCAAGTCTAGATCTATCCTAAGCCACTCAAGTGATCATCTCATCTCCTGCTTACCTCAATCCAAGGATAATCCTTCTGGAGGGTTTCCAACTCAGTGAAGACCTAATCCAAGCATGGATAATATCTACTTATCCCTCACATCAACATCCTCCATATGACCATGAGTTTGGAACCTAATCATCTACACTTCCACTCTAGTCAAAATCTCCAAAACTGCCAAAATGGCTAAGTCTGGATTTCTTATCTAGATTCAATCCTTGGAGCCCTACCTCTTCCAACCTGTGAGCATTCTTGAGAATGTACTTGAACCATCTTTTAGTACATCTTTAGTACTACCAAGGCCCACTCTTTCTCTTAGCTAAGCCATTTTAATTCCCACTTATCCATGATGGTTTTGTAGTCAAGATAATAATATTTTCTGCAAATCTTATCATCTTGCCTACTTTGGCAGAAGCTCCCTTCCATATGCCACCTCCCCTTCACCAACTCTTTGCTTGGTTATGACCTACTGAACATGGGATATCAACCCCCATTTCACTTGTTTCCATTGTATACATGTGCTTCTTAAACCCACATGGTTTAGGAGGCTAACTGATGTGTCTGTCATGGCAGCCTTATTTTCAACAAAGTTTGCCATCTCATCTAGATCACCTCATTTGCAACCAATCCCAACTCTTTCTTCCATGATCATCTATATGACATGGTATATCCATACATATACCCCTTGTGCTAAGGTGAGCTCTGAGCTCCCTAATCCAACCCTGTCTAGATGGCATCAGAATAACTAAACCCTAGATCCTACATAATCTAGTTTATATCATTTTCACCACTTTTCTTAAAAACCAAGGTTAAACTTGATGCCTACATCAAGTTTACATCATATACATTGTATATAAGCATCCCCAAATAATTCCCCAATTATTTGGATTATTAAACTATTTTATTTCCTTATCTTGCAAATTCCTCAAAACCCTTGTCTTCAAAGACAAATTTGTTTTTATCCAAATCACCTTGAAAACTTAAGGCACATTTGATTCCTAATTATCATATCCTATCTTCCCAACTCAAAAATAAATATCTTTGAGATTCTCAATTATTTCTTTTTGCCCTTTTTCTTAAATGGCAGAAACAAGAAATAATTCCCCAAAACTACTTTCCCACTTCAATAAATCCCAATAAAATCCTCCAATGTGTGTTGTGGTAATTAGGACCATATCACATAAAAAACCAAGCTTGCCCAATGTAAAATTTTCATCTTTGATTCCATAATCTATTTCTGCACTTTTTGAAAAAGTGCATTTAAATGGGATTATAATTATCAGAAAAATCCCATTTAAATCTTGGAGAGATTATTTGAGATACTCCACCTACCGGTACCATTTCAACACTTTTCTCCATGAAAATTTTATAACTCCCTTCACAAACCTCAAAATGATCAACTTTTGCAAACCAAGCAAACTTGTTTAAAACCATAGACACGCTAGCTCCAATCTTCCCCAGCACTCCACCTTAGAAGCACACACCCCTCTGGATGACTAGCACTGTAGCTGACCACTGTAGCACCCTTGTCCTTTAGCCCTTGAAACTTGAGAGAGAGAGAGAGGCAAATCTTGCAATATCTTTGCAATAAAAGGGTAAGCAACACCCCACCCCCTCTCTGTCCCCTAGCATGACCAGGTCCCTCTCTCTCACCTCTCCACTGCCCCTGAGGCCCAATCCCCGAGCAGCACCCCCTCCTCCATGCTCAACATGGACATAGTCCATCCAACACCCTCCCCTTCGGTTTATAAGGCCTGAGGCCAGCACCCCTCTCTCCGTCGCCCTCATTTGCTCCCTCACACTCCCACTCATGTCCCCAGCACCTCCTCTCCCTCTCCCTTGCTCTGTGCCAGAGAGAGAGAGAAGCAAGGTTCATCCATGACAAAGAAACCAAGCCCCAAGCTCCCCCTCCCCTCCTCCCTCTCTGCATGTCACCCTGCATGAACCCTCTCGCTCTCCTGCCCCTAACCCTACCCTCTTTTCCATACAAGAACACCCTAGGAAACTCCTCCGGTGAGCTATCGAGAGCACTCCCAAGGTCGTTTTTAGGCGAGCAAGGTCCCGGCGTCAACCCTGCCTTGCCGCCCCTCTCCGGACTCGTCACCGCCCGCCGCTTCGCCTCCGGCCATCCCCGTTGCCTCCCGAGCCCAAGGTGAGCCGCTGCCCATGCCTGAACCTCCCCCTAGGGTTTCCCCTCGTCTACCCCAAGTTTGAGGAAGGGGACGACTGTGAACCGTGGATCCCGTCTAATCGAACGGCTCCCGGCGCCCCATACCCCTTTGCCCTCTTCCCTCGCTGACCGGCGGGCCAGGTCAAGTGGCCAGCGGCTACCCGCCATGCGTGCGGACCAGCAGATCTGGACCAGGCCCAACTCTGCTAGCTCAGGCCGTGCAGATTTGGCATGCGCCCTCTTTTTCCCTCCTTTTTCTTTTCTAATTTCCAGATCTGTATGTAGCCAGATACTTTAAACCCAAACAAAAATGTAAAACTCCTCAAACTATCCAGATCTAAAATTTCTCAAGTGCCTGGATGTTTTCCCCATCATGCAGACCAGGTTCTACACCAAAATATTCATTAGAATAAATATGATAAATCATACCCCCAGATTTATCCAGTGCACTAAAAAAATTCTCTAGAAAATTCTACAAATCCAAATGGGATAAATCCAATTGGTGATGAAAGGTATAAACCATAGCCTTCAGGTCCCACAGGCCCCTTACTCACTTACTTCTTAGTTTGCTGTTAGCAAAATAACAAAAGCAGGCCCTTTCTGCCTTTAAGAATTTACCTAGGTCAAACCAAATGAGTTTATGACCTAATTCCAATTCCCAGATGACACACATAACCATATCTCTCATAATCGTGCAGATCATATTTTTTATGAGTCTCTGTTGAATTTTAGTGAATTAAACTCTTTTGTGCATGGTTTATTCACTAATAAAATCATTACAATATCTCTGTAACTCCAAAAAGGTTGATTCCAATTTCTACAGAAAGGTATTTTCATCACCTATCATGTGTCCTTTGAATGAACTAAAAGGCTTTTGTATAATAAATCTGATGAAAAAGATAAATCCCATCCAGTACTGTCTTTGGGAATTCCTCAAGGGCATTCTGGTAAATTTTTTGATTTGAATCTAACTCCTCGTGCTTGAGTCCATCAAATACCACCTAATCACCCAAGGAAATAATTTTTGGAACTCTAGAGAAGTTCTGGTGAATTATTTCTCTAAACTAGAGTTTTATCCACTATAAAATCCATTATAAATCAAGGAAAATTGATAAAATAGTGAAACCACTTTTGTTGGCTTCATTTCATCAATACCTATCTGATGGTATCATTTTTATACAATGATATCACACAGATCAAGTCCTTGATCAAAAAACCTTCCTTAGGTAGTTCTTAGGCTATAAACCCAAAGAGATTCTTTCCCTAATGCCTCCAAAGCTTATACCAATCCACTCGAATCAAACATCCAACATCCTAATGATGTATATCTTGTAGTTATCCTTTACTTGATGTATGGTTTGTTGCTTGTATGCCTTGTATTGATTGGTGTATTGTTTGCTTGCATGCATGATCGATAAACGGCGATAGTTGCGATTGTGTGACTCCGAGAAGAAGGAAGGATCGAGATATTCTTATTAGTGATATTATTGGTATTCTGGTATTATAAAGAAGTCAAGGGACATATCGTTGGTCATAGGCAAGCCACCATTCCTGAACTCCTGTATTTACTTACTCCCGTTTATCAACTATTTTATATCTTGTTTATAAATTGCATGATTAAAGGCATGGTTTGTTTTCAAATAAAAGTCTGTGAGTAACTTGGCCCCTCCAAGTTACGGATGAGTGTCCCATTGGACACCTACCCTATTTACACCTACTTTTACCCCTTAGAATGAGGCTAAGGTGATTAGCATCTTCCCTCTTGGAACCCACGGGCTTTCAAAGATAAAACTATTTTGGGTTCATAACCTACTAAAAAGTTATCAAAATAAAACCCTTGGAAATAGGAATCATTTCCGAGGGGAAGTTTTAATAAAATAAAATATGAGGTGGATGAAGAGGAAGTCAAGCAAGATAAAGAGAAGGGATGTTCTAAGCCAATGTCTGGAACAACTTTATCCGTGCAACCACATTACCCCAAACGCTGGGGATTAGCTCATAGTTTGTGATCCTTAGCCGGGGCTGCTCGTACTCGCTAAAGGGGAGAAATCCCCTGAAATCTGGGATGTCTATAGGACAAGGCACTGGTGCAACAATTGGATCTCTCGCGGACGGTATGCTTTTAGGTAGTACGTATGGAAGATTGTCACTATTGCTATCTGCCAGACTTCGGTCTGGAGATAGCGGTCAGTACGGGAGGAAGGACTAGGGTCGTCGTACCCCATACTCGTACCGGAGTGAACAACCCAAATGGAAAAGCCGCCGTTGCTAGGGATTGACAAATGAAAAGCGCAAGTTTGATTATCCGAGCCCCTGTCTACCGTGTGTAGCAGGCTGTGGTTTTATCCCGGCGGATGTATTGATTCTTGTGGGTAAAGTGCACAAACTCTACAGAGTCTAATCTATTCGAATAGCCGTGTCCATGGACAAGGACGGTTGGAATGGAAAGTTCTAGGAGGACCCTTCGGTTAAGATGTGATGAAATAAAGGATGTGACTTGGTCACGAGGAAAAGATAAGAATAATATGGGTTTTGGCCAGAGATGGTCGATAAGGTTTTACAAAGGGTTTTACAACAAAACATTTTCTAAATCCTTTTTACCAAGGATGTGGAGATGTCCAGATTTCCAAAAAGGAGGCATATTTTATAAAAACTCTTTTTCAACAAAGATATAGAGATGCCAATGTTAGGTCTTTCAAAAACAACTATAGTATAGAGCTATCTCGCCACAGCCAGATATGCATTATCTTTTTACCTTGTCTCGGTGGTTTGCGAGTACATTCAAAGTACTCACCGGCATTGTCCCTGGCTATTTAATTGGCTAGATTGCAGATGTTAAGAAGCAATGAAGGTGCTAACGTCTATGCGAGCTAGGCCGTCTTCCCAGTCAGTTGCCTGTAGGTTAAGGAACGGGCTCTGTGCTGAAGACTTCCGCTACTTGTGTTGTAATCGCCATAATGGCCACTTTGTAAGTTTTGTACTCGTTACTTTATGGATGTTGTAATGATACTAGTCAGTTATGCTCACGGCTCATTGATCATGGGAACGTGAATTGTATGCATAACAGGTATTCTCGGACCGTAAATCCGGGGTGCCACAATAGGTGTAACAGTGTCTTCACCAGGAGTTCCAGTATTTCCTAGACTAGACATAGTAGCATCTAGGAAAGGACCTAATGAACCACTCGCATCAAGCACAGTAGAAGTAACATCATGAGTATAAAAAGAAGTTTCAGACTCAGCAGTAGTAGCCGTGTGTGTAGCATGTGTATGTGGTGGTGGTGTAACAAGCTTACTTATAACAGACGGTGAATCAAGAGCAACAGAGGTGTTTAGGACTGTACCTCTTATTGTAGTGGATGGTAAAATAGGAAACTTTCCGTCACGAGACTTCCCCATGATGAAAGGAGTAGCAGTGAACAATAGTAGATCCAAGTGAACTTACAAATAAAGTTATGCTCCCCGGCAATGGCGCCAGAAAATAGTCTTGATGACCCACAAGTACAGGGGATCACAACAGTCTTCGAGGGTAGTATTACCCAATTTATTGATTTGACACAAGGGGATCCAAAGAATACTTGCAAGCCTTAACAACTGAGTTGTCAATTCAGCTACACCTAGAAATAGTTCTTGCTCACAGAAGTTTATCAGTAGCAAGAGCAAGGCGACAGCAGCAGTGGAACATGAGCAATAGTAACTGTAGTAGCAAACAATAGGATATGAGCGCGGTAGGCATAGGGATGGATGGACGGGCATTGCATGGAAAAATCTAAATATGTAACTTCAAGATCTAGGGCATTGCAGATAAATAAGAATAAGCATCCAAGTACTAAACAATCATAGGCGTGTGCTCCATATATAGTCATGTGTGCTCGCAATGAGAACTGGCACAACATCTTTTGTCCTTCCAGCCCGTGGCAGCGAGGCCTCTAGGGAACTACTGGCAATTAAGGTGCTCCTTTTAATAGAGCACCGAAGCAAAGCATTAACACTTCTGAACACATGTGATCCTCACATCATAGCCATCCCCTCCGGTTGTCCTAATTTCTATAACTTCGGGGCCTCTGGATCCGGACAATGATATGTGTACACAACTTGCAGATAAAGATCACAAACAACACTATCATAATGATTCCATAATAAGTTCAGATCTGAGATCATGGCACTCGGTACCTAGTGACAAGCATTAAGCACAACAAGTTGCAACAAATTCAAATAGCACTGATAGAGATACTAGGCACTATGCCCTAACATTATTCGATTACATGATAGAACTCATCCAATCCCTACCATCCCCATAGCCTACATCCGGGGATTACTCACTCATGGATGAGGGAAACATTGATGGTTGATGGAGAGGCGTTGGTGATGACGATGGCGATGATCCTCCCCGAATTCCCCATCCCGGCAGGGTTCCAGAACGGAGTTTATGGATCTGAATCTTGGTTTCTGGTGGTGGCGGCGTAGCGGAACTCTTTCTGGAAAAAAAATCGAACCCCCTCGGTTTTTAGGTCAATAGGCTTCTTATAGGCGCAGAGGGAGGCCGAGGGGATGCCTGGGGTGGCCGCACCCCCCTAGGCGTGGCCAGGCCTGGCCTGCGCCTGGCAGGGGTGTGGGCCCCCCAGGCCTCGACTCCGTCTCGTACCCTGGCTCCGTGGATCTTATGGTGAAATAGGATTTTTGGCGTATTTTCCAGGATTTTTCCTGATAGTTGATTTTCTGCACAAAAACTAGACACGAAGGTAATTCTGCTGAAAACAGCGTCAGTCCGTGTTAGTTGTATCCAAATCACACAAGTTTAGAGGAGAAACAATAGCAGTAGTGTTCGGGAAAGTAGATACGTTTTGGACGTATCAAAATATTAGAGCAGTTTGCTGGCCTTTGCTTTTGCAAGTTGCTGATGTTATTGCTGATTCCTGGTGAGCTTAACCGTCTGTGGAAGCAAAGACAATGGGACGATATGATCGTGGGCCCTACTTTCTGATTGGGATTTGACTAGTCGCATGTAATTTACGCAAAAGTTAATGTGTTTCCTCGATTTCCGCGTGTAGTGGATGGTGTGCTCAGACGGTTCGGGGCGGTACCCACCACGTGTTCAATGTGATGGCTGACACGTGCTAGGTTTAGAAAATCAACAGTTCTGCGTCATTGTTTTCAGTACTTTTATACCGCTAAGAGCTACGGTCATTCTCCACTTCACCATTCGCACCGCTGATACGTCGTAAACGTATCTATAATTTTTGATGCTCCATGCTTGTTTTGTACCAACTATCTTTTGTTTTGTCTACACTTTGAGGCATTTTTATACATTTCTTGGAACTAACCTATTGATAAGATGCTGCAGTGCTAGTTGCCTATTTTCTCTTGTTTTTGGTTTCAGAAAAGCTAGTAAAGAAATATCCTCGGAATTGGACGTAACAAAAGCCGAAGTTCCTATTTTTCCAGACGCAACATGGAGCCCGAAGGAGAGAGAGGAAGTGGAGCCACGAGATGGCCACACCTAGGGCTGGCACGGGTCCACCCTCGGCCACGCCGCCCTATGGTGTGGGCCCCTCGGGCATCCACCGCCTTGCTCTTTTGCCTTTATATACGTCTCCCGAGACGAAAACCCTACGCATATCAGAAATCCACGAAAAGTTCTACAGCACCCCCACCACCGAAGAGGAGATTTGAGGGGACATAAGTATTTGTTCCGGCACCCTTCCGGGACAGGGAATTGCCCCCGGATCCATCTCCATCGACTCCATCGCCGTTGCTGACTCCCATGCTGAGGAGGGAGTAGTTCTCCCTCGAGGTTAAGAGATCTACCGGTAGCTATGTGTTCATATCTATATATATATATATGCGTGATCTTATTGTGATCATGAGCTTTGTAATCTAGTTGAATAAGTAGATCTACTCTGCTACTAAAGTGCTTTAATTATTCTATGCTTATCCCCACGTGTGTGAAGTTGACAGTGTGCACACAGTGTGTCACTTAGGCTAAATATTACAGAAATACTTATCATGAGTTATATTTTGAGTTGGATGTCTCTATGAAATTGTGGTGTTTTTTGGAACCATCTAGCTCTCAAGGTGATAGTGTGGGGTTACCTAGATGGGGAATCTGAAATTTAAGGAGAGCTTTTGTAGCCCTACCATGGATTGGAGTTATCCAACCGGAGAGTAGTTCAGAGTAGCATAATGAAGAGAACATATTTATATGAGAGTGTCCACTAGTGAAAGTCTGATCCCTAGGCCTTGTTTCTAAGTGTTGAAACACTATTTACAATCAGTCCTATTACATGTTTGCTTGCTGCCATTTTTATTTCAGATTGAAATTACCACTTATAATCATCCATATTACTTGTATTTCACTATCTCTTCGCAGAACTAGTGCACCTATACACCTGACAAGTGTATTGGGTGTGTTGGGGACACAAGCGACTTCTTGTATCTTGATTGCAGGGTTGCTTGAGAGGGATACCTTTGACCTCTTCCTCCCTGAGTTCGATAAACCTTGGGTGATCCACTCAAGGGAAAATTTCTGTTGTTATACAAACCTCTGCACTTGGAGGACCAACACTGTCTACAAGATAAAAGGTACTCACATCCTCTGGCTACTAAGCTATCGTCTAGTACTATTGCTGGTGTGTGAGTGCTCGAAGTTATTTCCTTTAGATTCTACAATTATATCTTTTTGTTTCTTGTTTTTATTTTCACTAGTTAGGCATAATGGAAAACAACAACAAAATTAGAGAGCTTTTTAGTATTTTTTCTAAGTTATAAAATAAATTTTTTGGAGAGAAAATTAAAAAACCTATGGAACTTTCTTTGCATGCTAATATCAATAGTATGAATTTTCTAAACACCTTTGTTACTAATTCTATGGAAACGTCTAAGGTTGGGGAAGCTAGTTTTAATGAAAATGATCTTTTTAGTTCCCTAGCTTTAGAGGAGAATTTTTTCTCTAATAATACTTTATCTCCCATATGTGGTAATTCTGATGATGCTTGTGATATTTTAAATCCACATACTGAAAGTGTCCCTTTTAAAATACCTATGGAAATTGTTGAACGTGTTATGAATAACTGTTATTTTGGATATGGAACTGTCCATCCTGGTAATCATTTACTCTTTATACATGAATTATGCGAGTTGTTCAAGTGTGTAGGTATTTCAATGGACCAAGTTAAGAGGAAGCTATTCTCTTTATCACTTAAGGACAAAGCAAGGGAGTGTATGAGCTACTAGATGATCCTCATCATTTGGAGGAGAAGGAACTTGAATCTCTCTTTTACTCTAAATTTTATCCTCCTCATGAAATTCATAAAGATAGGAATTATATTTATAATTTTCATCCTCATAATGTAGAAAGTAGTGCCCAAGCTTGGGGGATATTGAAATCACTAATGCTCAAATGTCCCATTCATGAATTCCCCAGTATTATTATTGATAATTTTTATGCAAGGCTTTTAGGACTTTACAAGGACTATCTAGATACCTGTTTACAGAGATCCTTCACAAGTAAGGAGGTCAAAGCTAAGTAGGATATTCTTGAAACAATTCAAAGCAATACCGAAGATTGGGATAACGACAAAGGTAAAGAACTAGGTATAAACTATGAGTATGATTGCATTAAGTCCTTCGCTGAAACTGCTGATTTTCAAGAGCTTAGTGCTAAATATGGTCTTGATCCTCAAATTATTGTTGATTGTTGTAGAGCCTTTTCTTCTCATATTAATGTTCCTAAAGAAAATTGTGACATGTATCATGAACCTTTTAAAGACACTTGCATGAAAAATGAAATTGTTATTAATGATAGGAATAAACATGCTCAAACCTCTGAAAGTACTATTTCTTATAAGCATGTTAATTTTTGTGGAGTACATAGATCTTGTGAAAAGAATCAAATCGAAGAAGAAATATTGTATCCACCACAGGAATGAAAAGGCTAGAACGTGGTATAGGGCTCTAAATGATCTTTGTAAAAAAATTTGTGCCCTCTATCCTTTTATTTGTGAACTTTTCTATAAAGTGGGTCATTTCAATTTTCAATGCTCAGGCCATAATAATATCCTTTCTAATCCAATGAGTACTGCAAGTTTGTATTGTGATAACATGATCACTCTTAATCAGCATGATGAACTTACATTATTTTTGGGGTGTGAAGAGCTATCAAGAAAAACTTCTTTGGTAGATATGAGTGCTTTTGATATGAATAGCGTCCTGCATGGTTGTCATCTTTACTGTGTTGATAATTTCCATGCAAATTCTTACATACAAAATATTATAAAAGATGAGATTTTACCAAAATATGACAGGACTAATATGTGTTTTATTCTTATTAATGAAAAGGAGGAATCCTCCAAAGTTTCTTCTATTGTCTCTAACAATAAACCAGGGTATGTGGAGAAGATTCCTTTCAAGCCTCTCCATCCTAAAGAGGGGAAGAGGAAAAATAAGAAGAGAAGGAGTAAAAGGAGAGAGGAAACAGTATTTTCCACTAAGCATGTTGCTCCTATTATAGTTTTTGCTGATGAGTCTGAACTCGATGATGTTCCTATGCCTGTTACCTATAGTAGTGATCATGATTGGCAAAAGCACACTACTTTTGATATTGAAAATATCTTTGGTACCAATTCTGGAAATGATGATGTTAATAATTGTTGTACTATTAGTACCACCCATGTTCCTTCCAATGATGATATGTTTACAAATGAACACATTTTGGAAGATAACTATTCCATTGCTTATGATGATATTATACCTCCAATATATGATGATTACAATGATCAATATGATATTTTCAGTCCACCTACTATTGAGGATAAAATTAATTATGATTATGGTGATGAGAATAATAATGATAGCTACTTTGTTGAATTTTCTCCCACTACAATTAATAAGAATGACAATGATTATGTGGAGAGTAATAATTATTATATGCATGTGGCTCATGATAAGAATGTTTTATGTGATAGTTATATTGTTAATTTTATTCATGTTGCTACTGAAAGTTATTATGAGAGAGGGAAACATGGTTTTATGTATCTCAACAATATTAAGTTTCCCCTCTTTATGTTGAAAATTTTGAAGTTGCACTTGTTTTGCTTTCCTATGCTTGTTGCTTTGTGATTTCATGACTTGTTTATTTGCAAGATTATTTTTCATAGGAAGTGGGTTAGACTTAAATTTGTTTTATATTTTTATTTTTGATGCTCTCTTTTTCTTCGAATTCATATTTCTTATGTGAGCATCATCGAAATTATCATGCCTATCTTGATGGCTATAAAGAAAGAGCTTTTGGGAGACAACCCATTATATTTTTGCTTTCAGTTTATTTTTGTTTTGTTGAGTCTTGGAAGTTATTGCCTCTGTAATAACCTATCCTTATACTTTTTGTGTGTTTTTTGTGCCAAGAATAACCTCTAATGAGAGAGAAGTAAGATTTGGAGAAGTTGTTGTCCCAAAACAGATTTTTGTGCTTCACTGTAAACAATTGTGAGAACTCCCAGTACGTCGGATTGATCTGTAATTTTCTGTGAATATTCCCCAGGTTATTATGTAACTTCCGTTAGTTTATAACTTTTCTATTTGAACAACATAAGGTCTTCGAAAAAATCGGTCTTTTTCTGCTGGTCTGTTTTGACAGATTTCTGCCATTATTTGCATTTGCCTCTTAATCGGTTTCTTTTGAGTTCTCTTTGATCACTTGAGATTTTAAAATGAATTTCTACAATATGTGGTGTTTTAATGGAGTTTTACTTGAATTAAAACTAAACCCAAAGGCTTATTATCTTAAATACACTAATGATGCTAATCAAAAATTGTGTGAAGTTTTGTATGAAGGAAATTTTCAAGTGTAGGGGAAGAATGATGTGATGAGATGAAGAATGGAAAAAAGCTCAAGCTTGGGGATGCCACCAGTGTCACCCCAGGAAATATTAAAGAGGTACAAGCGTCAAATTTTGGGGATGCCCAAGGCATCCCCTTCTTCATCAATAAAAATCTCAGGTCTTCTTTCTAGACACTTTATTTTTATTGCTTCATGCACTATATGTTGTTCTTGGAGCGCCTTTGTTTTAGTTTTTAGTTTTATTTTTATTTTCTTGCTGCAATAAATTGGCCAGACCCCAACACTCCTATTTTGGAGAAGTCATACCTAGTTCTTCATTGCCTAGAATACTTTAATTTTCACTCTTACTATTTTGTGAGTGTTCTCTTTTGCTAGCACTGTGTTTATCCTTAGTTTTCTTATGATTTTTTCTTAGAAATTTTTAGTTATTCTTTGTAGATTTGTGAGACAAGCTCACTGGTGTTTATTCATTATTATCTTTGTGAGTTGTTTCAAATAAGTCGATTGGTGTTGGAAGAGAGTAGGAAGCTTCATGCTTATAGTGGTACAAAAAGAAGCTTGTTTTGACTGTGGCTTAGAATTTATCATGTCATGTTAGATGTTTATTTGAATATATGCTTAGTCATTATTGTTGTAGCATGAATTTTTTCAAATAATTGAGATTGCTTAATGTGCCATGAAAGAATCATGCGTTGTTTTAGCATACAAAAGCATAGTATTGTGGTATTCTCCTTTAATGCTTTATTTGGGTTGACTTGGCACATACTTACACCATGTTAATACTATGAACCAATCACCCTAGCCTCTATGATTATTTATTTTTTTACTTGTGATATCACTTTATGCTTTGATTAATAATGTTTTTTCGCTCTGCATGATTATGGCCATTATTTCTCTCTTAGTTGGTCGCTCCTAGTCTTTTGCTAGCCTCCACTTGTACTGAGTATGAGCTCTACTCGTGCATCCAACTCCCGAGAAACCAAGTTATTCCAAAGAGTCCACTATAAATTCATATGCATGGTGTGTTACACCATTCCGAGTATATTCATGTGTTTATTTATCTTCCAAATTAAACTTTTGTTATGTGAAAAATAGTGATTAAAGCTCTCACGAACTTGATGCCACACTTTATTTTCTTGCACTTAATAAACTTGAACTATTGTGCCATCTATGTTTCTTATATACTTGCAAATTGTAAATTGGGAGTTAGCAGAACCGCTATAATGGGGAACGCTTTCAACACTTGTACATATCTATCCAGTTGATATCATGATCTTTTGTTTATGGATGTCGGCGGTGTGAAATAAAAGGGGAGCTTGTAAGTCCATGGAGTATTGTATATGTGTTAGAGAAACGCCTGGGCGGATAGCCTAAGCCATGCCTAATCATGGTGGAAACTTGAAGCATAACCATAGTGAGCAATCTATGAAGCATCTTCAGAAAAAATATAGAAAAAAATAAAAAAAATCACCATGCTCATGGTAAATAAAAAGATAGCTGAGATGCTCATTATCTGTTTCCTTGTCATTTTGATATGGGATAGCTCCTGTGTCATGGGTAAAGGGGTACCCCGTTGGCGGTTCTCTATGACACGCATATACTTACAATGACAAGGACTTACTTGTGACTAAAGTTGAGTAGGATGAAGAACAACCCTTGTACTCAAGGGACATGAGATATTCAACTTATGATCTGTCAAGCATATACCTCATATTTGTCTCAATTTAACCTTAATCACTTCAAGATGCTTATGATAGGGGCAATGAGAGCTCAAAGCTAATAAGTACCATAATTTTTGGAAGCTCTTTATGAAACTTGAAATCCCTGCTTCCCTCTGTGAAGGGCCTTTCTTTTTTACTTTTATGTTGAGTCTCCACTTTCTATCTTTATGCCAAAATTAAGAGAGCATAGTTGTCATTCTTAGTTTAATGTGCATTGTCCCAAAACTTGTTGATTGATTCATAACTATGATATTGCTTGTTCTTAAATTATTTGTATCTAGTCACCCTTATGAACTTTGAAGGTGTCCTATGCATTTATGTTTTGCTGTACCATGAAGGACAAGTTGAATACCACTTTTGCTATGTTTTCTATATGTGAAACAAACAAATGTCTTTCAATGCATTTTTATTCATGATCTTTTGTGTGTGTTACCTTTCATGTTACAACATGGTTGCTATGTCTTATTGTTAGAAATATATCTTTCGTGCTCATGTTTAGAGTACTTTGATTCCATCTATCAATGCTTTACAATATCTTGATCAAGATTGTGATGGTGCATGTCACCTCAAAAATTATTCTTTTTATCACTTACCTACTCGAGGACGAGCAGGAGTTAAGCTTGGGGATTCTTGATACGTTTTAACCGTATCTATAATTTTTGATGCTCCATGTTTGTTTTGTACAAACTATCTTATGTTTTGCGTACACTTTGAGGAATTATTATACATTTTCTAGAACTAACCTATTGACAAGATGTTGTAGTGTCAGTTGCCTGTTTTCTGCTGTTTCTGGTTTCAGAAAAGCTAGTAAAGAAATATTCTTGGAATTGGACGTAACAAAAGCCTAAGTTCCTATTTTTCCAGACGCAACACTGAGCCCGAAGGAGAGACGAAGTGGCGCCACGAGGTGGCCACACCTAGGGCTGGAGTGGGTCCACCCTAGGCCGCCCCACCCTATAGTGTGGGACCCTCGGGCGTCCACCGACCTTGCACTTTTAGCTATATATACGTCTCCTCGAGGGGAAAACCCTACACAAATCAGAAATCCACGAAAAGTTCCGTAGAGCCTCCACCACCGAAGAGGAGATTCAGGGGACAGAAGTCTCTCTTCCGGCATCCTGCCAGGACGAGGAATTGCCCCCGTGTAAAGGTCCCAACCTGATAAAAAGGTAGAGATCCTGTGTTTACAATGCTAGTCCCTGGATCAATAGATATCATCCACA
Organism: Avena longiglumis; assembly: GCA_030063025.1. Lineage (NCBI taxonomy): Eukaryota > Viridiplantae > Streptophyta > Magnoliopsida > Poales > Poaceae > Avena > Avena longiglumis. The sequence goes on along the minus strand of CP125977.1, from coordinate 413,388,550 downwards.
GTTAAGATGTAATATCAAGAAACAAAGGTCATAATACAACTTTATAACCAGGAATAAAATAATTCATTACATCTTACATGGAGCAGAAAGAAATAACTATAGCATGGAGTCCTTCATCTTCAAAGTGCCACAGGCAATCATGTTGGTTGTAGACTTGTAATTCTAATCAACACACTTCACTAACATCAAACAAACCTGCAACATAATAAGTTGCAGCCACAAGGGTCAATACATTTGAATTGTATTGGCAAGTTTCACTACTATGTAGAAATAAGTGGAACATATCAATATATGCATATTTGGCTAAGTAGGGTTTAGGCTCATTTGCAGAAAGCAATATAGTTTTATCCTATCTTTTCAAAATAGTTTTGATCTTTTGGCTATCTTTATGAACTCCTTGGAAAACTCCAAGTGCTTCTAATCCGTTGTTGACACCATCAAGTTTTACTTTGAGAAATTGGAATGTCGAGATCTTCCATAGCTTCAGGCCTTAGTTGCTCATAGTTGTCCGTAACCAGGGACACGGCTAAGTACATAGAATTTGATCTTCTACAGAAGTTGTACACTTTACCCACATGACACAATCTCGTCTTGATGCCACCAGTGGCCGCTGGATAAGTACACACCAAATGGAGTACCGACAGATCGAGAATGTGACAAAGTCTTTCCATAGAAGTCCTCCCAATACACAATGCTAGCTTGTCTACCAGGCACCAATGTAAGGATATATTTCCAATACACGAATCCAGTTAACCTGAGTAGGTGCCAATGCAAGGGTCTTCCACTATGTAGTTGACTAAGCCAGAGCCCATTTAACATGTGGCTATACACGGAAGCCATTGTACGAGAAACATGTTCAATATCTAAGTCCCTGGATGATTTTCTTCTAATGCACATACAAAAATATAGCCATATAAACATGGTCCCATTTGTTGCCACCTTGTCCAAAATTGAGTATCCTCATTCCACCCAGGTGGTTCATTGAGTACTTGTTTTATTATATAAAATATATATTTTTCCAATACTTCATATATTCATAACATGGTATTCCACCCCAAGTATATAGCAGGTCTAAGCATACTACAACTATTATTTTTTCACTAAGGAAGATATAAAGGGTTTCCTAATAGGACATAGCATAGTATAGTAATATAGTAGCCCTATCATGCATACTACAAAAATTCTACTAAGTGTAATAAAAATAGTAGGACATGGATGATAGTGTCACTTGCCTTTTTAGTAGAGAATATTGGTTCACTCCTGATCTTGCAAATATCACACTCTTCTAATTTCACTACAATTCAATCAAGCAAGCATATATTCAAACTACCATTCAAACAATTTATCACATGAAACAATAAAATCAAGCAATGCATGCAAGCATGTAAAAGATTGTTTTATTTGGAAAAGTGGTTTCTAGTAGGCTCTAAACATTTTAAAGTTTCTATTGATCATCTACAAAAGTGGTAAAACCATTTAAATTCAAGTTGGTGAAAATGGCCATTTAAATCATTTTTGTTTGGCTAAAAATGATTTAAATCAAACTAATATTTTATATTTTTTTATCCACATATATTATTTAAACACAAATGTTAGTTTTTATGGTTAAAGGGTTTAATATTAATCCATTTGCAAAAGGTTTCACCTAAATTCCATTTTTTAAATCAAACAATATTTTTATTTGCTAGAAGTGCCTTTAACAAAGTAATAATTTACTAAGGTTCATCAAATATGTTTTCAAATCCCAAACCTTGGTGTTTAGGGTCAGAGAGTTTAAATCACATCATTTTCCAAAAGTTTTTACTTTAAAAGCATTTTTAAAACATATTCAACATTTTTATTCAACTAGAAATGCTTTTAATCAAAGATTTATTCCCTAGTATCACCATTTTTTTTAAAATCCATAAGTTGGTTTTTAGGGTCAGTAGGTTCAAAACAATCCATTTACAAAAGATTTTATCCTAAAAATATTTTTAGAATAAATTTTATACTCAAAATATGCCTACACATGTTTCTGCAAAAACAACTAATTTTCCAGAAGTAAAATACTAAACAAAGTGCATGGTTGGAAAGGTTTTGTTTTCTTGATTCCAATGATATAAAATTTGCAAAATTGGGACGTGTGGATTAAAAGTTATGAATTTTACAAATCCTATCATCTAATAGATCAAATTTCTGTTTTTAGATCAAACACATGAAACGTGGCTGAATCTAACTGGAGCATACCGCTTCGTGAGGATCGAGCAGCTACAGCCGTCAGATCTAACTTAATTGCACGGTGCATAAGCCATCTTACCCCTTCGTTTAAGTTTCTATCGTGACGCTTGGATTCAAATCCTACGGTTCTAAACACGACGACCACAGATGGGCGGCGCTGGCGGCAGCTGCGCGGCTGCGGCGCTCTGGCGGTGGCATTTCCGATGAACTAGGAAGCGTGGGAGAGGTTGATGATGCTCACCAGACTCGCCGTGAAGCGCTGATGCTCGACATTGCCTCTGTTGGCCAAGGGGCGCACGGATGCGTTGCCGATTGCTTGTCGGAGTTCACGGCGGAATCGGGCACGCTCGGTCGTGGTCGTTGCCGATGCTACAAGGCACAAAAAGGTGGGGCAGGGGGTTTGTTAGACGCGGGCGAGTGTGGCAAACAAGGGAGTATCAAAGCCAGGGAAAGGGAAGGTTGGGTTTTACCAGGGGGCTTCGTCGGAGAAGTGGCAGACGACGGCGGCGTTCAGAGGTCGTCCTTGCCAATGATTCGGAGCGCGCGCGAGCGAGTGAGTGGTACAGGGAGATGCGCAAGAAGATGGGGAGTAGTATCGTGGGTACTGGGAGGCAAGGGGAGGGTCGACGTTGCCGGAATCGGCCGGTGATCTCGTCAGAGCCGTGGGTGCTTGGGCATGCAATTCGTGTAGCCTAGTGGCCGAGAGGGAGTGGTGTCTGGGGGAAAGGAAGAGGGGGCATAGGCGTTTAAGAGTGCGTCGTCTCTGGCGAGGTTTAATCACGCATTGATGCGAATTTACCGAAGTTTAATCATGGCAGAAACGGCGAGGCGTGAAGGGGGAACGGTCATCGCGGGGTAGACGATGATGACAGGGCAGGTGGGGTCCAATGGTCAGGACAGAGAGGAAGTGCGTGTGGGGTCTTCTATTCAGTGACCGCGCGGGTGCGGACGCGAGTGAAAATCGTTTCGGTGGAGAGGGGAAGGTGGGATGCGAGTTGGGATTTAGTTGGGCCAGATGGGTTGGTTTGCTTCTTTCCCTTTTTTTATTCCTAATTCTTTGTCTTTTTCTATTTTGAATTTCTGTTTTCAAATTCAAACACTTATTTGAATCAGATTTATTTATCAAATCTTTTCAAAACTTTTCAGTAGGTTTTATTCTATTTATTAATGTGTTTAATGTAAGGTTCCCAACCTTTAATAAGGTAGAGATCCCTGTGTTTACAATACTAGTCCCTGGATCAATAGCTAGCATCCAGAATTAAGATGTAATATCAAGAAACAAAGGTCGTAATACAACTTTATAACCAGGAGTAAAATAATTTATTACATCTTACATATCTCATTTGGCTATCTCATTACAATGCAGCAGAATATAACAATAGCATGGGGTCCTTCATCTTCAAAGTGCCACAGGCAGTCATGTTGGTTGTAGACTTGTAATCCTATTCAATAAACTTCACTAACATCAAAAAACCTGCAACATAATAAGTTACAGCCACAAGGGTCAATACATTTGAATTATATTGGCAAGTGATACTATGGTAGTATAGTGGAGTCTATCATCTATATGCATTTGGCTAAGTGGAGCTTAGGCTTGCTTTGCTCAAAATAGATTTTCCTTATCATTTGAAAACACTAAGTTTTTGCTTGACACAATCACTCAAGGCATCTCCCAATAGAAATTGGTGATCCTTCAACCCTTGTTTAACCACAAGTTTTAACTTAGAAATTGGGATGAGGAGATTCTTGATAGCTTCCATGTCTTGATGCTCAAATTGTCCTTTACCAGGGACATGGCTAAGTACTTAGATTTTACACTCTGCAGAGGTGCTGCACTTTCCCCACAAGACTTGGTTTCCCAAGACAAGATCTTTCAGAAGCCTTCCTTTAGACCAGAATGGACGCGCTCCAACCTATCAATCCCCTACCACCAATTGTCCATTTGTCTAAGTTATTGCAACCTATATGATCCAGGCAGAGTCCATAATGCCAAGTGGCTGCACTTGAAGCTTCTCAACATTTGACATCTCAAATCTCTTTGTTCCTGGGTGGCCATCCACAAGTGAGATAAACAAGGTAAACCATAGAAATGGTCCTTGTGTAACCACTCAACATAAACCATTCCTTCCATTCCACCCAGGTGATTCATTCACTTAGTTGTTTTATTAAACAAAACTCAAGTCCTTGACTTAGAAATATTCCATAGTATGAATATATTCCACCCTTGTTTTCTACTAGCTAAGCTAAGCATGGTAGTAGTAGGAATCTTAACTTAGGAAATTTCTACTAAGGTTTCATCTACTAGGATTTCCCATGGCATAGTTTATACTTAGCAAAAATTCCATGCAAGTCCTACTTAGAAATATCACTAGTGCATAGTGAAAATAATGGGACAAAAGTATGAAGCATCACTTGCCTTTTTGGTAGAGAATATAAGTTCACTCATTGATCTTGCAATACTCACACTCTTCAAATCACTACAATTCAATCAAGCAAGCAAAAGTTCAATCTACCATTCAAGCAAACATCACATAAAATAATAAAAACAAAGCAATGCATGCAAGCATGCTAAAGATTGTTTTATTTGGAAAAGTGGTTTCTGATAGGTGATAAACATTCTAAAACACTTATTGGTCTTTTTATAAAGTGGCAAAACTATTTGCGAAAGATTTTACTTATAAATCGTTTTTAAACCAAATCAATATTTTATGTTGTTGAAAATTCCTTTATCAAAGCAACAATCTTTATAGGGTTCACCAGATACATTTTTAATTCTAAAACTTGGTGTTTGGGGTCAGAGAGTTTAAATCAAAACATTTTACCAAAGGGTTTCCTCCAAAAGCATTTTTAAAACATAATCAACATTTTTATTTGGCTAGAAATGCTTTAATTCAAAGATTTATTCTTTTGCTTCACCAAATATGTTTTTGAAACCACAAATTGATTTCTATGGTTAGTAGGTTCAAAACATACCATTTGCCAAGGATTTTATCACCAAAATAATTTTAGAAAGAATTTTATACTCAAAATATGCCTACACAAGTTTCTGCAAAAACAATCATTTTAATAGAAGCAATTTACTAAACAAAGTGCATGGTTGGATAGGTTTTGTCTTTCTTATTCCATTGATATAAAATTTGCAAAATTTGGACGTGTAAATTAAAAGTTATGAAATTTACAAGATTGAACATCTAATAGAACATGATTTCTGTTTTAAATCAACTCTGGGCCACGTGTCTTGATTTCACTGGACGATACCGATTCGCTCGGATCGGTCGCTGTGAAGCGTTGGATTTAAATTAGATCGAGTGGCACAGGTGGACGTGTATCCTTTCGCTTGGATCTAATCCTAGCCAAACAAATCGCATCCTACGGCTCCTGACACTCTAGCCAAAACCTGGCGGCGGGCAATGGTGGCTGGCGGCGGCGACGCTCTGGCTACGGCGGAGCCGGCGATACAGGACGCAAAAAGGGTAGAGGAAAATCTCACCGAGGTCGTCGTGGTGTGCTGATGCTCAACGTGTTCGCGGGGAGGCAAGGGGCGCACGAGGACGAACGAAATTGCTCGCCGGAGTTCACGTCTACGTCGGGTGCGGTCAGTCATCGTCGAGGGCAATGCTACGGAGAACGAGAGAGCAAACGGAGGATGCGGTTAGCTTCGTACGCGAGTCACAAACATGAATGCATAAAAAGGAGGGCAAGAGGGGGTTTGTGATTACCAGGAGGACTCGCCGGATTCGAGGCAGTCGGCGGTGTGTGGACAAATTCGAGCAGCCTAGGGGCAGTGGGGAGGCGATGTTTGGGGGAATGAAACAGGAGGACCAGGCGGTTAAGAAGGCGTGGTCACAGCGAGGAATAAACGCGGCATTAAGGAGGATTGATCGCGAGTAATCGGTGGCAGAAACGACCAGAGGCGTGGTCGTCGCGGGTGAGGAAGAAACCTGGGCGGTGGGGTCTGCTTAACAGCGAGATAGAGAGGGGTGAGGTGGGGCCTGCTAGTCGACGACTGAGTGGGTCAGGTCCACGGTGAGAAAAACATTTTGGGGAGCGGGAGAGGGAGTGGGCTGCTGGGCCAGATGGGCTTGGCTGGGCTGGGCTGCTCCTTTTCATTTTTTTGTTCTGAATGTTTTCCCCTTTTCTTTTTCTATTAAACTGTTTTGATTTTGTTTACCCAATTCAAACATTCATTTGAATTCAAACTTCACTCAAACTTTGTGTGCAATCAAATACTGATTAAAAATACATTTTAAAGTCAGAATTAGAATATTTCTTTTATTCTTTTTAGGGTCTTTTAATTATTTAAAATAGGCTCTAGCATTTATTCAAATAAAATTTAATAATATTTTTCAAACTCCATTTGAATTCTTAATCTTTTCAAATCTTTTCAACAGGTTTTATTTATTTATTAGGTTGTCAAATAATTCACCTTGAATTATTTTGGAATGTTTTTAATATGATTTATTAATCATTTAAAATTGGGTATTTGTCTTTTTTCCAATGAAATTAAATATAGTTTTAATTCCATAATTTTTATTTAGGTGATTTCCTTGATTCCATTTAAAATGACTTTTAATCCACTTGGATAAATTCCAAATATTATTTTTCCCATGATTTTAATTAATCATTTCTAATAGGGATTTTGTGTTTATTCAAATGGAATTAGAATTTGGTTAATGCCACTTTATTTTATTTGGCAAATTCTTTATCCATTATTTTATTTGGATTTAGATTATATTCATTCCATTTGCTTATGGATTAGGCCAAGATTTTATCTGGTCTTTCAAATATTATTTATTTAATATTTCTTTCTTTATCTTATAAAATCCATATCCTTTTTATTTATAGATCCAAACTTGGTGATTCCAATTTGTAAAATATTATTTAATATTTGTTTATCCTTTTAAATGTATTTAGGATTATTTGCTCACCATTTGGTATGTAATTTTAGATAGGTGCTTTATAAGCTTTGGAAATTTCAATTTCCTTATTATTAAATTCATAAGATTTTATTTATGGCTCCAAATTAAGTGAAACTAATTTATATGGTTTTATAATATTTCCATTTGTCATTCTTGATCATTTTGAAATGTTTGTTTGACCAATTTTATATGGATCAAATCTTTAGTCTTTGAGATAACTTGGAAATGTTTTTGTTCCATTAGTGTTTTAGGGTTTTGGTCTAACTTTTCCAAGTGTTTAAATTTCAAGATACATTCATTGAGGAATGCACTTTACTTGATTTGGATTTTTTTGGATTCAAACTTTAATCAAAGTTTGTTGAAGATGGGATTTTAAGTTTCCATTTAGAAACAAAAGTTTCTTTTCCCCCCTAAAATTCAACAATTATTTATTTTTTTTATTTATTTTTCACATTACAAGATTTGGAAAATCTTGGGATGTGATAGGCTACCACCCTTAAAATAAATCTCGTCCCCCGAGATTTGGGAAGGATAGGGGTTACAAGTTGGCTCAAAGCAACTAGGGTACTACCACCCTTAAAAATTTTCCAACTAGATTACTTCTTGGCTTGCTTGGGATTTTGATGAAGCTTCTCTGGACACTTGTCTGCATAATGGCCTAGCTCTTTGCATTTGAAACACAGAACTTGGCTGATATCTTTCTTTTCCTTTGGTATCATTTCCTCTTGTTTGTTTCCTTGGTTCTTCTTCTTTTCTGGGCAATCACTGGCATAGTGTCCCATCTCTTTGCAATTGTAACATTGCAACTGGCTTATGTCCTTCTTCTTCTTTTTGGGTCTCTCCAAAGCTAGGAGTTCTTATAGTTCATGCTCTTCATACTTCACCACAAAGGTGGGAAATCGTTCTCTCTTCTTGGGGCAGTTACTAGAGATATGACCTTCTTCTCCACAAGAGTAGCAACACGTTGTGGTCACTTTGGATTTGGCCTTATGATGTATAGTTTTTACTTTTCCTTCATCCTTCTTGGTAGAAGTTGTTCCTTCATAAAGGTTTACATACTGTTGATGCACTCCACCTTGTTTCCTTTGTTGAACTATGGAATAGATGGGGCATTGGATAGGGACATGATTATTTCCTTCACATAGGAAACAAGTAGCTGGAGATGTGGGGCATTGATCAGTTGGATGTTTCTCTTCACAATTGGGGCATTGATCTTCATGCTCTTTGGAAGTGTGATCCTTGTCTCCACAAATATTACAAGCTTGAGTTCCTTCTAAAATACCATCCTTGACATCCTTCTTGTCACAAACTCCTTGGAAAGAGTTGTCTCCCATGTTGATCATTTGAGTGGTCATCCTTTGCAACAATTGGGATTGGATTTCTAAAAACCTTTGCATGGTTGGATCTAACTCACTGGTGTTGGCTAAAAACTGAGTTTTCACTTGGTTCAACTGGGTTTGGGTTACTATGAGTTCTCTCATGTTGATCTCTTGGTTGTTGTTGTTGTCACCATCCTTGATGTTGGAGCTTCTTGGAGTAGTCATCTGTTTGGGTTGGATTGAGATTAGAATAGGCAAGATATTTCTAAGGAAATAGTTCTAATCACACATATCACAATTCACACAAGCAATGTGCAAGCAATCACAAACAAGCATTCCACTCAGACAACAAAGTTCAAGCACATATTTAGGCAACAAAATATTTTTGCTACACCACATAAGTTGGTGTGTTTGGTTTGATCTAAATATGGTGGTCCAACTATATGGTTCACTTGAAATAATTCCATCCTTTTTGGTTGTTTCTTCTTGAACAAGATCTTTGTATCCTTGGAGAATTTCTTGTGTCTTGGTCACAATCTTTCAAAGGTGATGATGGTTCCTTCTAAGTTGTGTTTCCTTAGTCTTCATGTCTTGAGTAATATTTCTTGTCTCACTTGTAGTCCTTAGTGATATCCAAAGTTGAAGTCCTTGGTGAGAATAAAGTTGAAGTATTTGGTCATGGTGGAGGCTTTATCCATCAAGTTGAAATAGACAAGATGTAGAATCAAAAACCAAAATGGTTGAGGAAAGATTTTACAAGATTGTTTGTAAATAAGTTTTGGAACAAATACAGCTCCTATTTTTTTCTAAGGGGTTTTGTCCAATCCTAGGGTTACAAATCCTACAGGCAACACAGTGCTCTGATACCATCTATAAGATTCCTCCCTTTATAAAGGTAAGGATCCCTGTGATTGCAATGTTAGTCCCTGGATCAATAGCTAGCATCCACAGTTAAGATGTAATATCAAGAAACAAGGGTCATAATACAACTTTATTAATTTATTACATCTTACATAGCTCATTTGGCTATCTCATTACAATGCAGCAGAATATAACAATAGCATGGGGTCCTTCATCTTCAAAGTGCCACAGGCAGTCATGTTGGTTGTAGACTTGTAATTCTATTCAATAAACTGCACTAACATCAAACAAACCTGCAACATAATAAGTTATAGCCACAAGGGTCAATACATTTGAATTGTATTGGCAAGTGATACTATGGTAGTATAGTGGAGTCTATCATCTATATGCATTTGGCTAAGTGGAGCTGTTAGGGGGTAACCCGTGGGTTGGCCCGATCTTTCACGAATCTCCGCGGGAATCGAGGGTAAAGCGGTGGAAGGGGAAAAGGGGATGAAATCCACGAACACATGCACACGAAGAACCCGACGAACTCACGCACACAAAACACGATACACGCCGATAACTCACGCCGGTGGCAACCGGTCCAACATAATCTCTAGGATCGGTGTTGGGCGAAGCTCGCTCTCCACGCCAACAACAGGGGACGAGGTGCTTGGTGAAACCTTGACGACTTGGGGGCGAGAAACTGAGAACCCAAGGCCTTGTACAACTTGAACGCACTAGGCAAGATCCAAGAGGGGGATGGATAATCCGGTGCTCCTTGGTAGGAGCATGAGACCAATAGATATAAGTCCTCAAAGGGTTTCCTTAATATCTATTATTATCCAAGTCTAGGGTTTACAATAGAGGGTGGGGGCTATATATAGTCCAGCCACAAAACAGGGGTAGTTTCGGAACGAAAAGGTAAATTATAGGAAGGGATACAAGGCACTGGGCCGAACTCAGGCGTTCAGGTTCAGTCAGGACCGGTAGTACCGGTCGGGAAACCGGTAGTACCGGTCGCAACCGGTAGTACCGCTCGTGTAGTATCATTGGCCGGAGCTGGAGCTTCCGTCGGAGTCGCCTATAGTGAGCGGTAGGAGGGGGCGGTAGTACCGCTGGTGTCTGGGGCGTGGAGTGGTTCTTCCTGGAGCGTCCGGTAGTACCGCTTGGTCTTGGTCGCCTCAACCGGTAGTACCGCTGGTGTCTGGCAGCGACTGGTTGCTTCCGCTCCGTTTCCTCCGTCCCTTGGGTCCTTCTCTTCGTACCTGATGATGCAAAGGGTATGCGTATGAAGTAGCAAACCATCCAAGGGTGTGTCGAAGTCACACAAGTAAAGGAGCGAGTTAACCTTGGCTTGGAGGAGCTTAGCTCGGGCGCGAGTCATGGGTCCACTTGGGGAGCTCGTGGGAGTGGATGTAGTAGTGGTCGTAGGACGGGCTGCATCAGCTCCCCCCCCTTGGGAAAGAGTCATCCTCGACTCTTCAACCTTCTCAACTTCATCTTATCCATGGTAGGGTGAGAGGTCCTTGACATTGAATGTCAAGCTCACAAGATACTTTGATGTTGGGATATCGATGATATAAGCGTTGTTGTTAATCCTCTTGAGCACCTTGAATGGTCCATCACCCCTTGGCTTGAGCTTGGAGTCACGTTCCTTGGGGAAGCGGTCTTTACTTAAGTGTATCCACACAAGGTCACCCTCATCAAAGATCAGCTCTTTCTTGTTCTTGTTTAGCCTTGATGCTTGGCGAAGAACTTGTTGCTCGATCGTAGCTCTTGTGTCTTCATGGAGTTTCTTCATTGTTTGGGCACGCTTGATAACGTCCATATTGGCACGTTCATGAAGTGGAAGTGGAAGGATATCGAGCGCGGTGAGAGGCTCGAAGCCGTAGACGATCATGAACGGGCTCCTCATGGTGGTGGAGTGCTTGGCGCGGTTGTAGGCGAACTCGACGTGTGGAATACTTTCCTCCCAATCTTTAAGGTTCTTCTTTATCAACACCCGGAGGAGTGTGCCAAGACTTCGATTGACGACCTCGGTTTGTCCATCGGTTTGAGGATGCGAGGCGGACGAGAAGAGGAGCTTGATGCCGAGCTTGGCCATGAGAGTCTTCTAGAAGTAGCTCATGAATTTTACGTCGCGGTCGGAGACGATTGTTCTTGGCACACCGTGTAGCCGAATTATTTCCCTGAAAAACAAATTTTCTACATGTGAAGCATCATCGGTCTTATGGCACGGAATGAAATGTGCCATTTTAGAAAAGCGATCCACTACTACAAATATGGAATCATGTCCATGTTTAGATCTAGGCAAGCCTAACACAAAGTCCATGCTAATGTCCGACCAAGGTGCATGAGGAATAGGCAATGTCATATAAAGACCAAAGGGGTTGGACTTAGACTTAGCTTGGATACATGTAGTGCATCGTTGGACGTGGCGCTCCACGTCGCGCTTCATCTTTGGCCAAAAGTAGTGAGTGGAGAGCATGTCATACGTCTTGTCACGGCCAAAGTGACCCATAAGGCCTCCACCATGGGACTCTTGAAGAAGCAAAAGTTGGAGAGACAATTTCGGAATGCAAAGCTAGTTTTGTTTGAAAAGAAAACCCTTATGCAAATAGAAATCATCAATCCCTTTGTCTATTGAACATTTTGCAAGAATTGGTCCAAAGAAAGGGTCGGACTCGTACAAAGATTTGATGTCATCAAGACCCAAGACATTTACTTCGAGTCGTGTAAGAAGGCTTGTGTTTTTGCGAGACAAGGCGTCCGCTACCACATTTTCTTTGCCCTTCTTGTATTTGACAATGTAAGGAAAAGACTCCATGAACTCAATCCATTTTGCGTGCCGTTTACTCAAATTGGCTTGGCCCTTAAGATACTTCAATGACTCATGGTCGGAATGGATGATAAATTCTTTGGGCCAATGATAGTGTTGCCACACTTGAAGAACTCGAACCAAGGCAAAAAGTTCTTTTTCATAAATGGGATAGTTTAGGCGTGTGCCATCAAGTTTCTCACTATGGTAAGCAATAGGACGCCCATTTTGCATAAGGACGCCACTGATTCCAATACCGCTAGCGTCACATTCAATCTCAAAGGTTTTTGTGAAATCCGGTAATGCAAGAAGTGGTGCTTCGGTGAGCCTCTTTTTGAGCTCATCAAAAGCCTTTTGTTGTGCTTTTCCCCAAACGAACGTGACATTTTTCTTGGTCAATTTGTTGAGGGGGCAAGCAATGGTAGAAAAGTCTTTCACAAAGCGACGGTAAAAGCCAGCCAACCCATGAAAACTATGAAGTTCACTAACATTTGTAGGTATGGGCCAATCTCGTATGTCCTTTACTTTGGACACATCAACTTCAATGCCATTATAAGACACAACAAAACCAAGGAAAATCAGCTTGTATTTTGCAAAAGTGCACTTTGGGAGATTATCATAAAGCTTTTCATGACGAAGGATTTGAAGGACCTCCTTAACATGAGTAACATGCTCCTCTAGTGACTTGCTATAGACAAGAATGTCATCAAAGTAAACAACTACACTCTTCCCAATGAGAGATCTCAAAATATGGTTCATGAGGCGCATGAAGGTATATGGGGCGTTAGATAAGCCAAAGGGCATAACCAACCATTCATAGAGACCAAGCTTGGTCTTGAAGGCGGTTTTCCACTCATCACCTTCGGCCATGCGAATTTTATGGTAACCACTACGAAGATCAATTTTCGAAAATATAGTGGCTCCACATAACTCATCAAGCATGTCATCAAGACGCGGTATAGGATGTCGATAACGCACGGTGATAGCATTGATTGGACGGCAGTCCATGCATAACCGCAACGTATCATCCGTTTTTGGAACTAGAATCACGGGGATCGCGCTTGGGCTAGTGCTTACTTGGATCAAACCTTTGGAGATGAGTTGGTTGATTTGACGTTCGATCTCCTTCGTCTCTTCCGGGTTTGTGCGATACGCGACGCGGTTTGGGAGTGGGGCGCCGGGTATGAGGTCGATACGGTGCTCGATTCCACGAAGAGGAGGAAGGCCATGAGGAAGCTCTTCGGGGAATACATCTTGGAATTCCTGCAAAATAGCCATCAAGGAAGGAGGAACATTTGTCAAGTCGTTAGTTCCTTGCGCTAGTCCCTTGCATACAAGGACATAGTGAAAGATGGATGGGTTGTTCCGCACTTCTCTCATCTCACTTTTGGTGGCAAGAAGAACACTCTTATTTTTTCCACTCGAGTTTGGCTTGTAGCTCTCACTCACTATGGTGTGGTTCTCTCGCTCGCCACTCTTCTCACAAGGTGTTTTTGTGTATTGCTCCCTCGCTAAAGCCTTTGCATTTTCCGCAATTATTTGGCTAGGAGTCATTGGTTGCAACACACAAGTTTTATCAAGCCATTTGAAGGTGTAAGTGTTTGAGTGACCATTATGCAAAGCACGCTTGTCATATTTCCACGGCCTTCCGAGCAGCATATGGCAAACCGTCATTGGGACCACGTCACATTCCACCGTGTCCTTATAATGCCCAATTGAGAACGTCACCGAGACGGTGTGCTTGATCTTGACGGATCCTTGGTCACTTAGCCATTGGATATGGTAGGGGTGTTTATGCGGATGGAGGGTGAGATTGAGTTTCTCACACAATTCCGTACTTGCAAGGTTGTGGCAACTCCCTCCATCGATGACAACTTTGATGGACTTCCCATTGATGCCGGCACGAGTTTGGAAGATGTTCGAGCGTTGGTCTTCATTTTCATTGACTTGGGTAGTCAAGACCCTTGTGACCACAAGCGATGGACTTGCATCATGCTCACACACAAGAAGTTCTTGGTCCTCTTCCAAATGTTACCTTGCCATGGCTTACTTGACCCTTGCATCAAACTCTTCTTCACTCAAGTATTCTTCATCGCCGTTGTCATGGATGAACAAAACTTTCTTGTTCCCACATGCATTCCACTTGTGCCCTTTGCCTCCACACTTGTAGCATTCACCATTGAATGGTTGATCATCCCTTGTGTGTTTGCCACTTGGGGGCTATTTTCCTTGAGGGAGAGTTGGCTTAAAGGGAAGCTTGTTGGTACTTGAGGAGCTTCCACTTGGTGTTGTTGGAGTAGTGGTTGGCGCTTGCTTGTAGGTGAAGTACGTCTTTGGCTTGTTGTACTTGATGTCCTCTTGCACTTGACGCTCGTCCTTTGATGCGATGTGCACAAGCTCAACCATGTTGTTGTACTTTTGGAACTTGGTGATGCGCTTGATGGGATGGTTCAAGCCATTGAGGAAACGTGCCATTGTTTGTTCATATCGCTCTTCAATATTGGCACGGATCATGTTGAGCTCCATTTGCTTGAAGTACTCTTCCACGGTCTTTGTCCCTTGACTAAGCGTTTGAAGCTTGTTGAAGAGGTCACGCGTGTAGTGTGAAGGAACAAAGCGGGATCTCATATGAGCCTTCATATCTTGCCAAGTTGCGATTGGAGGCTCTTCTTTTGCTTCGCGAGTGAGTTGGAATTGTTCCCACCAAAGGTTGGCATACTAATCAAACTCGAGGGATGCCATGGCCATCATCTTCTCATTGCTATAGTTGTGCATGCGGAAGATCTTGTCGACCTTGAGTTCCCAAGAGAGATATTCCTCGGGTTCATTGGAACAGGTGAACTTGGGCATGGTGAATTTGAGCTTGCCGAAAGTTCTTCTCCATTGCGGTTCCTGTTGTGGCGGTTGCCATGATTGGGGCGGTCATCATCATCATCCGAGCTCTCGTGTCTTGCTTGGTGATGGTTGCGTTGCTCTTGCGGTTGTTGAGGTGCCGCGTTTGGTGGTGGAACTTGGTTTTGACGATGAGCTTGGGGAGCTTGCTCGTTTTGTTGGCGCGGTTGAGGACGAGGAGGAGGTTGTGCATCCTCACGACGAGCTTGGGGAGCTTGCTCTTGTTCTTGCCGTGGTTGATGCCGAGGAGCATTGGCTTGCGCCATGTGGCGAGGAGGACGTCGAGCCGCATGTGCAATGGCCTGCTCTTCTTCTTCTTGGTGTAGAGGAGGCTCGGCATGACCATCATGTTGCCGACGTGGACGATCATGTCGATGATGACGCCTTGGAGGATCGTCGAGTGCGTCACGTTGACAGTGATCTTGTTTGTCCTCTTCGGGTGCTTCACTTGTTGTTGAAAGGACATGTCGACGGCGATGGGCTTGGTGGTCCATGTGAGGTTGCTCTTGTTGAATCACAAGTGCCCGTGGTTGTGGCCGGTTCGCTTCACGTCTTGGAGGTCTTGCGGAGAGTTCACCACCATAGCTTGACGTTGCGGCGTGTCGCGGAGATGGTACCGCTTGAGAAGAGCTCATGGATTGAAGAACGGGTCCATCCCGGTGTCTTGAAGCGTGACTGCGAGGTGCACTTGATTCACTTGAGGAGTGCTGCGATGATCTTGATTCGCGCGAGCGTGGCCTTGCTAGTCCATCAATGAGGCGTTGAAGCTTCTCATCCGTTGACGCGAGTGCACGACCAAGAGCTTCATTTTGATGACCGAGGTTGTGTTGCGTGGCATGCATTTGGCCACGGACTTCTTCGAAGCGGTTGTCGATGTTCTTGAATTCCACGCGGGCCTCGCTAAATTGTTCATCTTGGCGCCGCTCGAGAGATTCACAACGATAGTTGAATTCTCCTCGGACCTTCCAATGGTCCCATCTTGTCATGAATTGTGTGTCGTCCTCCGGAGGTGGTGGCTGTGACGGCTCGCCATTCCTGTCCATGATGCAAAACCGACAAGGGTTTTATATGGAGAATAAGGGTGCGGAGAGTTAGACTTTTACCTCAACTTGGAGATTAGATCAAACCAATTTCCACAAAAATGAGCGAACTTTGTGCAAAGTGAAATGGCCAAGAAACTCACACACAAATATGCTACAACTCTCAAAACTTTTGGTGGAAGGTTAGGATTGTGGAAAACCAAACGAAACGATCCAAGCAAAAGGTTATTGTCCTACGTGGTAAAGAACCAAAGATCAAAAGCAAAAGGATACGATCTACAAAAACACGAAAAACACACACGTGGAGAAAAACGGGGTTAGCACGACTATGAAAATGAGCACAAAAGGTCCTAACGAAGACTACGCTCGGTTGTCATACCAACGCAAGGAGAGACCACAACTCGTTTGCCAAAAGAGGATAAGCAACGGATTTGTGCACTTGCCTTGGTGCGCACTTTTCCTCTCTCTTGTTGGCTTACAAGCTTGGTATTCTCTTTGTATTGGGAGACTATGTATCTTTTTTTTCTATTTTTCTTTTGTTCTTTTTTTATTCTTTTTCTCCCTTTCTATACTACTATGTTAGCTTTTGTATTTGGCCTCACACTCTCACTTTCCGAAGGCAAGTGCACAATGCTTAGACAAACAAAAAATGAGTTGCTCTCATAGGATAGATACACACAAAGGAAGATATGGGGCTGTCAAAATGGTGCAAGTAATACCTTTGGTATTGTTGACGACTTGCAACCATTGGTGGTGTGGGGGATGTTCGAGTGTCGCGGTGTCGTTGAGCGCGTGGTGACTTTGATGCGGAAGCTGTTGTGAAAATGGCGACAAACACGGGAAACACGAACAAGCGAAGTGGAGAAGTCAGCAAACGAAATTGAGGCGTCAAAGGGCAAAGAAACACGGTCAGAGGTGAGCGGTAGTACCGCTGGCAAAGATTGGTAGTACCGAGGAGCGTTAGTACCGCTTGTGCGACCGGTAGTACCGGTGACTTGCGGTAGTACCGCTTGCACTGCCGGTAGTACCGCTTGGCACGGAACTGGAACGAGATGAACTTGACAAAAACCTCAAATTCGTGGAGATCTGACCGAAAGGCTGGGCTAGGAACAACAGGGGCTATAGATCGACTCCAAAAGCAACAGATCTATGGACCAAAACCACGAAAAAACTCACCAAATCCAAAGATCAATCCGAAGGCAAATTGGGGCTCTTTTTGGTGGGATTTTCGATTTTATGGGGATAGAAGAAAAATTGGGGGGAAATTCGTGATCAACCGTGCTCTTGATACCAATATGTTAGGGGGTAACCCATGGGTTGGCCCGATCTTTCACGAATCTCCGCGGGAATCGAGGGTAAAGCGGTGGAAGGGGAAAAGGGGATGAAATCCACGAACACACGCACACGAAGAACCCGACGAACTCACGCACACAAAACACGATACACACTGATAACTCACGCCGGTGGCAACCGGTCCAACATAATCTCTAGGATCGGTGTTGGGCGAAGCTCGCTCTCCACGCCAACAACGGGGGACGAGGTGCTTGGTGAGACCTTGCCGACTTGGGGGCGAGAAACCGAGAACCCAAGGCCTTGTACAACTTGAACGCACTAGGCAAGATCCAAGAGGGGGGTGGATAATCCGGTGCTCCTTGGTAGGAGCATGAGACCAGTAGATATAAGTCCTCAAAGGGTTTCCTTAATATCTATTATTATCCAAGTCTAGGGTTTACAATAGAGGGTGGGGGATATATATAGTCCAGCCACAAAACAGGGGTAGTTTCGGAACGAAAAGGTAAATTAGAGGAAGGGATACAAGGCAGTGGGCCGAACTCAGGCGTTCAGGTTCAGTCAGGACCGGTAGTACCGGTCGAGAAACCAGTAGTACCGGTCGCAACCGGTAGTACCGCTCCGGGGGCGGTAGTACCGCTGGCGGGCCTGGAGCTTCCGTCGGAGTCGCCTGTAGCGAGCGGTAGGAGGGGGCGGTAGTACCGCTGACCGGTAGTACCGGTTGCTGGGCCGGTAGTACCGCTGGCGTCTGGGGCGTGGAGTGGTTCTTCCTGGAGCGTCCGGTAGCTGGGGCCGGTAGTACCGCTTGGACCGGTAGTACCGGTCGCCTCAACCGGTAGTACCGCTGGCGTCTGGCAGCGACTGGTTGCTTCCGCTCCGTTTCCTCCGTCCCTTGGGTCCTTCTCTTCGTACCTGATGATGCACAGTGTATGCGTATGAAGTAGCAAACCATCCAAGGGTGTGTCGAAGTCACACAAGGAAAGGAGCGAGTTAACCTTGGCTTGGAGGAGCTTAGCTCGGGCGCGAGTCATGGGTCCACTTGGGGAGCTCGTGGGAGTTCATGTAGTAGCGGTCGTAGGACGGGCTGCATCAGGAGCTTAGGCTTGCTTTGCTCAAAATAGATTTTCCTTATCATTTGAAAACACTAAGTTTTTGCTTGACAAAATCACTCAAGGCATCTCCCAATAGAAATTGGTGATCCTTCAACCCTTGTTTAACCACAAGTTTTAACTTAGAAATTGGGATGAGGAGATTCTTGATAGCTTCCATGTCTTGATGCTCAAATTGTCCTTTACCAGGGACATGGCTAAGTACTTAGATTTTACACTCTGCAGAGGTGGTCCATTTTCCCCAGAAGACTTGGTTTCCCAAGACAAGATCTTTTCAGAAGCCTTCCCTTAGACCAGAATGGACGCGCTCCAACCTATCA
Source organism: Avena longiglumis (assembly GCA_030063025.1). Lineage (NCBI taxonomy): Eukaryota > Viridiplantae > Streptophyta > Magnoliopsida > Poales > Poaceae > Avena > Avena longiglumis. Next base: position 413,369,780 of record CP125977.1, on the reverse strand, counting down.
ATCCCATACCACCACCTGCCCATTTGTCTAAGTTATTGCAAACTATATGATCCAGGCAGAGTCCATAATGCCAAGTGGCTACACTTGAAGCTTCTCAACATTTGACATCTCAAATCTCTTTGTTCCTGGGTGGCCATCCACAAGCGAGATACACAAGGTAAACCATAGAAATGGGCCTTGTGTAACCACTCAACACAAACCATTCCTTCCATTCCACCCAGGTGATTCATTCACTTAGTTGTTTTATTAAAAAAAACTCAAGTCCTTGACATAGAAATATTCCATAGTATGAATATATTCCACCCTTGTTTTCTACTAGCTAAGCTAAGCATGGTAGTAGTAGGAATCTTAACTTAGGAAATTTCTACTAAGGTTTCATCTACTAGGATTTCCCATGGCATAGTTTATACTTAGCAAAAATTCCATGCAAGTCCTACTTAGAAATATCACTAGTGCATAGTGAAAATAATGGGACAAAAGTCTGAAGCATCACTTGCCTTTTTGGTAGAGAATATAAGTTCACTCCTTGATCTTGCAATACTCACACTCTTCAAATCACTACAATTCAATCAAGCAAGCAAAAGTTCAATCTACCATACAAGCAAACATCACATAAAATAATAAAAACAAAGCAATGCATGCAAGCATGCTAAAGATTGTTTTATATGGAAAAGTGTTTTCTGATAGGTTATAAACATTCTAAAACACTTATTGGTCTTTTTATAAAGTGGCAAAACTATTTGCAAAAGATTCTACTTATAAATCATTTTTAAACCAAATCAATATCTAATGTGGTTGAAAATGCCTTTATCAAAGCAACAATCTTTATATGGTTCACCAAATACATTTTTTATTCTAAAACTTGGTGTTTGGGGTCAGAGAGTTTAAACCAAAATATTTTCCCAAAGGGTTTCCTCCAAAAGCATTTTTAAAACATAATCAACATTTTTATTTGGCTAGAAATGCTTTAATTCAAAGATTTATTATTTTGCTTCACCAAATATGTTTTTTAAACCACAAATTGATTTCTATGGTCAGTAGGTTCAAAACAAACCATTTGCCAAAGATTTTATCACCAAAATAATTTTAGAAAGAATTTTATACTCAAAATATGCCTACACAAGTTTCTGGAAAAACAATCATTTTAACAGAAGCAATTTACTAAACAAAGTGTATGGTTGGATAGGTTTTGTCTTGCTGATTCCATTGATATAAAATTTGAAAAATTTGGACGTGTAAATTAAAAATTATGCAATTTACAAGATTGTACATCTAATAGAACATAATTTCTGTATTAAATCAACTCTGGGCCACGTGTCTTGATTTCACTGGCCGATACCGATTCGCTCGGATCGGTCGCTGTGAAGCGTTGGATTTAAATTAGATTGAGTGGCACAGGTGGACGCGTACCCTTTCGCTTGGATCTAATCCTAGACAGACAAATCGCATCCTACAGCTCCTAACACTCTAGCCAAAACCTGGCGACGGTCAATGGTGGCTGGCGGCTGCGACGCTCTGGCTACGGCGGAGCCGGCGATACAGGACACAAAAGGGGTAGAGGAAAAGATCACCGAGGTCGTCGTGGCGTGCTGATGCTCAACGTGTTCGCGGGGAGGCAAGGGGCGCACGAGGATGAATGCAATTGCTAGCCGGAGTTCACGTCTACGTCGGGTGCGGTCAGTCGTCGTCGAGGGCAATGCTACAGAGCATGAGAGAGCAAATGGAGGATGCGGTTAGCTTCTTATGCGAGTCACACACATGTACGCATCAAAAGGAGGGCAAGAGGGGGTATGTGCTTACCAGGAGTACTCGCCGGAGTCGAGGCAGTCGGCGGTGTGTGGACAAATTCGAGCAGCCTAGGAGCAGTGGGGAGGCGATGTTTGGGGGGAATGAAACAGGAGTATTAGGAGGTTAAGAATGCGTGGTCACGGAGAGGAATAAACACGGCATTAAGGAGGATTGATCGCGAGTAATCGGCGGTAGAAATGGCCAGAGGCATGGTCGTCGCGGATGAGGAAGAAAGCTGGGCGGTGGTGTCTGCTTGACAGCGAGATAGAGAGGGGTGAGGTGGGGCCTGCTAGTTGGCGACTGAGTGGGTCAGGTCCGCGGTGATAAAAACGTTTCGGGGAGAGGGAGAGTGAGTGGGCTGCTGTCAACACCCGGATTTTTCAATCCTAGATGCCTGTTAGGCCATACATCCCAATCCCAGGATTACCATTTTTGCGAGACATAACAGAATTGGATACCATAGTACTTCATCCATTACAAACGATACATAAGTTCTTACACAAATGGGGATCTCATGATCCAGTTCTTAATACAACATCAAGCAATGAATACGTAATAACGGTAGCGAGGGCGAAGCTCCATCTTCGGGTCAGCATAATGCTGACGATGGGAGATGATCCTAGTTGTCGTAACCTTCCTGGGGTCCATCCTCCAGGTACTCCTCTTCATAGTCTAGCCATGGGAATAGCCAGGGACAAAGCCATGAGTACTCTTTAAGTACTCGCAAACTAATACTAACAAGTAAAGGGGTTTTTTGGATAATAGGACACTAGGCTCTAGGGTTGTTTTGCAAAAAGCCAGGTTTATCTTTACTAAGTTCCAAAGCTAGTCACAATTTTTTAACTCCTAAGTGGGATCTTGTAATCCAGGTCACAACTCTTTTGTGTGCAAGTCAAAGTCGCAATTCATTTCACAAGTCATTTTAAAAGGGTCTGACGGGGGAACAGTATGTCCACTCCAACTGTCCATAACCGCGGACGCGGCTATTTGAATAGTTTGACACTCTGCAGAGATTGTACACTTTCACCACAACATTCGATACATCCGTCAGGAACAAATCCTGAATTCACCATACTCAGTATGCGGATAATCAATCCTAACCTTTCAATTACACGCCCTAGTATAAGCACCTCTCCTGTGAGTTTGGCCTCCCAACCATGACCAACTGTCATCTTGGGTACTGCACAGGTGGACAATCTTCACAAGGTAGCCTCAGCTCAGACCTTGGCCGTGAGGGAACTAATACTAAGGTATATAAGTTTCCAGTCAAGCCCTACCCAATCTTCGGGTATTGTGGTTGTACGATAAAATTGGAATGGTAGCGCATCCAGACGACCATAAGTTTTATAAAGGGCTAAGGCTCATGCCTCAACATTTTTATCACCAGAATCATCAAGTGTTTGGAAACACATGTCCAAAACATTTCAATAGAATGATCCATCAGTCCAAGGTTTTCATAACCATTTTTCCATCAAGTATTCCCATCTAAAACTTGATCAAGTTTTATGCTTAGAACAGCATCTACAGTTGGGGGCAGTACTAATGAGGGGTGGTACTAGTGGAGTTTCACTAAGTCCAACCTTATATCCTAGGCTGATATCAAGGTTTCTAGCTTAGGCCAAATTTTATGCTCTTTATGCAACCTTCAGCACAACTGTCTAGTATCTACCAAACTCTTAGGTAGACTCTAAGTAAGCTTTGATAAAGAAATAAAGTAAGAAGCTTGCCATAAAACTAGGATTGGTTTATCAAGTGGGTATGATCACATATGCTTAAGGCATAAAGTAGTCATCTCACAAGTATGGGTTTGTGGCATCACTAGGGTATCTTGCAAGGGTTAGCTTGCATAAGTATAGTATCAGCTTGCTAAAGTAGAGTGTATTGCAAGTTTTAGCTTGCATAGGTCAACTTGATTAGTAAGGCTTGCATCAATGTCAATATAAGCTTGCATAGGTATAGTATCTGCTTGCTCATTCACTAGTAGTATTGGGCTTGCCTTGTGCAGAGCAGTGGTTGAAGTTCTCCTCGGCTTCCTCTTCGTAGTATCCTTCTTCCTCCTCGTATCCTTGGTCGGTACTAGCGTCTATGAATAAATACGAGGTACACAATCACCAAACAATACTTAACTACTTGCAATCATCACACACAAGGGTCCTATAGATGATCTAGCATCATCTCTAACATTACAAGGTTAAAGCTTGGTTTAAATCCTTTTTATTTTTAGAAAAGTAATTTCTACTCATTGAAAAACTACTTAAGATTTAATATTCTCCAAACTAAATATGGGATCATGCTGACACATGTCATCACCACATATTGTAGTCCATGGGAATGTGATTTAAAGTGGTGTCACAATTTAATAAGGTTTTACCCATTTATTTTAATTAATGAAAGTGGCTAGAAATGCTTATGAAGCATTCTTTTATTACTTGAACATTATTTCTGCAAGTAAACCCATAAATTTTTATATATTCTGAAAGGTATGGTTAAATGTGATTTTTGAGAGTTGGAATCAACTCAAAAGATTTTATGGTTTAAATTTGAAAAATGTTTGAATGCAGAAAATCTTCTGCCTTGTTATTTTTAGTATGGGTGATCTACAGATCCAAATGACTTGAATCAAACAGGCTTGGATTATGCATTCACAGACCTTTCCAACAAAATTGGTTTCATCCAATTTGGTGCACTGAATCGATCTGGGTTGATTTTTGAAGTTGGGTGCTAAAGTCTTTTTGAATTGAAATAGAAAAAGATTTAATTTGAATTGCTAGGCTGCGCGGGAAATGTTACTGGGCCGGCCTGCTAAGCACAGTGCTCCCGCGGGCTGCTTAAGTGGGTGTCCCCACTCGTCAGTGACACGGGGCTGGGCGAAGCGGTATGGGGCAACGTGGATCGTTCGATCTAGTTCTAATCCAACGGCTGGGGGTCATCGTCGACGTGAGACAACTCCGGCGAGAACGAAACCTAGCGCGGCCAGTGAGGGGTGCTGGGGGATCACCGGGGTACGGGCGAGGGTCGGCGAGGCGGGCGAACGACGAAGTCGACGACGGCGAACCTCCTAGTACCGGTGGCTTCTCCTGGGGCGACTCCAATCGCTGGCTCCCTTCTTCTCCGGCAGCGGCAGGCTCCAGTGAAATTCCGGCGAGGTGGTGCTCGCCGTGCTCTGAGAATGGTGTGGCACGGTCAGTGGGGAGAGGGGAGTGAGATGGTGTGAAGAAATTGTGCGGGGGTGGCCTCTATTTATAGTCGAGCGAGGGGACCGTCGGGGCACACGGTGAGCTCGTCGGGGGCGACGTTACAAGCAGCTAATGGCATGGGCAAGGGAAGGGGACGGTGCTGTGTCTCCTGGCGATGCTCAACGACATGGTCACGAGGCATGGGGCGGTGTGGTTTGGTCTGGAACGGGCGGTGCTCTGCGCGGCAGAGGCGGCGTCTTCGATGGCGGGCGGTGGCTGTATGGCACGGGGCGGCAAACGGGGATGTCTGGCGGTCTCCTGGGTCGGTGGTGATCGTGTGTGCACGCGGTGAGGGCGGCGCGCGGTCTGTGGACGCTGGTCGAGGGTGGCGCTCTGGCGCACGCTCGGCATGGTCTGGGCGTGTCTTGTGCGCGTGGTCCAGGGCTTGGCAACGCTCGCGGCTGGGACAGGGAGTGGCGGTGGACGGTGGGCTGCCTCCCAGACAAGGTTGGCACGGCTAGTTCTTCCTCTAGCCTGCTGTCCACAATGGGGTGACATGGGGGTGCTCGGCTGTTCACCATTAATGACAATGGCAAGCTCACATGGGTGCTAGTGTTGGGCTAATCTTTCTAGATGATCTACTGAGGTGTGTGTGAGCTAACTAGGGAACAAGTTAGGCTCAAAACACTGCACACTATAGTGTTTGATGTTTTGTTTGATTTGTGTCTGCAACCTGTTTGATGAAATGGCAGCATGAAATCAAGTTTTGAATTTTGAAATGAATTTTGGTGGGTTTGCTAGATTGGTGCTGGTGAGTCTGCAGATGCTTGGGTTTTGAAAGTTGAGCTTGTTTGAGTGGGTTTTGAAAAAGTGGGATCTTCCCATATGAAGAAGATGCAATTTTGAATTGTCATTTAAACTATGCATTTGAAAGTTTCTGGATGATCACAAAGTGGGCCTTGATACCTTGTTATGAGTAAATTCAAGGGGTGCAAAGATCCAGAAAAGTTTCTGTTAGGTTTTGAAAGTTTGAGACAGCCAAAGTAGGCATGGGAGTTAAATTGGTCAAAATGACCATTCACTTAATATATTTGTTTTGATTTACTTGTCTTTAGGAAAAGTGTGGGAAATGTTTTAGATGATGTTCATTTAACCTAAGAAACATTTTACAAGCAATGGATCACACAAACAAGGTGGTTTTTAAAGAAATTCAAAATCCATGCATACACATATACATGCATTCATGAGTTTATTTAGAAAAGTTTTTGTTAACCCTAATCTTGATGATTAGTGTTTGTTGATCTAAGTTTGGTATTTTTGGGATGTTACAAACCTTACCCCCTTAAACAAAATCTCGTCCCGAGATTTGAAAAAGGACGAAAAGATTACCTAGGATTTGAAAAGATCTGGAAACTCCGTTCTGATGTGATCTTCGCGTTCCCAGCTAGCTTCCTATTCTGTGTGATTGCTCCACTGAATTTTGAGAAACTTGATGCTTCGGGTTATGGTAGTTCGAAAGGCTTCTTCCAATATACGGATGGGTACTTCGGGATAGGTCAGGTCATCATTGATCTCTATGGTCTGGTGATCGATATTCTTGAACACTTCGGTCTTCTCGGGGACTTCGAGACATTTGCGAAGTAACGAGATATGGAACACATTGTGCACAACTGACATCTCTTCAGGTAGTTCCAGTTGATACGATACTTCTCCTCGACGGTTCAAAATTTTGAAAGGTCCGATATATCTGGGGGCTAACTTTCCTTTGAGTTGGAAATGTTGCATTCCCTTCAATGGCGACACTTTCAGATAAACAAAATCTCTGATGTTGAAGGCGAGGTCTCGACGCCTCTTGTCGGCGTAACTCTTTTGTCGGGATTGGGCTGTCTTGAGGTGCTCACGAATCTTGTGAACCTTCTCTTCTGCTTCTCGTAGGATGTCGGGTCCGAAAATCTGACTCTCTCCTACTTTCGACCAGTTCAAAGGGGTGCAACACTTTCTTCCGTACATGAATTCAAATGGGGCCATTTGCAAACTGGCTTGGTAACTATTGTTGTAGGAAAATTCTGCAAACGGCAGACAGTCTTCCCACTAGGATCCATATTCTAGCACACATGCTCTAAGCATATCTTCGAGTATTTGGTTTACTCGCTCCGTTTGTCCATCGGTCTGAGGGTGATACGCGGTACTGAAATCTAGGAGGGTTCCTAAACCTTCTTGGACTTTCTTCTAGAATCTCGAGGTAAACCGAGTTCCTCGATCCGATACGATATTCATGGGGACTCCGTGCAAACTAACGATCCTAGCAATGTATAACTCCGCTAGCTTCGAACTCTGATAGGTAGTTTTAACGGGCAAGAAATGGGCGACTTTGGACAATCTGTCCACTATGACCCAAATAGAGTCATTTCCCCTACTAGAAGTAGGTAGTCCAGTGATAAAGTCCATTCCTACAGAATCCCATTTCCATTCCGGAATCTACAAAGGTTGCAACAATCCAGCGGGTCTTTGATGTCCTGCCTTGACTCGCTGGCATATATCACACTTGGCGATATAGCTTCCGATTTCTCTCTTCATCTTATGCCACCAAAATTTCTCTTTCAAATCTTGATACATCTTAGTTCCTCCGGGATGGATAGAATAAAGAGTATCGTGAGGCTCCTTCAGGATAACTTCTTTCAACTCCGAATCTGCTGGTACACAAAGGCGTCCTTTGTACCACAGAACTCCTTCTTCGTCCTCGGTGAATCCGCACTTTTTCCTGCATACACGACGCTTGATTCCGCTGACATCGCATTTACCTTCTGCGCCTCTTTAATCTGACTGATCAAAGTGGGCTGAAGTTCTATGCTAGCCAAAAATCCTTCACTTACTAATTCCACTCGAAAATCTTCCATCTCTTTGTGCAAACTTGGTTGCTCCTTCAAAATCATGGAGTTCAAGCGGCACGGCAATCTGCTAAGGGCATCGGCTACCACGTTGGCTTTACCAGGGTGATAGTGAATGTCCAGGTCGTAATCCTTGATTAGCTCAATCCATCTTCTCTGCCTCATATTCAGCTCCTTCTGAGTGAATATAAACTTTAGGATCTTGTGATCCGAATAAATCTCACAACGGTTTCCCATCAGGTAATGTCTCTATGTCTTCAGGGCTAGAACTACGGCTGCGAGTTCGATGTCATGGGTTGGGTAATTTTGTTCATGTTGCTTCAATTGTCGCGATAGATAAGATATAACTTTGCCTTCTTGCATTAGCACACATCCGAGACCAATCTTGGATGCGTCACAATACACATCGAAGGGCTTCATGATATCCGGCAAGATCAAGATTGGGGCTGAAATCAATCTCTTCTTGAGTTCTTGAAAACTCGCTTCACACTTGTCTGTCCATTCAAACTTCTTATCCTTCTTCAGCAATTGGGTCATGGGTCTGGCGATACTCGAGAATCCTTCTAGGAATTTGCGGTAATATCCCGCCAATCCGAGAAAAGCACGAACTTGGGTTTGAGTGGTTGGGGCTTGCCAATCTTCTACATCTTTCACTTTGGCAGGGTCAATGGCAATTCCTCCGGCTGATACAATGTGACCGAGGAATCCTACTTCCTGTAACCAGAATTCACATTTGCTAAATTGTGCATACAGCTGATGCTCTCTAAGGGTTCCAAGAATGGTCCTTAGGTGTAGCTCATGTTCTTCTTCTGATTTGGAATAAATCAGAATGTCATCGATGAAAACAACGACAAACTTATCCAGGAAGTCCATAAAAATCTTATTCATGAGGTTCATGAAATAAGCGGGGGCATTGGTTAATCCAAAAGACATGACTGTATACTCATACAATCCATATCTGGTGGTAAAGGCAGTCTTTGGAATATCTTCTGCACGAATCTTGAGTTGATGATAGCCAGTCCTAAGATCAATCTTAGAAAACACCTGGGCTCCGGTCAACTGATCAAACAAATCTTCTATCTTAGGCAAGGGGTACTTGTTCTTGATGGTGACATCATTCAACTTTCGATAATCCGTACACAAACGGTTACCTCCATCCTTCTTGTCCACAAACAAGACAGGTGACCTCCATGGGGAAGCACTCGGTTGACTCAATCCGATTTCTAACATGGAATCCAGTTGCTTCTTCAGTTCTTCTAGTTCTGACGGGTTCATACTATAGGGTCTCTGGGCTATGGGTCCTGTTCCGGGGATTAGTTCGATGATAAAATCGATATCCCGATCTGGGGGCATACCGGGCAAAATATCTGGAAATACATCGGGGTATTCACAGACTATCCGAACTTGGTCAATGGTAGGTTGGGCTAGACTCTTGTTACACTTGAATTGGCGAGGTAAGGTTTCAGATATATGCTCGACTGATATTCCGGCGGTACTGGTCATGGTGATGGCTTTCTTGGCACAGTCAATCAATCCTTTATGTTTGGACATCCAATCCATTCCTAGTACTACTTCCAAACCTTTAGTTCTGAGTACTATTAGATTAGCATAAAAATCTATGCCATGGATTCGGATAGGGACGGCCTTGCAAATTTGCCTAGCCTTGGTGGTTGATCCGGGAATTTGTACAATCATCACATGCTTCAATTTGGTTGGTTGAATTTTACTAGTGCAAGCAAATTCTTCGGTGACAAATGAATGCGATGCACCAAAATCAAACAACACTCTTGCAAGTACTGAATTAACAGAAAACATACCCAGCACGACGTCTGGCGCTTCCTGAGCTTCTTCAGCATGCATGAGAAAAAGACGGCCATTGCGGTTGAGTGAATTCCCTGGGGCAAATATTCTCCCTGGCTAGACATGACGCTGCTGCTGAGCTGGGACATTGGTATTAGGGGCTGTAGCATTCTTCTTGTTGGGGCACTCGTTGGAATAGTGGCCTTTATTTCCACAGTCATAACAGGTCACTTGTGACTTGTCCTTGGCTGCAACAGGCACAGCATTGCTTCCAGTCCTCGGGGCAGTGTTGGGGTTGGCGGTAGCATTGTTGGTGTTGAACTTGGGTGGGGCGCAGGTGAAATTGCAAGAGTTGCCGGGGTTGTTGTGATTTCCTCCGGGTCTAGGGTTTCCACAGTTGGGATAGGTCGGACGGGTCATAGGGGGTCTGTTGGTTCTTGGGGCAAATCCTGGAGATGGGTTGGGGCGATACTTTGGGGTCTGATGGGTTCCTGGTTGATGCATCATGCGACGCTTGCGGTTCTCATTGGCCTGGTTGATCTTTCCTTCCATCTGGATAGCAGAGTCGACAAGGGCTTCAATATCAGCAAAGGGGATATTGACTAACACTGTCTGCATCTCGTCATGCAGACCATTCAGGAATCTTTCTTTCTTCTTGGCTTTGGTGTCGATCTCGTCCGGGGCATACCTATATAATGACAAAAATTTGTCACGGTATTCCACTACAGTCATCCTTCCTTGTTTCAATTCTCTGAACTCGTCTCTCATTCTCTTGATCAAACCTGGTGGCACATGGGTTCTGCTGAACTTGACCTTGAATTCCTCCCAGGTAATCATTTGGCCTCCGGTCATTGCACGCACACGGTTCCACCATGCCCTGGCATCTCCAGCTAGATAATGGGTGGCGAACAAGACTTTCTCGTTGGCTTCTACTCCGGCTACTTCTAAGTTATTTTCCATGGTTTGCAGCCAATCATCGGCGTCTAGGGGTTCTTCCAACTTGGTGAAAACGGGTGGGTTGGTATTCTGGAAATTATTGAGCTTAGATCCATGGTTGTCCTGATTTCCATGGCCTTGGTTGTTGTGGGCTAGCTGGGCTATCTGTTGCAGAGTGGCTAGGTTGGCTTGACGTTCCGCTCTTTCAGCTTCGCGGTCAAAAGTCAACATTTGCAGGATCTGCAACATCGGGTCCGGGTTTGAACCACTTCCTCCACGTGGCATCTGAAGATTGATATAGCTCATGAGAAAAGAGGGAAATTTCTAAGGTTTTGGGTTTTTGAAAAGTTTTTAGAGTTTGACTCAGGTTTTCTAGCAACTTGCTTTTTCATTCCTTCATTCACTCGATACAATGCACACCACAACAAGGAAAAAACAGATGGTTTTAAGAACCATTCTAGAACTACGATACAGTGGGACTGACTACTACTCACTACGCTAGTGCTCAGTGCTACTACTCCTCGGAGTCTGTGGCTTCATCATCTTCCGCATCATCGATGAAGGCGAAATCATCCTCATCGGTGAAGAAGTCCAGGGCCTGATCCTCCAGAAAATCATCATCATCACTGAGATAAGAGTAAGGGTCTCCACGAAGATCCTCTCCGGCATTCTCCCTTTCCTCCAACTGCATGTCTCTCTCGTGGATGGTCTCTTCCAGAGATGAGATCGATGGCAAAGACGGGCAATAATGCACTCCTTCTTGTTGAGCTGACGGCGGCGAGACTTGCGATCCTTTGCTAGCATTGCGATGGTCTGATCCTTCGTCTTGATGATGGCAGACTTGTGGTTGCAATAGTCACGGCAGTTGTCCAATTCCTGCTGACGATCATACATCATGAAGCTAAGGTGGTCCAATTGGGTCTTCAGCTCGGGGTGGTATGGGGCTTCCAGTGGTTGGCCATTTGCATCACGCCTTGGGAAAAACTCAAAGCAAGTACCCTTGATCTGATTGATGCTCTGCCCAGACAGACGGGAAAGAGCTTCCTGCATTGCTCTGGCAAGTCCATCGAGCCAGTTGTTTTCCCTCAAGGTAAATTGAATTCCCTCCGCAGTGGGAGGTTCAATCTTTCCTCGGAGACTTGCAACAATTATCCACTGCAGGTCTTATCCTCCTTGATCATTGAGCTGAGCTCCGAAGAACTCGGGGTGCGGACGCTCCAGAAGTTCCGAAAGGTGATCCAGATCCCTCTCAAAGATAAGGTCTCCTCCATTCCCGAGTTGATAAAACTTGCTGTACTTCACGTCCATCTATAAAAATAGAGGATGGGTAGATTAGCAGAGTGATCAAGTGTGTCAAAATTTTATCTATTTTGCAAGAGTTTTTGAGGAACATGAAGTTTTATGAAAGAATTAAAGAGGTAAGAATGAGAATAAGTTTTCGTAAATATTTTTGTTCTTTGGTTTTGAAACTAAGTTTTTGGTTCAACGTCCAATCTAACTAGGGTCTCCTATGGTCAGGATGGCTCTGATACCAACTTGTCAACACCCGGATTTTTCAATCCTAGATGCCTGTTATGCCATACATCGCAATCCCAGGATTACCATTTTTGCGAGACATAACAGAATTGGATACCATAGTACTTCATCCATTACAAACGATACATAAGTTCTTACACAAATGGGGATCTCATGATCCAGTTCTTAATACAACATCAAGCAGCGGAATACATAGTAATAACGGTAGCGTAGGCGAAGCTCCATCTTCGGGGTAACAAGCAATGCTGACGATGGGAGATGATCCTAGTTGTCGTAACCTTCCTGGGGTCCATCCTCCAGGTACTCCTCTTCATAGTCTGGCCATGGGAATAGCCAGGGACAAAGCCATGAGTACTCTTTAAGTACTCGCAAACTAATACTAACAAGTAATGGGTGTTTTTCGATAATAGGACACTAGGCACTAGGGTTGTTTTGCAAAAAGCCAGGTTTATCTTTACTAAGTTCCAAAGCTAGTCACAATTTTATAACTCCTAAGTGGGATCTTGTAATCCAGGTCACAACTCTGTTGTGGTCAAGTCAAAGTCGCAATTCATTTCACAAGTCATTTTAAAAGGGTCTGACGGGGGAACAGTATGGCCACTCCAACTGTCCATAACCGCGGACGCGGCTATTCGAATAGATTGTACACTTTCACCACAACATTCGATACATCCGTCAGGAACAAATCCTGAATTCACCATACTCAGTATGCGGATAATCAATCCTAACCTTTCAATTACACGCCCTAGTATAAGCACCTCTCCTTTGAGTTTGGCCTCCCAACCATGACCAACTGTCATCTTGGGTACTACACAGGTGGACAATCTTCACAAGGTAGCCTCAGCTCAGACCTTGGCCCTGAGGTAACTAATACTAAGGTACATAAGTTTCCAGTCAAGCCCTGCCCAATCTTCGGGTATTGTGGTTGTACGATAAAATTGGAATAGTATCGCATCCAGACAACCATTAGTTTTATAAAGGGCTAAGGCTCATGCCTCAACATTTTTATCACCATAATCATCAAGTGTTTGGAAACACATGTCCAAAACATTTCAATAGAATGATCCATCATTCCAAGGTTTTCATAACCATTTTTCCATCAAGTATTCCCATCTAAAAGTTGATCAAGTTTTATGCTTAGCACTAGCATCTATAGTTGGGGGTAGTACTAATGAGGGGTGGTACTAGTGGAGTTTCACTAAGTCCAACCTTATATCCTAGGCTGATATCAAGGTTTCTAGCTTAGGCCAAATTTTATGCTCTTTATGCAACCTTCAGCACAACTGTCTAGTATCTACCAAACACTTAGGTTGACTCTAAGTAAGCTTTGATAAAGAAATAAAGTAAGAAGCTTGCCATAAAACTAGGATTGGTTTATCAAGTGGGTATGATCACATATGCTTAAGGCATAAAGTAGTCATCTCATAAGTATGGGTTTGTGGCATCAGTAGGGTATCTTGCAAGGGTTAGCTTGCATAGGTATAGTATCAGCTTGCTAAAGTAGAGTGTCTTGCAAGTTTTAGCTTGCATAGGTCAACTTGATTAGTAAGGCTTGCATCAATGTCAATATAAGCTTGCATAGGTATAGTATCTGCTTGCTCATTCACTTGTAGTATTAGGCTTTCCTTGTGCAGAGCAGTGGTTGAAGTTCTCCTCGGCTTCCTCTTCGTAGTATCCTTCTTCCTCCTCGTATCCTTGGTCGGTACTAGCGTCTATGAATAAATACGAGGTACACAATCACCAAACAATACTTAACTACTTGCAATCATCACACACAAGGGTCCTATAGATGATCTAGCATCATCTCTAACATTACAAGGTTAAAGCTTGGTTTAAATCCTTTTTATTTTTAGAAAAGTAATTTCTACTCATTGAAAAACTACTTAAGATTTAATATTCTCCAAACTAAACATGGGATCATGATGACACATGCCATCACCACATATTGTAGTCCATGGGAATGTGATTTAAAGTGGTGTCACGATTTAATAAGGTCTTACCCTTTTATTTTAATTAATTAAAGTGGCTAGAAATACTTATGAAGCATCCTTTTATTACTTGAACATTATTTCTGCAAGTAAACCTATAAATTTTTATATATTCTGAAAGGTATGGTTAAATGTGATTTTTGAGAGTTGGAATCAACTCAAAAGCTTTTATGGTTTAAATTTGAAAAATGTTTGAATTGGGAAAAGCTTCTGCCTTATTAATTTTACTATGGGTGATCTACAGATCCAAATGACTTGAATCCAACGGTCTTGGATTAAGCATTCACAGGCCTTTCCAACAAAATTGGTTTCATCCAATTTGGTGCACTGAATCGATCTGGGTTGATTTTTGAAGTTGGGTGCTGAAGTGTTTTTGAATTGAAATAGAAAAAGATTTAATTTGAATTCTTTGGGCTCTTGGCGGAAAAATGTTATCGGGCCGGCTTAAAGCGCCTTGCTCGAGCTTCTTAAGTGGGTGTCCCCACTCGTCAGTGACACGGGGCTGGGCGAAGCGGTATGGGGCAACGTGGATCGTTCGATCTAGTTCTAATCCAACGGCTGGGGGTCATCGTCGACGTGAGACAACTCCGGCGAGAACGAAACCTAGCATGGCCAGTGAGGGGTGCTGGGGGCTCACCGGGGTACGGGCGAGGGTCGGCGAGGCGGGCGAACGACGAAGTCGACGATGGTGAACCTCCTGGTATCGGTGGCTTCTCCTGGGGCGGCTCCAATCGCTGGCTCCCTTCTTCTCCGGCAGCGGCAGGCTCCAGTGAAATTCCGGCGAGGTGGTGCTCGCCGTGCTCTGAGAATGGTGTGGCACGGTCAGTGGGGAGAGGGGAGTGAGATGTGTGAAGAAATTGTGCGGGGGTGGCCTCTATTTATAGTCGAGCGAGGGTACCGTCGGGGCGCACGGTGAGCTCGTCGGGGGCGACGTTACAGGCAGCTAATGGCATGGGCAAGGGAAGGGGACGGTGTTGTGTCTCCTGGCGATGCTCAACGACATGGTCGCGAGGCATGGGGCGGTGTGGTTTGGTCTGGAACGGGCGGTGCTCTGCAGAGGCGGCGGCGTCTTTCGACGGTGGCTGTATGGCACGGGCGCAAACGGGATGTCTGGCGGTCTCCTTGGTCGGTGGTGATCGTGTGTGCACGTGAGGCGGCGCGCGCGGTCTGTATCGCTGGTCGAGGGTGGCGCTCTAAGCACGCTTCGGCATGGTTTGGCGTGTCTTGTCGCGGCGTGGTCGAGGCAACGCCATGGCTGAGACAAGGAGTGGCGGTGGACGGTGGGCTGCCTCCCATACAAGGTTGGCATGGCTAGTTCTTCCTCTAGCCTGCTGTCCACAATGGGGTGACATGGGGGTGCTCGGCTGTTCACCATTAATGACAATGGCAAGCTCACATGGGTGCTAGTGTTGGGCTAATATTTCTAGATGATCTACTGAGGTGTGTGTGAGCTAACTAGGGAACAAGTTAGGCTCAAAACACTGCACACTATAATGTTTGATGTTTTGTTTGATTTGTGTCTGCAACCTGTTTGATGAAATGGCCGCATGAAATCAAGTTTTGAATTTTGAAATGAATTTTGGTGGGTTTGCTAGATTGGTGCTGGTGAGTCTGCAGATGCTTGGGTTTTGAAAGTTGAGCTTGTTTGAGTGGGTTTTGAAAAAGTGGGATCTTCCCATATGAAGAAGATTCAATTTTGAATTGTCATTTAAACTATGCATTTGAAAGTTTCTGGATTATCACAAAGTGGGCCTTGATACCTTGTTATGAGTACATTCAAGGGGTGCAAAGATCCAGAAAAGTTTCTGTTAGGTTTTGAAAGTTTGAGACAGCCAAAGTAGGCATGGGAGTTAAATTGGTTAAAATGACCATTCAGTTAATATATTTGTTTTGATTTACTTGTCTTTAGGAAAAGTGTGGGAAATATTTTAGATGATGTTCATTTCACCTAAGAAACATTCTACAAGCAATGGATCACACAAACAAGGTGGTTTTTAAAGAAATTCAAAATCCATGCATACACATATACATGCATTCATGAGTTTATTTAGAAAAGTTTTTGTTAACCCTAATCTTGATGATTAGTGTTTGTTGATCTAAGTTTGGTATTTTTGGGATGTTATAGCTGCTGGGCCAGATGGGCTGGGCTGGGCTGCTCCTTTTCATTTTTTTTGTTCTGAATGTTTTTCCCCTTTTCTTTTTCTATTAAACTGTTTTGATTTTGTTTACTCAATTCAAACATTCATTTGAATTCAAACTTCACTCAAACTTTGTGTGCAATCAAATACTGATTAAAAATACATTTTAAAGTCAAAATTAGAATATTTATTTTATTATTTTTAGGGTCTTTTAATTATTTAAAATAGGCTTTAGCATTTATTCAAATAAGATTTAATAATATTTTTCAAACTCCATTTGAATTCTAAATCTTTTCAAATCTTTTCAACAGGTTTTATTTATTTATTAGGTTGTCAAATAATTCACCTTGAATTATTTTGGAATGTTTTTAATATGATTTATTAATCATTTAAAATTGGGTATTTGTCTTTATTCCAATGAAATTAAATATAGTTTTAATTCCATAATTTTTATTTATTTGATTTCCTTGATTCCATTTAAAATGACTTTTAATCCACTTGGGTAAATTCCAAATATTATTTTTCCCATGATTTTAATTAATCATTTCTAATAGGGATTATGTCTTTATTCCAATGGAATTAGAATTTGGTTAATGCCACTTTATTTTATTTGGAAAATTCTTTATCCATTATTTTATTTGGATTTAGATTATATTCATTCCATTTGCTTATGGATTAGGCCAAGATTTTATCTGGTCTTTCAAATATTCTTTATTTAATATTTCTTTCTTTATCTTATAAAATCCATATCCTTTTTATTTATAGATCCAA
Organism: Avena longiglumis; assembly: GCA_030063025.1. Lineage (NCBI taxonomy): Eukaryota > Viridiplantae > Streptophyta > Magnoliopsida > Poales > Poaceae > Avena > Avena longiglumis. Next base: position 413,352,759 of record CP125977.1, on the reverse strand, counting down.
ACTTGGTGATTCCAATTTGTAAAATATTATTTAATATTTGTTTATCCTTTTAAATGTATTTAGGATTATTTGATCACCATTTGGTATGTAATTTTAGATAGGTGCTTGATTAGCTTTGGAAATTTCAATTTCCTTATTATTAAATTCATAAGATTTTATTTATGGCTCCAAATTAAGTGAAACCAATTTATATGGTTTTATAATATTTCCATTTGTCATTCTTGATCATTTTGAAATGTTTGTTTGACCAATTTTATATGGATCAAATCTTTAGTCTTTGAGATAACTTGGAAATGTTTTTGTTCCATTAGTGTTTTAGGGTTTTGGTCTAACTTTTCCAAGTGTTTAAATTTCAAGATACATTCATTGAGGAATGCACTTTACTTGATTTGGATTTTGTTGGATTCAAACTTTAATCAAAGTTTGTTCAAGAAGGGATTTTAAGTTTCCATTTAGAAACAAAAGTTTCTTTTCCCCCTAAAATTCAACAATTATTTATTTTGTTTATTTATTTTTCACATTACAAGATTTGGAAAATCTTGGGATGTGACATTTAAATTTCCATTTTTAGAATATTTCAAACATTCCTTTTATGGCTTATTATATATTTAAAATAGACATTTGTCTTTATTTCAAATAAGATTTAAATATGTTTTCAAACTCTATTTGAAATCTTATTTTTACCAAACCTTCTTCAGTAGGTTTTATTTATTCTTTAGTGCAAATAATTCACTTTGAATTATTATTTAAAATACTTTAATATGATTAAATGTTCATTTAAATTGGGAAATTTCTAAATAAAATTGGATATAAATTAATCCTTATGATTTTATTTAAATAATCATTTACTCTTTTTATTAATCAATAATCTTTCATTCATTTGTTTGGCCAAGATTTAATTTGTCTTTTAATTATTCCTTATTTATTTATTTCTTACCTTGCCTTATAAAATTCATATCTTTTTATTTAAAGATCCAAAATTGGTACTTCCAATTTATATAATTTTATTTAATATTTGTTTATATTTTTAAATCCCTTTAGGATTTATTTTCTCAAGATTTGGCATGGATTTTAGATAGGGCTTTATTGGCTTTGGAAATTAATTCCTTTTATCTTAATAAATTCATAAGTTTTTATCTATGACTCCAAATTGAGTGAAACCAATTTCAATGGTTTTATAATATTTTATTTTATCATTCTTGATCATTTATAAATGTTTGTTGACAAAATTTCATATGGATCAAATCCATAGTCTTAGAGAGATTTTGGAAATTAATTATTCCTTTAGGGTTTTAGGGTTTTGGTTTAGCTTTTACAAGTGTTTAAATTTCAAGATACATTATTGATGAATGCATTTCACTTGATTGAAATTTTGTTTGATTCCCTTTTCATTCGAAGTTTGTTCAAGATGGGTTTTGATGTTTCCATTTGGAATCAAAAGTTTCTTTTCACCCTAAATTTCAATAATTATTTATTTTGTTTATTTATTTTTTTCACATTTTCAATATTTGGAAAATTTTGGGATGTGACACCCCGGAGCCATATCCATCCACTTCACCGCCATCTCCATCGCCGTTCTGACTCCCATGATGAGGAGGGAGTAGTTCTCCCTCGAGGATAAGGGCTCTACCGGTAGCTATGTGTTCATCTCTCTCTCTCTCTCTCTCTCTATGCGTGATCTTATTGTGATCATGAGCTTTGAAATATAGTTGAATAAGTAGATCTACTCTTCTACTCAAGTGCTTTAATTAATATACGCTTATCCCCACGTGTGTGAAGTTGACAGTGTGCATACCGTGTGGCACTTAGGCTAAATATTACCGAAATACTTATCATGAGTTATATTTTGAGTTGGATGTCTCTATGAAATTGTGGTGTTTCTTGGAACCATCTAGCGCTCAAGGTGATAGTGTGGGGTTACCTAGATGGGGAATGCGAAATTTAAGGAGAGCTTTTGTAGCACTATCGTGGATTGGAGTTGTCCAACCGGAGAGTAGTTCAGAGTAGCATAATTAAGAGAACATATTTATATGAGAGTGTCCACTAGTGAAAGTATGATCCCTAGGCCTTGTTTCTAAGCATTGAAACACCATTTACAATTAGTCTTGTTACATGTTTGCTTGTTTCCATTTTTTATTTTAAATTGCAATTACCACTTATAATCATCCATATTACTTGTATTTCACTATCTCTTCGCCAAACTAGTGCACCTATACACCTGATAAGTGTATTGGGTGTGTTGGGGACACAAAAGACTTCTTGTATCTTGATTGTAGGATTGCTTCAGAGGGATACCTTTGACCTCTTTCTCCCTGAGTTCGATAAACCTTGGGTGATCCACTTAAGGGAAACTTGCTGCTATTCTACAAACCTCTGCACTTGGAAGCCCAACACTATCTACAAGAATAGAAGCGTGCATAGACATCAACTACCTTTGCCAATTCTGTCTCCGCCATTTCCAAAGCTTGTGCTTTCTTCTGCACTGGACGTTCTTCGTGTCTTTTTGTCCTCTTTCCTTCATGATCACCATGTAGAGCGTCGTGCCGGAAAGATGGGCAAGCCTAAGAAAGCTTTTGCCACCACCGCCAAGAAGAGCACCACCGTCGGTCGCGTCACCAATGGTGGCTGGCGGAGGTTAACGATGAGGGAGGTGGATCTGCACCGCTAGCGCGAGGCGCATCTGATTCCACAGGAGAAGGGCGACACCAAACTCCCCAAGTCGGAGGTAATCCCGAATCCACCCGAAGGTTTTCGGGTAATGTTCTATGACTTCTTATCCACGGCCTTTCGCTTCCTTCCCACGGATTTCTTTGTGGGCTCCTTTTTTATGGGATTCTGTTGGGGTTCCATGCAGAAAATAAGTTTTTTTACTACACGGGAAACCCCGATGCCCAAGATCTATCTATGAGTAATGTAGTAACGGCCGAGAGGTTCAGATACATACCCTTGTAGTACGAAAGTGGTTAACATTCTGAGGGGAACGTGGTTGATGTAGGCGTGCTTGTAGCCGACCACAAGGTCGCGAAACTCCTCGCAGATCACCCATTGCTCCATCACCATGCAGAAATCTCGCTGACGACATACAAAGTGCCCCAAGTGTTGCACCTCGTTGCTTCGTACACATACAGTGTATGATAAGACCTCCGCTCCCTTCATCCTTACCGAGAGTGTGGAATTATATCTTTGTCTATGAATCCTTGAAGTGCAATGGCGTGTTGCAGATGTATTGTCTCTTGCGCAAACAGCCCTGGGCCATGCCAACGCGTGGAGACACCTAGAGGGAGAGAGATTGGAGAGGAGGAGGACAATAGCTCCCAACTCATGGGATATGTCGTATTGGTGTGTCCTCCAAAGGGGAGAGGGGGGCATATTTATATAGGGGGGAGTGGGCAGCCTTGCCCATTCCCCAAGGCAACCAGGCGGTGAACCAAGGAGGAGAGGGGTGGTGGCCAAGAGGGGGCAGCCCTAGGGTTCCCAAACTCTAACCCTAGCCGTCGGCCAGGGAGGGGGAAGCCCTAGGCGCCAAACCCTAGGCGTCAAGGCCCTCTCCCTTCCGGTTTCCCTCATCGGCCCTTTTTCCCTAGGGAAGTTAGCCCATTAGTGGAATAACCTTTCAAATTAGATTTAAATATTATATTCAATATTAATTACATTAATTAATACGTAAATACATATTACTAAATCTGATTCGACCCAAAACACCTTTGGTTCACCTTTTATATCCTCTGAACAGCTTTGGAACTTCCAGAACGATTCTGGTCCTCTCACCGGAACTTTTATGGTTTCCTTTCTTTCTCTGAACAACTTCAGATTTCTCTCCACGGAACAATTCTGACTTTCTCTTTCTCTACTATGATTCCAACTTACGCAAAATCTCAATCTCATCGCACCCTTAAGTGGATCCCCTCACGGCTCTGGAATGGCACTGACATGACGAAGACTCACCTTGCGTCAATGATCAACAGTGGGACCAGGATGCCCATAAAGACCACTGTACATTCCATCTTGAAGATGTCGTTTGAACTGTAAACGTCGAGTCTAACTCCCTTTGTTTCTTCGATACTACTTGTCCGAGATTCGATCGTTAAGGTATATCCATTCCTTGTTCAATCTAGTTACAGACAAGTATTGTTTACCTGTTACCGCGATATTACATCCCTGTGACATAGTCACATGTTGCAACATTTTATGGATGTAATCTCACCAAGTCGGCCTAAATGTATCTTACCCGTCACTGGGTGAACAAATCCCTCTCTTGACATAATCTATTCTACATATTCCTCCGGATACCCAACATACACCTTTACAATCACCATTTCACTAAGTGACGCTTGATGCGGTCAAAGCAGCCTCGGGAGATAGTGATTTGATATGGTCTCATGGTATAAGGAGAAGGACACTTTGTTTCTGACTATTCCAATGATGAACTACGTGACTTGATCGTGTCGTAATCTTTGAAGAATTTCCATCACATCATTCACCAATGATATGACCATGTTGTCAACCAGCGCTATCACTTCATGATCAAGAAACCTTGATCATCATGTTTCCCAATGAACTAGTAATAGAGTATACTAGAGACTTATGTTTCATATCACACATGTATCAATGTTTCCACTTGATATAGTTATAGCACAATAGACACTATTACTAACTTATTGGGATATGACAATAATAAACCTTTTATTATTTTCCTCTAGGGCATATTCCCTTCAGTCTCCCACTTGCACTAGAGTACAAATAATCTAGCTGGCATTTACTGATCATAAACCATATCCCCATATGCGTTTATTGATCAAGATGGTCATGAGAAATGTCATGTCCCTGTTCTGTTTTACCAGATTAGTGTGAATTTTGCAAATCATTAATGTCTTCCTAAATTTGACATTCCCTCCATTATCTCAGAATGGGTTGAAGTATTCGTTTTGGCATGTGAGACTTTGTTTTTATTGTTTACAATGATGTTCGTTGAGTCAATTTAACCTTCACTATTGTTATGTAAACTCCGGAAACACACTTAGAGAAGTCGAACTTCTTTAGCCAAAATATACTTTTATCTTTATGTAGATCGTAGTGCATGACATGCAACTATGCTCCTTACTTTTCTTCTTGCCATTTAAGAAAAATCTTAACTCTGGTTAAGTGATTAACCCAGGAATCACCTCAAGACATTTTCTTCCAACCAGATCCTTTGGGTCATACTACGTCGAGTATACAACATCATTGTATGGAAGAACCTATGACTATGGCATAGGAGATGTAACACATATGTTTCTTTCTTTTAACCATAGTTGTAATACTGAGACTAACTCAATGCTCCATACAAGTGAGAAACACTTTCTTATCTTGTTCCATTCTGAACTCCTTCAGAATCTTACCTAGGACACTCTAAACATCTTCAGACTCAAGTCTAGGAAGCATCTGACAATAATGTTTATTAAACTTACCAATCTATCTAGATTGATTACATTGTTTAATAACTTCTTCAACTTTGTCCATATTACTAGCTTTAAATATTATTAATACCAATCACATCATTCATATATGTCATCCACATATTTCATAATGATAACACGCTCCCACTCAAATATGGCATCCATATATGAGATCTAGGGACTAGGTCCCACTCAAAATGGCATCCATATGAGATCCAGGGATTTTACTTAGCTCCCACTCAAAATATGTCTCCTACATATTGAGTCTTAGCTAAGCCATTAAGCTTCCACTCAAAATATGTCTCCTACATATTAAGATTAAGCCAAGCCAATATGCTCCCACTCAAATGAAAATCCTCTCAATAATCTTGGACATTCCAAAATTATTTGATCATTATCAAATTGAGATTTTTAACTGCGAGTTTCCAATATCCATATATTGCTTGTGTAAATCCAATAGACTCAAGAATTGCTACTTTTGTAGTCAACTCCTTGAATTTGTCCAAACATCCTTTGTGACAAATCGATCTTTATGTCTTTTAATTAAGTTTCATTTCCTTCTTATGACTTTGTGGTCATTTAGAAATATTAAGTAAACCTCTTTAATTAACAAGATCAAGTAACACATTACTTTTCAATCTTGAATGTAACTTAATATAGGATTTCATCATCAACAACCACTGCATCACCATCATATCCATCCATCCCATCTACATATTGTTTAGATCTTATTGTAATTTCCGTACTCGTTGTGGATTTATAGAAGTACTATTCATCTATTATAGATTCCATTACTTTTGCCAAGATGTTGATTGCCTCCATGTCTGAGTAGATCATTAGTTCTTGGGGAGATAGAGAAACCCTAGTATGATATTTGAATAAGATAAAGTTTATTATGATATTCATCATTTTGACCATGTGTTAGATTGTCTACATCTTGATGTTGGGAGAAGTCGAACTCTCAATATTTGCCTCTTGTGGGGACTTGATGGAGGGAACTACTTGTTGGTAGACGGAGGGATGTTAGGACTTATAGTGACTATAAAGCTATTGGCACCCCTTACGTATCAACTTGGGAATCGAGGAAACTCACAAAACACTATCCATGCCATGGGATACGTCCTGCGGGATTATGTCCCTTAATAGTGCAGTAATTCAATTGATGTTGATTGTTGTCTGTTGTGGTTATGAGGATGATTTGAGTAGTGGTTGCTGCCTCTTTGTCCAAATACGAAGTTCCTCCCACACATACATAGTTGAGAATGTTTATGATACTAATCTTTACCTTAGCCATTTATAATTCTAGTGGTGAATCCGCTAATCCCTGAGAACGCCTTTCCCCACTAAAGTTTCAAATCTCTTTTACATACACGATACTTATTTTCTGTATTCAGTTTTATTTACTTTACTCATTGTTCTCTTATACCAAAAACCCAAAAACTCTTTTTTACGCAATACTCGCATTTTATCTTGTCACTTTGAACTTTATTTAGCATTTCTATTTTTAGTATTAATTTCAAGAATTCTTAGACTTTAGACTTCTGCTACCTGGGGGATTAATATCTTTATTTCGAAACTAGCTACAACCAATATGTGCACTTGTAGTCATCAAGTGGCGCCTTTTCCGGGGAGTTAAGCGTTGTAGCTGTTTTAGTTTTTGCTTTTTTACTTTATTTTTGTTAATTTTTTCTTTGAGTTACAGGTTTCCACCAACATGATGTAGTTCGAGAATATGACTACTGCTAACCCAGTCAACCACTTTGGGAAGCCCTATGATATTTATAAAATCGAAAACTCCAACGAGAAGACTAGGGGGTTTGAAATAAATCCTCTACTACTTCGTATTTTACACAAGAAGCAATTTACAAGAGATGAAGAAGATCCTGATCCATATGAGCATATTGCATGTTTCAAAGATATATGTGGCACATTCCAATTAGCGGGGTATACCGCCGATGAGGTAAGGGTTAATCTTTTTAGTCAAACTTTGAAAAGTACAACCCTCTCATGGTATAAATATCTACCCTCAAAAGCCACTACTACTTGGGATAATTTAGCTTGCGAATTTTTATCTAAATATTATCCATTTACAAAATATTTTGGAATCAGGCGTCTTATAATGACTTGGAGGAACCGTCCTAACGAAGGACTAGTAAGAGTTTATATAAGATTTAAAGATTTACTTAGTCAATGTCCTCATCATGATTTGCCTTAATGGTATTTATTGCATATCTTATATGGCGGTTTAATTGAACCCAATAAAATTGAATTAGAATCTTGCACGAGAGGAGATTTTATGAATTTACCTATAAATAAAGCTTGGGCTTTACTTAATAGAATTCGCGATCATAGAGTTTCATGGAATTTTGGTCTAGGAAGTGAAGGAGGCACACAAATATATTATGAGTGTATTCATGACTATAATAAAAAGGGCCATATTAATGAATTATCTAAGGAGCATTATTTAGATTGAGATCTTGTGTTGCAAGTTGTTAAATCTTTCACAGAACACATCAAGGCTCCAAAAGAGGGTTCGGCCAAGTATGACCCACCACCCGAACTTGAGAAGAAAAGAGAAGTTAAAGAAACATTGGCCTCCCTAGAACCAATGTATGAGATACCTTTCCCTAACACTTCACAAAAGCATATTCTAGAATATGAACAGGTCAAGGCAGTACAGGAGGAGAAAGAAGAGAAAAGTGTGCCAATAATTGAAGAACATCTGGATGAAACAAAAAATGAAGATGTAACCAAAGAAGAAATCATGGCTATGTATGCACATTGTAACATAGTTGAACTTGATGAAGAGACTTCTATATTGGTTGAAGGTAAAACTAAGGGAAAAGATGTGGGTAAGCCTATTCTTCCCTGCATATTTAAACAAACCTTGCATTACGGTTTATGCGATCTTGGCACCAAAGTTAATATTATATCCTATGAATTTTATTTAGAAATAAAATAAGAGATAGCACCGGCTACAATAGAAAATATTGATATGACAATCATGTTAGCCAATAAAAATCTTAGAATTCCAATGGGCGTAGTTGAAGATACAACTATCACAATTGGTAATAAAAATTTCCCTATTGATTTTGTAGTTGTTGATATTCCAGCTGGCACTATTTGCCCAATCATATTTGGAAGAAACTTTTTGAGTGATATAGGTGCCACAGTCGACTTCAAAAAGGAGGTTGTATCCCTTAAGCTTGGGAAAGCGAAAAAAGAATTCCACTTTTCCAAATTTAAAGACAAACCTCTAATATAAGAAGAAGAGTGAGAGAAGACTATTGAGGAGATGGCATCTCTTTTCTTAAGTAATCAAAAAGAAGAAATAAATGAAGACTTAAATTGTGAAAAAATAAGTATGGAGGAGAAGTCTCTAGAAAAAATAGAGAGTGAATTTTATTCACTTCCCATCTTAGGACCTCCAACCGAATAGGCATTTGAAGAGCCAGAAAAGAGAGGGGATGAAGAATTACCACCCCTAGAATTAAAAACTCTACCACATAATCTTAAGTATAGATTCTTAGATGATACTAATAAATTCCCTATTATTGTTAATGCTAAACTCTCAGGGGGAGAAAAATAAGAACTCATGAAGGTACTAAAGGAACACCACAAGGACTTTGGTTACTCAATGGACGACTTGAAGGGTATTAGTCCTATGATAGTCGTCCATCGAATATTCATGGAGGAAGGTGCTAAACTAGTTGCAGAATTTAATAGAAGACTAAAGCCTGAAATGAAGGAAGTGGTAAAAAAATAAATAGTACGCCTACTTGATGCAGGTATAATTTAGTAAAATAAAGTGAATGGGTAAGTCCTGATTATTGTGTTCCTAAGAAAATCAGCTTTACTATTGTTCCTAATGAAAACAATGAATTGATACCTACTAGAACTATTGTTGGACATAGGATGTGCATAGATTTTAGAAAACTGAATAAGGAAATAAGCAAAGATCACTATTCTTTACCATTCATAGATCAAACTTTAGAGAGGTTAGCAAACCACACTCATTTTTGCTACTTGGAAGGGTACTCTGGTTTTTTCCAAATATATTTTCATCCCGATGACCAACTTAAAACAACTTTCATTAGTCTTTATGGTTTACATGCTTACTGATGCATGCCTTTTGGTTTATGTAATGGTCCATCTACTTTCCAAAGATGCATGACTGCTATTTTCGCTGATTTTATAGAACTGATAATGGAAGTATGTTCTGGATGATTTTTATGTCTATGGAACTTTGTTTACTAGTTGCTTGGATAATCTTAATAGAATTTTGTAGCCTTGTGAAGAAACCAATTTTGTTCTAAATTGGGAGAAGTGCCATTTCATGGTCAAAGAAGGCATATTCCTTGGACATAAAGTATCGGGTAAGGGTATTAAAGTATATAGGGCTAAAGTTGAAGCAATAGAAAGAATGCCACAACCAAGGGACATAAAAGGTATAAGTTTTCTTGGTCACGTAGGATTTTATAGAAGGTTCATTAGGAATTTTTCTGGAATTTCTAAACCTTTGACTAATCTATTGCAAAAGGGAGTAAGATTCAATTTTGATGATAAATTCCTTATTTCCTTCGATAAACTTAATTATGCTTTATCTCGTGCTACCATCATTAAACCACCTATATGGGATATGAATTTTGATTTAATATGTGAAGCTAGTGATGATGTTGTAGGAGTAACTCTGGGATAACACATAGGTCGCAGATTTAATATTATACATCATGCTAGTAGAACTCTAAATAGTGCTCAAAATAATTATCCTAGGGAAGAAAGAGAACTCTTTGCTGTATTTTTCTCTTGTGATAAGTTTTGTTCTTATATTGTTGATGCAAAAGTAAGAGTTCATACGGATCATGATGGTTTAAAAGAACTCCTCGAGAGGAAGATTCATAAGCCAAGACTGATCCGTTGAATCCTTTTACTTCAAGAATTTGAGTTGCAAATTATACAGAGACAAGAAATAAAGGCAGTGAAAGCAACATCTATATTTTTTCAACAAGAAACAGATGTTATTAAGAGGAGCTTTAGTCCTGGTGATTTTCTTCTTTGATAATTATTATATGAACTAATGTCAAATCCTCCCAAGAAGAAGAAGTCCTTGTTGTTGGAGGAGCTTGTCACTCCCAACTAAATAAATGGTAGGTGGAAGGTAAGTTTTCTTACTCTAATAAGTGCTTTGTTTTCATAGTTTCTACTTCTAAGTTTTTTTCCTTTGAATTCCTCTTGTTTTTCTGTAGTTTTTGAGGGGTATTTGTAACTATACGGGTGCAACTATATGGCCGGAGAAAATCTCCCGCTATATACTTGGTCGTTAAACATTCTATATCCCCCTCGCGAAATAATTTTCGAGTGCAGTATCTATACGGTCGGAGAAAATTCTCCCGCTGTATAGTTGGTCGTCAAAGCTTATGTATCATAGACTCGTCTTTGTTCTTATTTATGTTCATATTTTTTTAATATATATATACACACACACACACACACTTTGTTGGTTCCTAGTCGGTAAACTAACCGACCTGGGCTCGAGATATTTGGAAATATGTACCCAGAACCAACTATACGGCTGGAACTATACGGGCCATGACCATATAGTTGGTCGTTACGGAGCGGGACTCCTCCAAATCTGCGTTTACTTTTCCAAGCCGGTTTGGATTGTTTTCTTGGGCATGAATTTGCTCTTTCTCGCGAGTTTTACCGACCTCTGACCCCTCTTATATACTTCCCTTGTGTCTCTCTCTAATCATAATCAACAGGAACAAATTTATCTCTTGTTCATACAAGAGGAAACACCACATGGAGCTACCAAGATCCAAGAGGCCAAGGAGAGGAGTCCCTATGGAGATCAGAAGCAATAGCGAGCAAGGAAAGGAGATCAAGATAACCCCTTTGGAGTTCTTTGACGACGACAAAGAACGTCGGAAGAGGGAGTTGAAGGCCCTCGAGTTGAAGATTGCAGAAATAAACAAGGAGGCACCAGGGACGCCCAGACATCTTTGGTGGCTGCGAGTTTATCTTGATAAACTTGATGAAGATATCAAGCAAACCATCAAAGAGGGTTTTACTATGAGTCTCAAGGCGATACAAACCCTCCAAAACAACAATGAGATCATTAAAGAATAAGTGAAAGTGATCGATAAGAATAATCTTCTCTACAAGCTGTGTATTAAAGAACTGGAGGCCATCAATCAATCCCTCTATCTCAGGTTGGCCCATGAAGAGAAGATACCACGTGCCATGGCACCATAATGAACTTCAATAAAGCACGGTATCAAATAATGGAAAGGGATTATTTGATCCCGCCTGGCTTGATTCCAATATTGGGGCGATCTTTAAGACCTTGTAATATATATTACAAGCTTTTATCTCTATTCTTGTTTTGCATTAGTTCGAGCTCATAAATAAAGTTTGCATCATTAGAATTCCCTTCAGGAATAGTTGATCCCTCTTATGAAATTCTGAGTTTATTATAATATATGGAGCATTATTGAGTTTGATTTTGTCTTATTGGATATATGAATTGCTTCAGTATGATTTTACTTGCACTTGATGATAGCAATAGAAGAGTTCCACACCATTGGTATTAACGGAACATATAAAGACAATTTGATCAATATGTTGTAGGTCAATGGTTTGATTTACAAAGAGAAGATATTATCTAATTAATTAAGTTGAAAAGTAAAATCCTTGAACAAAGGATAAATTATAAGTGCTATCAATAGAGTGAGAACAAATTGAGGTAGAATACTCAAGTTATAAAGATGCTTCATATATATTTGGAATTTATTAATTGAGATCGTTAAACTTTGAATTCCTACATGAAGTGGAATATATGGCTAGCTCCTTTGCACAACACTTAAACAAAAGTGTGAGCAAAAATATATATAGAAAAAGAAAGAAGAATAAAAAGAGCGAATGTGCAAAGAGAAAATAGGCATATACCACTATACTGTAGTAATACAAAGAGACGTTTGAGATTTTGAATCCCAAGTGAATATGTTAATCCTAAAAACACTTGGGGCTACCTCACTAACTCATTCGGTTGAACTGAATACTTTTACATCATGTTGAGAATAATCTTTGGTGAACTATTAATTGCTAAGGTGTGGAAGCCTTGCTAATATTATTCGGATGGTTCAAGTAAGATATTATTAATGAACTTATTTATATGTATCCTTTATGATAAACACATGTTGCAACTGCCTCATTTATTTTATCGACTCCGCTTCATGAATATGAGGATCACATATTTCTTGGGACGAGCAAGAGTCTAAGCTTGGGGAAGTTGATGAGTGCATATTTGCATCATGTTTTAGATTATTAATTTGCATTGTAGCAATAGGATCTTGGTATTTTACGGTGTTCGCACGCACTTTTATGTTTATTTTTACTAGGATCGGATCAGATGATGGATCTAGTGGACACAATTGTTGGACCAGTTATATTGGAGTTAAAAGGAGCCAAAAACTATGTAAATTGCTTATTTGGGAAATATTAATAACACCAGAAGAAACCCGAAGCAATTGGAGGGTACATAATGGTTAACGACCAACTATACGGCGAGAGAAGTTTTCCGGCCGTATAGATCCCGCCGAAACCGCCTCCTCAAATAGTTTCACCCCGTGCAACTGGATCGGAGAGACGACATACAGAACACCCAGAAATCACCGAAACCTAACCTCCGGAAGGCATCTGGAGGGGGGACTCATCCACCTAGGATCCATTTTCGGCCTGCGTAGATCTGGGAGGCTAAGGCATCGATCTTCATCATCAACTGCTGCATCACCATCATCTCCATCCATCCCATCTACATATTGTTTAGATCTTGTTGTAATTTCCGTACTCGTTGTGGATTTATACAAGTACTATTTATCTATGATAGATTTCATTACTTTTTCCATGATGTTCATTACCTACATGTGTAAGTAGATCATTAGTTCTTGGGAGATAGAGAAACCCTAGTATGAGATTGGAATAAGATAAAGTTTATTATGATATTCATCGCTGTGACCATTTGTTATTTAGTCTACATCTTGATGTTTGGAGAAGTCGACCACTCATTATTTGCCTCTTGTGGGGACTTGATGGAGGAAACTACTTGTTGGTAGACGGAGGGATGTTATCCCTCACAGTGACTATAAAGCTGTTGGCACCCCTTATGTATCAACATGGGAATCGAGGAAACTCAAAAAACACTATCCATGCCATGGGATACGTCCTACGGGATTATGTCCCTTAATAGCGCAGTAATTCAATTGATGTTGATTTTTGTCTATTGTGGTTATGAGGATGATTTGAACAGTGGTTGCTGCCTCTTTGTCCAAATACGGATTTCCTCCCACACATACATAGTTGATAATGTTCATGATAATAATCTTTACATTAGCCCTTTATAATTCTAGTAGTGAATCCGCTAATCCCTGAGAATGCCTTTCCCCACTGAAGTTTCAAATCTCTTTTACATACATGATACTTATTTCTTGTATTCAGTTTTATTTACTTTACTCATTGTTCTATTATACCAAAAACCCCAAAACACTTTTTTACGCAATACTCGCATTTTATCTTGTCACTTAGAACTTTATTTAGCATTTCTATTTTCAGTATTTATTTTCAGAATTCTTAGACTTTAGACTCCTGCTCCCTGTGGGATCGATATCTTTATTTTGAAACTAGATACAACCGATATGTGCACTTGCAGTCATCACTAGACATTTCAATAGTTCGATTTTGTCCAATTATCATAATTTGTGAAACAACTTTCACCAGTCCTATTATGCCAAACTTTAACTTAAATACTTTAGTCATATTGATCAAATCAAAGAGACTTTGTATCCCCGTTAATTTCATACCCTACGTTGCTTTGAACTTGTTTGAACAATTCAAATCATTTCAAAACTTTTATTTCATTAAGTAAATACACTTATTCACTTAAGTCCACAATGAAATAATTGTTTCCACTATTTGTTAAAAATGTGATACATCATTATGTATAATTTTCAACAATTCTTCGCATATCACTGTTTTACCGGAATGTGGAGTTTTAGTCATTTCATCAAATGAGGTATGGTGTTGCAAAGTCTCTAGATCAAATATCCAAGACCCCGATCTTCATCTAGGATGAAAAACATGCAATAACCACCTTGGATTAAACAATAGTGTCACTTTGTTATTAACCTTTGGATATCTTTTAGCATTCTAATCCTTTATAAATGCTTAAACTATTATGTTTAACATAGTGATGAGAATAACTTATTTATAACCATAATGTGACCATAAAGGTATTACTCATAAGAACAGTACAACTGCATTGTAACTTATTCATGTGAATAATCGTCTTGCCAAAAGCAAGACACACAAACAGGGATTAAATTTTTTATTCAATTCCACTAATCCAAATGATAATCTTCGAGGGATGGAGTGATGTCGGCCATCAACTAGCCTTGTCGTCATCAAGCCACATTGCCTCAATTCGAGCAATTCTCAAGCAAACCATCCCGTTTTCACAAAATGAGACAAGTATACAATACTTTGTAAACTACAACGAGTTCTGCAAGAATCACATTTATAACTTTGTATATCTGACATATACCCTTTTGATCCATGACCTCCATTACAATCAAGCCCTTTTGAGAGTTCTCAACTCTAGTGCAAGATTGCTAAGTGATTCTCCATCCACCATGGAGGAAAACTCATCCAACGGCTCATACTTTATGTGCCTATATTTGTAGAATACAAAATTGTAGTCCAACTCTCCATCGAATGGAGAATGACCCCTTTTGGATGATTTATGGAGAAAACACAAACTTGTGGAGTCATCGGATTATCTCCTAATTGTTATTGTATCAGGAAGAGAAGATCAGCTTATTACGAGCATATCCCTCGGGTGTGGGTATTAATCTATGAAGTTGGTCCCTTCTGCTAAGTTCCATTTCAAGCAAGAAATTTCTCATGGTCACAAAGGACCTCAATGAGATAGCCCATGATTTACTAAGATATCTGCAAACAAACATCTAGGCTTAGTTCGTAATTGAGCTCCCACTAAAATAGTCATCCCATGGACGATTTTAGCGATCACACGATCCCAATTAACTATGCAACCCTCGATCGTCATGGACGTCAACATAGCTTCAAAGGTAGACATTCTCCAATGCCAATCACATCATCCATGTGACTCATGCTCGATCTTTGTGTTTTGCGGCTATGTCTGCATATGTTAGGCTCGCCAACTCAAACTTGTGTGTATTGAGTGTAACCTTTCTTACACCCATTGTATGCAAAGTTAGGTGTGTCTGACACCCGATCGTCACGGACTGTCTCATACCAAAGAACTTTCTTGTTGGTGCACACACAAGGGGAACATTGTCATTGGAATTAACAGGGGTCATCTTATATGCTACCGTTGAGTATCTAATACTAGCACACAATAATATGTAAAACATGTATCAACATCATATGAATATTGTGATATCATATGGTTCTCCTTGCGCCTTGATCTCCATCGAGCGTTCTGTCATAATCTCCATTGTGCCACTGGCATGATCTCCATCGTGCCACCGATTTCGACGCCAAGTCCATGACGCCACCAGTAGGTCGTCCATCGGAATGATGGCTATTACTATACAACTTAGTAACATAAAAGTAAACTACTTTACCTTCATAACGACCATGACCATATCAAATCACATGCCCTCCTACAAAATAAAGTTAGACGTCTCTACTTTATCTATTGCAAATTCAACGTGGTTGTTAGGGTTTCGTAATAGAACTATTTCTAATCTACAAACTTTCGAACCACAACATGGATCCATACAGTGGTCTCTACTACACCCCTTCCAAGGCCCTCCATTGTAAATGCTATATAACCTACTGTAAGAGAGACAGACACCCACTAGCCACTTATACGGAACCAACCATATGTTGAGTGTGGAACTAGTCTCGCGTAAGAATACGCGTAAGGTCGGTCCAGGCCGCTTCATCAAACAATCCCGCGATATAAACAAGTACATGTGGGAGGGTAACAACTATAGCATCAATGTCCGCACAACACATGTGCGTACTGGCCATACAACACTACTACACATAGATTGGCTCTGATACCACTATTGCGGTTCCAAGCAGAAAATAAAAAAAATTCTACACGGGAAACCCCGATGCCCACGATCTTCCTAAGAGTAATGCAGTTACGGCCGAGAGGTTTCGGATACATACCCTTGTAGTCCGAAAGCGGTTAACGTCCTGAGAGGAACGTGGTTGATGTAGTCGTGCTCATAGCCGACCTCAAGGTCGCGAAGCTCCTCGCAGGTCACCCTTGCTCCATCATCGTGAAGCAGTCCGGCTCACGACATCCAAAGTGCCCCAAGTGTTGCACCTCATGGCTTCATACACATACGGTGTACGACAAGACCTCCGCTCCCTTGATCCCTGCCAGGAGTGCGGACGTAGTCTCCGGCTATGGAATCCTTGCAGCGCAATGGCATGTTGCAGATGCGTTGTCTCTTGCGCGAATAGCCCTGGTCCATGCTAACGCATGTAGACAAGTAGAGGGAGATATATTGGAGAGGAGGAGGACGAGAGGTCCCAACTCATGGGATCTGTCGTATTGGTGTGTCCTCCAAAGGGGAGAGGGGGGCCTCTTTATATAGGGGGAGGAGGCAGCCTTGCCCCTCCTCCAAGGAAACCAGGCGGCAACCCAAGGGGGACAGAGGTGGTGGCCAAGGGGGGCAGCCCTAGGGCGCCCCAAACCCTAACCCTAGACGCTGGCCAGGAAGGGGGAAACCCTAGGTGCCAAGTCTATTGGGGATATGGTAAATGGGTATCACCATGGCATGTCTCTAATCCGGATAACCTGGGTGGCCCACAGTTGGTAGCAAGGCCTATGACCTGGTGGGCCGCCCAGTTAGATGGATCCATAAGGGAGGCCCATGCCGGATGAAGGAAGGCTATGGTGGAGTCATCGAAGTACCCTGAGCCTTGGAGTGCAAGACACATTAGACTAGTTGTATACTATGTACGACTCCATAACCTGTCCGGCTAGGACTTTCCCTGTAACCCCAGGATCTGGCGTCTATATAAGCTAGACCCAGAGGAACCTTTAGGGCAACAGTCAGATAACTTAACTCATATCGTGCATAGCGAACCGATCCCTGTAACCCGACGTATGCCATTATAGCGATTTATAGCAGGAGTAGGATTCCGCCACCGTCGTGGGATCTGAACCTGGGTAAGCTGTGTCACCTCATACCCGCCAACATTCCTCCTTACCCCAGGTATCTAAACACGCTCTTTGAGGACCCCTCCATGGCGGACTAGTCGGCAATACCAGGATAGTTGGCGCCTAGCGTGGGTCAAGAGGCACTTCAGGCTCTACAGCCTGCAAGGTCAAAGCTCTTCGCGGTAATCAGTGAAACCATAGCCATTGGTCACGTTCTCTTCTCCGACAATGTTCCGATCGTCCCTCACGGCGAGTTCTAGATCCCGGTGAAGACGAACCCCACCCGCTGCTCGATTGTTCCAATCAGGGACATCCACCTCTTCATCAGTGAAACCGACTCGGGCACTAGTTCCCTGCAAGCCGGAGGATCGTCAAGGCACGCACAGACCGCCTATGGGCAGGATATGTTCATGGAAGGAGCAAAGATAGATCTCTCTTTGGAGTTTGCCGGCTTAGATCGAAAAAATCCAAGGCCCACCCAAACCGCCCCTGTGCTGGAAATAATGGTGGAAGATCACTTCAGATCCGCCAGATTCGCCCATGCGTCAAGAAAGCAGAGATCGCACTTCGTTGGCATGGTGACTATCTGTGGCATCCCGCAAAAAAAAACCACTACTAGAAAATCGCGTTGTTTTTGTGCATTGCATCATCATGACATCATGCATATTTTCAGCCCTAAAGAAATTTGCTAAAAATCTTATCTTCATTTTCTAAATTACCTTCCTCTTTATTTTAAATCAAAACTCTGGTGTTCCGGATAACTCGGTTTGCCTAAAAACTACTTACAAAAGACTATTTAAAATAAACTAAATAAATACAACTATCTATTTTGTGCGGGAGGCAGACAACTGCCGAGCCCAAAGGCCCAACCGAGCCCACCTACAACCCGTAAAAATAAAACCCTAGTCCCCACCTAGACAAACCCTAATCTAAACCTAACCCTAATCCCCCTCTCCTACCACCACCGCCACCCTGGACAACACACGCACGCAAGCCTGATCCCAGCCAACCCACCTCTGCCACCTCCCCCACTCCCCACCAAACACCTCACCCACCCCGCCGCCACCCCTGGCTCTACACGCACACAGCGCGGCAGCCAGCCCCGTGGCCCCACCCAGCGGCCCCACCACGCCCACGCGAACCCCGCTCCCACCTTCCCCGCATCGATCCTTCCCCACCATGCCCTTCTCTCCAACCCCTGCGCAGGCTCGCGTGGACCTCCTCTGTAAGCCTCTGTGCGGCTATCTGGTTGCCCGTCAACCTGCACCGTTTCGGTCCTGTGTGCCTATTCATGTGTGCATCCTCTCGTGCTCGTGGCCAGCAGCATGCATCTATGCGCGTCTAGCTCTGGCTGCAATCCAGTTGTACCTCACCGTCTTTGTTGCGTCCCGTTGGGCTGTTTAGGCCTTCAGATCTTGCTACCCTTCGTGGGTGCCTCCCGAGATGTGTTTGTGCGCTCTGTGCCATACATATTCTTGTGGGTGCCCATTAGAGTTCACCACCGACAACCAGAACAAGAACGCCAGGATAGTTGCCGCGGATCGACAAGGCCATCGACATGGAATCGCCAAGAACCACCGGCCCCAAACCCCAAGACCGACATCGTCACCCGGGAACTCTGACAAGGACGCCAAGCTCGTCGAGAACCCGGACGTCAAGTTCTTCACCCCGAACGCCAAGACCGACCCGATACGAGGACCCGACAAGATCCTCGCAACAACAAGAACGACATCGACCAGGGCGAATCCAATGCGCCCCCGACACCAAACCAGGGCCCCCTTCCCGGATGCGACAAGATCTACATCCGTTATCCGAGAACGATCCCGCCGAGACCGAACCCCAGATCCGGACCCTGAGACCGAACCCCGAAACCCCAAGATCGCCAAACCCCTCAATGTGTGAATCTTTTCCCGAGCCCTATTTTATAAATACTATATATAAAATTTGTTGCATATTAAATTGTCGTACTCGCATGCATCCTTGTCTGTGGTTTGGGGGCCTTACGCCGATTCACCATATAATTAAATATGGGGCCCATATGCGGGCAAATCTAGTCTCATATCGGCCTCATTTCAATTGATGTAGCGAACCGGTGCTATCTCTTGCCATGTTAATACAACATTTAAAATGCGGGGTTTCTAAACAACTTGAACCATTTAATTAATTGTCGGGACCCCGGTTCCACTTAATATGACCTAATTGCATCGCACCTTTGCCATGCCATGCATCATATCATAAGCATGCCGATCTTCTGCCGTTGTATTAAATACTGCATCCGGTGTTTATTATAGTGTTTTGCTTCTTCGCGGATAAGGCCGTTGAGTTGATGTGAGCTTCGTCCCGATCTTCGGATGAACCTTCGGCAATGTTTTCCAGGCGAGCATCTCCCCCTTTCTACCTATCTTACTTTTATAGTATTTATTCCCTCCTGTTGATCTATTGCTATCTGTGTTGCAATGCTTTAGTTTCCGTACCTGTGATATACCGTGCAGCCCTATATTGCCTTGGACACATCCTATTACATGTTGTTTGGTAGATAGTTGGACTTGCGCGTCGTAGTCGCTTGCTCAAGTGCTGTTGCGTGTCGTCCAGTGCCACAGTTGTTGATGTATTGCCGCATGTTGATGTTGGAGATGATCATAGTTTTACTTATCGTTCACTTTAATTCCTGTTTAACAACTAAAATTGAAGTAAGCAGAGGCATCGGTCTTGTGTCCCGTAGGACCCCGAGTACTTGATACCTGTTCCTTGATTTATCGCGCTATCCACATCCGGGAGGATTATGGGACCCCCCTAAGCCAGAGCTTGATTCAGTCTTATTTCTTGGGGCCACAAACTAGTTTGAGGTTTTATTTACGATCATGTACTTATGCCATGCTTTACTGCTTTATTTACGATTGTGCGAGGAGCACACTGTACTATTTAGGTAAGCGGAGTGTTTTCGCGGTATCGACAAGCCCAGTCACACTTTCGAGTTCCCAGTCGTTTACAGCCATTGTCGCAAACCTTGAGTCCGTCTCGGAGATAGCTTACTTCGTTGCGGGTTAGACTCCAAGGGGTGGCCCCCTGAAATATTTATGAATCCTGTTATTGCTTTGTCGTGAAGGCCTCGTTGGGTTTTGCTTTGGTTTTTCCGAGGTTGATCGAGCGTGTGTTGCTATTGGTGCACCCCGGCCGGGTAAAACTTTCTGAAAGTCGTGTCCGCGGTTATGGACGACTTGGAGCACAGTATCTCGAACATAGACAACTGTAACTAAAGTAGTGCTATAAATTTGACTTTATAATGACTAGTAATCAGCTTCACTATAATGGAATGGCTAAACAATACTGCCCACAATTGCTTGTTTGGAGTGTCGCTTGCGACCATTGTACCTGACTAGTAAGTATTGCAACTACAACGGAATGGCTAAGTAAAAGTACCAACAACTGCTGGGTTTTGGGTTATCTCATGCTAATTGTATCTGATTAGTAAGTGTTGCAACTACAACGGAATGGTTAACTAAAAGTGCCCACTGCTTATTTTATCAGGATGACTCTCTATACTTGACTAGTAATTGCTGCAACGATAACTGAATAAATAAAACTGCCAACGGTGTGAGTTCCTCGGTTGACTTCCTCGATTGGTCTCGAGGGGGAAACACCAGGATGGGTTTGTTTGGTGTTAGCATCAGGTTGGTTCCGAATAGGTCTTTCTTACCCCTCTCTAATAACCGCTAGTTGTATCGAGTCTCTATAGGTTGTTTAGTGCATGCTGCCGCTGCCGCTCGGTCCACCATACCTATGTAGGCGAGGACCGCCGAATTCTAGCCTCGCCATGTACTGGCCTTAGTACTGACGCTCCTCTTTTTCCTTTGCCCTTTGTCGGCACCCCTTTTGTTTAAGAAGGTTTTGAGATCGACGTCGTTAGCAGGGTTACCCTTCCGACTTGGCCTGGGCAGGGTTATGGACGCCATATGTTATTCTTCAGGGCTCTTAGCCCCATTTGCATCTTGTCCGTAGTCGGACGCTCTGTCATTTTCAAGGTGATTTGGATCTTTGTATATTATATCTGTATTCTTGACTCATGGAGTCACTGTTATATATATATATCTGTTTTGTGGGTTCCATCGAGGACTGTTGTGTAATGTTATTACTTCGTTTTCCACCCGTACGAAAGTGCCTGGTGGGCACCTTTGAATCGTTTCTATGCGGGTTTGGCGGGTTTCGCTAAAACTTGCATAGGGTCGATTCTGAGGGTGTTACAGAGTGGTATCAGAGCCCAGCAGTTGCGATACCCCACGAGTCCAACCTGTAGGATAACCTAGCTAACGGCCGAAGTAGAGTGTCAAAACTATTTTTGCAAAATCGGTTGGATAGTTCTGATTAGGTCTGATTTTACTCCTTACCCCTTTGCTATTCCTCTCTTACCTCTACGTGTTTTGAATCCGCTCTCTTCTCTCTCTTCGAGTCCAGGATTTCTCGTGGTTGGGTTTCCGTCGTACCTTCAGGGTTTCGCTTTCTCCCTTTTGTAACGGAGGTGCTACGATCATCAATCTGCAACTTGTCTGTTGTACCCTTCATCCAATCTTTTGTTCTTGAGCTCTTTATCTATATGTGTTCCTTGCTGGATATCTGTGTCATTGAAAAACATATGAGAAGGACGAGCATTGGTGAAGTTGGAGTATACCTTGATCATGTGTTGTTCATGCCAATGGAACCATCACGGAACCTAATCATTGTGTCTTTCATACGAGTTCTGTTGTATCTTCCGGTGTTTTCCGATGTGATGACCTCATCTACCTCAGATCCAACGCAGAGCTGGCATCATCCCTTTGCTCCGAATACCGCTTGTGAAGATCTTCATTCTAAAATCTCGAGAGTTGAGTTGCCTGATTTCCCTATTCATGTATAGAGTTGATAGTTTGGGTACGGGATGGATTGATCACCCTACTCGACTCTTACTGTTCGCTCTGTACATCGAACTGGCGGATCAATGTAACTTTTCCTCTTCTAATGGAAGTTAGAGGTGGCCTTATTGTTTGATACCTCTACCTCCGTCCTTTGTTTTTCCGGAGTGTTCTCTCAACGAGCACGGACAACGACCTCTTGTTAGTGGTGTCGCGAGGATCTACACGACGCGAGAAGACGCAGATCGCCGACCTTCCTTCCGGTACCATGAGGCGGATCTCGAGGGCGAGATCCATTGTTAGTGGTGTCGAATTGTGGCATCCCGCAAAAAAAACTACTACTAGAAAATCGCGTTGTTTTTGTGCATTGCATCATCATGACATCATGCATATTTTCAGCCCTAAAGAACTTTGCTAAAAATCTTATCTTCATTTTCTAAATTACCTTCCTCTTTATTTTAAATCAAAACTCTGGTGTTCCGGATAACTCGGTTTGCCTAAAAACTACTTACAAAAGACTATTTAAAATAAACTAAATAAATACAACTATCTATTTTGTCTGGGGAGGCAGACAACCGGCCAGGCCCAAAGGCCCAACCGGAGCCCACCTACAACCCAGAAAAATAAAACCCTAGTCCCCACCTAGACAAACCCTAATCTAAACCTAACCCTAATCCCCCCTCTCCCAACCACCCACCGCCACCCTCCTGGACAACACACGCACGCAAGCCTGATCCCAGCCAACCCACCTCTGCCACCTCCCCCACTCCCCACCAAACACCTCACCCACCCCGCCGCCACCCCTGGCTCTACACGCACACAGCGCGCGGCAGCCAGCCCCGTGGCCCCACCCAGCGGCCCCACCACGCCCACGCGAACCCCGCTCCCACCTTCCCCGCATCGATCCTTCCCCACCATGCCCTTCTCTCCAACCCCTGCACAGGCTCGCGTGGACCTCCTCTGTACGCCTCTGTGCGGCTATCTGGTTGCCCGTCAACCTGCACCGTTTCGGTCCTGTGTGCCTATTCATGTGTGCATCCTCTCCTGCTCGTGGCCAGCAGCAGGCATCTATGCGCGTCTAGCTCTGGCTGCAATCCAGTTGTACCTCACCGTCTTTGTTGCGTCCCGTTGGGCTGTTTAGGCTTTCAGCAGATGCTGCTACCCTTCGGTGGGTGCCTCCGTCAGATGTGTCTGTGCGCTCTGTGCCATACATATTCTTGTGGGTTCCCATTAGAGTTCACAACCGACAACTAGAACAAGAACGCCAGGATAGTTGCCGCGGATCGACAAGGCCTTCGACATGGAATCGCCAAGAACCACCGGCCCCAAATCCCAAGACCGACATCGTCACCCGGGAACTCTGACAAGGACGCCAAGCTCGTCGAGAACCCGGACGTCAAGTTCTTCACCCCGAACGCCAAGACCGACCCGATACGAGGACCCGACAAGATCCTCGCAACAACAAGAACGACATCGACCAGGGCGAATCCAATGTGCCCCCGACACCAAACCAGGGCCCCCTTCCCGGATGCGATAAGATCTACCTCCGTTATCCGAGAACGATCCCGCCGAGACCGAACCCCAGATCCGGACCCTGAGACCGAACCCCGGAACCCCAATATCGCCGAACCCCTCAATGTGTGAATCTTTTCCCGAGCCCTATTTTATAAATACTATATATAAAATTTGTTGCATATTAAATTGTCGTACTCGCATGCATCCTTGTCTGTGGTTTGGGGGCCTTACGCCGATTCACCATATAATTAAATATGGGGCCCATATGCGGGCAAATCTAGTCTCATATCGGCCTCATTTCAATTGATGTAGCGAACCGGTGCTATCTCTTGCCATGTTAATACAACATTTAAAATGCGGGTTTCTAAACAACTTGAACCATTTAATTAATTGTCGGGACCCCGGTTCCACTTAATATGACCTAATTGCATCGCACCTTTGCCATGCCATGCATCATATCATAAGCATGCCGATCTTCTGCCGTTGTATTAAATACTGCATCCGGTGTTTATTCTAGTGTTTTGCTTCTTCGCGGATAAGGCCTTTGAGTTGATGTGAGCTTCGTCCCGATCTTCGGATGAACCTTCGGCAATGTTTTCCAGGCGAGCATCTCCCCCTTTCTACCTATCTTACTTTTATAGTATTTATTCCCTCCTGTTGATCTATTGCTATCTGTGTTGCAATGCTTTAGTTTCCGTACCTGTGATATACCGTGCAGCCCTATATTGCCTTGGACACATCCTATTACCTGTTGTTTGGTAGATAGTTGGACTTGCGCGTCGTAGTCGCTTGCTCAAGTGCTGTTATGTGTCGTCCAGTGCCACAGTTGTTGATGTATTGCCGCATGTTGATGTTGGAGATGATCATAGTTTTACTTATCGTTCACTTTAATTCCTGTTTAACAACTAAAATTGAAGTAAGCAGAGGCATCGGTGGGTGATAGATAATATTTGGTTTCCGAACGCCCACTTGTGTCCCGTAGGACCCTGAGTACTTGATACATGTTCCTTGATTTATCGCGCTATCCACATCCGGGAGGATTATGGGACCCCCCTAAGCCAGAGCTTGATTCAGTCTTATTTCTTGGGGCCACAAACTAGTTTGAGGTTTTATTTACGATCCTGTACTTATGCCATGCTTTACTGCTTTATTTACGATTGTGCGAGGAGCACACTGTACTGTTTAGGTAAGCGGAGTGTTTTCGCGGTATCGACAAGCCCAGTCACACTTTCGGGTTCCCAGTCGTTTACAGCCATTGTCGCAAACCTTGAGTCCGTCTCGGAGCTATCTTACTTCGTTGCGGGTTAGACTCCAAGGGGTGGCCCCCTGAAATATTTCCGAATCCTGTGATTGCTTTGTCGTGAAGGCCTCGTTGGGTTTTGCTTTGGTTTTTCCGAGGTTGATCGAGCGTGTGTTGCTATTGGTGCACCCCGGCCGGGTAAAACTTTCTGAAAGCCGTGTCCGCGGTTATGGACGACTTGGAGCACAGTATCTCGAACATAGACAACTGTAACTAAAGTAGTGCTATAAATTTGACTTTATAATGACTAGTAATCAGCTTCACTATAATGGAATGGCTAAACAATACTGCCCACAATTGCTTGTTTGGAGTGTAAACTGCGACCATTGTACTGACTAGTAAGTATTGCAACTACAACGGAATGGCTAAGTAAAAGTACCAACAACTGCTGGGTTTTGGGTTATCTCATGCTAATCAGATTCGATTAGTAAGTGTTGCAACTACAACGGAATGGTTAACTAAAAGTGCCCACTGCTTATTTTATCAGGATGACTCTCTATACTTGACTAGTAATTGCTGCAACGATAACTGAATAAATAAAACTGCCAACGGTGTGAGTTCCTCGGTTGACTTCCTCGATTGGTCTCGAGGGGGAAACACCAGGATGGGTTTGTTTGGTGTTAGCATCAGGTTGGTTCCGAATAGGTCTTTCTTACCCCTCTCTGATAACCGCTAGTTGTATCGAGTCTCTATAGGTTGTTTAGTGCATGCTGCCGCTGCCGCTCAGTCCACCATACCTATGTAGGCGAGGACCGACGAATTCTAGCCTCGCTGTGTACTGGCCTCAGTACTGACGCTCCTCTTTTTCCTTTGCCCTTTGTCGGCACCCCTTTTGTTTAAGCAGGTTTTGAGATCGACGTCGTTAGCAGGGTTACCTTCCGGCTTGGCCTGGGCAGGGTTATGGACACCATTGGTTATTCTTAAGGGCTCTTAGCCCCATTTGCATCTTGTCCGTAGTCGGACGCTCTGTCATTTTCAAGGTGATTTGGATCTTTGTATATTATATCTGTATTCTTGACTCATGGAGTCGCTGTTATATATATATCTGTTCTGTGGGTTCCATCGAGGACTGTTGTGTAATGTTATTACTTCGTTTTCCACCCGCACGAAAGTGCCTGGTGGGCACCTTTGAATCGTTTCTATGCGGGTTTGGCGGGTTTCGCTAAAACTTGCATAGGGTCGATTCTGAGGGTGTTACACTATCTTCGATATGGAGCGATGCATCCAGAGAGAGGGTGAAAAACCCCATGATTAGCTCGCCAGATGGCTCCGGATACGGGCCTACCTGGAACACTACCCCAGTGATGATGCTATTTATCACTTTGTGGAAGGGATGGACCGTGGTACACTTCTCTGGCATACACTAAGGCTGCAACATGCCGCGGGTCTCCTCACCTTTGAGAGCATTATTGGCACCGTCAATAGTTACACGGCCGCCGATGCAGCTTCTCAGGCAGAGCTCGCCGTCATACCCGGGCCCCCGCCGCCTCAGCCATCACCGCCACCGCCTCTAGTCAACATCCCTGCTGCCTCAACATCATCCTCCATCATCAAGGAAGACCCCCGCACCCTCTGACTCTGTTCTGGACACGCTCTACGCCGACATCAGCGTGGACTCAGAGGAGATGGATATCAACCCGGAAGATCTCGACTCAGCCATGAAAGAGATGGAGGAGGATATCAAGCGTGAGGAGAAGGCCGACAAGGCTGTCACATCCCGAGAGGTGTTCATCGCCATTGGGAGCGTGATGGAAGAAGATCAACTCGTGCAAGCTCCACCTAAGCTGCTGGACAAGGGGAAGGGACCAACCGATGCTGCCGACAATGATCACGCAAAGGCCATGCCTCCTCCGCCTAACCTAGCGCAACAGCCGTAGGAACTCAATACCGGCCCGAGCAATGCCAACAACGCAAATCCACCGCCACCAGCATCTACATCTGCGGTCGCCCAAGTCACTTGAGATGATAGAGTGATGTACGGCAATTTTCTCGTCGAGCCTATGACTGTGGCCCATATTGGGAATGTAGTCCAACTTGATGAGAAGCGCTAGCAGCTACTGGAGGAAGCGCATGACATCACGGAGAAAGGCGCAAAACTAGATCGAGATCTAGCCAAGGCGCAGAAATCAATCGAGGCAGTTAGAGCCATGGAGGTCGAGTACAAGACTTTTCTCAAGAAGAAGAAGTCTAGGAAAGCTCCGACTCACGTTGTCAATGACCCTAGCGTACGGCGCAACCTAGGATGGGCTCCCTCGAAGCCGCCACAGGCCAAGCTATACATTGACAGAGAAGGCAGGCAGGTCATGCCCACACCTCTCCTCAACTTGGCCGTCGCCAAGACCCTGCTGGAGTAGGGTAGATCGCCCGCAGCTGTGGAACAGGTCTATGACCTCGTAGCCAAGGATGTCAAACAGCAGGAAAAGGCCACCTCTCAAAGGCTTGGCTGATCCAGCATATTGCCAGTCTAGCAATCCTAAGCCACCAAGGGAGAGATCTCGTCACGATGTCGGGTCCCAGACGGGTTCGTCAGAACAAAGACGGAGGGACGCGCGCAACAGGAAGGACGCTATCCCCATATCCTCCAACCACGGAGGCAAGGCTCATCCTCGTCGCCCGTCTCCACCGCCCCGGTCCCCCCGACATCACGAAGACCCAAGAGCTCACCATCGTACGAGCATGCCTCTGCCTAGACACCCTCAGGGAAGCATCGTCATTCACGACAATACGGAGCAGCCCCGTCATGGCGGGGAGCGCAATGGCAATAAAGGACATAAGAGCAGGTCACACCATGACCCTCCGTGTACGACAAGCAACCACGACAGGCGCGAGGAGTCACATGAGGGTAACAACAAGAAGGCTAACCCACTTCCACCTCCACCTCCATTGCCACCTAGCATCCACCACGGCGGAGGAGTTCCTCGTCGCTCATGCAGCCCCTCCCCTGATGGCAAGAAGGAAAAAGTAAGCCTGGAGCCATACGGCGCACGTTCACGCTTGGACAAGATTCACGAGGCCCGGTAAGGACGATACCTGGGACCACGTTGCTTTGGACCTGTGATACGGACCACAACTTACCCCAAGGGTTTCCGGATAGACAAGACGATCAAGCCCTATGATGGCACTATGAAGCCAACTACATGGTTGCAGGATTACGGAAACACGGTAGAGATTGTCGAGGGAAACCCCAACGTTGTCGTAAAGTACCTCCAACTGATGTTGACGGCCACGGCCCGCCAATGGATCGACGACTTGCCAGAGAAGTCCATATGCAACTGGTTGGACATGCAAGAAGCGTTCACCAAGAACTTTGAGGGTACGTACAAACTTCCCTACTCAGTTGGCGACCTACAACGGTGCGTGCAGGAGAAAGACGAGACATCTCGGGCCTACCTCTCCTGCTGGCTAGATATGAAAAATTCCTGCGCAGGAGTGCATGATTAGACTGCTATGGCCGCCTACATTGATGGATTGGAAAAGGGTACGTTGCTTTGACATAATTTGAAGCGCCTGCAGGATAATCACAGGTTAGATCTCAATTAGATGATCTCAATGGCTAGTAAGTTTACGGCTACCGACGACGATGCTCGTGGCTCTTTGCCGGCAATTTCCTGTCCAACCCAAGCTAAGAGGAACAACAGAACCAAGAGGAAGAGTCCTCTAGAAGAAAAGCCAACCTCCGACATGGTCACAATGACGTTCACAGGAAGATGTGATGGCGTATAGCGCGGCCGAGGACAGGGGGCTAGTCGTGGGTAGCAGCGCGGTAGTGAAACTACCCCGACAGCTCCCTGCGTTCCCCAAACGTACGAGTAATATAGTGATATGCCATGCCTTGTACACCTCGACGCCAATGGAAAAGACACCCACACCAATCACCATTGCAAGTTTGTCAATGATCTCAAAGTAGACCCAGAGTTCGGCTACAAACCAATCCAGAAGAACCGACTGCGAGGCAAGGGCAAAGGGAAGAAGAGTCTAAGGATTCAAGTGGCATCGACGAGGACGCTGACCCCAAGAACGCCGAAAATGGCGATGGAAAAGGCAAGAACCCCTTCGAGAAGAAGGCCCACGTCTACCACACATTCCTTGGCACCCCAATAGTCCGGGCACAGAAAACCTAACCGAGGATACTGATGGCCACCGTACCCCCAGTTCCCCAATATTTGCGCTGGTCGGAAGTTCCAATCACGTGGGACAAGAAGGATCACCAAGACCTTGTTCCAATGGAAAACCAATATGCCATGGTCATCAACCCTCTAATTGGCGGCAATGAGTTCACCAAATGCATGGTGGACAGTGGAAGCATCATCAATATCTTGTACCTGGATACACTACACAAGATGAACTTGACGGAGACCAACCTAAGGCGGACCACCACCGTATTCCATGGCGTAGTTCCTGGCCGGGAGGCTTGGTCCCTTGGGTGCATCACGCTTCCGGTCGCTTTTGGCGATGTTAACAGTTACCGCCAAGAACGCATGACCTTTGAAGTGGTCCCCTTCAAGAGCGTGTACCACGTCATATTCGGACGCGACATCTTCCACTCCTTTATGGCCAAGCCATGCTTCGTCTACAACAAGCTCAAGATACCTGGACCAAACGGTGTCATCACCATATAAAGAAGCTTTTCAAAGGCAAGGAACTGAGAGATTGGAGAAGCAGCCTTTGTAGAAGCTGTCCTCTATAACAAAGAATTCAAGGAGATCCAGAGCAAGGTTTATGCCTCGGAGATGCCGACATCGAAGAAGCAGATTTCTGACTCCGATCTCGCCTTCAAGGCCGCCATCAAAACCAAGTTGGTGTAACTTGTGGTAGGTGATGCCCCCAAGGTCACCCCCATTGGGATGAACCTGTACACTAAATAGGAAAGCGCGCTCGTCGAGTTCCTCCATGAGAATAGGGACATCTTTGCCTAGCAATCTACCGACATGAAAGGTGTACCTAGGGAACTTGCCGAGTACAGCTTGAATATTGATCCAAAATGCAAACCGGCGAAACAACCTCTATGATGCTTTAGAGACGAGAAGATACACACCATAGGAAAAGAGATAGCTAGGTTACTTAAGGCTAGTTTTATCCGAGAAGTCCTCCACACCTGATGGTTGGCCAATCCTGTACTTGTCCCCAAAAAGGGAACCAAAGAATTAAGAATGTGCGTTGATTACACCGGCTTGAGCAAAGCGTGTCTGAAGGATCCGTTTTCTTTGCCTCGCATTGAACAAGTTATTGACTCGATGGCTGGCTTGGAACTTCTCTGTTTTCTAGATGCATACTCGGGATACCACCAGATAAAGATGAGGAAGTCGGACCAATTGGCCACTTTGTTCACCACACCTTACTGCACATTTTTCTATGTCACAATGCCCTTTGGGCTAAAAATGCAGGTGCCATGTACCAGCGGACTATGCAGTGTTACCTACACGACCAAATTGGTTGGAACGTTCACGCCTACATGGACGATATTGTGGTGATGTCTAAAAAATCAAATGACTTAATCTCTGACTTAAAGGAAACCTTTGATAATCTCTGAAAATACAACATGATGCTTAACACAAAGAAGTGTGTCTTCGAGGTTCCAGCCGGCAAATTGTTGGGCTTCATCGTTTCCTAGTGTGGAATCGATTTCAACACGGAGAAGATCAAGGCCATCCTAAATATTAACTGTCCGACATGCCTAAAGGACATCCAACGGCTCACAGGCTGCGTTGCAGCGATAAGCCAGTTCGTTATTCGACTTGGAGAGAAGGCTCTGCCTCTATACAAGTTGCTAAAGAAGGTGGACAAATTTGTATGGACGAACGAAGCAGATGTTGTGCTAAAGGAGCTAAAAAGGATACTTACTTCGGCACATATACTCGCAGCACCTGAAACAATGGAGCCTATGTTAATCTACATGGCAGCCACCAACCTGGTTATCAGCATTGTCGTGGTGGTAGAGCGGAAAGAACAAACGCATGAGTACGGAGTGCAACAACCAGTTTACTATGTAAGCGAGGTGTTGATGGAATCCAAGCAGCGATACACGCACTACAAAAAGCTAGATTATGGAGTGTTCCTTGCTTCTCGGAAGCTAAGGAACTACTTCTAGGAGCACCCTATCACAGTATTGAGCAAGGCTCCACTGTCCGCCATCATCAATAATAGCGATGCTACGAGACGGGTTGTGAAGTGGGGCATTGAGCTTGCCGCCTTAGAGATCACCTAGAAGAGACGCGACGCTATCAAATCACAAGTCTTGGCGGATTTTATTGTAGATTGGATGGAGATGCCAGATGCTACCCATGTACCTGAGCTAGAATATTGGGTGATGCACTTTGAAGGATCAAAGCTACTCAACGGCACGGGGGCTGGTGTGCTACTGTAGACACCAACAGGGGAAAAACTGCACTATCTTTTGCAGATCCACTTTGAGGCTACAAATAACATGGAAGAATATGAAGCACTCATTCACGGACTTCGCGAAGCCAAGGATATTGGCATCAAGCGCATAGTTTGTTGTGGAGATTTTGACTTAGTTGCCTAGCAGGTGGCTAGCACCTGGAACGCGTGGAACCCTATGATGGCGGCATATCGAGACAAAGTGGATGAGATAGCCAAGTGCTTCGAAGGCTACGAAGTCAAGTATGTCAAAAGGGAGGAAAATGAGGCCGCTGATCTACTGACAAAGCTTGGATCAGGGTGCAAACCAATTCCGCCTGGAGTTTTTCTGTAGCATCTACGAACCCCATCCGTGAAGGGAGCGGACCCCGAGAACCCGGATAGAGTAGACTCATTTGTTCATACAATAACAAAAGTCCCTTCGGCTTGGACAAAACCATTCATGGAATATCTCGTACACAAAACTTTTCCAATCGACGAGGTCGAAAGTCGGCAAATAGTACGTCGAGAAAAGTTCTATACCATAATCAATGGGCAGCTCTACAAAAGAAGTACCACTAGTGTATACCTAAAGTGTGTCTCCCAGCAAGAAGGTATTGAAATCCTTCGTGACATACATCTCGAAGATTGCGGGAATCACGCAGCTCCTCGATCATTGGTCTCCAAAGCCTTTTGGCAAGGTTTCTATTGGCTGACCGCGAAGGAGGATGCCGACAAGATGGTCGACACATCATGGGATGCCAGTATTATGCCCGACAACCACATGTACCAGCTCAAGAATAGCGAACCATACCAATAACTTGGTTGTTTTGCAGTCTAGGGGCTTGACATGGTTGGTCCATTACAGACGACACCTTGTGTGTTTATGCATCTGCTAGTAGCAGATGACAAATTCACAAAATGGATATAAGCTAATCCCATTAGAAAGCTTGATGGGGAAACTGCCCTTAGGTTTGTCAAGTATCTAGTGGCGAGATTTGGTCTCCCACGTAGCATTATCACCGACAGTAGTAGCAACTTGTCACTCAGAGAAGTGGAAGCTTATTGTTTGCAGAAGGGCATCCGACTTGATTTGGCATCTGCGGCACATCCATAATCCAATGTACAAGTTGAGCGAGCCAATGGAGCATGGAATAATGTCACGTCTAGAAGCACCGCTACATAGAGCGGCTGGAGCCTGGGTGGAGGAATTGCCATCTGTTTTGTGGAGTTTACGAACTACTCCCAACAGATCCATCGGCTACACCCCTTATTTCATGGTATATGGATCAGAAGCAATTCTACCCTCCGACATCCTTCATTATTCACCAAGAGTTGCCGCCTACGACGAGGATGACGCTGAAGAATCCAGGCGCCTAGATGTAGACCTTCCCGAGGAAGAGCGTGTATTGGCATGCCAAAGATCTGCCATCTACCAGTAGAAGCTACGCAGCTACCATAGTCACCGCGTTCGGCATCGCTCGTATAAATAAGGGGACCTGGTGCTCCGACTTAAGCAGAATAAGTCACACAAACTATCCCCGCCATGGGAAGGACCGTTCATCATAAGCAAGATGCTACTCAATGGTTCTTATTACCTCGTTGACAATCGTGAACTAGAGGATAGGCCAAACGAGGATCATAAGCTTAAGAGACGTGACCCGAATGATGACTACTCGAAGCTTGATCGGCCATGGAACATAGCACATCTACGTCCTTTCTACACTTAGCATATTTTATTATATACTGTGTATCTCTTATATGATCAACGAAATAAAGCTCTTTGGTTCACTCATATGCTTGAGTCTTTTACCTCCTTTAGTGTTCATTTTTGGGTCATATAAAACCTTGATGAGCAAGTTTTTCATTTGCACTTGTGAAATTCCACCTATAGGCGTTAGCCTAAGTTTTCTGGTCTACACGTTCTTTGTTGTTTTTATGTGGATTCTAGAGTAGTGACTTTCAGCACTCGAAGTCGGTGATATTTTGTGCTTAGATTCTTGACGGTGCCATTAGGCATCATCACCTCAACGCATAGTTCCGACTAAGGTTCTTTCGAATCACGAAAAGTCAAGCATAAAAACCAGAGTAATGGATAAGCCAACACTTGCTTAAAAAATATATACATGCTGGAATTAGTTCTTAAGAAGCAGGAAGCTTATTGCCATAGTTTTCCTTCTTAAGATAAAACCATTGTTTTTCGCATACATACAACATCTAGAGGTGAAAAATATTACATAGTTTTTTTCACTCCTCTGGTGCAGGATACTTTGAGTTAATGTCATCAGCCATAGGAGAATCATCTAGCCCATCAACAAATTCGACAGTTTTCAGGGACTCGGAGGAGCTAGGTTGGTCGGCGTCGATGACCTCAAGATGCACGAAGATGTTCGCATCAACCAACTGGGCGACCATGTTATCATAGCCGGCAAGCAAAGCCCAGATAGCATCATGATTGATATTTTGTCCGTCTTCGTCTACTTCCGGCAAACCAGAGGTCACCGTGGCGATGTCGGCACTGTTGTAGTTAGCCTTGACCATAGCTAGAGCCATCCTTGCACCAGCCCGGGTACATGAAGCCTTCTAGCTTACGATACACTCGGTGGCTCGGCACAGGATCTCCTAGTACTTCATTATAGAATTAACTTCCTTAATTTTGATGTCCAAGGGTTTGGCGATTTATTTGGCTTGGGTAATGGAGGTGCTGATGAAGTTGCTGGCAAGAACCATGCATTCCTTTGGAGGAGGAGGATTATTGGTCAAACCAATAGGAGCTGCATTTATGACCAAAATGTTTGAGTATATGAGTTCAACACAATAAGACCAAAGTACCTGGTTTAAGAACTACAAGATTATATCCTCAGCTTGCTTTAGAGTTTCCACCATAGAGTCCCGTTCCTTCTAGAGGATCTTGTAAGCCTCAAGGTTCCGATTATTTTTCTCGTCAGTAGCTTTGTTCTGCTCCTTGAGGGTTCCAATTTCCTCCTTAAGGCGGTTGATCTCCATGTTTGCAGATTCTTGCACGGTAGCCATAAACTTTTCATGCATCTTCAAAGTGTCAGCCCTTTCCTGCTTCAGGATTTAGTTTTTGCTATCCAGCTCTTGTATGTGCTTGGATTACTCAACAATGTCCTTGGCCTTGGCGATAGCATCTGCAAATCGGAGAAATGACAGAGCACAATGAGTAGTCAAAAGTTAACAGCACAAGAACAAGTTGACCGTGAAACTGAAAATAAAACAGACTCTTGCCCTTGGCGATCTATCCCTTCAAGAAGGCGGTTTTACCCTTTTGAGCTTCGAGGTCCGCACGCATCTTGTGGAACCTGTCATTGGCGGCAGTCCTCCGAGTATTCTCATTCTACAAAAAGACTAACGTTACTTAGTCTACTTGGAGCATCTAGCTAGATAAATATCCTCCTAGAGGCTTGGGGGCTACAGTACGAGTTTTAAACTCAAAACTATGCTTAATCTTTCTTTAAGCATCTAGTCGGAACTAATTCTGTTTCAACTAGACTCTTGGAGGCTACAGTATGAAAAATTACAAACACTATGTATGCTACTCTAAAAGTATCTAGTCGGAATATTTCAGTCAAACTAAATACTTGGGGGCTACAGTGCAAAGTTTCTAGCTTAGTCACTCTTAGAGCATTCAGACCCAAATACATATGGTTTTTCGTCTAAATACTCGGGGGGCTACAGTGGGATACTACATATAAAATTCAAAAGTCATGCAAAACTTAAAAGTGCGATGATCTTGAGGTTGCTGGCGCTCTCAAAAAGGTATCTTGCTAAAGGCAAGTGTGTTTACACGGACAATCTCCGCCTGTTTGAGAGGTCGCGCGTAGGAGAAGTTAGCGCAGCACTAGGAGCGAGAGTTGAGCTACTCGGTGTGAGCACCGGATAGACAATCTTAGGAAGCTTAGTGGGCGTCTTAGGTGCAATGTCTCCGCCTTCGGCAGAAAGTTCCGCCTTCCATCACCGCCTTACCGCTACCAGTGGCATCCTTAGCCAGAGCTTCAGCCACTTTGGAAGATGTGCTCTCCTGCATCGCCTATTTATCGGCAACATGGAGCTCTGCGGTAGCATCTGGGACCTCCTAAGAAGGAGTTGGGTCCACTTCCATGGCGTAAGGTTCAGAGGTTACCTTTGCCGAAGATCCAGCGGGTGCTGCAGAAGGCTGGACGCTGGGAGTAGAATGGGCGATTGCAGGAGACGCCTAGACAAACATTTCTTTGATGTTTTTAGAAGCCCCCGATGTTTTGAAGGTCTTGTTCAAACTCACGCTAGCCTTTTTCCTGAAATGTGCAAAAGTATAAGTACAAGAATAAGATGAGCAAAAGATGATGTCTAATGATAAGAATCTTACACAATGGTCGGTGCCTTGTTCAACGGGATACCAGTCATTCTTATTTTCTCTGCCTCTAGGGAGGCGGTGGATATCTTGGAGGTTCCACCCTTCGTCTTATTTTTCTTGCCTCCGTCGGCAGCATCAGAGGTGTAGCTCTTCCACTTCGCGCCAACGGGACCTCATTGTCAGACACGACAATGACTTCCTTTGTCTTGGGGTCGTAGACTTGGGAAGCCATGCTGCCTTCGTACAAACTCCCAAGTTGTTAAGTGAATTCTAAGTGTTATATATAGGGGTGTATGCAAGACGAAAGAACTGGAGCATCGTCATACACGAAAAATAAACGAGTACCTTTGGGCACTTGCCGCCCTCGAACTGTCGTAGGTGATGGTGAATCCATTCTTCCGATCCTTCACCTTGACTATGTCTTTGAGGCGAAGCTTTACGGAGTCACTAGAGAAGTTGTCCTCAGAGATCCGGAGGCTATCCTTCCTACCCTTGGTGTACTCGTGCATAAGCTTCGCGCGGTGCTGCAGAGGATGGATCTGCCTGATGAACCAGCACATGGCAAGGTCCAAGCCGGTTAGACCCATCTCTACGAACCAGTCAATCCGCCTTACGGCGCGAGAGGCATTGTTGTCGGAGGGGAGGATGGCTTGTGATCTCCATGTCAGGGCTTCAACGGCAACCTTGTCGACAAAATCCGGGTACGATGCTTCTCGGCTAACCAGAGGGATATCTAGGCTATATAAGTACGTCCATTGTCAGTTTTTGCAGGACTCGTGTCCCACGATGTCGGGGAACCGCCGGCTAGGCCGGATCTTGAAGCTAATTGTTCTGCAATTTGTGAGATCCTCCTTGCTCACTCCGGCTTCCCTCTTCACGGTGAAGAAGTAAATGAATATATCTAACCTAGGCGTGATTCCTAGGTAACCCTTGAACAACGCCATGAAGTTGCTAAGAGCGAGGATGCTGTTTGGGGAAAGGCTCTGAGGTTGAACCCGGAAGTGGCTAAGGACTTCTATGAAGAATTCAGAGATTGGGAGGGAGATGCCACGCATGAACTGGGCCTTGAGGTATACCTTTTCTCCGTCTTGGGGAGAGGGGATGACCCCACCGGCCGGTGCCGCCTGCCATACCAGGCCCTCCGTCGCGGGAAGGTACCCTTCAGCGATCATCTCCTTGATATCGCTCTCGGAGATGTCCAAACCTCGCCATTCTCCTTTGTGTGATTCTATTTCCTCCTCCAGCGGCTCCAGTCCCACTGGAATTTGGTCACCACCGGTGCATTGAACCACCGCAGAACGCGGCACCACCACGCCCTCTGGCAAGACGTGAATAGAGCCTGATGGCTTGGCTGTGGCCTAGCCCGACATCGCCATCGATGGGGCACTGCTGCTAGCCATTGGGGTGGATGGAAGGTGAATGAGGATTGGAAAAAGGCTTAGGGTTTTCCCTTTGTGTGCGCGAAGAGCTCGAGGAGAGGTTTGGCTAGAGGAAGAAGATGATACAAGGAAGAATGAGGTGAAAAGATAAATGTCACCGCAGTTATAATATATAGTACTCGGCGTCAAGATTCTTGCAAGTTGATCCAACGGTTGATGTGTGGACAGCATGTGTGCGAGCGTGCGTGGAATTCGCCACGTTCCCACCGCAGGCGCCAATGTTTCGTATCCTTCGCGTGGGAAAAATGGCTATGATTATGTTCACTGCATGTGTGAGTTACGAGGCATCGCTGACCTATGGTCTACGACACACTACTGACACAGGCAGGTGAACACTCCCATCTGAAGATTCTGGAATGGATGGATCTTGTCCGGCTACGAGAAGACTATAATGGAAAGCTCACTGATTCTCCGACTTACGTATTGAAGGCGGAGAGTATCGCATGGTTCTTGGGAGGACTACAATATATTTCTTGACAATTTGCCGACATTCATCTAGATGGAGCATTCAATTTAAAGAGACAAGACGACGCAAGATCTCGGAGTTCTCCGAGGGCTACTGTTGGGGATATGCTAAATTGGTATCACCATGGCATGTCACTAATCGAATAACCTGGGTGGCCCACAGTTGGTAGCAAGGCCTATGGCCTGCTGGGCGGCCCAGTTAGATGGATCCAGAAGGGAGGCCCATGCCGGATGAAGGAACTCTATGGTGGAGTCATCGACGTAACCGGAGCCTTGGAGTGCAAGACACGTTAGACTAGTTGTATACCGTGTAGGACATTGTAACCTGTCCAGCTAGGACTTTCCCTATAACCCTAGGATCTGGCGTCTATATAAGCTGGACCTAGAGGATGTAGGGGTTCGTATCATGGAAAACAAAAAATTTCTACCGCATACACACAAACAAGCCAAGATCTATCTAATAGATTGTAGCAATGAGTCGATAGAAGCACTCACCCTCGAAGATTCCAAAGCAGTTAACGAGAGCAGATTCTCGTGGGTGATGTAGTCGTACACTTGCCGATCTCAAGATCGCATAGACGATCCTTCCGGTGCTGCATTCCGGCAGCGCTTCCGCAGTCGGTCACGCGTTCGGTACTCAATGAAGACCTTCCTCTCCCTTGTTCCAGCAGGCAGCGAAGGTTGTAGTTCTTCCCTCGCAATTCCGGCAGCACGACGGCGTGGTGTCGGAAGTAGAGGGAAGATCCCGCAGGGCTTCTCCTAAGACGGTGCGAGTTATGGTGGATTAGGGTTTCCCGAAGATCTAGGGTTTAGAAGTCCGGGAGGAGGAGGAGGTGTCGGCGGCGGCTAGGGCAGCGGCGACGGACCGGCGGCGGCGTGGCGGCGGGTCGGCGGAGGCGGCGGCTCGGGTGGAGAAGGGCTAGGGCTTGTGGTGTTGGGACAACCCTCCCCTTCTATTTATGAGAGGGAGGGGCAGCCTTGGGAGCGGTGGGTTTGAATCCAAACCCAAACCCAATTTGGATTGAGAGAAGGACTTGTTTCTTCTCCCACTAGGAAACCATTGTTCCAATTTGACTTTTCAAACTTCCTGTTTGACTTTCAATTTAGAGCTTTATTTCTCTCTTGCAAATGCCAACACCAAGTGACCTAGGATATGATCCAATCATTCCACATATCCATGACACATTCAAGGACCATTCCCCTTCCGGTCCGGTGAACCTTCTAGACCCTTCTAGAACCTCTCCGATGAAACCATCAGAAACTTTCCCGAACTCCGAAATTGGACTTTCCTTATATGAATCTTATTCTCCGGACCATTCCGGATCTACTCGTGATATCCCGGATCCCATCCGAGACTCCGAACAACATTCGGTATCGCTACTAACATTCCATATCTACTAAACAACATCAAATCCTTAAGTGTGTCTCCTTACGGTTCGTGAATTATGCGGACATGACCGAGATACTTCTCCGATCAATAACCAATAGAGGAATCTGGAAATTCATATGGCTCCCACATATTTCTATGATTACTTTGCGATTGAATGAACCACTTACATACGATACCAGTTTCCCTTTTTCTCACGATAGTTTACTTATCCGAGGTTTTGATCGTTGG
Source organism: Avena longiglumis (assembly GCA_030063025.1). Lineage (NCBI taxonomy): Eukaryota > Viridiplantae > Streptophyta > Magnoliopsida > Poales > Poaceae > Avena > Avena longiglumis. The sequence continues at coordinate 413,313,170 of CP125977.1, read as the reverse complement.
TATCTCTGCATACCTAGTTCAACCTCGTTACCGATAAGTACCCTTTTATTGTTCTCGTGATATGTGATCCCTTGTCAGCTAGTCACATGCTTGCAAGCTAACTGGATGACATTCCACCGAGAGGGCCCAGAGTATATCTATCCGTCATATGGATGGACAAATCCCATTCTTGATCCTTGTGCCTCAATCCATACTTTCCGAACACTCAATGCCACCTTTATAGCCACCTAGTTACGGTGTGGTGTTTGATGTCATCAAAGCATCCTTCCGGTGATGATGATTAGCATTATATCATGGTCGAAGGAATTAGGTTACTATGTATCAGAAAGCTTATAGCAAACGAACTATTAAAATGTCTTGATCTTTATGCTATGCTTATCTATAGGAGTATGTCCATCATACCATTCTCCTAATGATATGATCTTGTTATTAATAACATCTCAATGTTCATGATCGAGAAACCACGATCATCTATTAATCAACAATCTAGTATTATAAAGAGGCTTTACCAGGGACTCTAATTTAGTTTACAAATCACACAAGTATTAATGTTTCCGTTTAATACTATTATAGCATGAATGTAAAAATTTATCATAAACACAAAGATATAATAATAACCACTTTTATTATTGCCTCTAGGGCATATCTCCAATAGTCTCCCACTTGCACCAGAGTCAACTAATCTATATTACATGGTAATATACCGAACACCCATGGCGGTTTGGTGCTAGTCATGTTTTGCCCTCGGGAGAGGTTTAGTAAACGGATCCGTCACATTTAGATCTGTGTGTACTTTGCAAATCTTTATGTCACCATCTTGGACATGCTCTCAAATAGCATGAAAACGTAGCTTGATGTGCTTCAGCTTCTTGTGTGACCTTGGTTCTTGCGCATTGGCTATGGCGCCCATGTTATCACAATAGATCGACATTGGGTTCAGCGCACTTGGAACCACACCGAGCTCTGTAATGAACTCCTTCATCCATATTGCCTCTTGTGAAGCCTCTAAAGCAGCTATGTATTCCGATTCAGTTGAAGATCTCGCCACAATGCTTTGCTTTGCACTCCTCCAGCTAACTGCTGCACCATTCAAAGTAAATACGTATCCAGATTGAGATTTAGAATCATCCGGATCAGTGTTCCAACTAGCATCAGTGTAAATATTAACAACGAGCTGTTCATCACCTCCATAAGAAATAACCATATACTTAGTTCTTCTCAAGTACTTAAGGATGTTTTTGACCGTTGTCCAATGATCCACTCCTGGATCACTTTGATATCTGCTAGTCAAACTAACATCATATGCAATGTCGGGTCTAGTACATAGCATGGCATACATAAGAGATCCTATGGCTGAGGCATAGGGAGTCTTACTCATCCTTTCTCTATCTTTTGTTGTTGCAGGACTTTGAGTTTTACTCAAGGTCGTATTGGGCAACATGGGCAAGAACCCTTTCTTGCTATCTTACATTCCAAACCTCTTTAGAACTTTGTCCAAATATGTACTTTGTGACAATGATATTAGGCGTCTCGATCTATCTCTATAAATCTTTATGCCTAATATGTAAGCTGCTTCGCCAAGATCTTTCATTGAAAAACTATTATTCACATAATCCTTGACACTATTAAGAAGGTCTACATCATTCCCAATCAACAATATGTCATATACATATAGTATTAAGAATTCTACAGATCTCCCACTTACTTTCTTCTAAATACAAGCTTCTCCATAAGTTTGTATAAAACCAAAACTTTTGATTACCTTATCAAAACGCGGATTCCAACTTCGGGATGCTTGCTTCAATCCATATATGGATCATTGAAGTTTGCATACCTTGTTAGCATCTTTAGGATCGACAAAACCTTTGGGTTGCATCATATACAACTCTTCATCAATGTCTCCATTGAGGAACGCCGTTTTGACATCCATCTGCCATATCTCATAATCATAATATGTGGCGATTGCTAACATAATCCTCATAGAATTTAGCCTCGCTACTGGTGATAAAGTCTCATCGTAGTCAACTCCTTGAATTTGTCGAAACCCTTTTGCGATAAGTCAAGTTTTATAGACGGTAACATTACCATCAGCATATGTTTTCTTCTTGAAAATCCATTTGTTCCCGACATCCTTTCGGCCATCCGGTAAGTCCACCAAAGTCCATACTTGGTTTTTGTACGTGGATCCAATCTAGGATTTCATGGCTTCTTGCCATTTATTGGAATCTGGACTCATCATCGCTTCCTCATATGTCGCAGGTCATCGGTGTTGTCCACCAACATGACACTCATAATGGGATCATACCAATTAGGAGTGGTATGAGTTCTCGTTGACCTGCGAGGTTCTGTAGTAACTTCAACCGAAGTTTCATGATCAACATCATTAGCTTCCTCTCTTATTGGTGCAGGCACCACAGGAACTACTTCCGGTGCTGCGCTACTCACAAGTTCGAGAGAAGGTTCAACAACCTCGTCGAGTTCTACTTTCCTTCCAGTCACTTCTTTCGAGAGAAACTCCTTCTCTATAAAGGATCCATTCTTGGCAACGAAGATCTTTCCCTCGGATCTATCATAGAAGGTATACCCAATAGTTTCCTTCGAGTATCCTATGAAGACGCATTTTTCCGCTTTGGGTTCAAGCTTGTCTGGCTGTAACTTCTTTACATAAGCTTCGCAACCCCAAACTTTAAGGAACGACAATTTAGGTTTCTTCCCAAACCACAATTCATACAGTGTCGTTTCAACGGATTTAGATGGTGCCCTATTTAAAGTGAATGCGGCTGTTTCTAATGAAGAACCCCAAAACTATAGCGGTAAATATGTAAGTGACATCATAGAACGAACCATATCTAAGAGAGTTCGATTACGACGTTAGGACACACCATTACGCTGTGGTATTCCGGCCGGTGTCAATTTTGAAAGTATTCCGCATTTCTTCAAATGCTCGCCAAACTCGTAACTTAGATATTCACCTCCACGATCAGATCGTAGAAATTTAATATTCTTGTTACGTTGATTCTCTACCTCACTTTGAAATTCCTTAAACTTCTCGAAAGTTTCGGACTTATGTTTCATGAAATAGATATACCCATATCTACTCAAGTCATCCATGAAGGTAAGAACATAACGATAACCACCGCGCGATGCTACACTCATTGGGCCACACACATCGGTATGTATGATTTCCAATAAGTCCGTAGCTCGCTCCATCATACCAGAAAATGGAGTCTTAGTCATTTTACCCATCATACATGCTTCGCATCTTTCAAGTGATTCGAAATCAAGTGATTCAAGAAGTCCATCGGAATGGAGTTTCTTCATACGCTTCACTCCAATATGACCAAGACGACAGTGCCACATATAGGTCGAGTTATCGCTTAATTTCAAACGTTTAGCTTCAATGTTATTAATGTGTGTATTTCCACAATCGAGATTCAATAAGAATAGACCATCTATCAAAGGTGCATGTGCATAAAACATATTACTCATATAAATCGAACAACCATTATTCTCGGACTTAAACAACTAACCGTCTCGCAATAAACATGATCCAGATATAATGTTCATGCTCAACGCAGGCACCAAATAACAATTATTTAAGTATAAAACTAATCCCGATGGTAGATGAAGAGGTAGCGTGCCGACCGCGATCACATCAACCTTTGATCCATTTCCAACGTGCATCGTCACCTCGTTCTTCGCTATCTTTCGTTTATTCTGCAGTACCTGTTTCGAGTTACAAATATGAGCAACCGAACCAGTATCAAATACCCAGGCACTACTACGAGTACTAGTGACATACATATCAATAACATGTATATCGGATATACCTTTCTTCTTAATGTTGTCGTTCTTCAAATCCTCCAAGTACTTTGGGAAATTCCGCTTCCAGTGACCTTCTCTCTTGTAGTAAAAGCACTCAGTATCAGGCTTAGGCCCAGCCTTGGTCTTCTTCGCCGGTGCGGTAACTTTCTTACCGACCTTCTTGAAGTTTCCCTTTTTATTAGACTTTCCTTGCTTCTTGAATTTGGTGGTCTTATTGACAAACAACACTTGGTGCTCTTTCTTGATCTCTACTTCTGCAGATTTCAACATGGAGAAGAGTTCTGGCAATGACTTGTCCATGTTTTGCATATTGTAGTTCATCACAAAGTTCTTGTAACTTGGTGGAAGTGATTGGAGGACACGGTGAATCCCCAAAGCATTAGGAATCACTATTCCCAAGCTTTGAAGCTTGCTTGCGTGCCCAGACATCTTAAGCACGTGCTCACTGACGGAGCTGCCCTCTTCCATCTTGCAGTTAAAGAACTTTTCAGAAGCCTCATAACTCTCAACTGCCGCGTGAGCCTCAAATATCATTTTGAGTTCACGGACAACATCATGTGGGTCATGGTTCTCAAACCTTTTCTGAAGCTCCGATTCCAAACCATACAAGATAGCACACTGAATTGTGGAGTACTGATTCTTCCGAGCGAGGAAAACATTCTTTACCTCATCGGTAGCATTAGCTGCAGGTGGGTAACCCAGCGGTGCATCCAGCACATAGGTCAAATTGCCAGCATTGAGGACAATCCTCAAATTGCGGAACCAATCAGCGAAGCTGCTTCCATTGTTTTTCAACTTTTCTTTCTCTAGGAACGCATTAAAATTGATGGTAGGGGGCGCCATTGATCTACAACATATTTGCAATAGTTTAGACTAAGTTTATGACAAATTGAGTTGTAATTAATAGTTAAATTAATCTAGGTGAACTCCCACTCAAAACAATATCCCTCAAATTGTTTTAGTGATCACACGAACCAAATCCACCACATCAAAACCGATCATCACGAGAGTTGATGTAGCTTTAATGGCGAACAATCAACATGTTCATCATATCTACTATATGACTCATGCTTTACCTTTCGGTGATCCATGTTCCGAGACCATGTCTGTACACGCTAGGCTCGTCAAGATCAAACCTTAGCTTCCGCATGAGCAAATTTGTCTTGCTCACGTTGTATACACTCGCAGAATCTAACACACCCGATCATCACGTGGTGCTTCGAAACAACAAGCTTTAGCAACGGTGCTTACTAAGGATGAACACTTTAAAACTTGAAATTTTGTGCTTGAGGGATCATGTTATAATGCTACCGTCGTGAACTAAGCAATACAAGATGCATAAAAGGATTAATAACACATGCAATTCATAATATGTGATATGATATGGCCTTTCTTCTTGTGCTTCCGATCTCCATCTTCAAGCACGAACATGATCTCCATCATCACCGGTATGGCGTCAAGGTCAATGGTGTCGTTTCATAGTTGTCGTCCACCAACATCAACTATTACAACTACTTTGAATATACACGCAGGTCTTAACGGAATTTAAAAGATAACCATATGGCTCCTGCCGGTTGCCAACTTACAATAAGAAACATTGCATACATCATATATAATCACAATCATGGCCATATCACATTACAGCACACCCTTGCAAAACAAAGTTAGATGCCTCTAATTTTCTTTGCATATTTTACGTGGTTTGGGGCTTTCAATAAGTGTTGATCTAACTTACGAACAAGAACCACAACGTTGATGCATGAACTATCAAGTGCCCGTTGTAAACTGAATCTACACTATGATGGGAGAGACAGACACCCGCAAAGCCACTTACGCAATACAAGTTGCATGTTAAGCGTGGAGCAAGTCTCATGAACGATGTCATGTAAGGTTAGCCCGGGCCACTTCATCCCATCATACCGCAAGATGCAAAGTACACAAAAAGCAATTGATAATAAAAGCACCACCGCCCACAATGACCATTGTGTTCTACTCGTGCAACAGAACTACATATAGACACATCTCTGATACCACTATAGGGGTTCGTAGCATGGAAAACAAAAAATTTCTACCGCATGCACACAAACAAGCCAAGATCTATCTACTAGATTGTAGCAACGAGTCGATAGAAGCACTCACCCTCGAAGATTCCAAAGCGGTTAATGAGAGCAGATTCTCGTGGGTGATGTAGTCGTACACTTGCCGATCTCAAGATCGTGTGGACGATCCTTCCGGCTCTGCATTCCGGTAGCACTTCCGCAGTCGATCACACATTCGGTAATCGATGAAGACCTTACTCTCCCTTGTTCCAGAAGGTAGCGGAGATTGTAGTTCTCCCCTCGCGATTCCGGCAGCACGACGGCGTGGTGTCGGAAGTAGAGGGAAGATCCCGCAGAGCCGGTGCGAGTTATGGTGGATTAAGGTTTCCCGAAGATCTAGGGTTTAGAATTCCGGGAGGAGGAGGAGGTGTTGGCGGCGGCTAGGACGGCGGCGGCGCGGTGGCGCAAGGCGGCGGCGGCTCGGGTGGAGAGGGGCTAGGGCTTGTGGTGTTGGGGCAGCCCTCCCCTTCTATTTATGAGAGGGAGAGGCAGCCTTGGGAGGGGTGGGTTTGAATCCAAACCCAAACCCAAGTTGGATTGAGAGAAGGACTTGTTTCTTCTCCCACTAGGAAACCATTGTTCCAGTTTGACTTTTCAAACTTTCCATTTGACTTTCAATTTAGAGCTTTATTTCTCTCTTACAAATGCCAACACCAAGTGACCTAGGATATGATCCAGTCATTCCACATATCCATGACACATTCATGGACCATTCCCCTTCCGGTCCGGTGAGCCTTCTAGACCCTTCTAGAACCTCTCTGATGAAACCATCGGAAACTTTCCCGAACTCCGAAATCGTACTTTCCTTATATGAATCTTATTCTCCGAACCATTCCGGATCTCCTCGTGATATCCCGGATCCCATCCGAGACTCCGAACAACATTCGGTATCCCTACTAACATTCCATATCTACTAAACAACATCGAATCCTTAAATATGTCTCCCTACGGTTCGTGAATTATGCGGACATGACCGAGACACTTCTCCGATCAATAACCAATAGAGGAATCTGGAAATTCATATGGCTCTCACATATTTCTATGATTACTTTGCGATTGAATGAACCAGTCAATTTCCCTTTGTATCATGGTAGTTTACTTATCCGAGGTTTTTATCGTCGGTATCTCTGCATACCTAGTTCAACCTCGTTACCGATAAGTACTCTTTTCTCGTTCCCGTGATATGTGATCCCTTGTGAGCCAGTCACATGCTTGCAAGATAATTGGATGACATTCCACCGAGAGGGCCCAGAGTATATCTATCTGTCATATGGATGGACAAATCCCATTCTTGATCCATGTGCCTCAACTCATACTTTCCGAACACTCAATGCCACCTTTATAGCCACCCAATTACGGTGTGTTGTTTGATGTCATCAAAGCATCCTTTCGGTGATGGTGATTAGCATGATCTCATGGTCGAAGGAATTAGGTTACTATGTATCAGAAAGCTTGTAGAAAACAAACTATTAAATTGATTTGATCTTTATGCTACGCTTATCTATAGGAGTATGTCCATCATACCATTCTCCTAATGATATGATCTTGTTATTAATAACATCTCAATGTTCATGATCGAGAAACCACGATCATCTATTAATCAACAAGCTAGTATTATAAAGAGGCTTTACCAGGGACTCTAATTTAGTTTACAAATCACACAAGTATTAATGTTTCCGTTTAATACTATTATAGCATGAATGTAAACATTTTTTTGACCGTGTGAATGTAAACATTTATCATAAACACAAAGATATAATAATAACCACTTTTATTATTTCCTTTAGGGCATATATCCAACAGAGGAACCTTTATGGCAATAGTAGATGACTTAACTCATATCGCGCACAGCGAATCGATCCCTGTAACCCGGCGTATTGCCGTTATAGTGATTTATAGCACGAGTAGGATTCTGCCACCGTCTTGGGATCTGAACCTTGGTAAGCTATGTCACCTCATACCCGCCAACCTTCCGCCTTACCCCACGTCTCTAAACACGTTCTGTGAGGACCCCTACATGGCGTACTCATCGGCAATACCACGACAAAGGCCCTCTCCCTTCTGGTTTCCCTCATGGGACCTTTTTCCTTAGGGAAGTTGGCCCATTAGTGGACTAACCTTTCAAATTAGACTTAATATTATATTTAATATTATTTACATTAATTAATATATAAATACATATTACCAAATCCGATTCGACCCGAAACACCTTTCGGTTCCCCTTTTATATCCTCCGAACAGCTTCAGAACTTCTGGAATGATTCTGGTCCTCTCACCGGAACTTTTCTGGTTTACTTTATTTCTCCGGACAACTTCGGATTTGTCTCCACGGAACAATTCCGACTTTCTATTTCTCTATTATGATTCCAACTTATGGAAAACCTCAAGCTCATCGCACCCTTAAGTGGATCCCCTCAAGGCTCGGGCATGACACAGACATGACCAAGACTCCTCTTGCATCAATGATCAATAGCAGGACCGGGATGCCCATGATGACCCATGTACATTCCATATTGATGATGTCGTTTGAATCGTAAAAATCGAGTCCAATTCCCTTTGTTTCTTTGATACTACTTGTCCAAGGTCCGATCGTTAAGGTATCTCCATACCTTGTTCAATCTCATTACCAACAAGTACTGTTTACTTGTTACCGCGGTATTACATCCCAACTAGCTCCATAGTCTAGGGCACATGCCCTCAACATATCCTCTAAAATCTGGTTGGTCCTTTCTGTCTGTCCATCAGTCTGGGGATGAAATGCAATACTGGATTCTAATCTCGTTCCCAATGACTCATGCAGTTTCCTCCAAAAATGAGAAGTGAATTGAGTTCCCCTATCAGACACAATACTCTTGGGTACTCCGTGCAGACACACAGTCCTATTCATATAGATCTTGGCCAACTTAGCACTTGTATAGGTTGTCTTAACGGGTATGAAATGAGCCACTTTAGTTAGGCGATCCACTACAACCCAAATAGAATCATATCCTGACCTGGTCCTTGGCAATCTGGTGATGAAATCCATGCCAATCTTGTCCCACTTCCAATCAGGAATAGGTAGTGGTTGTAACAATCCCGCTGGTTTCTGATGTTCCGCTTTCACTCTACTACATACATCACACAAGGCAATATGTTCGGCGATGTCTTTCTTGAGATTATTCCACCAAAATCTTTCCTTCATATCCATGTACATTTGGTGTTACTCGTATGAATGGAATATGGTGAGTTGTGTGCTTCTTGTAAAATCAGTTTCCGAAGTTCCGGGTCTTGCGAACACAAATACGTTTTCCATACCATAAAGTACCCTATTCGTCTTCATGGAATCCTTTGGCTTTTCCTTTGCCAATCTTTTCCTTAATCTCTTCAATTTCCTTGTCCGTCTTTTGGGCTTCCTTGATTTTTTCCAACAAGGTGGATTGAACATCTAATGTCATGAGATGTCCCTCAGGCACAATCTCCAACCTGAGGTCTCTAAATTGGGCACACAGATCATCTCGCAACTCTCCCTTAGTAAGGCCATTCACAAATACCTTACGGCTTAGTGCATCCGCCACAACATTTTATTTACCGGGGTGGTATTGCAAACTCAAGTCCTAATCCTTGATGAGTTCTAGCCATCTCCTTTGTCTCATGTTGATTTATTTCTGAGTGAAGATATACTTCAAACTTTTGTGATCTGTGAACACTTCACATCGCTTTCCCAAAATATATTGTCTCCATGTTTTGAGTGCATGGACAATAGAGGCTAACTCTAAATCATGAGTAGGATAATTCACCTCATGAGTTTTGAGTTGTCTCGAGGCATAAGCCACAACTTTCCCTTCTTGCATCAGAACTGCACCTAATCCATGATGGGATGCATCACAATAAACTTGGAAATCCTTCTCCAAATCTGGCAGACATAAGACTGGTGCTGTCACTAGTCTCTTCTTGAATTCTTGGAAACTGAGTTCACATCCTTCAGTCCAAGCAAATTTATTTTCTTTCTTTAGTAACTCCGTCATTGGCTTAGCCACCTTGGAGAAATTCTCAATGAATCTTCTATAGTATCCTGCCAAGCCAAGAAAACTACGAACTTCTTCACTGACTTAGGAGATTCCCATTCTGTTACAGTTGACACTTTTGCGGGATCAACTGCTACACCATCTCCTGACACAATGTGACCAAGAAATCCAACTTCATTCAACCAGAACTCACACTTGCTGAATTTGGCATACAACTTATGCTCTCTAAGCTTCTCAAGTATCAGCCGCAAATGTCCTTCATGCTCCTCTTTTCTCTTGTAGTAGATCAAAATGTCATCGATGAAAACGACAACAAACTTGTCAAGGAACTCCATGAACACCTTGTTCATCATATTCATGAAGTAAGCTGGTGCGTTGGTTAAACCAAATAGCATCACAGTGTACTCATACAATCCATACCTAGTGGTGAAAGCTGTCTTAGGTATGTATTGTTCCCTTATCTTAAGATGAAAATAACCTGACCGGATATCAATCTTTGAGAACACACAGGCTCCTTCTAACTGATCAAACAATTCATTGATTCTTGGCAAAGGATATTTGTTCTTGATAGTCACCTCATTGAGTGAACGATAATCGATGCATAACCTTTGACTTCTATCTTTATTTTCCACCAACAAGACTGGTGCTCCCCAAGATGAAGAACTTGGTTGAATAAATCCTTTCTGTAACTGTTCTCCAAGTTGTTTCTTGAGTTCTTTCAACTCATCAACTGACATCTTGTAAGGTCTATTAGCTATTGGTCCTGATCCTGGCAGCAAGTCAATCAGAAACTCCACATCTCTATCTGGTGGCATTCCCGGTAATTCCTCCGGAAACACATCTGTATATTCTCTCACAATTGGCACATTGTCTATGCTAACGCCCTTAAGAGAATTTAGCTTACTCCCTTTTGATTCAAAGTTAGTCTTGAATCTAATTCTTTTATTATCCGGGGTTGTGAGTGCGACGGCATGATTAGCACTATCAAGCACTCCCTTATACTTAGTAATCTAGTCCATTCCGAAAATTACATCCAATCCTTGGGAATTTAGGATTATCAGATTAACGGGAAACTTATACTTCCCAAACTCTATGACTAGATCATGACATCCCGAGTTTACTATCTTTTCTCCACTAGGAGAACTTACTTTTATAAGACACCCAATAGTTTCAGTTGGAAACCCATTTCTATCAAAAAATGCTCTTGATATGAATGAATGCGATGCGCCAATATCAAAAAGAACAAGTGCTGGAGTAGAATTGAGTTTGAACTTATGAGCCACAGCATCAGGTTCCTCATAAATATCTTCCACATTGATGTGGTTTACTTGTTCCTTCTGGAAAGGGTTGGGCTTGGTGGCACCTTCAACTTTCTTTTCTAGGCACTCATTTGCATAATGCCCCAGCTTCTTACACTTGAAACATTCAACCTGACTGATATCTCTCTTTGCAGGCTGACTACCACTTGCACTTCCACCTCCACTGTGGTGACTCTTGTGTCCACTCTTGTGGTTCTTATACTTGTCATTTTCATGACTACGGTGATGCTTGTTGTCATGATGGTGGTTGTGGTTGTGGTGGTTGTTGTACTTTCCATGTTTGTGGGATCTATAAATCCCACTCTCATCATGATGGGAACGCTTGTGAGACGATCCTGAGCTGTGCTTGTCAGAGTCGTGCTTCCTCTTTCTGCTTTCGAATTGTTTCATCTTGTTCTCCAATATGGTAGCCCTGTCACAAAGTGATTGGGATGTTGGGACATAGGCAACAGATAGATGAAGATTCGGTTCATCATTCAATCCCTCGAGGAATTTCTCCTTCCTCTTGGCATCAGTATCAACTTCATCCGGTGCATAACGCGCCAGATTGTTGAACTCCTCAATATATCCAGCCACGCTGCGGTGACGCTGTTTTAGGTTATGGAACTCCTTCTTCTTCAAATTCATCACTCTGGATGAGATGTGAGCTGTGCGGAAACCATCCTCAAAAATAGCCCAAGTTACATCCTCAATGGGAGTGGTGATCTGGAAGTTATCCCACCAAGTAGCTGCTGGTCCTTCCAACAGATGTGCCGCAAACCTGACCTTCTCCTCGTCGGTGTAGCCGACAGTTACCAAATCCTTGTTCAATGAACGTAGGCAATCATTGGCCACCATTGGATCAGTGGTTCCTGAGAACTTTGCAGGCCTCAGTCTTAGGAATCTATTGAGCATGTCAAATCCTGGTGGATTGTTTGGATTGTTGTTGTTATTGTTGTTGTTATTCTGATTCTGCATAAAAGTGGTCATCATCTGCATTAGCTGTGCCTATGCTGTTGCATCTCATGAGTGACATTGTTGTTTGGGTTGGGGTTGGCACGTCGAGGAGGCATCTGTGGTTTTCATAAGGATAAGAATGAGATACCCATAGATGCTTATCATGCACAATGTATCACATAAACAATCACCAAACCAAGCATCAAAATAACATAAGGTTCAACGACATAAACAACAAGTTTGAAAAAGTAAACACACCATAGCAAGCCACCCACATGTTGGATGGTCATTGCGACTCAATAATCATAAGTACGGTAAATAAAAGATAAATGAGTAGTCAACACTACTCCTCTGCATCGACCTCCACATCAATAAGTGTAAGACTTGCATTCTCCATAGCGGTCTTGTATTCCTCGACATTGGTAGTTAAGGCCTCTATCTTGGCCCTAAGAGCCCTCTTCTGTGAGCGAAGTCTCTCAATCACACCTTGCTGATGCTCGAGCTTGAAGTCCTTGGCCTCCAGCTCTTCCTTCATCTCCCGGATCTTCTTGTTCCGGTCTTGGACTCTCTTCTCTTGGCTCTTGTATTTCTTGTCCTGGCTTTCAAACTTGGCCTATATTTCTTTGACTATCTCGTCTTGCTCCACAAAGAGCTTGTCCTTCTCACGAAGCTACACCTGGAGCTCTTCATTGCTAAGCATGACGTTGGTCCTATCAGTATCTAGGTGCCTAATAAGAACCTCTAGGTCCTGAAGTTACAGGCGAATCGGCTCCACCGTCTCTCTAGTAGCATCCTCGAACTCAATAGCCTCACCCTCCTCGTCGCGTCTCCCGAAGGGGTGAAATTAAAGACCTCTAAGCTCTCTAGAGTGCCTCCCTACCAGACGCCCAAGTAACTCCTGCATAACTATATCTAAGCCCTTCTCCTTGTCGTCATGCATCACCTTAAGGTGATGGTCTCCGTGGTTGGCTCTGCTTGGCATCCGGGCTGAGTGACTCTGAAGCCCCAAAGGTCCTTCCTCTCATGATGGGGATATGCCTACCGGGGTATAACCAGCAGGACGTTTCCGACTGGCCCAAGAACTGGCGAGTGGGCCTGCAAGACGGCGACTGGATTGAAGCCCAGCAAGGAACCAAGCGACTGGAAGCTGAAGGCCCAGGCGAGTAGATAGGCCCAGTCGGATTAGGTTAAACGAGTACCGAAGCTTTAACTGAATCGGTTGAGATATGTAAACCCTATGGGAGGTGAGCCTATATATAAACTTCCCTATAGAGAGAGTAGAGATACGTTCCATCATACACCCAAGCGACTCGCCGCCTAGCCGCCGAGCTCGCCCATTGTACCACCTCCATAATACAATCTAGCAGGAGTAGGTCTTTACCCTCCGGGGGGCCGAACCTGGGTAAAACCCTGTGTCTTTGCCCTCATCTCGCACCGCAGATGGCTGGCCGCCCTTGCCCCTCATTCTACTACTCGTTGCCGATTACAGCATCTGCCGTGACCATCCCCACGACAGTGGCACCCACCGTGGGGCCTGGCCGGTCTAGCCGGTGTTCTGCGGCGAGATCCAATCTGCCCATCAACGAGACGGTCGCCACCGGCCGCATGATAGCGATCGGCGAGATGCTCCAAATATTGCCGAGCAGCTACGTCCTGGCGGCGCGGCCCGTCACGCACAGCGTGATCCTGCCGATCGGCACGATCAGCCTCTTCGTCGGCCTCACCGACGTCATCGTCTCGGAGGATTCGGCTCGCATCCGCGAGTCGCCGCCACGCGATCGGCTCTCCGAGAGCTAGATCCGCACGATCCATCGCCTCGCCTCCGAGTACAACTCGGCCCACAGCGACGTGGCCGAAAACTCAGCGGCCGCAGGAGATGCGGCCCTTGACGACGACGCCGACTCGGCGACCCCGGCGTCACTCGCCGGGTCCATCACCGCGGCTTCACCCGCGGGCTCCATCACTCAGGTCTCCAACGTGGGAGACTTCGAGGACCCCTCCATCCTCAGGATCTTTGAATTTGACTCCGGGTCAGAGAATTCCGCCGACCTCCGCGACGGAACCGGTCGCCACGCCGCGACCTACATGCTGACCGGCACCGATCTACCGGAGGATCCATTCTCCACCCCAATCCCTCCTAACGCCACGACAACGGAGGTCGAGGAACTCCACCTGAAACTGGCGGAGGCGGTGCGCAAGGAACAAGCCGAGCGCGGAAAATTCCGCCTCGAGCAAGTGGCCTTGAGGGATATCGCTACCACCAACAGCGGATCGGTCGCGCTGAACCCTACCGTTCAGTAGCGCCTGAACCGACGACGAAAATGACCCGGCCGCGTGGCGGCGCGCGATCTGCGAGCAGCGCCACCGGAGGAAGCGCCGACCGCCGGGGTCCACGGCGATGGCGCCCGCCTCCCAACCGCACACCCCACAGGACCAGCCGCGGATAGTATTCTCCTCACGGGAAGGCGCAAACGGCCTCCACTGTTCTCCACCCGATGGACAACCTCGTGGCGAAAGCGGCCGACAGCACATCACCGGCGATGGTGCCCTAAAGATCCAATACGTCAGGGCCCTGCCCGCAAAGGCCGCCGAGCAGCAAAGAGCGGGCGCCGACTCGCAAGGTCGAGTATACTCGCGTTCTTCGGGAAGCAGGGCGGCCTCGAGCGGCCGCCCAATGGCGGAAAACACACTGAACTGCCCACCACCGGAGCCAATGCAGCTCCAACACCGACCCGCGAACGCGGCACTCTCCACCAACGACCCCAGGCCGGCGACCAACCTTGTCGCCGCCAACGGTCAACCCATCGACTCCCGCACCCACATCATCAACAACCAAAGCTGGCGCGCACGCCAGCCCGACGACCTGCAACACACCCTAACCAATCGCCGCGACGGCGAGCCCATGGGGTCGCTCAGTCGACTCGGCCCCAAGTGCTTCGGACCAATGATCCGAGGCGAGAAGTACCCGCCAAACTTTAAGGCGCCGAAGGAGATAGAAAATCGACCCTAAATGCGACCCCGCTGTCTGGCTCGACACATACCTCATGGAAATGGGGATCGCAGGCCACACCGACCTGCTAGCCGCCCGTTACCTCCCCCTGATGATGGAAGAGACGTGCAGGCAGTGGATCAACACCCTCCCTCAGGACAGTATAGACTCTTGGGAGGAGATGCGCGATGCTTTCGTCAGGCACTTCGAGTGCTCCTACACCCGCGCCACCACTATTGAGGACCTAGAGCGTCGTCCGGGGACCCGAGTCGACCAAGAATCGGGTCCAAAGGTGGCAAGAACTCTGGTACAACGCGGTCGGCATCCACCCGGACACCGCGATCCATTGCTTCAAGACCTCGTGCCGCTACGAGCCCTGGTCGCCAAGCTCAAGCGACACTCTCGCACACTCAACAACATCCCCGACCTCCTCGAGATCGCCAAACGGTACGCGGAGGAAGATCCAAACCAGGAAACCGACGACGAGTCCGGAGGTCAACGCCGCACGAGCGGCAATGACAACGGACGACGGTCCGACCTACGCTACAGCAACACTCGCCTCACCGGCAAGCGCCCGCGATGGACGGCGAGTCGACTTCGTCGCTAACGCCGCACGCGAACGCGAGCCCAAGAGCTTCGCCGCGATGGAGGACAACGCGCGGCGGAACAAACAAGCCAAGATTCGACCCTGCGGCTCTCCTTAACCAACCATGTGCGTTTCATAGCAGGGAAGGGAAGCCCGCAACGCACACCACCGCCGACTGCCACACCCTCAGGGAGATCGAGAAGGCACGGCGAGCGCGGGAGGACCCCGACAACGACCCGCCAAACGGCGGAAAATTCGGCAAAGTGGCCGGCTCACTCCATACTTTCACAGGCTTCAACACGAAGCGCGAGAAGAAGGTCATCATCCGCGCCGTCGCCGTCAACGCGGTGGCCCAGGTGGACGTTCCCCAGTTCCTTAACTGGTCGGAGCAGCCCATCACCTAGAGTCGTCAAGGCCACTCTCCACGCATCGAGTACCCAGGTCGAGTCGCCCTGGTGGTCAAGCCCAAGGTCGGCGACTACTAGCTCCCCAAGACATTGATGGATGGCAGCAGCTCCATCAACATCCTGTACTTGGACACCTTCAGGCGACTGCGGCTCCCGCAGTCGATGATCGAGACAACCCACACCACGTTCCACGGCATCGTCCCTGGTCGGAAGGCGTACCCGATCGGCAAGGTCACGCTGCTGGTCACCTTCGGCATACCCGCAAACTTCCGCACCGAGCGTATCGTCTTCGAGCTGGTGCCCTTTGATAGCCCTTACCACTGCGTCTTGGGGCGCCAAGCGTTCGCCAAGTTCATGGCAGCGCCCCACTATGCGTACAACGCGATGAAGCTCCCCGGGCCGTGCGGCGTCATCACCATCAACGGCGACCCCGACATGGCCGCCGAGTGCGAGGCCAAAGGAGCCGAGCTCGCTGACGCCGTCATCGCGGCGGAGACCAACCACGCTGATGAGCTCGCCAAGTACGCGAGCGGGGTCAACAATGACGACCCCACCATCCTCAAGAAGCCCAACTCGGAGGGCGCAAACACCTCAACCTTTGAGGCCACTACGCACACCCGCACCGTCGAGCTGGTCCCAGGCGACTCCAGCCAGACGGTGACGATCGGGACGGGCATGAGCCCAGCATAGGAAGGCGCGCTCATCGAGTTCCTCCGTGAGAACAGGGACATCTTCGCATGGAAGCCCTCTGACATGCCCGGTGTCCCCAGGGAGCTCGCTGAGCACAAGCTAAACGCCGACCCCAAAGTGCGACCTGTCAAGCAGTCGTTGTGGCCCTTCAATGAAGAGCGCCACCGAGCAATCGCCGAGGAGGTGCAGCGTCTACTCGCTGCAGGCTTCATCCGGCCAATCAAATACTCCAAGTGGCTGGCAAACCCAGTCCTGGTCGAGAAGAAAAACGGGACCTGGAGAATGTGTATCGACTACACAAACCTGAACAGCGCCTGCCCAAAGGAGCAGTTCGTCCTCCCACAGATCGACCAGATAATCGATTCAACCGCGGGCTCGGATTCACTATGTTTCCTAGATGCCTACTCTGGGTACAACCAGATCAAAATGGCTGTCGAAGACGAGGAGAAGACGGTGTTCATCACGCATTCGAAGCCTTCTGCTACACCGCCATGACCTTCGGCCTCAAGAACGCCGGGGCGACCTACCAGCGGTGCATGCAAGAATTCCTCGCGAGCCAAATTGGCCGCAACATCCATGTCTACATCGACGACGTGGTCGTAAAGTCCGCTCGCCAGGGTGACCTACTCACGACCTGGCGGAAACATTCGCCAACCTGCGAAAATACAAGATAAAGCTCAACCCAGGCAAATGCACCTTCGGTGTACCTGCAGGACAACTACTAGGGTACGTCGTATCCAAACGAGGGATCGAGGCGAACCCCACGAAGATCGACATGATCGCCCGGCTCGGCAAACCCGAGTGCTGCGCCAGCGTCCAAGAACTGGCGGGCGAGTAGCTCTCGGTCGCTTCATCCCCGCTGGGAGAAAAGCGATGCCCTATACCGCTGATGCGAAGAACCCCACCTTCGATTGGGACAAGGAGGCGGACAACGCTCGCGATCTCAAAAGGTGCTACTCGCCGCACCGCCTCGCCGCCCGACAAAGAACCCATGCTGGTTTACGTCGCGGCTTCCGAGCGTCGTCTGCGCCGTGATGGTCGTCGGCGACCGGAAAGGCGCCCAATATAGCGGCGGTGTACTACATCAGCGAGGTCCTCACCGAAGTCACGCCGGTACCCACGATACCAAAAGCTAGTATACGCGGTCTTGAGAGATCGGCGCTGCCACTACTTCGAGAGCACCCGATCACGGTCGTCTCCTCGGCACCATCGCAAGACATCATCCGCAACCCGAGGCGGCCAGGCGGAGTCGCCAAGTGGGCCG
This sequence comes from Avena longiglumis, assembly GCA_030063025.1. Classification (NCBI taxonomy): domain Eukaryota; kingdom Viridiplantae; phylum Streptophyta; class Magnoliopsida; order Poales; family Poaceae; genus Avena; species Avena longiglumis. The sequence goes on along the minus strand of CP125977.1, from coordinate 413,295,051 downwards.
TCGAGATCGGCGTCCACAACATCAAATACGAGCCGCGAAAAGCGATCAAGTCGCAGGCCCTAGCGGACTTCATCGCCGACTGGGAAGAGGCCCAGCATCCAGAGAAGCTGTCATACCTCCATTACTGGAGCCTGCACTTCGACGGCTCCAAGAATGCGGACGGCGCAGGCGCAGGGATCGTGCTAACTTCACCAAAGGGCGACAAGCTCCGCTACATCCTCTGCTTCGACTTGACACCCTGCACCAACAACATGGCCGAGTACGAGGCCTTACTACACGGCATGCGAGCGGCCAAGGAGATGAATGTCAATCGCCTACGCTGCTACGGCGATTCCGACCTCGTCGCAGGGCAAGTCGCTGGCACGTGTGACGCTGTCTCCCCCACCATGGCGGCGTACCGCCAAGCAGTGGACAAGTTGGGCGGACACTTCACAGGCTACTCCGTTGAGTGGATCGACAGGCAGAAGAACGAGGAGGCCGACACACTCTCTCGCATCGGGTCGGCTCGACTCGCACCACCCGCCGGCGTCTTCCTCGACACGATCACCAAGCCATCAGTCTCTCCCCCGAGGGAGATTGACATCGGAGTCCCGCTCCAACCAGAGGCAGCCCTCGCTTTTCGTCAACGAGCGAACGATCGACCAAGCCCTACATAGCCTACCTGGAAGCCGGCACCTTGCCCGCAGACGAAACGGACGCCCGGATGATCGCTCGCCGATGCAAGTCCTACACCATCATCGACGGCGAGCTCCATAAGCGCAGTGTCACCGGCGTGTTCCAACGCCGCGTCCAACCCGCCGAAGGACGCAAGATCCTCCACGATATCCACTCCGGCGACTGCGGCCACCACGTCGGCGCCCGCTCTCTGGTCGCCAAGGCTATGCGACATGTCTTCTACTGGCCCACCGCACACGCCGATGCTGTGGACATTGTCCAGCGGTGCACCGGGTGCCAGAAATACGCCAACCAGACGCACGTGCCGAGCTCAGCGCTCAAAACAATCCCCATCACCTGGCCATTCGCTGTGTGGGGCATGGACATGGTAGGCCCCTTCAAGAAGGCCCCCTCTGGCTACACCCACCTGCTAGTCGCGGTCGACAAATTCACAAAGTGGGTGGAAGCCAAGCCAGTTCGGAAATGCGACGGGAAGACCGCCACCAAATTCCCACGCGAGCTCATATATCGCTACGGGTTCCCAAACAGCATCATCACGGACAACGGAACTAACTTCGCCAAAGGAGCCATGGCCGAATTCTGCGAAGAGCATCGCATTTGGCTCGTCCTCGCGTCAGTCGCCCACCCGGAATCCAACGGCCAGGCGGAACGGGCCAACCAAAGCATCCTCCACGGCCTGAAGCCGCGACTCCAAGTACCACTCGAGCGCACCGCCGGGTGCTGGGTCGAGGAGTTGCCCTATGTCATCTGGGGGATCCGCACCTCAGTCAACAGGTCAACAGGGTTCACCCCCTTCTTCAAGGTCTACGGCACCGAGGCAGTCATGCCCACCGACCTCGAGCACGACTCGCCGCGGGTCGTCCACTACATGGAGGCCGCAAACGAGCTCGCCCGCCAAGACGGGGTCAACCAACTCGACGAAGCACGTGACCTCGCTCGGTCACGCACCGCCATCTACCAGCAGGGCCTCCGCCGCTACCACAGCCGGCGGGTGAAAACTCGCACCTTCCAAGAGGGAGACCTGGTGTTACGCCTCATCCAGGACAAGAAGGGCATGCACAATCTCTCCCCTCCGTGGGAAGGGCCATTCGCCATCGGGCGAGTACTCGACAACGACGCCTACTACCTCATCGACGTCCGCGGGGACGGCGAACTCGGCGTCAAGCGACCATGGAATGTAAACCTTCTACGGAAGTTCTACTCCTAGAACCCCACACATGTACTCTCCAGTCGCTATGAAATAAAAAGAAACGGTTACCGCAAATTGCGCCTACTCTCCATGTCTTGTGCCACTCGCACTAGTAATAACAGCGTTATGCTAACCGCAGAAGTCAACCTTTGGTACAGCGATCGGCACGGCTAATTAGTGCGGTGCAAGAGCACTGAGTCACCTCAGGTCTTACACCGTCCATGAAAAACGCCTACCTGGAGCCCCATTGGAGTCGCCTAGCCCGACTGGTTCTACGAACCAAGACAACTGCCTTCGCTCCTTACAGCGACCATGGTCCTCCGCATCCTTGACATAGCGACTCGAACGGATAAGTACCACGCTCGGGGACTGCAGACCAGTTCAACGCGAGCTGTCCGGGAAAAATGCCAAGTAGGAGAGCATGCCCAGGACTCGCCACGCGACTGACCCCACGGGCCAGGCAGGAGTGACACGCTCAAACTAACGCTCTAAGTCCTCAACCACCCTCGAGTCGCACCTAGAACAACCAAGTACCACGCTCGAGGACTCGGCCACCCGACCTCGTTCGCGCAAGGGAAAACGGCAAAGTACAGAGCGCTCAAGGGAGTCGCCTAGCGACTGGCTTTCCGAGCCCGGGCGAGTCGACCACAATGACAAAACACATAAAAACAACAAACATATCACATACGAGGTAAACCCCACAAAAGGGCGGACGAGCTCGGGGACTCGTTCAAACATCAATCACAAACACTTGACAAATACCAAAATAGACACGATGTCTCATTCGATTGCATTGTATCATATTACAAAATATGCCTGCATGGCAGACCTGCTTCTAACGCCACAAGGCAAACTACCCTATTCTGCAGGCTTAGACGACGACTCGCCAACACCCCGGCGATTGCGGATGAACGGCGTGTATGGGTTCGACGGATATGTCGTCAGTTCACCCGCCATCGCCGCGCGGAAGGGCTGATCGACCTTGAAATCACGATGCGGCGGCTCGGGATCGTTCGGCACGACGACCGTCTCCTGGTACGGAAGGAGGTCGCCCATTTCCCATACACGCTCCGAGTACGCGGCGGCGCGATCTTGCAACTTGAGGACCTCGGAAAGCTCCACCGCGCCAGTCGACGATGGGTAGCCACTCGTCACATCGTCGATGTCGAAGTCCTCGGGGAAGTGGGCAAGTCCAAGACTAAGTGCCGTCGTCGCTCCGCGCCGAAACGCCGATCGCGTCATGAACTCAACGACCGCGGGCGCCTTCTATAAATACCTCCACACCTCAACGAGGTCGCTGGGAATCACTTCCGTGGGCGATATCTCCTGGAGATAGGCATGGATGCACGTCGCCGACAACGTTGCCGAGTCGACAAGCATGCTTACACACTGCCGTGCGTCGAACGAGCTCGCCTCTTCCACGCTATCAATGATGCGACCTGGGAGTAGAAGACAATAATGAATACGACGGACACCACAAAAGGCACAACTACTGGAAGAGGCAGACGCACTTACCAATCAACGGGCGGGCGAGATTCGTGATGAAGCTTTGAAGCGACGTATGGTCGTCCTGAAGCCCAGCAACAAGGGCATCTGACACTTTGCGATCCTCTTCGGCGGCTGCAATGGCGGCCTTGGCTCGCCCGTCAGCCGAGCTCGCTTCTTCCTTTGCCTCACGCAGCTCGCGCTCGAGGTCGGTGATCCGCTGTTCAGCCACACTTAAAGCTAATTGTGCCACCGCCAATTCACCAGCGGGGACAAGCCCCTGGCGAGCTTCCTCTGCCTTCGCGGTAGCAGCCTGAAGCCCTTTGTTCGCCTCCCGGACGATGGCCAGTTCCTTCTCCGCGCGCTGCTTCACTGCCAATCGGTCAGCCGATTCAAGCTGCAGACCCTGCACATCACCAAAAAGGTTAGTCAAAGAAAAATTCCTAAGTGCATACCCGCTGAAATTCAGCGAGTACGCACTCGGGGACTGGAAATCAAGAAATTCTCAAGTGCCCACCCGCTGAAATTCAGCGAGTGCGCACTCGGGGACTGGCAATCAAGAAAATTCCTAAGTGCCCACCCGCTGAAATTCAGCGAAAGCTTGCGACCGCAATCAAGAAATTCCTAAGTGCCCACCAGGTGAGATTCAGCGTGCGCTCGGGGACTGGTACTCAAATAAATTCCTAAGTGCCCACCGCTGAAATTCAGCGTGCGCTTTCGGGACTGGATGCGAAAAATAAAGATAAAACATTAAAGAATCAGCCGCTGCAGCACCGACCTGATCCTCGGGACGGAGGTACACGGATGGCTGCGCCAAGCATGCCGTGGAGTTGTATCGCGTCCACGGACGCGAGGAGAGCCGGCGTGTGCCCACGACGTTGGTCGACTTCAGCATCGGTGGTCCCAGGAGCGTGGCTCGAGGGCGAAGTTCCACTCGCCGCGGCCGCCTTGGTCATGAAGCGCGGGAAGGTGGCGATAGAGGCACCCGCCCCAAAGGAGGTCGGCTCGGCCGTTCCAGGAAAGGGAGCGCCCTCCTTTGTAGACGCGGCTGCCTCCGTTATGGGTCCAGCTGGCGCGACCGCCATGTTATCAGAAATTGTGACGACGTCGTCACCCTTGGCCTTCTTGCTGCCATCCACAGAGACGACGACCTCGTCCGCCTTCCTCTTGCGGGAAGGATCCTCCTCGCTAACGACGGGTGGCACCTTAGCCACGGTTGGGTGGCCCATCCTCTTCACCCCGGTCCTGTTCAACAATCATGTAAGCAATATAATTCGAGCAGCTATGGAAGACAAAGGAGGGAGAGTGTACTCACTTGGCGACTGGAATGAAGCGCAGTCCGTCTGAGGCGGCTGGCTTCTCTAGTTCGGGGCCCGATCGGCTGAGACCCATTTCGAACGTCGCGTGCCCAAGCGGACGGTTTCTTCGTTGTTGAGGCCGCAACGGAGCCTCCGAACGTCTTCAACGGAGCTTCTTTGTGGTAAGCCGCTGCGACCAGCGTCCCCAGCCAGGCCGGGCGAATGGCGGAGGCATCGACGCCGAGGGCACCTCGATGGTGGCCGTGTCCAACGCTGTCGTTGCGGCGCCTCGTCCTTGGCGGGCTGGGCGTCGAACGCTTTCGCTGAATGTGGCGGTGAGGCCGGCCTCGTCGGTTTGGCCTTCGTCTTCCTCGGAGGCGCCTTCACCTCCTTTTCCTTCTTCTTCTTCTTTGATGGAGTCGCCTGGCGGCGCGAGGTGGTTTCTGGAAGCTCGTCGTCGTCATCGTGGCCTTCGAGGCTTTACCGCCTCAAGCTCGTTGACATCGCCGGGTCTTGCGGGCGATGGGGTGACTTCCTCTTTGGATTCGTCGTCGCCCTCGTCGCTCCGGCGTTGCCCTTGGCGGGAGGCTTCGCCCGTCTGAGCAGACGAGCTCGAGTTCTCATCGTCCGAAGGTGGGAGCCATCCTTCCACCACTTGGAATAGCTGCAATTAATACAAGATGAAATTAGAATTATCGTGACTGCATAAACTGCGACTGCGAGCGAAGTGAAGCGATTACCGTTGGGGATGGACGCTTTGCGGTATAGGCGACCCACTGCGTCGGTACACCGCTGGGTGATTTTCTTGATCTGGGATGTAGTCCTCCGCTTCCACTCGTCGAGGCAGGCCTTCGTCGAGTCTTCCCGATGTCTTTGGTACATGTAGTGCTCGCGTCGAGCGAGCGGGACGATCCGCCGCCCGAGCCAGCAGTTGTACAGGTTTATCGTCTGGAGGCCCTTCTTCTTCAGACCGCGGATGGTTTGGAGCATCTCGTCGACGACCATCCGCTGGTCATTGGGGAGCTTGCCGACTTGGAGACGGCGCGGCTCGAACCGATTGGCGGAGTACCGCGGGATCGCCGCCTCTCCCTCCGGGGTCGCCTCGGCTACGTAAAACCACGATTTCTTCCAGTCGCTCGCTACCTTGGAGGGCAGCATCAGGTCGAAGAATGAAGCCTTCGACTTGAGCTGGAAGGTTAGGCCGCCCGCGGCTAGCATTGGGCCGCCCGCTTCCTCGCGGCTGATCCGTCCATGGAACAGATCTTGCCATAGGGGGAAGTAGGGTCGGCAGCCCAAGTAGCATTCGCAGAACGCCACAAAGATGGCGAGCTGCTCGATGCTGTGGGGACCCAGATCCGAAGGCTGGATCCCGTAGTAGGCGCAGAAGTGCCGGAAGAACAGGTACGTGGGGAACCCAAGCCCCCGTTCAAGATGGCTGGTGAAGCAGATGAATTCCCTCTCTCGCGGATTCGGGGTCGTCTCTCCGGCTGCGGGAATGCGCCAACAGCCGACTCGCAAGATCCCGGCCTCCTCGAAGGAAGCCAGTTGCGCCCTCGTGCACTTAGATCTACCCCACGGCTCGGTGGAAAGGGCCATGGCAGAGAGATTTGCTGGGGGTCGGGGGATTTCAGGTCGGCTGGATCGCGATGCGAAGGGAGGCGAAAGGTGCGCGCAGTCGGAGGAAATGGTGAGAAGGTGGTTCTCTGATCGCCTGCCATTCCTCTTATATAGCGGTTGTTACCCGCCAAATCAGGGATTCGTTACTATGCGGTGATTACGCCAAAAGTTACCGTTGGATTACCCCAACGGCTAGTTTGACCACGGTTAACGGTCCAACTTCGTCCACTCGACTCGCCGACCCTCTCACTATGACAGTGTTTTGCCGATTCGACACGCCAAAGCTGCGACCTGGATGATTGGTTTCTCCTCTATACGGGAGCCCGCCGACGATTCGACTGGATGTCCACTCTGAAGCCGTATACTCCGACTGCCAGCAGCCACCTACGCCTAATCGACGGCGGCCTCGGGGACTACTGATGGGGATATGCCTACCGGGGTATACCCAGCAGGACGTTTCCGACTGGCCCAAGAACTGGCGAGTGGGCCTGCAAGACGGCGACTGGATTGAAGCCCAGCAAGGAACCAAGCGACTGGAAGCTGAAGGCCCAGGCGAGTAGATAGGCCCAGTCGGATTAGGTTAAACGAGTACCGAAGCTTTAACTGAATCGGTTGAGATATGTAAACCCTAGGGGAGGTGAGCCTATATAAACCTCCCTATAGGGCGAGTAGAGATACGTTCCATCATACACCCAAGCGACTCGCCGCCTAGCCGCCGAGCTCGCCCATTGTACCACCTCCATAATACAATCTAGCAGGAGTAGGTCTTTACCCTCCGGGGGGCCGAACCTGGGTAAAACCCTGTGTCTTTGCCCTCATCTCGCACCGCAGATGGCTGGCCGCCCTTGCCCCTCGTTCTACTACTCGCTGCCGATTGCAGCATCTGCCGTGACCATCCCCATGACATCTCAAACTTGGTGAGGGGAAGCGTCATGATGCTGGGACGTGGGAGGTTGAGCACGCTAGTCAGCTCAATGAGATAAGTGCCAAAACGAGTTCCCTTGAACTCCTCGGCCGTGTTGATAGTAACATTAGGCATCTATTTTTATAAGATAGAGAAAAGTTAGAGAAAAATCACAAGACAAAGTATCACAAGCATATATTTGGCAACAGTCACACAAGTCATGGCATACACAAATCCATTACAAGCATCAAAGTTTCAACATAACTTAGATAAAAAAATTTGGAAATAAAATGATAAGTGTGGTGGTCCAACTAACGAAGTACATTACAATCCCATCTCACTTGCCAAGTTGGCTAACAAGGCATCCCTAGAGGCAATCTGTCGATCTTGATCACATGACTCCATGGCTAAGTCTATGATGTCTTCCTTAAACATTGGTTGGTAGCCTCTAACTCTTGGGTATGCTTCTTTTCTTCCCTAAGGTCATTTTGAGTGTTGAGCATTCTGCACTTGAGTCTATCACCAAGCTCCTTGATAGCATTCCATGCTGCATTTCTTGCAGAGACAAAGAATGTTGTGTGCATTTCTGAGTTGGTGACCATGCAGAATCCTGACTCCTTGTGGTTGTATCCTTGTTTTTGTACAAGTGAAGTTGCACCCACCAGTACTCTACTCCTTCATCCATCACGAGGAATCCTTTGTACACAGCTGCACCATGTATCCCCATGGTAACCATGAGATTCTTGAGGGCCTTGGGGAATTCTGTCTCACACTCCAAGGTCATGGTCATGAGTGGTCCCTTCCTCACTGCTTCGTTGATGGAGTTCATCTACAAATAGAGATGAGAAAGAAGATTAGAAAATTTTACGAGAAGAAAAAGACAAGTGTGGAAATTGTTGAAAAAATTTCCTTAGTGGTTTCTAATCCAATCTTAGGGTCATAATCCTACAGGCAAAACAGTGCTCTGATACCATCTGTAAGATCCCACCTTTATAAAGGTAAAGATCCATGTGATTGCAATGCTAGTCCCTAGATCAAATGCTAGCATCCACAGTTTAAGATGAAGTACACAGAAACAAAGGTCATTATTACATCGTCATTCCAGAGTTAACATAGTGTTTTACAACTCCATAGTCATATGCTAGTACAAGAGTTTTAACTTAACAATATATAAATAGAAGTCTTCATCTTCATGTTCCACAGGCAAGCATGTTGAGTGTAGACTCATAACCCCTAATCATCATCAGAGTAACCTGCAACATCACAAGTTACAACCAAAGTGGGTCAATACATTGGAATAGTATTGGCAAGTGATACCTTAGTAGAATACTAGAATATAGTTACTACATGAATTTGGCTAAGTGTATCTTAGTCTTTCTTTGCTCAAAATAGGTTTTACCTATCAGTTGAAATCACTAAGTTTTTCTTTGGCAAAAACTTTCCCAAGGAACCACCAATAGAAATTGATGAACCTTCACCCTTGTTCAACCACAAGTTTTAACTTAGAAAATTGGGATGGCGAGATTCTTGATAGCTTCCATGTCTTGATGCTCAAGTTGTCCATTACCGGGGACACGGCTAAGTACTTAGTTTCTTACATCTGCAGAGGTGGTGCACTTTCCCCACGAGACTTGGTTTCACCAAGACATGACCTTTCAGAAGCCTTCCCTTAGACCAAATGGACGCGTTCCAACCTATCATCCCTCTACCACCAACTTTCCAAATGGCTAAGTTATTGCAACCTATGTGATCCAGGCAGAGCCCATAATGCCATGTGGCTGCACTAGAAGCTTCTTAACATTTGGAATCTCAAATCCCTTTGTTCCTAGGTGGCAATCCACAAGTGAGATACACAAGGTACACCATAGAAATGGGCCTTGTGTAACCACTCAACCAAAAACCACCAAGCAATTACCATTCCACCCAGGTGTTTCATTCACTTAGTTGTTTTATTAAGAAAAAACCATAAGTCAAAGACTTAGCAATATTTTTACATAGAATGTATATATTCCACCCTTGGTTGCTACTAGCTAGGCTAATCATGGCAATAGCAAGTATCATGTCTTAGAGAAAATTCTAACAATTCAACAACTACTAGGATTTCCCAAGCATAGCATATAGATACTTTGCAAAAATACTCATGCAAGCCCTATACAAAATATTTCTAATGCATAGTCAAAATATTGGGACAAAAATATGAAGCACCACTTCCTTGGTAGTTGGGTGAGTAGCAACAATCTTCACAACCATAATCACTATTAGCACCAAAATCTACACATAAAATGATAGCACCAAAATCACATATCAAAAAATACAAGCAAAAAATATATGAATGCATGCAAGTGCCATGTGATGATTTTTCTAAATAAAATAGGAAAAGTGAAACAGTACTGGATCATAAACAAAACAATTATACACTAAATAAAATTAATTTGGCCCTTAGAACATTTTCCATATAATTTTATATACAAATAAGGTTAGAAATGTCTCTACAAAAACAACACATATTACAGATGAAATTTATTAAACAAAGTGAATAATTGGATAGAATTATTCCTCCTGATTCCAATGATATAAAATTTACAAAATTTGAACATGTGGATCAAAAGTTATGAATTTTGCAAGTTTGAATCACTAATAGATCTAATTCCAGATTTTAAATCGAAACACGGACACGGCGGCGCATTCTGATTCGTCGATACCGTTTCGTGTGGATCGATCAATGAGAGCCGTTGGATTTAAGTGGCAGCGCACGGCCAGATCTGCGCATACCGGTTCGATTAAGTGATCTATTCCTGCGCGTTGGATCTAGATCTAATGGCTATGACGCAAGCGACCAAAGACTGGCGGCGTCAATGGTTGCTGGCGACGGCGGCGCTGTTGTCGGCGACGCTCCGGTGATTCCAGAGGGGGCTAAGGGTCGAGCAGTAGCTTACCAGACTCGCGGGAACACGACGATGCTCAAAGTGTTGCTGGCGTGGACGGGGGCGTGCTGGGGCTCATCAGAGTTGTCGGCGGCGTCGGGTGCTTACAAACGAGGTTTTTGCTGAGGCTCTGGATCACCCTAGCACAAACCAGATGTATCAGGAGATGCGCAAGGTTACGGCGAACACTAGAGGGTCAGGGAGAAGACAAGGGGCGGTCGGGTTTTACCTAGATTGCTCGTCGGAGTTGAACAACGGTTCTGTCGTTTGCAGGCGCGAACGGGACGGCGACCTAGGTCACGAGAAGGCAAACAAATGGAATCAGGAGGTGCGCATGGACACGAGGGTCTCGATCGTTTGAACTAGAGGCAAAGGGTTGGTCGGAGCTTATCGTAATCACACGCCGGAGTTCGTCGGGCAGCGGCGGTGCGACTCGAAATACTGGCAGCCTGGTGGCGAGGTGAGTGTGATGTGTGGGGGAAAATGACCGCGACGGCGAGAGGTTTAAGTAGCCAGGAGGGGAGAAATATTTACACACTGGTTCAATGCCAATTACGCGAGCAATCAACGTGGCGTTTCTGGAGGAAACGGCGGTGGCGATGGAGTCTGCGCGCGGGGTGGAGACGATGACTGGGCAAGTGGGGCCTGGCGTTCAGTGAGAGAGAGAGATACGGGGTGGGTTCCAATCGTCAGCGTCGGCGCGGGTTAACAACGTGGTGCGAAACATTTTCTGCGGGGTGGAGAGTTGTTGGGCTAGCTGGGCTGGGTTGGGTTAGTTTAGCCAGTTTTTTTATTTTTTCTCCCTTTATCTTTTTCTTATTTGATTTTCTGGTTTGAATTCCAATGCCCAAATCAATTATGTTTCAAATGAAATTTTCTCCAAACTTTTTTTTGTGTTTCTTGTATCCTGAGGTGTGTAAAACATCTATTCACACTCAAATTCAAATTGGGTTTGAAAAATAAGTTTAAAACTATGATTTAATTAAATGATTATAATAGGCATAAGAATGGTTTTCCTTTCATAATTTGTTTTGAAAACTTTGATCAAGTTTTTGGAAATACCAATTAACTCTAAGTTAAAATCTTTCTAGTTTAAAACAAATAATCTCATACTAGAGAGTAGTAGTGGCCATTGCCTTGTTTACATAAAATAATAGACATTCAAATGCTTCTGTTTTTGAAATAATATTTGAAAATGATCCTAAAATGATTTTGAATGCATGAATGATATGCAAGCTTTGAAATCATGAGTTTTGGGATGTTACACTCAGTTAGAGATAAATCTGGCTTTTTGCAAAACAACATAGAGCTTAGCATTCCTACTCAAACCATTTACCGGTTAGTGTTAGTTCGCGAGTACTTAAAGAGTACTCATGGCTTTGTCCATGGCTATTCCCGTGGCCAGACTATGAAGATGACTGTCAGGAGGATGGACCGCATGAAGGTTACGACAACTAGGATCATCTCCCATCGTCAGCATTGCATGTGACCATGAAGATGGAGTCTCGCCCATGCTATCGTTATTATATTATTCCGCTGCTTTGATTTTACTAAGACTGGATAATGAGATCCTTTATTTGTTGTAAGACATTATGTATGGTTTATAATGGATGATGTACTGTGATATCCAATCTGTTATGTCTCGCAAAAATGGTAATCCTGGGATTGCGATGTATGGCATAACAGGCATCTGGGATTAAAAATCCGGGTGTTGACAAGTTGGTATCAGATCCATCCTAACCATAGGAGACCCTAGTTAGAAGGGGAGCTTGAATCAAAAACTTAGTTTCGAAACAAAAGAAGTGAGTATTTATGAAAACCTATTATCATTCTTATCACTTAGATTATTTCATGAAAATTCATGTTCCGCAAAAATTCTTGCAAACTTACATAAAATTTGACACACTTGATCACTCTACTAACTTACTCATCCTACATTATTATAGATGGACGTGAAGTATAGCAAGTTCTATCAGTTGGTAAATGGAGGAGATCTCATCTTTGAGTGTGACTTGGACCAGCTTTCGAAACTTCTAGAGCGTCTGCATCCCGAGTTCTTTAGAGCTCAGCTGAACGATCAGGAAGGAGGAGAATTGCCATGGCTAATTTTTGCAAGTCTTAGAGGGAAGATTTAAGCCCCCACCTCATAGGGAGTCTAGTTCACCTTAAGGGAGAACAACTGGCTTGATGGACTTGTCAGGGCCATGCAGGAAGCTCTTGCCCGTCTGTGTGGGCAGAGTATCAATCAGATCAAGGGTACCCGCTTTGAGTTCTATCCAAGGTTTGATGTTATGGGACAGCCACTGGAGGCACCATATCACCCTGAGCTGAAGCATCAAGTGGACCACCTCAGCTTCATGATGTATGACCGGCAGAAGGAGTTGGACAATGCCCGTTCCTACGCCAACCACAACTACCCCATCTCAGTCAAGAAGGACCAGACCATTGCCATGCTGGTGAAGGATCGCCAGTCTCGTTGCCGCCAGCTTAACAAGAAGGAGCACATCATTGCCCGCCTTCATCACAGGATAACCGACTTGGAGGAGAACATCCACGAGAGGTACATGCAGCTTGAGGAGATGGAGAATGCAAGGGAATATATCCATGGAGACCCTACTATTATCTCAATGACGATGACGACTTTCTGGAGGATCAAGCCATGGACTTCTTCACCGATGAGGATGACTTCGCCTTCATTGATGATGATGATGATGATGATGATGAAGCCACCGATTCCGAGGAGTAGTAGAACTTGAGCACTAAAGTTAGGGAAGTTGTATCCGGTCCCACCGTATCGTAGTTCCATAGAATGGTTCTTAAAACCATATGTTTCCTTGTTGTGGTGTGTGTTTGTATTGTGTGCTATGAATGAATGAATGAATGAAAAGCAAGTTGCTAGAAAAATTTTAGTCAAACTCAAAATTCAAAAACTTTTCAAAAACAAAACCCATGAACCTTAGAAATTTCCCTCTTTTCTCATGATATATCTCAATCTTCAGATGCCTCGCGGAGGAAGCAGTTCATCCCCGGACCCCATGATGCAAATCTTGCAAATGTTGGTTTCAGACCATGAAGCTGAAAGAGCCGAACGTCAAGCCAACTTAACCACCCTTCAACACATAGCTCAGATGGCCAAAAACAATCAAGGCCATGGACACCAGGACAACCATGGATCCAAGCTCAAGAACTTTTAGAATACCAATCCACCCGTCTTTATTAAGTCTAAAGAGCCCTTATATGCATATGATTAGCTGCAAACCATGGAAAACAACTTAGAAGTTGCAGGAGTGGAGGCCAACGAGAAAGTACTGTTTTTCACCCACTATCTGGTAGGAGATACAAGAGCTTGGTGGAACAACGTTCATGCCATGACTGGAGGACAAATGATGACTTGGGATGAATTAAAACTCAAGTTTAGCAGAACCCATGTGCCACCGGGTTTGATCAAGAGGATGAGAGATGAATTCAGAGAATTGAAGCTAGGGAGGATGACCATAGTTGAGTACCGTGACAAATTTCTGTCCTTAGCTAGATATGCACCGGATGAGATTGACACTGAAGCCAAGAAGAAGGAGAGATTCTTGAATGGTCTGCATGATGAGATGCAGATGGTATTGGTCAACATTCCATTTGCTGACATTGAAGCCTTAGTGGATTCTGCCATTCAGATGGAAGGCAAGATCAACCAAGCCAATGAGAACCGCAAGCGTAGAATGATGAATAACCCAGGAACCCACCATACCCCAAAGTATCGCCCCAACCTGTCTCTAGGATTTGCCCCTAGAAACAATAGACCCCAGATGAACCGTCCAACCTATCCCAGTCGTGGAGGACGAAACCCAAGGCCCGGAGGAAATCACAAAAACAACCCCGGCAACCCTAGAAATTTCAATCATGCACCGCCAAAGTTAAACAACAACAATGTCGCCAACAACACCAATACTGCCCCGAGAACTGGAAGCAATGTTGTGCCTATTGCAGGAAAGGACAAGTCTCAGGTGACTTGTTATGAATGTGAAACCAAGGGTCACTATTCCAATGAGTGCCACAAGAAGATTGCAGCAGCCCCCAATGTGAATACCCCGGCTTAGCAGCAGCGTCGTGTTCAGCCTGGAAGAAGATTTGCCCCAGGGAATTCGCTCAGCCGCAACGGTCGTCTGTTTCTCATGAATGCTGAAGAAGCCCAAGAAGCGCCAGATGTCATGCTGGGTATGTTTTCTGTTAACTCAGTACTTGCAAGAGTGCTGTTTGATTCTGGAGCATCGCACTCGTTTGTTACTGAAGAATTTGCATGCACTAGTAAGATTCAACCAACAAAATTTAAGCATGTAATGATAGTTCAAATACCTGGTTCAACCACCAAAGCTAGACAAATCTGTAAGGCCGTACCTATCAGAATCCATGGCATAGACTTTTATGCTAATCTAATAGTACTTGAAACAAAAGGTTTGGAAGTAGTACTAGGAATGGATTGGATGTCGAAACATAAAGAATTAATCAACTATGCCAAGAAAGCCATAACCATGACCAGTATAACCGGAATATCAGTAGAGCATGTATCTGAAACCTTGCCCCGTCAATTCAAGTGCAACAAGAGTCTAGCCCAACCCACCATTCACCAAGTCATAGTAGTCTGTGAATACCCTGATGTATTTCCAGATGTTTTGCCCGGTATGCCCCCAGATCGGGATATCGAGTTTATCATTGAACTAATCCCTGGAACCGGACCCATAGCCCAGAGACCGTATAGATGAACCCATCTGAATTATTGGAGCTGAAGAAGCAACTGGATGCTATGCTGGAGATAGGACTGATTCAACCAAGTGCTTCTCCATGGAGATCACCTATCTTGTTCGTGGATAAGAATGATGGAGGTAACCGTTTGTGTACGGATTATCGGAAGCTGAATGATGTCACCATCAAGAACAAGTACCCACTGCCGAAGATAGAAGACCTGTTTGACCAGTTGACCGGTGCCAAAGTTTTTCTAAGCTTGATCTTAGAACTGGTTATCATCAACTCAAGATTCGCGCGGAGGATATTCCAAAGACCGCCTTTACCACCAGATATTGATTGTATGAGTACATTGTCATGTCTTTTGGATTAACCAATGCCCCCGCTTATTTCATGAATCTCATGAATAACATTTTTATGGACTTCCTGGATAAGTTTGTCGTTGTTTTTATCGATGACATTCTGATCTATTCCAAATCAGAAGAGGAACATGAGCTACACCTAAGGACCATCCTTGGAACCCTTAGGGAGCATCAGTTGTATGCCCAGTTTAGCAAATGTGAATTCTGGTTACAAGAAGTAGGATTCCTCGGACATATTGTGTCAGCCAGAGGAATTCCCGTTGACCCTGCAAAGGTTAGGGATGTTGAAGAATGGCAAGCCCCAACCACCCAAACCCAAGTTCGTGCATTTCTCGGAATAGCGGGATATTACCGCAAGTTTGTAGAAGGATTCTCGAGCATCACAAGACCCATGAACCAATTGTTGAAGAAAGATAAGAAGTTTGAATGGACGGACAAATGTGAAGCAAGTTTTCAAGAACTTAAGAAGATATTGATCTCAGCCCCAATCTTGATCATGCCAGATATCACGAAGCCTTTTGATGTATATTGTGACGCATCCAAGATCGGCCTCGTATGTGTGCTTATGCAAGAAGGCAAGGTCATATCATATCTATACCGATAACTGAAGCAACATGAGCAGAATTATCCTACCCATGATCTTGAACTAGCAGCCATAGTTTTAGCCTTGAAGACATGCCGGCGTTACCTTATGGGTAACCATTGTGAGATTTATTCGGATCACAAGAGCCTAAAGTACATTTTCACTCAGAAGGAGCTGAATATGAGGGAAAGGTGATGGATAGAGTTAATGAAGGACTATGATCTGGACATCTACTATCACCCTGGTAAATCCAATGTGGTAGCAGATGCCCTTAGTAGATTGCTGTGTCGATTGAACTCTATGATTCTGAAGGAACAACAAAGTTTGCACAAGGAGTTGGAAGATTTTAGAATGGAACTAGTAAGTGAAGGATTTTTGGCTAGCATAGAACTTCAACCTACTTTGATCAGTCAGATCAAGGAGGCACAGAAAGGAAATGCTAGTATCGACGGAATCAAATGTCGCATCGGTACAGGCAAACTACCCAGATTCACTGAAGATGAAGAAGGAGTTTTGTGGTACAAAGGACGTATTTGTGTGCCAACAGATTCAGAATTGAAAGAAGCTATTTTGAAAGAGTCCCATGATACTCTTTATTCTATCCACCCAGAGGAACAAAGATGTATCAGGATTTGAAGGAGCAATTTTGGTGGCATAAGATGAAGAGAGAAATCGGAAGCTACTTACCCAAGTGTGATATTTGTCAGAGAGTCAAGGAGGGACATCAGAGACCCGCAGGAATGTTGCAACCATTGCAGATTCTAGAATGGAAATGGGATTCAGTTGGAACGGATTTTATCACCAGTTTTCCTACATCTAGTAGGGGAATGACTCTATTTGGGTCATAGTAGATAGTCTGTCCAAAGTTGCCCATTTCTTACCTGTCAAGACCACCTATCAAAGTTCAATGCTAGAAGAGTTGTACATTGCTAGAGTCGTTAGTTTGCACGGAGCCCCAAGAACATTGTATCGGATCGAGGAACCTAGTTTACCTCGAGATTTTGGAAGAAAGTCCAAGAAGGATTAGTAACCCGACTATATTTCAGCACAGCTTATCACCCTCTCAGACCGATGGACAAACTAAGCGAGTAAATCAAATACACGAAGATATGTTGAGAGCCTGCATGTTAGAATATGGAACTAAATGGGAAGATTGTCTACTGTTCGCAGAATTTTCATACAACAACAGTTATCAAGATAGTTTGAAGATGGCCCCATTTGAATTCATGTATGGAAGGAAGTGTCGTACCCCTTTGAATTGGTTATAAGTAGGAGAGAGTCGGATTTTTGGACCCGGCATCTTACGAGAACCAGAAGATAAAGTTCACAAGATCTGTGAGCACCTCAAGACCTCTCAATCCAGACAGAAGAGTTATGCCCACAAGAGACGTCGAGACCTCTCCTTTAATATCGGGGATTTTGTGTATCTCAAAGTGTCACCTTTGAAAGGAATGCAACGTTTCCATCTCAAAGGAAAGTTAGCCCCCACATATATCGGACCCTTAAAGATTTTGAATCGTCGAGGAGAAGTATCATATCAGCTGGAACTGCTAGAGGAGATGTCAGCCGTGCATAATGTGTTCTATATATTGTTACTTCACAAATGCGTCGAAGTCCTGGAGAAGACTGAAGTTTTCAAGAATATTGATCACCGAACCATAGAGATCAACGATGACCTAACATATCCCTAAGTACCCATCCATATTTTGGAGGAAGCTTTCAGAACCACCAGGACCCGGAGTATCAAGTTTCTCAAGATAGAGTGGAGTAACCACACTGAAGAAGAAGCTACCTGGGAGCGAGAAGACAACATTAGGACGGAGTTTCCCGATCTCTTTAAATCCTAGTTTTCTTTTTCTCAAATCTCGGGACGAGATTTTGTTTAAGGAGGGAAGGTTTGTAACATCCCAAAAAAATTAATCAAGTTTATCAATTCCAGTCACCCAAATTTAGGGTTAACAAAAACTTTGTGAATTAAAATCCATATGAATGCATGTGTGTATGTGATGATTGCATGAATGTTTGAATGGACTTGTTTGATTGTTATGAATGGAAAGGATTGGTTTAAAGATGAAAAAAAACATCATCTAAATCAATTCCAAGCAGAATAATATCAATAGAAATTCAAAAACAAACAAAATAAGCAAATGGTCATTTTTGCCAATCTTGCTCACTAGACCACTTTGAGTGTTTCTAGTCCAAGATTTAAAACAGAAACAAATCTATTTCTTTTCACCCCTTGCTACAACAAGTGAAAGTGAAACCAAGCCCACCTTGCAAACCCACAAAAACATTTGGCAACCTTATTCAAATGACATTAGAAATTTGAATCTAGTTCATATGGGAAGATCACCATTTCTCAGAACCCAACCAAACCAGTGCACCTTGACAAATCCAAGCAACCAGAGACTACCTAGTATGTGACCATTTCATCCACCAAGTTTTAACCCAAAATTCAAATTTGAATTTCTTGCGGCCATTTCATCAAACACTTGGAGACAGAAAATCAAATTGGCCAAACTTCACTGTTTTCAGCAGTAATTTGGCTAAGCATTGTTCACCATTGATCACACTTGTCTCCCCCAGTACCAACCAATGCTTTGAACCCACCTAGCCCCTACCCAAGGCACCATGTCGTGCCAACCCGAGAGAACCCTTGCCATCTGACCATGGCTAGCTAGCCAGAGAAAGCGCCAAGCCTAGCCACCATGTCCAGGACGCACGTCACCGTCCACCGCCACCCCCTGTCCATCCCTCGAGCCCTGCTAGCCACTGGACCACCCAGAACGCACGCGCCCATTTCTCTGCGGCCATGTCCAGAGCGCGCCAGAGCGCCGCGCTCGACACGCTCGCACAGACCGCGCCCCACCTTCGCCGCCCGCGTACGTGATCACCACCGCCCCAGGAACCTCCCAGACAACCGCGTTCGCCGCCGCGCGACCCGTAACCGTTGTGCGCCATTAAAACTGCCATTGGTGCTGCCCAGAGCTTCAACGCGTTCCAATCAAATCGCACCGCCCCTTACCGCACCATCAAGACGTTGAGATTCACCGGGAGACAGCGCACCGTCCCCTACCTTCGTCCATGCCCATAGCTAACTGTGAAGCCGACCCCGACGAGCTCATCCTGCACCCTTCGGTTCCCTCGTCGCACTATAAATAGAGGCCTTCCCCGTTTGATTTCTCCACACCATTCCACTGCCCACCTCTCACTGATCATGCCCACATCTTCCCGGAGCAAGGCGAGTGCAGCATCGCCGGAATTTTGCCGGAGCTTGCCGCTACTTGAGGATAAGGGTGCCGTCGATTAGAGCCAACCCAGGAGGAGCCACCAGTACCAGGAGAATCGCCTTTGTCGACTTTGTCGTTCGCCCCCATCACCGACCATTGCCTGAGCCCCGGTGAGCCGCCACTGAACCCCACTGGCCGCGTTAGGGTTCATGCTCTTCGTGCTCTATTCAGACATTGACGATGACCCTTAGAAAAGTATTAGCATCGTACCCCTTCACACCCGGAAGTCCCACTGACGGGTAGGGACAACCACTTCACCCGCCCGCGCGCATGCTGAGCGCAGTGGGCCGGCCCAGTTAGCATTCCCGCGCAACCCAGTAGTTTAAATTTAGATTTTTCATTTTAGTTTCAAACCTAGTTTTGTCTGTTAATTCAAAATTCAATCCAGGGAGTTTCACTGAACCAAACTTCATGAAACCAATTTTTTTAGAAGGTATTAAAATTATTAATCCAAGACCGTTGGATTCAAACCATTTGAAATTACAGATCACCTATAGTAAAAATAACAATGCATAGACTTTTCTAGATTCAAACATTTTTCAAAAATCAACCATAAATTTTTTTGAGTTGATTCCAACTCTCAAAAATCACATTTGATAAGACCTTTCTGAATATATAAAAATATCTAGGTTTACTTGCATTAATAATGGACAAGTAATAAAAGAATGCCCCATAGGCATTTCTAGTCACTTTAATTAATTAAAATAAAAAGATTAAACCTTATTAAATTGTGACACCACTTTAAATCACATTCCCAAGTACTGAAATATGTGGTGATGACATGTGTCAACATGATCCCATGTTTTAGATGGAGAATATTAAATCTTAAGTAGTTTTTCAATGACTAGAAATTACTTTGCTAAAAGAAAATAAATGAAACTAGTGCCTTAATCTTTGTGATGATTGTGATGATGCAAAATCATCTAGTGAAAACCATGTGTGATAAATAGACTTAGTTAAGTATTGTTTGGTGATTGTGTACCTCGTATTTATTTATAGACGCTAGTTTCAACCAAGGATACGAAGAGGAAGGAGATTACTACGAGGAAAAAGCCGAGGAGAACTTCAACCACTGCTCTGCACAAGGCAAGCTTACACTTGCAACTTGGCAAGCCTAACACTACAAGTGGATTATGCAAACTAGATGTATTAGGCATATGTGATTATATCCCCCTTTTATTACACCAAATCCCAATTTTACTTACAAGCTTGTTTATTTTTATTTCTTTATCAAAGCTCTTTATTACTTTTACTTAGTGACTTGTAAGTTTTGGAAAGATATTAAAGGTAGCATAAAGAGCATAAAAATTGGCCTAAGTTAGATAGATCTTGATGTCATCCCGAGGCATGAGATTGAACTTAGATAAGTCACACTTGTTTACCACCCCTCATTAGTGTTTACCCCCAACTTTAGTGGCTAGTGCTAAGCATAAAACTTGATCACTTTAGATGGGAATACTTGGTGGAGATGATTATGAAAACCTTAAAATGATGAGTCATTCTAATGAAATGTTTTGACATGTTTTCTTGAACACTAGATGATTTTGATGATGAAAATGTTGAGGCATGAGCCTTATCCCTTTATACAACTGATGGTTATCTGGATGCGATACCATTCCAATTTTACCGTACAACCACAATACCAAAATTTGGGTAGGGCTTGACTAGAATTTTATACACCTTAGTATGGGTTCCCTTGCGACCGATGTTTGAGATGAGGCTACCTCATGAAGATTGACTACCTGTGGAGTTCCCAAGATGACAGATGGTCATGGTTGGGAGGCCAAACTCATAGGAGAGGTTCCTATACTAGGGTGTGTAATTGAAAGGTTAGGATTGATTATCCGCATACTGATTATGGTGAATTCAGGATTGTTCCTGACGGATGTATCGAATATAGTGGTTAAAGTGTACCACCTCTACAGAGTGTCAAACTATTCGAATAGCCATGTCCACGGTTATGGGCAGTTGGAGTGGCCATACTGTTCCGTCATCAGATGTTTTCAAAATGAGTTGTGAAATGAATAATGACTTGACTTGACCACAACAGGGTTGTGAAAGTGAAATCTAAGTTTCCCCTTAGGTGTCATAAAACCTTAAACTAGTTTTCTTTGCTTCTAAACTCAATTAGAGATAAATCTAGATTTTTGCAAAACAACATAGAGCTTAGCATTCCTACTCAAACCATTTGCCGGTTTTATACCCATGACTACATGGGTATAGGTATGGTATTGCTCTACTCTGCCCATACCGTGCCCATTGCCATCCTTACTGAATTGTCGTGCAGTGCTAGGCCACGGGCCCTGGCGTGTTCGATCATGAGGAAGAAGAGGTGTTGGCTGGACCCGAAGCTTGCGTCCATGAGTGTATAGGAGGGGTGGCGCACCACGCGCAGCGTGGGGAAGGCGGATGTGCACATTGAAGGGCTTCATCGAGGAAGGAGCTGAGGCAGAGGGAGTTCTGCTGGGTGGTGAGCTCTAACAATGGAGCGAGGTCGCCTTAGGGAGATAGAAGCAAAGGGAAGGCGAAAACACGCTCCGATGAGGTGGGGGTCGGGGCTCTCTTGCGTTGGGGAATGAACAGAGGAGGACGACAGGGTACGTGGGGCAGGATCGATGGGTGTGCGTCTGTGTGTGGTGTGAGTGTGTGTGCGTCTGGGTAGGAAGGATTAGGTCGCACGTGGCCTTGGGCCAGGGGTTAGAGCATCCCCATTCGTTGGGCGAACCTAGGCCGAAATCCAGACCAAATTTTGGCCGGAGGGAACTTGATTTCGGCCTGGGAACGCCGAGTTTCCCACTCGCGTTTCCAGGCCGAGTTCCCTCGTTTGGGCTAAATTTCAGACGAGTTTGCAAATTAAGGCAAATCTCATTAAAGATGGGGGAATATAGGCGGATTACATTGAATTTAAACTAGATAATAAACTAAAACATTAAAAAAGGACGCCGCTAAAGGGTTCGCAACATACAAAACCAAAAAATCCTACGATGGGAACTAAGTACCAAGATCTATCTACTAGATACAAGCAACGGGTGGATATACATCCATAGAATACATACCCTCGAAGACCGAATAGTGTTAACGAGGTTGTACTCGTGGATGATGTAGTCGAACTCTTGTTGATCTCAAGATCGTGATGAAGTCCATCTGGTCCAGCCGGTCCAGCACCATCAAGTCCAGCACCACAAAGCAGTGATACATCCGTGATCGCACACACGTCCGGGTACCCCGAAAACCTCCACGCCCTCGCTCCAGCGAAGCAGTGGAAGCAACAAATCCTTCCTGAAAAGGTCACCGGGAACATGTATCTCGCTGATCCGAGACCATGGGGAAAATCTAAAAGGGGGAGAGAGATCCTTCACGAGGAGGTGTGCTTTGAGAGGAGGAGGGAGTCCTTTTATAGGGAGAGGGGGAGCACCCAAGGGGCATGGCACCCAGCCCATGGTGGCTGCCCCACCTCTTCCACATTCATGTAGGTGGAGCTCCCAATCAAAATGAAAAGCCTCCACTCACATAAACATGCCTCCACTCAAAAATCCACTGACATGCATTAAATTTCCACCAAATTTAATACAAGCTCTCATTTAAATAAAACTATTTTATTTATTTATTCAGAACTTTTTTAATTACTCTAATTAACAAACATTCACATAATACCCCTTATAAAATTTCAATTTCACATGCAGAACTAGTTTTAGCAATTTCAACCGAAACAATTCCAGTCTCTAGTGAAATAAATTCATGCGCTTTCCTTTTTCTTTCTCTGGCATATTATTTGCTCCAAATGGTGTTGATATCCCTTAAGTTTATCACCCTACGGTTCGCGAATAATGTATACATGATCGAGACCCCTCTCCGATCAATAATCAGCATGAGACACGGAGATCATCAGACTCGACGGCATATTCAACGATGACTTCTGTGATCGTGTGAACCTTATACGCATGTAACTCAATCCCTTTGTCTCGTGATATATTACATGTCCGAGATTCGATCATCGATATCTCCATACCTAGTTTGATCTCATTATCAACTTGTACTCTTTTCTTGTTCCCGTGATATAACATTTTAGTGATCAAATCACTTGCTTGCAAGATAACTAATGTGATATCACCGAGAGGGCCTAGAGTATATCTCTCCGTCATCGGGAACAAATTCCACTCTTGATCCATGAGCCTCAACATAACACCTTCGTAGCATTGAACCCATCTTTATAGTTACCCTGTTACAGTGTGACGTTTGATGTTATCAAGATACTCTTCTGGTGTTAGTGATTGACATGATCTCATGGTCTAAGGACTAAGATTACTTCGTATGATGTTACAGCAATATAAACACAATGACTTTGATCGTAATGCTATACTTCAGATGAATGTTCATCACACCATTCCAATAATGTTGTGACCTCGTTATTAACAACATCCAATGTCCATGATCAGGAAATCTTTGATCATCTTGTTAATCAACGCGCTAGTTTATAAGAGAGGCATAACAAGGAACTTTTTTTGTTTATTAAACACAAATGTATTAACTTTTCCGTATTAATAAAATTATAGCATGCAATATAAACATTTATCATAAATAAGGAATACAATAATAACCACTTTATTATTGCCTCTCAGGCATATTCCCTTCAGTCTCCCACTTGCACTAGAGACAATAATCTAGTTTAGAAACTTTGTGTATTGAACACCTATGGCTTTCTGGTGGTCCATATACGCAACTACAAGTGGTTAAAATAATCTACGGATCTGACGCTTTCAGGTCCGTGTGTATTTGCATGTCTTTGCGTCTCCACACATCACTCATTTCTCTAATGAGATGGCATCGTATAAATTTTGTCTTTTGGTGAGACCTTTAGTTCCTTGGGGTTAAAACATGTCGATACTATTGTCGTACAATATATATTTAGTGTTAGCCCGTTGCGAACCACACCTTAGTTTGATAACAAACTACTTTACGCAAATTCCCTCCTTTGCTGCTACTATAGCATTCATATACTTAGCCTTTTGTTGTAGTATCTGTCACAATGTCTTAACTTTGGAATTCATCCAAATCCATCATGGAATCTCCTTTCCATTACATTGTGCCACCCATAGTTTAAATTGAGATCAATTTAATTTGTATCTTGTGACAAAACTAGTATCATTTTTCAATGAACTATTTGTCTCTTATACAAATGGAATATATTCTTAATTCTTCCAAAAGATTATAAGAATATCCTTACTATCGTCCAATGATTATTTTATGATTCATTCTGGTGTATGCTCATAATACTTAGAGCATAGGACATATCTGGATGTGTATATATCATGGTATGATTAATCAAAACATTCTTGTTATTTCACTCATCAAGTGTCAAAGCACTTGAATCTTGTTTCACTTATCAAGTGTCGATACACTTGGATCTTGATTCAATTCTTTTCCATGCGACAAGATCCTTTTGTCGTTGTTTCTATATTGAACCCCTTCAATATCTCATATATGTACATTTGGCATGACCATATTAGCGTCTATCCATGTAAACATTGATGCTAAATATTCATGTTTTGCCTAAGTCTTTCATCGAAATGAAATTCTTAACCTTTGTCAATAAAATATACATCATTTCCAATCAACAAGATGTCCTCCACATAATGTATTAGAAATATGTCTCGGCGCTCCCACTTAATTTCTTGCAAATGCAAGCATCTTCATCGTATCCAGGTGAAAACTCCTTTAATAGTTTCATCACGGTGAAGATTCCAACTCCGCGATGCTTACTTCAACTATTGAAGTTTGCATGCCCTTTTTAGCATCGTTTGAATTAACAAAACCCTTTGGATCGTGTCATGCACACGTCCTAGGTAACCATTCTTTTAGAAGAACTTTGTTTTGTTTATTCATCTACCATATACCAAATTATATGTAGTGGTTGGTACTTTAATCCGTCCAGACTAAATATCGCTATGAAAGATTAAATCTTGTCATAGTCAACTCCTTGAACATTGTCCTAAAAAACTTTACGACATGTCGACTATTTCATAGATGTGAAACATCCATGTCTATTTCTTTATAGATCCAAATACGACCGATAGGTTTTGACACCTTTCCGGAGGGTCTTCCAAGTTCAGAAAACTTGATTTCTCGTGTATGGAACTATCAAGGATTTTATGGCTTCAAGCGATTTGACAGAGTCAGGGCCCATCATCGCTTCTTTGCATGTAGTCGGTTCATCATTGTCAAACAGCAATGATTTACTCTCAAATTTCAGCATTTGATTGTTTATCTGATCTACTTGCTTTAATAGGAACTAACACCTCCATGACCACAACCTTTGAGGCACGTGAGCCATGAGCATTATGGCTACCTCCGGAATGTTTTCCGGCGCTGCGCAACTCAGCACATATATCTAAGGTTCGTTAACCTTATCAAAGTTCTATTCTCCTCCCTATTAACTTTTGCGAAAAATTCCTTTTTCAAGAAATTTCACGTTCCAAGCGATAAACCCTTTTGTCCTTGGTGTTACGGACGAATACCCAATGGTTATTCGAAATAACCTACATGCTCATCCGACTTTGGTTGCAAACATCTTACTTATGCTTAGTATACCAAAATTTAAGAAATGACAACTTGGGTTTTACCCCAAACCATCACTTACATGGTGTCATTTCAACGGATCAAGATGGAGCTCTTTTCAGCCTAAAAGCAGTAGTCTCTAAAGCTTTTAATCTTTTAAAACAAAATGGCAGTTTTATAAATAACACCTTTGATCCAACCATGTCAAACAAGGTTTCATTACAAATTTCAAACACTCCATATTCCTATGGTGTTTTCCTAAACTTGCAACTCAAATAAATCCCTTTATGATAAAATCATAAATCATTTACTTTCTTGTTACACTTGCAACTCAAATAAATCCCTTTATGATAAAATCATAAATCATTTATTTCCTTGTTACAATGATTTTCCACTTCATCATGAAAGTCTTTGAACATTTTCAAATATTTCATACTTCCTTCTCATTAAGTGAATATTCACTCAAATTTCCGAAGAAAGCATATGAAGTTGAAATCCATCGCTTACGACTACACATAATGGACTACATACATCGGTATGTATAAATTCCAATAATTTAGTCGATCGTTCTTCTTTGGCCATGGAACGAAGTTTCTATTGGGGATATACTTTCCGAGTATACCCACTGGACTCGCTGACCAGGGTGGCCCACCAATGGGTTAGAGCTTTGCTTCACGGGAGGCCCAGTCAGAGAAAGAGGAGGAGCCAGTTCCGGCTATGACAAGGCCCAGAGGAGTTACCGACTTAGGCCTGTAGTATTACTTGTAGTCCAAGTTGTATCTAGTTACCGACTCTGTAACATAGACAAATAGGTATATCCTATAACCATATGCCCCGGTGACTATATAAACCGGCCCTATGGGAGCCTTTAGGGCACACACAACCACAATTAACGCGCACAGGCGAACCTCTCTTGTAATTCGATGTAACATCCGGCTTACGCCAATATATTACTGGGTTGCTGGCAGGGGTAGGATCCGATCACCGCAGTCGATCTGAACCTTGGTAAACTTGTTCTCACCGCTCCTAGAACATCCTACGTCTCACACCCCATCCTTCCAATGCCACTAGGAACCCCTATGGCGTACTTGTCGATAATCCGACTAACCTTTGGAAGATCTTCCAGGCGGAGTCTGTGCATGCAGGAATCGATGAAACAATCGCCATGGGTCTCGTGGTCTACGCCAGTGGCGTCCCTCTCGTTCTTCTTGATGAGACCTAGATTCTTGCTTCGAAACCCGTGACGACCTACACGATCATGTCCATTGGCGAGATCGACATATATCTCGGTTTTGCTGAACCCGCCCAACCCACGCTTGAGGTGATGACCATGGCAGAAGAAAAAACTGTATCTACTATGTCCGTAGAGGCGGAAGAGTTCAAGGTCCCAGAGAAAATCAAACCCACCCAGCCCACTCATGTAGTAGAAGAAGAGGTGGAAGAAAAATCCGGATGTGATCTCCCTGACGAGATCGGATACACGGATGAGGAATATATCTGCTACGGCTCCATCCTACCGGACATCGTAGCAGAAAAACTACCCTTGAAGCATAGGATAAAGGAGATGATGAAACGCCCCTACATTGATTACGAAGCAATCGCCGATATCAAGGAGAACTTTCAGATGGAGGAGGCGGAAACCCAGTTTTGGTACTACCTCAAGAAAATGAACAAGAAGAAGCACTATTTCGTGTACCATATAAGCATTGGATCTGACTCTATCGATGCTGGAGCTGGTAACGACTCGGTCTTAGACGCAATCGAAGAAAACGCCAACTCGCCTGGATCCCCTCAAGAGCCAATTACGTCGTAGGAACTTCGAGACTTTGACAAAGAGATGGAGGAGTATGAACAAGAGCACATCTCCAAGAATGCGCAAGGTGAGCCGGAAAATCCTCCTAATCCATATGATAGCATGGATGAAAGATACACCTCGCAGGATGATATGGATACCGGAGATTCCTCCGAGGTCCACCAGCCAACCATGACGGAAAGTACTGATGGAAGTTTATCCCCCGGTACCGGACCGAAAGTTGTCTTTGCCACTGGTACGCACATTAAGGCTACTAGGCAGTCGAAGAAGAAGAAGAATAAAAATCTGACACCGGCAGAGCCGGACGTCGAGGAAACCAACAAAGAAAAGGGCTGAGGATCCGGAAAAGCATCATCTATTTATACTCGAAGAGGTCGCGCGCATCATCGAGATGAGGCAGCAGTTACACAGTGATCCTGCCAAATATCAGTCAGATTTCAAGTGACACCCAAACAAGACAAGGGGAGGTCCGTTTCTTTCTAACAAGAACTCGGATATCCACAAAGATTTATTTGACAAAAAAGATGTTGAGAAGATCGGAGTCTACAGCACGCCGTTGGAAAACGCTGCTGCAGCTCGAGCCATCCTCACCAACAATCCTTCTCCACAGCAGGTCCAACAGTGCGTTGCGTTGTTGGACAAAGGATTAAAGCAGTAGAAAACGTTCGCGTCATTTAGTGGAAAACTGGCCTCAAAATCCGAGTTTTGCCACACTGGCGCTGACCAAAGCGAGGCTTCGCAAGGATACGAATCAATGCTATCTTCCCCGTGGAGAAGAAGATAATTCAAGAACCGGCTCAAATGGCCACTCTCGTCGGCCAGCACGTGATGCGTCCGAAGAAGCCATCAGGGCAATGGTTCCTTATCATCACCATCGTCGGCAAAACAACCGCTATAGAGAAGACCCGAAAACACGCTGCTAGCGAGAGGAACAAGATCGGCTAAGTATGCCACCACCGAGCTATCCGGCTGGCAATGCCAAACGAAGAGATGATCCGGATCGTCCTGAATCATGTAGGGACGGTGCCCAAAGAAACAGGCATCGGATTCAGCATAATGAGGCTCCACCGCCACCACCACGTAATCCATCTGGAAATAATCCACCAGGGCCACCATCGCCTCCTAGCAGTGACCATGAAGGATCCAAACGCAGCCATGGAAGCCGCAGGGGCGGAGGCGGTACCAGGAAATCAAGAAGACCATCAATCCGTCCAAGATGCCCGCTACAAAGAACGAGGTGCTGAAGCCAAGTTTGTAGTTCAAGGTGTCGGAAGAGACAAAGAAAACATCGCAGAAGGAAGATGATCCCTCCAAGACGACGAACATAGGTGTAGGCCTAGGCCATGCATAGGAAAGCACGCTCGTCGAGTTCCTCAAAGCCAATAGTGATATCTTCGCATGGCAGCCTTCTGACATGACCGGAGTACCTAGGGAACTTCTCGAGCACTCTCTTAATGTGTACCCTGACGCTAAACCCATCAAACAGTCCTTACAACGGTTTGATGATGAAAAGCGCAAAGCAATAGCCCTAGGAATTAGCCCGACTAGAATTAGCGGATTTTATAACAGAGGTCATCCATACAGATTGGGTGGAAAATCATGTACTCATCCCTAAAAAGGACACCATTGATTTAAGGATGTGAGTTGATTATACCGCTTTGAACAAGGCATGCCCAAAAGATCTGTTTCCTTTGCCAAGAATCGATCAAGTTATCGACTCAACGGCAGGGTCGGAACTACTCCGTTTTCTCGATGCATATTTGGATATCACCAAATACCGATGAAAAAATCGGATAAAATTAAGACGTCTTTCGTCACTCCTTTGGGAACCTTCTTCTACAAAACTATGCCTTTTGACTTAAAGAACGTAGGAGCTACTTATCAACGTACTATGCAACGTTGTCTCAACGACCAAATCGGACGCAACGTCCATGTATTCATAGACAACATAGCAGTTATATCCAAAAAGAAAGAAACTTTAATTTCCGACTTGGATGAAACATTTGCTAGTGTATGAAAATTCAATTTGATGTCAAATCTGAAGCAGTGTTTCTTTGGAATTCCAGCCGGAAATTGTTAGGTTTCATCGTCTTAGAGCAAGGCATAGAGGTAAACCGAGAAAAAATCAAGGCTATTTTAAACATTACCAGGCCGACTCGCCTGAAGGACGTACCGCATCTCACTTATTGCATTGCAGCGGTGAGTCGGTTCGTCAGCCGGCTCGGAGAAAGAGCGGCACCTTTGTACAAACTCTTGAAGAAAACCGAAAAATTTCTCTGGACTCAGGAAGATGAAACTGCCCTGCAAACTTTGAAAGATCTACTTTCAAACCCACCAGTTCTCGCAGCGCCAAAACCTCAGGAACCTATGTTACTCTACATTGCAGGGACCAACAAGGTCATAAGTGTGGTAACAGTAGTCGAACACGAGGAAGAAGGCCACGAGCATAAGGTGCAGCGGCCAACTTATTATCTGAGTGAGGTCCTAACAATCTCAAAACAACGGTATCCACACCATTAAAAGCTAGCCTATGGAGTGTTCTTTGCATCCAGAAAGCTATGCCACTATTTTCAAGAGCACAAGATCACAGTGGTGAGCACCGCTCCCCTGCGAGATATAATCAATAACCACGATGCCACAGGACGTGTCGCAAAGTGGGGAATAGATCCTGCAGCTTTCGACATTGAGTACAAACCACATATAGCAATCAAGTCCCAAATACTTGTCGACTTTGTTGTTGATTGGACAGAGACGGCAGAAAACACAGGTCCTCCAGACTCGCAATTTTGGACCCTTCACTTTGACGGATCAAAAGCACGACGAGGCTCGGGGGCTGGCATGGTGCTCAAATCACCCCAAGGAGATAAGTTATTCTATGTGTTGCAAATACACTTCACCGCAACCAATAATATTGCCAAGTATGAAGCACTGCTGCATGGGATACGGATGGCCAAAAACATTGGCATATCAAGACTCATGTGTTACGGAGACTTGGATTTAGTTGCTCAGCAAGTATCTGATATATGCAATGCAAACAAGCACATGGAAGCATACAAAGCTGTTGTGGATGAACTATCTAAATCGTTCGAGGGTTTTGAGGTTCAACACATCCTTCGAGCTGAAAATAAGGAAGCAGATGCTCTATCAAGGATAGGCTCTGCGCGGAAAAAAGTATCGGATGACGCTTTCTTAGAGCATTTAAGGGTCCCCTCCATAGTCGGAGTTGATGAGGACTATCCGACGAAATTCGACTCACCTTTAGTACCAGTTCTGGCTGTAATTCCCAGCTGGACAAAACCCTATCTGGATTTCCTGATAGACGGAAAACTACCCGAAGACGAAATCTTGAGCCAGCAAATTGTCCGACGAGCAAAAGCCTATACCATAATAAATGGTGAGCTCTATAAACGGAGTGTTTCTGGCATGTTTCAGTGATGTATTTCTTCGGAAGAAGGAGCGGAAATCTTAAGAGAAATCCACGAAGGAGAGTGTGGTCATCATGCTGCAGCCAGATCCTTAGTGGAAAAAGATTTTCGAAACGGATTCTTTTGGCTTACAGCTAAGGCAGATGCCGATAAACTGGTCAAAACATGCAGAGGCTGCCAAAAGTACGCCCATCAAGCACATGTTCCGGCTGAACAGTTGTGAACAATCCCTATTACATGGCCATTCGTGGTCTAGGGGCTTGATATGGTAGGGCCGTTTTGCACGGCAAAATGTGGATTTACTCACCTACTAGTGATGGTGGATAAATTTATAAAATGGATTGAGGCTAAACCCATAACAAGTTGCAATGGATCCACAGCCAGAAAGTTCGTCAAGGACGTAATCATCCGATTCGGATATCCGCACAATTTAATTACTGACAATAGGAACAAATTTTTCATGGGAGAACTTACCGAATTCTGCGAAGAAAAAGGGATCCGACTCGATATTGCATCAGTCGCACATCCACAAGCTAATGGACAAGTCGAACAAACTAATGGCCTTATTTTACAAGGAATCCGACCTCGCCTCGAGGCATCGCTTCGTCGGGCTGCGGGGGCTTGGGCGGAAGAATTGCCGTCTGTGATATGGAGCTTACGTACCACTCCTAACAGATCAATCGGCTCTACCCCTTTCTTCTTGGTCTATGTTGCAGAAGCAGTTCTTCCAAGTGATCTAATTCATCAGTCTCCACGAGTCAAAGCGTATATCAAAGAAGATGCAGAAGTTTCTCGATAAGAAAATCTTGATATAATCTAAGAAGTACACATCGTTGCTGAGAAGAGATCTACAGCCTATCAGCAGAAGTTGCGCAAGTATCATAGTCACAGAGTGCAAAACCGTTCTTTCAGAAAAGGCGATTTGGTTATCCAACTTGTGCAAAAGAGAGAGCACAGACTTTCCCCGATTTGGGAAGGACCTTTTATGGTTAGCATAGTTCTGCATAATGAATCATATTATTTAACCGATATGAGACCAGTCAAGGAAAGACCTGATACTCGGAAGAGAAAGAGAGTTGGTGGCAGCATAGGCCCGGATAGACTGTCCATGGAATATTGTACAGCTACGTCTCTTCTATTCTTAGTTATATTTCCTTGTAATCATATATGTATATGTTCAAAGTGAAATAAAGTGTTGGTTGCCTCATATGTTATCTTTGAGAAGTTTTTACCATCTTATTTCCAAAAAGAGCATGTCAATTTTTCAAAAATATCAGAATGCTTGAAAGTACTTTATGCTCATGTTCATTCTGGTTATGATTTTTGAATATCTAAAAGTGTTACCTTAGGGTACAAAATTTAATTTATTGACTATACTTTGGTTTTTTATCTAATTGCTTAGACGTGGGCATTTTCCGAGTAATGAGTTGTTGGTACTGGAAGCCGGCTTTGTTTCCAAGTTTAAACTGGTTTAGCAATTACGCTCCATTGTTTGCCAAAGTTTCCATGCAAAAGGTTGGCCGGCCCATGAAAGGGACGAGACAGAGAGCCAGATAAAACGACAAGTATAGGCATAAAAACAGAAAGTGCTTAAGAAATTTCCAAGCACATGCATAAAAAATATATAAACATAGAGTGCTATGATAGTAAAAGCATTAGTTTTTACAAGCACAAAATAAAACATTGTTTCCATCATTACATTCCCATAAGTTAAGAATAATGCATAAAAACTTCTTATGCTGCAGATTTAGGTGGTGATGAAGCAGGTGGAGCGCTGGAGTCGGCAGCATTATCGCCCTCGATCTCAGACTCGGAAGCAATGTTGGCTTCTGGCTCTTGGGGCGAGGAAGGCGCGACGACGGATTCGAAGAACGGCGTCGTATAGTTGGTCATCTCCGCCACACGACGAGCATAATCTGCACAAGACTCTTGGATGGACTTGATGTCTTGTGGGTAACCCGCATCATCCTCCTCGGCAATACCCTTGGTGACATGCCAGATTTCCATCTCACTGTGGTGGCTCGTCACCATGTTAAGAGCAGTCTGAGCAGCAGTCCGAGCATAGCAGATCTTCCAGTCTTCGATAAGCTTCGGAATCTCCTTGACCTTGTCCCTCACCTCGTGCACTGACATTTTGTGCAAGTCGACAAGCTTGAATGACTCACCAGCCTCTTCAAGAGTTTGGCGGAAGTCGTACAAGATATCTCCGACGAGCTTAATGCGATCGAGGCAAGGTTCGGAGGTAGGAGAGTCAGAAAGACTCAGGGGGGCTGGGAAAGAACCAAAAAGTCAAAATTCGACTGAAAAGAAAGTCGAAAAATCAACAAAAAGAAAGATTTGGAAATCTTACCTAGCAGAGAGTGATTCAATTGAGCATGCTCCTTGCGGAGGCTGTTTAGTTCACTGGCTGTGGCCTGGACAAGATCCCTCTAAATATCGAAGTCCTTCTTGAGATCAGCTAGTTCTTTATCTCGGAGGGCTATGAGCTTCTTGAGCCTCACGGTCTCGTGATTGCTTGACTCCAGGACAGCAGCTACTTCTATAGTTAGCTTCTCAAGCTTGTCCCGGAGCTCATCATTATCTATCTCCAAGACCTTGAAGTTCTCGGATTGCTGCACCATCTTGCTGGACTGGCACAACAGTTCTGCAGAAAAAATATCAGTCGGACAAAACAAGTTTGACTATGAAAAAAAGATAACTGACAAAGTCGGAAAAATTTACCTTCTGCTTCATCTTTCTCAATTTTCAACTTTGAATTCTCAAGGCACAAAGCTTTGATTTCTTTGCATTTATTAGAAATGTTCTTAAGAAATTCCTGGTTGGAAGATGCATTTTTCTGTAAGTTTAGAGACAGGATACCTTCGGATGGCTACTAAGACTCGAGCTGCAAATTTAACTAAGTAAAATTACAGCACGAGCATTGGGGGCTACACTACATCATTCTTTTGCAACCTAAAAGCATCAACTCGGATCCAACGATGTTATTCGGCTTTATGCTTGGGGGCTAGAGGATATGATAATAAATGCAAATAAGAATCGAAAACTTACAATGTGTTCCAGGTGCAACTTTTCAAATTCGAGCTTGGTGCTGTGAAACACCTTCTCGGTAAGGGTGAGGGAAGGAACATCCGTTGCTGGAAGCTCGCCAGATTCAACTTTAACATCCCGGACCAAAATTTGGTCTAGGAGGCTGACCAGCTTGACGTCCTCCTTCTCCTGGCTCGCTGCCTCTGGGGTCAAGGTTTGCTTCTCAAGACTGGATTGAGCCAGTCTGAGGATTTCTTCCTTCTCTTTCCTCTTCAGGCCAGAGACAGTGGAGTCGGCCACTTTATCCATCATTCCTGTAGATATTACCATGGGATCATTACCCTTGACGGGTTCACCCTTGTTAGTTGTCTGATCATCAATGGTGACTAGGGCTTTCGAGATGTTGCCATCATCAGGAGAGGCAAAAGCTTCCTGTGCTGATGGAGTTGGTGGCTGCACGGCAGGGAGATAACAAGCTTTTGCGGACGCATCTGCTTGCCCAGCTTGCTGTCCGGCTTGTCTTACTCTTCAATGCCGATTTAGCTCTAGAACACGAAAATCCTAAATATCAGGTGTGCTCTAGAAAGAAATAAAGGTAACAATAACTTCTTTTGCCTCGCGCTTCTTGGAGGCGGGGGCGACAACTTCTTGCACCTCATCATCCTCCGTCGCCTCCGGATCGTCTGAAGGATAGCCCTCTAGTGGAGCTAGCTCAGACTCGGAGAGTTTGTCAAGCTAACAAAGTCAAAAATCATCGATAAAAATAGAGTTGGAGAAAGAACATAAAAGAACGGAAACGCAAAAGCAGAGTCGAAATATTTACCGGAGTCAGAGGACGGTTGGTCGTATACATCTTCATGGAGACTTCTGGAACTTTTCATTCCACTCTTTCCTTGATCAAATATTGCATGAGGGTCTTGTAGTCCTTCGCCAGAATCCAGCTTGAACTGACCCGCATCTTGTCCTTCTTGTCGCTCGTGATCTGGTGCCTGAGGTGATCTCCATGGTGCTGGAGAGGCTGAATCCGACGCTCCAGCCAGCAGTGGATCAATTCGGATCCACAGAGGCCCTCATGCTTCATCAAAAACTCAATCCACGGCCCATGAATTCTGGTGGGGAGCGGCACCGTCGGCAAATGCCGAAAGACCTTCCACCTTTCCAGGAGCCGGAATATCCTTGTGATAAAAGAAGGTTCCAGCCTAGCGTTTGACGGATTCACTAGCATTAATCCTAGGATAGTCTCGGTTTCTCCTAAGGACTAAGTTAAGAGTGCCGGTGATGTAAGGCACACCGACTCTAATGGAATTCTTCCGAGTACCATAGTAGTACCAGAAACGGGTGAGACTTGGCCTAATGCCAAGAAACCCCTCGCACAAAGTTGCATGAGTGCTAAGATCGAGCAGAGAGTTGGGAGGAAGATTATGAAGTTTCACACCGTAGTAGTTTAGGACCTTGACGAGGAAGTCCGAAAGTGGCAAGTTGAGGCCGCGGTCGACGTGCGTGCCGAACAGCACCCTCTCACCGTCGCACGGGGCAGGAACGTCATGCCCTGAGGCGCTCCACCACGCACCAGCGATGATGAATCCTTCGTCGTCCATGACTTGGAGTTCCGCGTTGTCCATGGCGCTGGGGATCCAAAGGCCTCGCATCTTCCTCTCCTCCGCCGTTGACAAACCCGTTGCCGCTCCTGAGGTCGAGGCAGATGCCATGGATCTTGGAGGAAAAGGACTGGTGGGGGAGAGAGATTTTTTCTCACGGTGCGCAGATGGGAACTGGTGCAGAGTCCTCAAGGAGTACGAGGAGGCAATGAATGAATCGATGGAGAGATAAATCTGAGAGAAAGGGTTTTCTCCCCTCTTTTATTTGTCTCTGCATCAATATTCGTGCATTAACACGCGCGATTAGCGCCACGCGTATAGGAGAGGGGGAGTTAGCTTCCTCGCGACTCTTCCGCCCCCTTGATTTTCGCGTAGGCATTGAAACGGCGTTCTGTTCTATAAGGAGAGGACCCACCAACAGTCGTGCTGATAGGACACCTGTCAGTGACAGGACCTGGTCTGAAAAGTTTTCAGTCTGCATGCCGCTGAAAAATACGGCTTATGTTTCAAACTAAGAAAGTAAAAGACTAAAGTCAGAGCAAATCATATCTGACTCAATTGACTCGGAATCCTACATTACTGAATGAATTTTTCGGAAACCCTTCAAGATTCTCAAGACAAAGAAACCATCAAGGTAGACGATTTATCCGACTTTAGATCTTGGAGACTTCCGGGGGCTACTATTGGGGATATACTTTCCGGGTATACCCACAGGACTCGCTGACCAGGGTTGCCCACCAATGGGTTAGAGCTTTGATTCACGGGTGGCCCAGTCAGAGAAATAGGAGGATCCAGTTCCGGCTACGACAAGGCCCAAGTCAGAGAAATAGGAGGAGCCAGTTCCGGCTACGACAAGGCCTAGAGGAGTTACCGACTTAGGCATGTACTCCAAGTTGTATCTAGTTACCGACTCTGTAACGTAGCCGGATAGGTCTCTCCTGTAACCCTCGGCCCCGGTGACTATATAAACCGGCCCTATGGGAGCCTTTAGGGCACACACAACCACAATCAACTCGCACGGCGAACCTCTCTATAACCCGTTGTAACATCCGGCTTACGCAGATATATTACTGGGTTGCTAGCAGGAGTAGGATCCGATCGCTGCAGTCAGATCTGAACCTGAGTAAACTTGTGCTCACTTCTCCTGGAACATCCGATGTCCCACACCCCATCCTTCCAACACCACTAGGACCCCCTATGGTGTACTTTTCGACAATCCGACGACACTTTCAATTATCCCGAGGAAAGTCTCACAAGCGTCATTTGATCAAATCAAAGACTCCAAAAATCCATGAATATGGAGATTCTTCATGTTTTATTTCCAATATAATTTAAACGATGATGTCACTTCCTAACCGATCTTTCAATCATTTGTCTTGCGACATTTTCGCATTAGTTTTATGGATGTGATTTCTCCAACTAGATTTGTAAATCATCCATCTTATATGAAATACGGTAATTATTTGAACAATCTTTGTTCTCATAATACCTTATTTAAATAACTATTATTAAAAAAAATCTTGAAGGCAAGCTTTCATGTCAACGAGAAATACAAATAACGTCTTGTTTGTTTTCGATGAACATCATCACATATTCGCTTGCTAGTTACTTATGCCATTGTAGTTCATGAATTGCGTCGTTCTGTATGAAATTTTATACCAACCAATTTGGTATCCAAACCCCAAGAACCACATTGTTTAACAAGCAAAGAATACAATCATAAGATGTATATCATCTATATACCTAAACTGGATATTTCCAGTATTTTATTTTCTGCCAAATATATTTTATAGATTCTCTTTTAGCATTTCCTTTTCCTTTTTAAAATAATCTATCAACATCAACAGTGGTGACATATACATGACACATAGTCCAAAGCATGTATATTCAAATACTTATACCTTTGGACTTGCACTTTGAAGTAGATCACCATCATCAAATGATCGGCATTCTTTCAAAATCCATTCTTTAGTAATATTTTAGTGTAGTAAACGCTTTACATACATCTTCTGTTCATCCTTATCATGACGACTTTCATGATCAAGCTAATGTAGCTTATAAAGGCGAATCATGAGTATAATGTTACTTTTCGAAAACCCTTTTGGATGATTAGGATGTCTAGCATCTCCAACCTTCGCAAATTCTCATCCAATATGAGAACATTTATTATACTCTATCATATTGCAACCAAAACAGTGTTTCAGATATTGTTATATCTTCCACACATGATGGTTTCTGAAACAATTCTTTTAGCTCCTAGATAATCTTGATATTAAAACAATCAACAATCATGGAGGCAAACATGATACTTAAGATGCTAACACTGGAATTGTTACTCTCGATTTAATACCAATTATTAAATTTCATGGAGTAAACAGAGTTTGTTGAAAGTTTGCAATAGGACTTTAAACTTTAGATTGACACTCAACACAATACGATACCAGTTCGTAAAGCAAATATCCATAATTCTATAGTTCTATTATCTCAATTACAACTAAGCATAAGGTGGTGAACGAATTCCAATGACTATAACAAATTATGAAAATTCACTTTGATTTAGTTTATGATAAATTGAGTTCTACTAATCCAAATTAGAAATGAACTCCCACTCAAAAACGACATCTCTCGTGTCTTTTTGGTGATTACATGAACCAAATCCACTACACCAAGTCCGATCATCACGTGAGTCAGTGTAGCTTCAAAGGAGAGCATCCATATGTTCATAATATCAAAACATATGACTCATGCTTAACCTTTCGGTCTGTGTTCCGAGGCCATGTCTACACATGCTAGGCTTGCCAAGTAAGAACCTTAGTATTTGTGTGTGTAAAGTTGTCTTACACCCGAGATATGCTCGTGGATTCAAGTTCATCCGATCATCACGTGATATCTTGAAGCGGTGAAACATTGTCGGTGCATACTTAAGGAAGAACACATTTTTATCTTGATATTAAAATGATGGATCATCTTATTATGCTAATAAAATGCCAAACTAGCAATATAATATGCAACAAACATCACATGTGAAAAAGTGAAATGATATGGTTCTTGCACTTGATCTCCATCATGTGCATCGTGGTATGATCTTCATCATTATTTATGTGTAAGGCCAAGTTCTATGGAACTTACATGTTATGTGTCTTGTGACTTATACTTTTACTTACAACATCACCATATCATGACACTAGCCCAGCAACAATCTAAACTAGACGCTTCTAATTTATCCATTGCAAGTTTTACATGGCTTAGGGCTTTTGAAGATAGAACTGTTCCTAACTACGAACATGGAACCACAATGAGGATAACAAAATTATTGACAACTCGTTGTAAATTAGATATTGACTATAGTAGGAGATACAGACACCCGCAAGCCACTTATGCAAAACTAGTTGCATGTCAAGCGTGGAACAGGTTTCATGTGCAAGGACATGTAAAGTTTTTCCGGGCCGCTTCATCCACTATGCCACCAATGTCCAAAGTACAAGGAAGAAGTAATAACATGACCATCAGCGCCCACATACTCATATGTGTACTACCCGTGCAAAGCATCTACGCATAGATCCGGCTCTGATACCACTGAAGGGTTCAGAGCATAGAAAACAAAAAAAATTCCTACGATGGGAACTAAGTACCAAGATCTATCTACTAGATACAAGCAACGGGTGGATATACATCCATAGAATACATACCCTCGAAGACCAAATAGCGTTAACGAAGTTGTACTAGTGGATGATGTAGTCGAATGCTTGCCGATCTCAAGATCGTGATGAAGTCCATCTGGTCCAGCTGGTCCAGCACCATTAAGTCCAGCACCGCAAAGCAGTGGTGCATTCGTGATCGCACACATGTCTGGGTACCCCGAAAACCTCCATGCCCTTGCTCCAGCGAAGAAGTGAAGCAACAAATCCTTCCAGAAAAATCCACCGAGGAACCTGTATCTCGCTGATCCGAGACCATGGGGAAAATCTAAAAGGGGGAGAGAGATCCTTCATGAGGAGGTGCTTTGAGAGGAGGAGAGGGAGGCCTTTTATAGGGAGACGGGGAGCACCAAAGGGGCATGGCGCCCAGCCCATGGTGGCTGCCCCCACCTCTTCCACATTCATGTGGGTGGAGCTCCCACTCAAAATGAAAAGCCTCCACTCACATAAACATGCCTCCACTCAAAAATCCACTCACATGCATTAAATTTCCACCAAATTTAATGCAAGCTCTCATTTAAATAAAACTCTTTTGTTTATTTATTCAGAATTTTGTTAATTACTCTAATTAACAAACATTCACATAAAACCCCTTATAACATTTCAATTTCACATGCAGAACCAGTTTCAGCAATTTCAACCGAAATAGTTCCGGTGTCTAGTGAAATAAATTCCTATGCTTTACTTTTTATTTCTCTGGCATATTATTTGCTCCAAATGGTGTCGGTATCCCTTAAGTCTGTCACCCTACAGTTCGCTAATAATGTAGACATGATCGAGACCCCTCTCCGATCAATAATCAGCAGCGGGACCTGGAGATCCGTACTGACTCCCACATATTCAACGATGACTTTTGTGATCGTGTGAACCTTATACGCATGTAACTCAATACCTTTGTCTCGCGATATATTACATGTCCGAGATTCGATCATCGGTATCTCCATACCTAGTTTGATCTCGTTACCGACATGTACTCGTTTCTTGTTCCCATGATATAACATTCTAGTGATCAAATCACTTGCTTGCAATCTAACTAATGTGATATCACCAAGAGGGCCCAGAGTATGTATCTCCATCATCGGGATGGACAAATTCCACTCTTGATCCATGAGCCTCAACATACACCTTTGTAGCACGGAACCATATTTATAGTCACCCTCTTACGGTGTGACGTTTTATGTTATCAAGATACTCTTCTGGTGTTAGTGATTGACATGATCTCATGGTGTAAGGACTAAGATTACTTCATATGATGTTATAGCAATATAAAAACAATGACTTTGATCATAATGCTATACTTCGGATGAATGTTCATCACACCATTCCAATAATGTTGTGACCTCGTTATTAACAACATCCAATGTCCATGATCAGGAAACCTTTGATCATCTTGTTAATCAACGAGCTAGTTTGTAAGAGAGGCATAACTAGGAACTTTGTTTTTGTTTATTAAACACACATGTATTAATGTTTCCGTATTAATACAATTATAGCATGCAAAATAAACATTTATCATAAATAAGGAATACGATAATAACCACTTTATTATTGCCTCTCGGGCATGTTCTCTTCGGCCGCTGTGGCCTTCGCTGATGCCGACGCCCCTTCTACATGTCGAAGTTGCCATAGAAGGACATGTAGCCCGGATCGGCCCGACCATCGTCCTCGTCGTCATCGTCGTCTTTGTCGTTCGACGGCTGTGGCGGGCGGGAGCTCCCCTGGCCGGCGTCGCCGCACCTCCACGGCTGGTAGGAGGGACTGGCTTCGTCTTTGTCGAGGACGATGAGCGACATGCCCTAGTAGGCGAGAACGCGGCCAGACCAGGCCTGCCATTCATCCTACTGCTGCAGGCGGTGGACGCGCTACCGCTCCGTCTCCTCCTAGTCCACCCTGGACCATTCCAGGATGTCCGGCGAGGAGGGCTCCACTAGCGGTGGCGGCGCCGAGTCGCGAAGTGACTGATCCTTCGCCATCCTTATGGCGCTATCCTCTGTGGGTGGCGCGGACCAGTCCGCCAGCTCAGGCTTCGGGCGGTGAAGGTCTAGGCGGCCAGTGGGAGGCGACAGCGCTGGCACGTAGGCCTCATTGATCACGATATCCCGTGAACGTGTCCGCGGCGGCGAGCGGACCGGCGAGACCGCCTCGCGCTTGACTGGGTGCAGCGCCGGCGAAGGGCCCGTCGGCGTACAGAGCGGCGTGGATCCCGCTGAGTGGGAGGCCGAGGCGGAGGAGGAGGAGCTCAGGCTAGCCATCCACCTCGGTAGCCAGTTTGTCGGAGGATGCCGCCTCGACCTGGCCACGGGCGTGGATGTGCTCAGGAAGTCGATACACGGCGTATTCCCGGCGTGGATGTGATGTAGCACCGTCGTGACCGTACGGCCCAGCGCGCTCCAAAACCGTCGTTGACCCACTGCATTGTTGCGCTTTGGCGTGTCATCTGGTGGCCCCTCGTGGCAGGCAATCTCCTGGGCGCGGCGGTCGGCGAAGAACGTCTCCCAGTACAGGAGGTTGTCGGGGCTCTCAGCGTCGGAGGGATCATCCATGGCCGCGTTGAAGTCCTAGATCTCGTCGGGCAGTTCGTCCGGCATCGGCAATGGCAGGATAGGGATGCCGCCGGCGCTAAGCTTCCACCCTGGAGGGTTCCGCATGTCCGGTGGCGCCATGTAGCCGACTTCGTAGAGCATCCGTGCCTCCCAAGGCTAGAGTGTGCACCGGCTGAAGCCGTTCGCCGCCGCACCGTCGCCGAGAAAGCGCTCGGCCATGGCTAAGTGGGGAAGGAGAGTTGTGTGTTTGCCGGAGTTGTAGGCTGGGGAGTTGTGAGAGAGTGTGAGGAACTCCAGCGAGGGGTACGGCTTTTATAGCCTGAGATGGGCGGCGAGGGCGGGAGGGGTGTAGCATCGAGGGCGGGAAAAGGGGAAACAACGGGAAGTTAGTGCCCGCTGGTATGTCGCAGGAGCCAAGGCGGCGGTGGCGCGGCAATTCGGTGATGCGTGGACAAAGCGACGGGAAGTTATTGTCCGATGGTCGCCGCGTGGTTCCGAGGATGGTGATGACTCGGCTTTCGTCGCTGACTCGACGGGTCCACACACTGCTTCGTTTTTTCGCCGAGTTCGCTTCATCCGGTGTTCCCAGGGTGTACCCAGGATCCTGGGAATGGCCTGGGGAGTCCGGACCAAAGTTGGCCCAAATCCAGACGAAAACAGGTTCCTGGGTACGCGACTGGGCTGATTTTCAACGTCTGGACCTAAATTCAGCGTACGGATCGGCGTCCTGGGTAGCCAAGTGGAGATGCCCTTAGGTGGGTGGTGGCCGTCTGGGCATTAGAGCACCTCCACTTGCGTTTCCAGGGTGTTTTTTTATTCGGACGCTGAAAATTGGCCCAGTCACGTTCTCAGTACGTAGGTTTCATCTAGATTTGTCCCAACTTTGGTTCGGACTTCCCAGGCCGATCCTTGGGTGACGAGAATGTCTTGGGAACACTGGACGAAGCGAATTCGGCGAAAAAAATGCTCAACGCGTGGACTCGCCCAGTCAGCGACTGAATCCAAGTCGTTGTCATCCTTCCGCCTCGGAACCCCGCGACAAACCGCCGGGCAATAGCTGCCTGTCTCTTTGACTACGTGTCACCGTAATGGCGCGCCACCGCCACCTCGGCTCCCGCAACGGGCCGCCGGGCAATAACTTCCCACCGGTTCCCCCTTTTCCTTCCCACGCCGCTACACCCCTCCCGCTCCCGCCGCTCACTTCGGCCTATAAAAGCAGGCGCCATTGCTGGCTCACAGTACGCACTCCCACAGCTTCTCTCCTCCCCCTCCACCGCGAACTCCAACTCCGGCGAGAAGAAAGCCATGACCGAGAGGTACCCGGGCGACCCGGTGGCGGCGAATGGCTTCAGTCGGCGCAAGCTCCATCCCTGCGAGGCTAGAATGCTCCACGATGTCGGGTACATGGCGCCGCCAGACTTCCAGTTCCCGCCCAGCTAGAACCTCAGTGCCAACGGCATCCTGGTGCTGCCGGTGCTAGCCGATGAATAGATGGTGGAGGAGATCCAGGGCGCCATCATGGCTATGGACAACCCGGAGCTCGTCGAGGACCCCGACGACCTCGCCTACTCGGAGCAGCACTTCGCCGAGCACCGGCTCCAGGAGCTCGAGGCCCACGAAGGGCCACCGAGGATGCCGCCAAAGTGCTATAACATGGCGGTGCACCAGCGATGGTGTAGCGCGTCGCAACGAACGCTCATCGCCTTCCTAGAGCACATCCACGCCGGCAAAAACCCCAAGATCGTTTTCCACCCTCGCCGGCGCCCGTGGCAAGGGAAAGACGCCATCCTTCGGCGAGTTGGCTGCCCAGGAGGATGGCCAGCCTTAGCTCCTTCTCCTCCTCTTCCGCCTCTGCCTCCCGCTCGTCTGAGTTAGGGTCAACGATGTCGCCGCACCTTTG
The DNA here is from genome assembly GCA_030063025.1 of Avena longiglumis. Taxonomy (NCBI): domain Eukaryota; kingdom Viridiplantae; phylum Streptophyta; class Magnoliopsida; order Poales; family Poaceae; genus Avena; species Avena longiglumis. The sequence continues at coordinate 413,251,431 of CP125977.1, read as the reverse complement.
GCCCGTCAAGCGGGAGGCGGACATGCCGGTCCACTCGCCATCGAGGACAAGATCGCGGGGCATCGTCACCAACATGCCCCGTGCGCCGTCGCCGCCCACTAGCCATCTTTGCCTTTGCCAGCCGAAGCTAGAATCGACGGACTGGGCGGTGCCCGTCGACGAGGATGCCTTCGCCATGCAGATGGTGATGGAGCGCTCCCCCCAGGATGCGGTACCTCCACCACTAATGATGGAGTTGTACATTCTTGCCTGGTCCAGGGCGGACTGGGAGCAGGCGAAGCAACGACGTGTTCAGTGTCAGTAGGAGGAGGCCGGAAGCTAAGCCTGGGCGTGCCGCGAGTTCGCCTACCAGGGCGCACTGCTAATCGTCCTTGATGATGACGATGGCGACGCCGGCCCCTCGTACATGCCGTGGAGGTGCGTCAACGCAGGCCAGGGCAGCTCACGCCCTCCGCAGCCGCAGAGCGACGACGACAGCAAGGCGGACCCCCGCTACACCTGCTTCCACAGCAACTTCGACATGTGAAGCGGCATCCGGCGGCGACAGCATCAGCATCGGCCTTGGCATAGGAATTTTTTAAGTTTTTTAGTTATTATTAGCCTAAATATAGTTAGAATTCAGGTGTTTGCCCGAATTTGATGTAATATTTATGAATTCGCTCTTTATTAATGAAAACGGCCTATATTAGCCCAAACTTTGCCGAGTTTGAATGAAATTTGACCAAACCTGGGAACTGGGCGTTCCCATGCCAAAAACTAGTTCCATCCGGACCTATTTGTAGGGGTTTTTAGCATGGAAAACAAAAATATTATATCCCATGAACACACACAAGCCAAGATCTATCGACTAGATTACAACAACGAGTCGACAGAGTACTCACCCTCAAAAATTCCAAAGTGGTTAACAAGAGAAGATTCTCGTGGGTGATGTAGTCGTTCACTTGCCGATCTCAAGATTGCGTAGACGATCCTTCCGGCACCGTGTTCCGGCAGCGCTCCCGCAGTCGGTCACACGTTCGGTAGAAGAGGGCCGCGTGATCTAGGGTTTAGAGAGCGCTGAGGGGTGGTGTGGCTGGTGGCTAGGTCAAGGGGATGGCCCAAGTTGGCAGCTTGGGAGGAGGGCACTAGGTCGGCGGCGACTTGGGTGGAGGCCGGCGGCTAGGGATTAGAGTTGTGTGTCAAGGGCGCACCCTACCCTCTATTTATGAGAAGGAGGGGTATAAAGGGGAGAGAATCCTCCCCCAACACCATTTCATGTGGCCGGCGGCAAGGGGAGGGAGGATTCCTCCCTAGGTGTGAATCCTTCCCTCCCTCCCAGTTTGACTTTTTCAAACTGCGTTTTTGACTTTCAAATTAGAGTTTGATTTCTCTCTTCCAGCGGTCCAGCCAAGTGACCGCAACCATTCCACTTTGTCATGACACATTCATGTACCCTTCCCCTTCCGGATCGGTGAACCTTCTAGATCCTTCTAGAACATTCTAGCGAAAACACCGGAACCATTCCCGAACTCCAGAATTGGACTTTCCTTATATGAATCTTATTCTCCGGACCATTTCGGATCTCCTCGTGATATATCGTATCCCATCCAAGACTCCCAACAACATTCGGTCTTCTTACTCACATCCCATATCTACTAAACAACATCGAATCCTTAAGTGTGTCTCCCTACGGTTCGTGAATTATGCATACATGACCGACACTCTTCTCCGATCAATAACCAATAGAGGAATCTCGAAATTCATATGGCTCCCACATATTTCTAAGATTACTTCGTGATCGAATGAACCATTTACATACGATACCAATTTTCCTTTGTCTCGCGATACTTTACTTATTCGAGGTCCGATCGTCGGTATCTCTGCATACCTAGTTCAACATCGTTACCGATAAGTACTCTTTACTCGTTCTTGTGATATGTGATCCCTTGTGAGCCGGTCACATGCTTGAAACATAATTGGATGGCATTCCACCAAGAGGTCCCAGAGTATATCTATCTGTCATATGGATGGACAAATCCCACTCTTGATCCATGTGCCTTAACACATACTTTCTGAACACTCAATGCCACCTTTATAACCACCCAGTTATGAAGCGGTGTTTGATGTCATCAAAGCATCCATCCAGTGATGGTGATTAACATGATATCATGGTCGAAGGATTTAGGTTACTATGTATCTGAAAGCTTATAGCAAATGAACTACTGAAATGACTTGATCTTTATGCTACGCTTATCTATAGCAGTATGTCCATCATACCATTCTCCTAATGATATGATCTTGTTGTCAATAACATCTCAATGTTCATGATTAGGAAACCATGATCATATATTAACCAATAAACTAGAATTACAAAGAGGCTTTACTAGAGACTCTAACTAGTTTAGAAATCACACAAGTATTAATGTTTCCGGTTAATACAATCATAGCATGAATGTAAACAATTATCATAAACACAAAGATATAATAATAACTACTTTTATTATTGCCTCTTAGGCATATCTCCAACACTATCTACGTCTTATTTTCGGCCTAGGAATGCCGAACGAATGGAGGTGCTCTTAGCTGGTCTAGTTCGGTTGCCTCTCTAAAACTTATTTTTTGCTTTTTCTAAAATATTTTCTATTTCTATATCTTTATTTTTATTTTTTGTTTAGAAATAAGTTATTGTTTTGAGATATTTTAGTGGTTCAAAATGTTTTGAAAAAATAGAAAATAATTGGGGGGCATTTTTAGCACATTAAAGAAGCATCACACATTTTATTTGCAACGATTCTTATACATTTCTAAATGTGTTTAAAGCTACTGTGATAAAAGTGTGCAATGTTTAGGGTTTAGCAAACTAGTTTTAGGGTTTGCTAAAACATGGCAAAGATGTAAAGTGATGCTTGATGCACGGGTAATGCACAAATTAAAAAAACAACACTAAATAAAAGGGATTTAACAAATGTCAACTTGTAGCAAGCTAGGATTAAGTACACTCCCCGACTTTTTTACCCCTGGTCCGTCGCGCGTGGAGGCTCCGGAGGACTCCCTCCCAACCCTAAAAACCACCTCCCTCTGACAGACTTCCCTGGCCACTGCGACGGCGCTGGTGGTGGTGGCCACGCCCCTGTTGCCGAAGGCAGGAACAGGATCTTCGTGCCCCATCAGTATCCCTACGCGCAAGGAGATCGGCACCTGGGAAGGCGGAGTCCATGCGAAGGTGATGCGGCGTCCACTCCGGCAGGGCAGCATCGCGCGTCGTCGCACGGCTAGGAGGCACGGACCAGGCTGGATGCGGGAGTAGAGATGACCGGGTGAGGCGGCACGATCTTCCCTTCATGGCGGCGGCACCATTTTTCCTGGATTCAATTCATGGACCAAATCTAGGGCTTTCACGGGCTTCATCCGGGCCTGTAGTTGTCCCGCTTGTTCCGATCGTCGGGATCCAACCAGCGGTGTGGGGACTGCTGTGCTAGTTTGGCTTGAATAAATGTGGTCGTCTTTGGATTTCCCACTCGTCATGATGAAGAAATTCCTGCCGCCGGTTGTCATTGATCTTGGGTGGACTACCGAGTTCCAGAATACTCTATCGGTGAATTCCAAATGGATGACATGCCTGGAGTTTGCCGGTGTAGACGATTTTTTGGTCGCGCACAACCATGTTTTTGCTGGTCGTTTGGTTTCAGGGGTGGAGTTGTGAAGCTCCGCGGTTTGTTGCCATTATGGGACATGTCTTGGTTCCATAGTGAAGTCAGATGCAGAGAATGGTATGGAAGACAAGAACTAAAGACTAGCAATGAAAGTTTGAGTCCTGGGTATGTAGGGTTTCTGGCTTGGTGCTTTGTGATTTGGAGCAGCGGAATTGGCAAGAGGGCGTGACAACATAGGAGGATTTCAGTGTCTAAACATGCAGGGTGAAAAACCAAGGTCTGGCCATAACTGGTTGTGCCTAGCAATGGCTTTGTTGAATACATTGTTTTATGTGTGTGAACTTTCTCCAGGGTGAAAACCTATGATCTTTGATCAGGGCGATGGCGGCACTTGAGCATTGTTTCCTTCTTGGAGGCATCGCTTTTTGGAGTTGTTGGATTTCTGGTGCTGTTTTGGTGGTGTTTTGTCAGCTGTTTTAAGGAACCGATCACTATACCGAGACTTTCTTTTTTGTAATTCTTTTTTATATTGTTGGCTATGTGCATCCATAATACCAATAGGGTATTGAGTTGTTGCAGAGGCTGGGTGTAATTGGTATCTCCTGATATTAATATATGATCCTTTCCGAAAAAACAACGCAAATATGGATACATTAGAATTTAGAAAGACAACGGGACGAGGCAGCGAGTGGATCGCCTTATCGGTGGAAGCACGAACTTAATGCTCACTATTTTTCATCGATTCCTTAGCAATGCACGGGCATTTAGCTAGTGTTTCTAAAACATTTTGATTACTCTATAATAAAGTGTCCCTTGTCAAAAAACAATTTTCCAAAAAAGAGCAAAACAAAGGGAAAAAGGACTGCACCATCATCTATGGTCGTGATCATTCCATAAAGCGCATCTCATCTAGACTAGAAAAACACACGGGGATAAAGGGCTTGTTTGGTTGGGCCAACGCCTGTTTCTCGTACAGCGCGGGAAGAAATAATCCCATTTGGAGAGCTGGGCTGCATGGAGTTGCAACACCGCATGATTCTTAAAGCAGTCCAAAACTTGGCCCACTGGGAACACCGAAATCGGTCGTTTCCATGTAGCCAGGCCCTGGTGAGCGGCGCGTGCCTACCGTTCGCATGCATGGGAAAGCATGGGAGACGGGACGTTTTTGCCTTAACCCCCAGTCCACTTTGCTCACCGCCCAGTCCCACTCCCCTCACCATGATTCATGACCATGGCCGCCTCTCCTTCACGTCGCCCCTCCGTTCCGCATCCTCAACATCGGCGAGGTGAGCGCGCATAGCCTATGGGCTGATGTTCAACTCGAGAAACTCGCCGACGGCGACAACCCGGCCCTTGCGAGGGCGCTCAGGGATCACGCGCACATATTCTCGCACAGAACTAGGGCAGCCACGGCGGTGGTTGTGTCGCCTAAAATCGCGGAGGAACCAACATCTGTGGCCAGGGAGGCCAAAAAATCCCCCCGCCAGAGTTGGGGTTACCCTCGACTCCTTGGATAGGGTTTTACCGACCGTGTCGGCGGACCCAATCCCTGCGCCCTGGACTTCTTCTCTCGCTCCGTCAGCGCATTCTACAGCTCCCTCATCATCGATGGCACCACCGTAGAACAGGGTAAGATCCCGATCTACATAACGGTTAGGGTTTGGTCCCAAATCAACGTCAGTTAAGGCTCGATCTTTGGTAGTTGTAGAGCTATTTGGGGCTTTATGCAGTATGTAGCAACGGAGCTTCGGTAGTTGTAGAGTGATTTTACCCGATTCCTCAATTTGGGTTTATCCTGGGGCATTGCACGATTGGGGATACTAGTGCATGTTTGAACCATGATTCCTCCATGTTTGTACCATGTGCATTGCCAAATTTGGCAATGCTGCTTGCTCCCATTTTGTTGCTGACCTTGTTTTGCTTCCTGCCAAGGTGGTTAAGTTCGAATGCGAGACTGTGGGGAGGGGCTGGCACCCCCCCCCACCGGGTTATCAGGACGTGCTCCCAACCAACCGCTAGAAATTCGAGTCGGTGGTCCTATTTAGGGTGGAGGCAGCTTCGCAGCCGCAGAGCAAAAAGGGCCGGAGCCGAAGCTTGGCCACTATCCTATTGCCAAGATCCATGCCGGTTCATCATCCAGCTGGACTCGGCGGACCTCCACATGCTGGTGATTCCGCCGATGTTCCAGTTTGTCCTGAGGACCTCGATCTAGCAGCCGCTTCCGCATTTCATGCAGGTCACGGCCTACCAGTGGTGCGTCGAATGGGTGCAGGTGGACTGGTTCTCTGGCCAGGTCACCTTCAGGAAGAACTAGCCAGAGCTGGTCTACAAGTATGACCTGGAGTGCGAAGATGTTGTCGAGTTCAAGCCGAAGCCCTTCGTCATCAAGATGATGATCTACAAGGTGGGCTTCTCCAGCGCCAGGAAATACACCTGCCCGGACCAAGGATAGCCGATGGCGCCCTTCATGTCGATGCTTCTGTAAGTTTGTATGTAGTATTGGTAGTTGATGATGGAAAACTAGTTATGGTGAACTAACTAGGCTGAAGTCTCTTTTGATCAGGGGTGAAACCCCTGGTGGTGGTTGAGGGGCATGGTATGCCCCTGTTGATGGTTAGTTTCATCAGGGGTTAAGCCCCTGGTGGCGGTTAAGGGGCATGGGATGCCCATCCTGATGGTTCTTTTGATTAGGGGTGAAGTTTAGAACCCCTAATTGCTACCTGTTATGGTGACTGTTAAGACTTTTATGGTGATCATATCAATGTATAGGTAGCAATGTTTATGTCTGCATATGGCTCTTATGGTGATCATCTGAATGTGTTGTGTGTGTGCATATTAACTGTTCTTGTGATCATGTGTTGTGTGTATGCTATGGTGGTAAGATCACCAAATTTGAAATAGGTGATGATAACCCATGTGATCAGATGCAAAGCACCACACCAAACACCTGTGAAATGCATCATCAGCGAAAAGAGAGAAGAATTTGGGCAACCAAACAACTGGGAATATTTGCAGAAAACAAGAATGCAGGAGTCCAAACAACTGGATCAACATGGACCAAGTCCAGTATCCCCCATGCAGCACACAGCGGGCCAAGTAGGAAAAATGGAAAATCTTGAGCCGAGCAACCAAACGGGCCTGAAGAGTCTGAATCCAACGGAGACGCGCGCAGATAGGCAAACGGAAATGCGGAGCCCTGCTTCATCCGTCGTCTCCAAGAAAAAATAACCCTTCTTCTTTCCCCACTTGCACTAAAATCTAATCTTGTCCTTAATTACTCACGGATTCCTCCCATACCAGCATATATATAGGGCTCGGCTCGCCATCGTTCCTCACGAACATCTGACAAACACGAAATGCCTGCCAGGTAGAAACAAAGAACATACAAAGGTCGATCTTTCTCTTAGAGTTATTGGAGCTATCCACCAACCGACGGGCAAGGCATGGAGACCGACGGGAAGGTGATCAAGTGCAAAGGTTTGTTCTCGAAAAAGTTTATTCAGGTTTGGTTTCAAAAAACTCTGGAGTTGTCTGTTGTCTGGAGTAATGTAGGTCAGGCTAAAAGAGGGAATGGGCTGCCCTCGGGGCCGCCAACCCATCCCACCTTTTTTCGCTTAGTGAAGACCCATTAGTTAGAGGAAAAATATATGGGATCCCACGGTTTTTCCACTACCGTTGCCACGTAGCCAGAAGATGGCCTCCATGGCGATGGAGGCTCCATGCCGGGAGGAGCCACCCTGCCGTCCCCGCTTCCTTCCCCTGTGTAATTGGGGATCCTGATGGTGGAAATTGGACAATAATTGCTATCTAGTTACTGGTAAAGCTAGATCTAGACAGGAAAATATGTAATTGCAGAGGAGATAAACTGGAAAGTAGATGCGATAAAAGAGTACGGGAGAGGAAATTAGGGTTTAATCATAGTCAAGCCACCCACTCTCCATGGTTTTATAGACCAATCATAGGATCCTCGACAGTTTATAATTCGAATACAAATTATTTAGAGGAATTCGAGATGGTTTGTTGCATCCACCGAATTGGCACATGATTATCACAGCCGTCCAAGGTGAGAGACATATGCTCAAGGTCTTGACAATACTCCCCAGCCAGCTTCAGACTTCAAGGCTGAAATTTAGCATCCTCCCAGGTGGCTTCTTCCAAGTGTGAGATTCTCCTAGTGTATTAACCATTGAGAAATTGGAATGTCATATGATCCTGCACTTCTAGGAACTTGCCTATATTGGAGGATAGTAAGGGGGTTTGTTTTGATCTTACCATATGTTGTCACTAAAGGTAATCTGGGACTGGGGATAGCCTTAGGGCCCAAGTGTCTCTTCAGTTGGCTGACATGGAAAACATCATGTATAAGTGTGCCTTCAGGAAGTTGGAGTTTGTAAGCCAGCTTACCAATCTTCTACAAAACCCTGAAAGGTCCATAATACTTGGAGGAAAGTTTGATTGCATTCCTTAACCCTAGTGTTGTTTCTCTCAAGGGTTGCATTTTTAGATAAACCATGTCTCCTACTGAGAATTGCCTTTCATTTATCTTCAGACCAGCATACTTTTTCATCCTATTTTATGCTTGTAATAGGTTTTGCTGCAATTCTTTGACTATTTGTTCTCTTTCAGGCAGTGTTACTTCTGTTTCAGCTGGAACATTGCAAGGAACTAAGATGACATGCATTTGAGGAGGAGGGTAGTTATAGAGTGCCTCAAATGGTGTGAACTTAAGGGAGGTGTGGTATGAAGTGTTGTACCACCACTCAGCAGCCGGTATCCAATATGCCCACTTCTTTGGTTCCTTAAAAGCCATTGCTCCGAGGTACTGCTCTAGACACTAATTGACACATTTAGTTTGTCCATCAGACTCTGGGTGGTATGCAGTACTAAAGTTGAGTTGTACCTTGTGTGCAGAGAAAATTTCTTACCAAATCTTTAATGTGAAGATTCTGTCCCTGTCACTTACTATGACACTTGGTGGTCCATGCAACTTGTATATGTTGTTGATGATCAAGTTTGAAACTTGCTGAGCAATGAAGGGGTGTGACAGGTTCAGGAAATGGGAGTATTTTGTCAGTCTGTCCATAATCACCAAAATGACATCTTTGGCTCTTGACTTGGGAAGGCCCTCCACAAAATCCATGCTTATTTCAGACCACTTCATCTTGGGAATGTTGAGTAGATCTAATAGGCCAGGATAGTGAACTATTTCAGTTTTGGATATTTGGTAAGTATGGCATTCGGCCACCTTAGTATAAATGTATTGTTTCATGTTTAACCAATAAAAGAGCTGCTTGATTCTGTGATGAGTTACTCTATGGACAGAATGACCACCAAAGATGGAGGAGTGGAAAGCCTGGAATATTTTCTCCTTCAAGTCTGTGGTTTTGCCAATTACCAGTATGTTCTTGTACCTCAAAAGACTAGATTGTAGTTTTTAATGAGGATTACTCTCAGGTTGCATGGCTAGAGCTTGTAAGAGCTGAGTGCACTTGTCAACATTAGTGTAGGTGTAAAAAAATTCAGTCATCCAAGAGTTAATAGAAGTAGAGATAGCCTAACAAGAAGCTTCCATTGGTTGTTCAAATTTCCTTGATAAAGCATCTTCCATAGTGTTGTCTTTTCCTTGCTTGTATTCAATGGTGTAATCATGCTCCAGTAACTTAAGCATGAGTTTATGTTGGATTCCTTCTAATAACCTTTGACTGGATAGGTATTTGAGGCTTTTCTGATCAGTCTTGATTACTAGAGAATTTCTTAGAAGATAATGACTCCATTTTCTTAATGCTTCCAGAATTACTAAGTCTTATTTATCCTACACTGATAAGGCAGCTGTGGATGGACCCAAATATTTGCTAAAGCAAGCAATGGGTTTTCTTTGTTGCATCAAAACTTCTCCGAGTCCCGTTCCAGAAGCATATGTTTCCAGCACAAATGGAAGGGAAAATTTTGGAAGTGTGAGCATAGGTGGGGTAGACATGGCCACCTTGAGTTGTTTAAAGGAAAATTTTTGAGGTTCCTGCCAAATGAAACTATTTTTCTTGAGTGCTTCATGGAGAGGTTTGTAGATGGAAGAATAGCCTTTGATAAACCTCCTATACTATCCAGTTAACCCCAAAAATCTTCTCAGTTGGGTGATGTTTTTAGGAGTTTCCCACTGTGTGATTTTAGCAATCTTAGGAGGATCTGTTGTCACCCTTGCCCTGACAAAACGTGTCCTAGGTAATCCACTAAGGGTGCAGCAAAAGTGCATTTGGACTGTTTTGCTTTCAACTTGTGCAGCCCGAGGATATGTAGTACCTGAGACAAGTGGGCTCTGTGTTGCTTGATGTTGTTGCTATAAACCAAGATATCATCAAAGAACACATGGTCAAATTTCCTAAGGAATGAAGAAAAGATGTTGTTCATAAGTTGTTGGAAAGTAGCAGGTGCATTAGTCAATCCAAAGGGCATAACCAGGTACTCATAGTGCCCCAAGTGAGTTGTAAATGCTGTTTTGGAATGTCCAGAGGGTCCATCCTTATTTGGTGATACCCAGATCTTAAATCCAATTTAGAGAATATAGATGATCCTTGTAGTTCATCCAAAAGATCTTCAATGGCAGGTATCGGGTATTTGTTTTTGATTTTCAGAGCATTAAGTTGCCTATAGTCCACACAGAGTCTCCAAGTTTTGTCTTTCTTCCTAACAAGGATAGCTGGTGAAGATAAGGACTGGTACTGGGTCTGATTTCAGAATTTTTTAGCATATTCTGGACCAATTCTTCCACTATGTTCTTCTGCTTGTGTGACATTCTGTATGGTCTAACATTAGGTGGGTTAGCTCCCTCCTTCAAGGGAATTGAGTGGTCACAATTCCTCTGTGGGGGAAGTCCAACTGGATCCTCAAAGATATTAGCATATTCCAATAGTGTTGTGGCCTCAATAGTATAGATGGTAGCAGTTGGCAATATTAGCTTCCATAATTAGAGTCTAGGTCAATTACTAGTAGTCTAGCAGGATTGAATATGGTAATATGAGAGTCCTAGATGAATACTACTACTAGTCCTAGTAGGTTTGCATCAGAACGCATGGCATTGGTCCTCCTATAAGCGGATGTGTATCCCATGTGTTTTGGGTCAAGCAGTAATAAACCCTAATCTTCCTATTTCTAATCCCTACCTCTCTAGTTTCTCTCATCTACCCCTGTTATATTCTCAACAGGTCGGTCACGACACCAAACCGCAGGTGACGTTCTCACCCACTGGTGAACCATCCCTATAATCTACGCAGCATAGGCGTTCACAACATCTTGGTATCAGAGCCGACCACCATGACTTCTGATTGTGATAAGAAAACAAATGATGGTGACCTGGCTATAGCCATGGCTACCATGGAAGCGACTGTGGCATCCCGTAAAACCACTACAAGAAAATCGCGTTGAATTTGTGCATTGCATCGTCATCATCATACATTGTTTGCATAAAACTATTTTCGCAACGCCCGATTTGTTTTCCAAACGCCCCATCTTAATTCAAACGCAAAGCCCGGTTCCCGGGTTAATTATTTTGGCCGCTATCGGTTAGCACACGGCCCGTTTAAAACAAATAAAAAGTTTAGTTGTTTTTAGCGGGGGCAGTCGAACGGGCCGAATCGACCCGAACGACCACCCCCATTTTTAAATCGGTCCAACCATCAGTCCCACCCATTTCCTAAACCTACCAAACTACCTACCCACACCCACCCCTCCACCTCACCCCACCCTATGGCATGCTGCCACCTCACCCCTCTCCCTTTCCCCAACCACTCAACTCCTGCCACATCAGCCCCCCTCTCTCCACCTATGCTAAGACCACCCCATACTCATCCACCAACCCACCGCCTGGACCCTCTCCCCCGGACCCACCAGCCCCGGCCCACCTCTCTGGCCCCAGCCACCCCCGCGTGCGCCCCCGCTCTCCTCTCCCTCCTCTCTTTTCTCTCTCACCTCCGTGACTGCCATGGCCGCCTCCCTCCCCCCACGCTCTCTTCCTCCTCCCTCCGCTCACAGATGCCTAGCTGGGCCGCCAGAGCCTGCAGCTCGCCTCAGCCGCCCGCATCCTCCCTGCCTACTCGGCGCCCGCTGGAGTTCCCCGCCTCGAGCATCCCCCTGCAGGCCTCCGCCCCGCCGCCACGAGCTCCAGCGCGCCTCCTTCCCCGCCTTCTGCGCCCAGACGCCTCCCGCAGCCGCCTCAACCGCCTGCCCTGCTGCGGCCGCCGTCTGCCGCCCGAGCCGGCCAGCCTGGCCAGGCGCCGCTGCCCCTCCTCCCGCTGCCCGAGCCCGCCGTCGCCGCTGGCTGCCGCACCTCCGCCGCTCGACCAGTGCCTGCCGCCATGCTCCTCCTGCCTGCCAGGCTCGGCCCCGCCCGGACCACCACCGACCCGCTCCACCGACCCGCAGCCGCTGGACCGCTCCGCCCGCCGCTGCGGCTCCGCCTTGCCGGCGCTGCCGTGGTCGCCGGGCGAACCGCGCCCGCTGCCCCGCCGTCGATGACCGCGCACCAGCCCGACCCCGTCTTCCTCCGAGCCGAGCAGTGCGCCTGCGAGCCGTCCCCATCTTCCCGCCTCGCCTTGGACAGCAGCAGACCTGGCCGCAAGTTATGAGACCTCCGAAGCGCCCGCATGAACCCGATGAACATCGCTGAATCTGAGTCCGACGACCGTGGCTTCGAAGGCATCTCTCCCACAAGAACCGCCAGATCTTCACGGAACGCCAAGTTCGCCAACGTGGCAGGCCCGAACCCGGAGAACTCCATCACGGACGACATGATCTTCGTCCCGGGGAGCCAAGACCGCCCCACGGATTTTTAAGACCGATCCCGGCGCTCGGAACCCGAACCCCTCGCCAAGATCTTCATCGGGACCTCGAATCAAGATCGCCTTCCCGGAACACCGAGTACACCGACATGAACCCGGACACCGAGTCCGCCGAGAACCCCGATGCGACAAGTGCTGCGTCCCGAACACCATGACCGACAACGTGACCCGAAGACCCCAGATGCGACGAGACCTACCTCTGTTACCCAAGTTCGTCGAACCCTGGACCCGAGGCCCGACCCCGAACCCCGGAACCCCCAAGATCTGCCGAACCCTATGTGTGAACCTCTTCCCGCAAACCCTATTTTATAACATGAAACAACTTGTCGCATAATAATGGTCTTGCATGCATACATTCATGTGGTTTGGGGGCCTTATGCCGATTCACCTAATAATTAAATATGGGGCCCATATGCGGGCAAATCTAGCCTTATATTGGCCTCATTTAAACATGTGTAGCGAACCGGTTCCATCTGTTGCATTGCTAAACAACATATAATTTGCGGGGAAGACAAATAACTTGAACCACCTAATTAATGTCGGGACCCCGGTTCCGCTTAATATGACCTAGTTGCATCGCACCTTGCCATGTCATTCATCATACATGCATCATGCCGATCTTCTGCCGTTGTATTAATTATTGCATCCGGTGTTTCTTCTAGTGTTTTACTTCTTCGCGGATAAGGCCGTTGAGTTGATGTGAGCTCCGCCCCGATCTTCGGATGAACCCTTCAACAATGTTTCTCAGGCGAGCATCTCCCCCTTTCTACCTATCTTACTTTTCTAGTATTTATTCCCTCCTGTTGATCTTTGCTATCTGTGTTGCGATGCTCTAGTTTCGTACCCGTGATATCTCTTGCAGCCATATATAGCCTTGGACACATCCTATTACCTGTTGTTTGGTAGATAGTTGGGCCCGCGTGTCGTAGTCGCTTGCTCAAGTGTTTTTGTTTGTCGTCAAGTACCACAACTGTTGGAGGATTGCCGCATGTTGACGTTGGAGATGATCATGGTTTACTTATTGTTCACTTTAATTCATGTTTAACAACTAAAATTGAATTAAGCAGAGGCATCGGTGGGTGATAGGTAAGATTTGGTTTCCGACCGCCCACTTGTGTCCCGTAGGACCCGAGTTCTTGACACCTGTTCCGAGATCGAGCGCGCTAACCACAGGTGGGGAGATATGGGCCCCCCATTGATTATTACCTGATTTCAAAATATTGTACTGGGGGCCACAACTAGTTTGAGGTCTTTTTACTTTCCTGTACTTATGCCATGCTACTTATGTATTTACGTTTGTGCGAGGAGCACACTGTACTGTTTAGTAAGCGGAATGTTTTCGCGGTATCGACAGTCCCCGATTGGGGATCTGCTGTCGTTTACAGCCATTGACGCAAACCCTAAGTCCGTCTCGGAGACCGGCCGACTTTGTTGCGGGTGTACTTAGTGGGGTGGCCCCCCGTGCTTGCTTTGTGCGGGAACGTCGTGACTTAGGCCCCGCCGACATACCGATGGGTGTATGTTAACCGATCCGCAAAAGGGTCAAGTGCCTGTGGATACTTTGGTGCACCCCTGCAGGGTTAAATCTTTTCGAGAAGCCGTGTCCGCGGTTATGGACGACTTGGAGCACAGTGCTTGATCATAGACAACTATAACTAAAGTTTATTGTTTTAAATTGACCTGTTTCCGATATGACTAGTAATCAGCTTCACTGTAACGGAATGGCTAAGTAAAAGTACCAACAACTGCTGGGTTTTGGGTTTATCTCATGCTAAATGTATCTGACTAGTAAGTGCTGCAACTGTCACGGAAATGAATAATAAAAGTGCCCACTGCTTATTTTTATCAGGATGATTATCTAAACCTGACTAGTAAAGTGCCGCAACTATAACTGAATAAGTAAAACTGCCAACTGTGTGAGTTCCTCGGTTGACTTCCTCGTTTGGTCTCGAGGGGGAAACACCAGGATGGGTTTGTTTGGTGATAGCTTCAGGTTGGATCCGGTTAGGTCATTCTTATCCCTCTCTGATATACGCCAGTTGTATCGAGTCTCTATAGGTTGTTTAGTGCATGCTGCCACTGCCGCTTCAGTCCACCATGCATACCTATGTAGGCGAGGACCGCCGAATTCTAGCCTCGCTGCACTGGCCTCGATCGACGCCTTCTTTTTCCTTTGCCCTTTGTCGGCACCCTTTGTTTAAGCAGGTTTTGAGATCGACGCCGTTAGCGTGGTTACCCTTCCGCTTGGTGCAGGCAGGGTTATGGACGCCATTGGTTATTCTTCGTGGCTCTTAGCCCCATTTGCATCTTGTCCGTAGTCGGACGCCCCATCGCTTTCAAGGTGATTTGGATCTTTGTACCGTATATTTGTATTCTTGACTCTTCGAGTCGTTGTTGTATATATATCTGTTCTGTGGGTCCCATCGAGGACTGTTGTGTAATGTTATTACTTTGCTTTCCACCCGAAAGTGCTCGGGCACCTTCGAATCGTTTCTATGCGGGTTTGGCGAGTTTTGCTAAAACTTGCATAGGGCCGATTCTGAGGGTGTTACAGAGTGGTATCAGAGCTCAGCAGTTGCGATACCCCACAAGTCCAGCCTGTAGGATAACCTAGCTAACGGCCGAAGTAGAGTGTCAAAACTATTTTTGAAAAAAACGGTTGGATAGTTCTAATTAGGTCTGATTTTACTCCTTACCCCTCTGCTGCTCTCCTCTCACCTCAGCGTGTTTTGAATCCACCTCTTATCTTTTCTGCGAGTCCAGGATTTCTCGTGGTTGGGTTTCCGTCGTACCTTCAGGGCTTCACTTCCTCTTTTGGTAACGGTGTTGCTACATCCGGTCTTCATGCTATCGGAGGAATCTGTCTTCTATGGTACCATTCTTTGTTCCTTGTTTGTGCCTTTCGGTGTTTTCCGACGCGACGCCATCCTCTACGCCAGATCCGATGCAGAGTCTACATCACTCCTTTGATCCGAACCTCGCTTGTCGAGATCTCCAGTCTGAATCCGAGGGTGGTTGCATAATCTGTCTATTCGCGTACAGAGTAATGCTTTGAGTGCGGGATGGAGTCGCGACCACACCACTACTCTTATCATTCGCTTATGTACATTGAATGGTGGATTGATGCAATTTTACTCCTTCCATGGAAGTTAGAGGTGGCCTCACCTTTATCTTCGTCCGTTGTTTATCCGGAGAGTTCTCTTGACGAACAGGAACAACGACCTCTTGTTAGTGGTGTCGCGAAGATCTACACGATGCGAGAAGACGCAGATCGCCGACCTTCCTTCCGGTACCATGAGGCGGATCTCGAGGGCGAGATCCCTTGTTAGTGGTGTCGAATTGTGGCATCCCGTAAAACCACTACTAGAAAATCGCGTTGAATTTGTGCATTGCATCATCATCATACATTGTTTGCATAAAACTATTTTCGCAACGCCCGATTTGTTTTCCAAACGCCCCATCTTAATTCAAACGCAAAGCCCGGTTCCCGGGTTAATTATTTTGGCCGCTATCGGTTAGCACACGGCCCGTTTAAAACAAATAAAAAGTTTAGTTGTTTTTAGCGGGGGCAGTCGAACGGGCCGAATCGACCCGAACGACCACCCCCATTTTTAAATCGGTCCAACCATCAGTCCCACCCATTTCCTAAACCTACCAAACTACCTACCCACACCCACCCCTCCACCTCACCCCACCCTATGGCATGCTGCCACCTCACCCCTCTCCCTTTCCCCAACCACTCAACTCCTGCCACATCAGCCCCCCTCTCTCCACCTATGCTAAGACCACCCCATACTCATCCACCAACCCACCGCCTGGACCCTCTCCCCCGGACCCACCAGCCCTGGCCCACCTCTCTGGCCCCAGCCACCCCCGCGTGCGCCCCCGCTCTCCTCTCCCTCCTCTCTTTTCTCTCTCACCTCCGGCGACCGGCCCGCCGGCGCGGCCGCCCCTCCCCTCCCCCACGCTCTCTTCCTCCTCCCTCCGGCCTCGCGCACGCCTAGCCGCCGGCGCCGCCAGGAGCCTGCAGGCTCGCCCCGCGTCGCCCGCGCACCCTCCCTGCCTACTCCGGCGCCCGCCACTGGAGTTCCCCGCCTCGAGCATCCCCCAAGCGGCCTCCGCCTCCCGCCTCTCAGCTCCAGCGCCTCTCCTTCCCCGCCCAAGACGCCCGCCTCCGTCGCCCCGCTGCCACCTCGCAACCGCCTCCTCGCTGGCCCGCGTCGCTGAGCCAGCGCTGAGCTCCGCCCGGCGCCCGCGCCGCTGCTCCTCCTCCGCTGCCTCGAGCCCCGCCTCGCCGCTGGCCCGCACCTCCACCTGCAGGCTCGCCGCGCCAGTGCCGCCGCCATGCTCCTCCCGCCGCCTGCACCTCCGCTTCGCCGCCAGTTTCGGGCTGCCCCGCCTCGCCCGAACCACCACCGACCGCTCCGACCCGCAGCCGCCGGACCCGTTCCGCCTGCGGCCTCCGCTCGCATGGGCCGCTGACGCCGTGGTCGCCGGCCGAACCCGCCTCGGCCCGCTGCCCCGCCGTCGATGACCGCGCACCAGCCCGACCACGTCTTCCTCCGAGCCAAGCAGTGCGCCTGCGAGCCGTCCCCATCTTCCCGCCTCGCCTTGGACAGCAGCAGACCTGGCCGCAAGTTATGAGACCTCCGACCGACGCCCCGCATGAACCCGATGAACATCGCCGCTGAATCTGAGTCCGACGACCGTGGCTTCGAAGGCATCTCTCCCACAAGAACCGCCAGATCTTCACGGAACGCCAAGTTCGCCAACGTGGCAGGCCCGAACCCGGAGAACTCCATCACGGACGACATGATCTTCGTCCCGGGGCGCCAAGACCGCCCCACGGATTTTTAAGACCGATCCCGGCGCTCGGAACCCGAACCCCTCGCCAAGATCTTCATCGGGACCCCGAATCAAGATCGCCTTCCCGGAACACCGAGTACACCGACATGAACCCGGACACCGAGTCCGCCGAGAACCCCGATGCGACAAGTGCTGCGTCCCGAACACCATGACCGACAACGTGACCCGAAGACCCCAGATGCGACGAGACCTACCTCTGTTACCCAAGTTCGTCGAACCCTGGACCCGAGGCCCGACCCCGAACCCCGGAACCCCCAAGATCTGCCGAACCCTATGTGTGAACCTCTTCCCGCAAACCCTATTTTATAACATGAAACAACTTGTCGCATAATAATGGTCTTGCATGCATACATTCATGTGGTTTGGGGGCCTTATGTCGATTCACCTAATAATTAAATATGGGGCCCATATGCGGGCAAATCTAGCCTTATATTGGCCTCATTTAAACATGTGTAGCGAACCGGTTCCATCTGTTGCATTGCTAAACAACATATAATTTGCGGGGAAGACAAATAACTTGAACCACCTAATTAATGTCGGGACCCCGGTTCCGCTTAATATGACCTAGTTGCATCGCACCTTGCCATGTCATTCATCATACATGCATCATGCCGATCTTCTGCCGTTGTATTAATTATTGCATCCGGTGTTTCTTCTAGTGTTTTGCTTCTTCGCGGATAAGGCCGTTGAGTTGATGTGAGCTCCGCCCAGATCTTCGGATGAACCCTTCAACAATGTTTCTCAGGCGAGCATCTCCCCCTTTCTACCTATCTTACTTTTCTAGTATTTATTCCCTCCTGTTGATCTTTGCTATCTGTGTTGCGATGCTCTAGTTTCGTACCCGTGATATCTCTTGCAGCCATATATAGCCTTGGACACATCCTATTACCTGTTGTTTGGTAGATAGTTGGGACCGCGTGTCGTAGTCGCTTGCTCAAGTGTTTTTGTTTGTCGTCAAGTACCACAACTGTTGGAGGATTGCCGCATGTTGACGTTGGAGATGATCATGGTTTACTTATTGTTCACTTTAATTCCTGTTTAACAACTAAAATTGAATTAAGCAGAGGCATCGGTGGGTGATAGGTAAGATTTGGTTTCCGACCGCCCACTTGTGTCCCGTAGGACCCGAGTTCTTGACACCTGTTCCGAGATCGAGCGCGCTAACCACAGGTGGGGAGATATGGGCCCCCCATTGATTATTACCTGATTTCAAAGTATTGTACTGGGGGCCACAACTAGTTTGAGGTGTTTTTACTATCCTGTACTTATGCCATGCTACTTATGTATTTACGTTTGTGCGAGGAGCACACTGTACTGTTTAGGAAGCGGAATGTTTTCGCGGTATCGACAGTCCCCGATTGGGGATCTGCTGTCGTTTACAGCCATTGACGCAAACCCTAAGTCCGTCTCGGAGACCGGCCGACTTCGTTGCGGGTGTACTTAGTGGGGTGGCCCCCCCGTGCTTGCTTTGGGTCTGGGAACGTCGTGACTTAGGCCCCGCCGACATACCGATGGGTGTATGTTAACTGATCTGGCAAAAAGGGTCGAAGTGCCTGTGGATACTTTGGTGCACCCCTGCAGGGTTAAATCTTTTCGAGAAGCCGTGTCCGCGGTTATGGACGACTTGGAGCACAGTGCTTGATCATAGACAACTATAACTAAAGTTTATTGTTTTAAATTGACTTGTTTCCGATATGACTAGTAATCAGCTTCACCACAACGGAATGGCTAAGTAAAAGTACCAACAACTGCTGGGTTTTGGGTTTATCTCATGCTAAATGTATCTGACTAGTAAGTGCTGCAACTGTCACGGAATGGTTAACTAAAAGTGCCCACTGCTTATTTTTATCAGGATGATTATCTAAACCTGACTAGTAAAGTGCCGCAACTATAACTGAATAAGTAAAACTGCCAACTGTGTGAGTTCCTCGGTTGACTTCCTCGTTTGGTCTCGAGGGGAAACACCAGATGGGTTTGTTTGGTGATAGCTTGGTTGGATCCGGTTAGGTCATTCTTATCCCTCTCGATATCCGCCAGGTTGTATCGAGTCTCTATAGGTTGTTTAGTGCATCTGCCGCTGCCGCTTGATCCACCATACCTATGTAGGCGAGGACCGCAATTCTAGCCTCGCTGCAATCGCCTCGATCGACGATCCTTCTTTTTCCTTTGCCCTTTGTCGGCACCCTTTTGTTTAAGCAGGTTTTGAGATCGACGCCAGGTGGGTTACCCTTCCGCTTGGCACTGGCGGGTTATGGACGCCATTGGTTATTCTTGGGGCTCTTAGCCCCATTTGCATCTTGTCCGTAGTCGGACGCCCATCGCTTTCAAGGTGATTTGGATCTTTGTACCGTATATTTGTATTCTTGACTCTTCGAGTCATTGTATATATCTCTGCTCGTGGGTCCCATCGAGGACTGTTGTGTAATGTTATTACTTTGCTTTCCACCCGCACGAAAGTGCCTGGTGGGCACCTTCGAATCGTTTCTATGCGGGTTTGGCGAGTTTTGCTAAAACTTGCATAGGGACGATTCTGAGGGTGTTACAGCGACTATCCTCAAAAATATGGAGGTCGGATTCGCAGCTCTTGACATCCGCATCAAAGCCTTGGAGGAGAAGGTGATCGGTGACGGCCTCGTGATAAAACTAGCAAGCCTCCAGCCGCTCGCTACATTTGGTGTTTCAGAGACTCTTAAGGCCGCGTAGCTTGCAGACACACTCACCACCTTGGTGGGGCTGCTCTTCACAAATCTGCCACAGTACTCACAGCAGATTCCTTCGATGTTACAACAGATGCCATTATCACCGCAATATGCTTCAGGGGTATCAACCTTGACAAGGCCCTATGCACTAGAGCCGCCTCACATAGGGTTTCCTCCAATCGTACCACACTAACAACAATCCAGATTTCCAAATATCTGGCCTAGCTCTCCCACCCCCAATATTACAGAGACGACGGGGGCTCCCCGCTACCATAAATTTGATTTTCCTAAGTTTGCTGGCAAGGAAGACCCGCTCACCTGGTTGAATCATTTTGAGCAATTTTTTGGGGGACAACACACAGATGAGGCATTCAAATTTGGTTGGCAGCATTACACATGGTGGGCATAGCTCACGGGTGGTATATTCATCTAGAGCGCGATGAGGGTACGCCATCATGGCCTAGGTTTAAAGAATGTTGTAATCTACACTTTGGGCCACCAATCCGAAGCAATACTCTTGGAGAAATTGCACGGATGTGGCAATCCGGTACAGTGACAGAATATGTGGAGAAATTTATGTCCCTGCTTGCTCATAACGACCCCCTATTGACAAAGCAGTAGGTTCAACTATTTACGTCAGGTATCACTGACTTGCTCCATGTGGATGTTGAGATGCAAAAGCCGCTGGACCTTCAAGTCGCCATGAGTATGGCACGTTCTTACAAGAAGCGCGCAACTATCATAGCAACTACGTCTAAGGAGAATTCATCCACAACCATCATACAGACGCAGGGCATGTCCTTGAAGGGTATTGTTCTAGGAGAATAGATGCTTCGCCGGTTGACCGCCACAGAGATGGCAGACAGAAGGGATAAGGGATTGTGTTTCAACTGCGATGAAAAATTCCCGCGAGGCCATCGTTGTCAACGCCTTTTCTACCTTGAAACAATCGATGACGTCGAGGAGGAAGAACCTCCATGAATTACAGCTCGAGGACAAGTTGTATCTGCAGGAAGGGAGTAGTGTTGTGGCGTCAATAGTATAGATGGTAGAAGTTGGCAATAGTAGCTTCCATAATTAGAGTCCAGGTCAATTACTAGTAGTCTAGCAGGATTGAATACGGTAATATGAGAGTCCTAGTTAAATATTACTACTAGTCCTAGTAGGTTTGCATCAGCACTCCTGGCGTTGGTCCTCCTATAAAGAGGATGTGTATCACGTGTGTTTTGGGTCAAGCAGTAATAAACCCTAATCTTCCTATTGCTAATCCCTACTTCTCTAGTTTCTCTCATCTACCCATGTTATATTCTCAACACGCCGGTCACGACACCAAGCCGCAGGCGACACTCTTGACTACCGGTTAACCATCCCTATAATCTACGCAGAATAGGCGTTCAGAACAAATAGAATGTCATCGACAGGTGATGTTGCATGTTTATTAATAGTTTGTTGTTGTGTATCCTCCTCTGAAGGGCCTGCTCCAATGAGGTAATCTTGTGCACCAGTTCTCAGTAGTTTGGAACATGCTTAGCAGAGATGATAGGATTATGCAAGGGTACTGCTCTGTCTTTGATAGTGAACCAATTGCCCTTTAGTTTGATAGAAATTCTTCTCTTTTCCCAATCAGTGTAGTTCGGGCTATGGTGACTGGGCCCATTTTCTCCAAGGATCATGCCATACCCTTTCAGTGGAAGGAGTTTATAGTCATGTTGAAATTCTGTTTTCTGTATGGAGAATTTTCATTCAGGTACGTAACCAGTAGATATTAGTTCTCCACCACCGGCAACTTTCACTCTTCTAGCTGGGGTTGGTTTCACTGAAAGTTTGGCCTTGGTAGCAAATTTAGTATCCACAAAGGTGTTTGTGCTTCCACTATCAATGAGTGTTATGGCTTGATAGTTTCCCACCTTAACCAGTATAGACAGAGTGGTGTCCCCTGGCATGCCATGCATAGCTTCAGCTGATATCTGCATATGTTGTTCATTTGCATCTTTATCTTGTATTGAATCAGTAGTTTGGTGTACTACTGTAGGGGGAGGTGGGAGTACTGCTTGAGCATCTTGGAAATATTCAGGTGATTCCAGGCTTTCATCCTCATCATTACTATGTCCCTACATTTGAATTGCATGAACAATATTTTTGACACCGGCGCACTTGTGACCATATGAACATTGTTCAGGGCAGTACCGGCATCTACCCCTTTCTCTTGTTCTTTCCACATTGATTATTGGCTTGTTGTCTCTAACAGTGTTGATCTGTCTGAAATTCTGACCAGTGTTTGCTCTGCTAGGAGTAGTAGTTGGTCCAGGTCATTTGTTGGTGGATAGGTAAGCTTGTTCCTGTTGATGGGCATGCCAATAAGAAGAGCGTAATGTGGGAGGGTTGTGAGTTTTGACATCATGCTTAATCATATCCTTCAGCCCACTTAAGAAACGAAGCAGAAAAAATTGCCAGTCAAATATGGGTGATCACGACGCATGTGAATCATATACTCCTCAAAGGAGTCAATATACTAATTGACTGTTGTTAGCTGCTTGAGATTCTGAAACTGTTACATTGAATTATGTTCACCAACAGAGGAAAACCTTTTGCAAAGCATCTCGCAGAATTGTTCCCAATTCATCAAGTAAATATTCAGGTTGTTGCTGGCTAACCATGTCTTAGCTTTGCCCCTTATGTGAGCATTAGCCCATTTTATCTTGGCTTTGTTTTGGATTCCTAGTAACGTGAATATGCTTTCACATTCCTCAATCCAGCACTTGGCATTGTCTCCAAAGAAAAGGGGTAATTCCATATTGGGGGTTCTGAGGTAGGGATCTTGTATGTTATTGTGATGGGAAGTAGGAGGTGGTGTTTCTGTGGAAGGAAATTGGGCTCTCTGGTGGGGTGTAGGAGTATGTTGCTGGTGTTGTTCCTGAGGGGGGAAACAGTTCTGTTGGTTTGGTGGGAAAATTGGTGTGGCATTGGTGATAGGTGTTGTATAAGAATAGGTTGGTTTGTGGGTGTAAGTGTGAGAATTTTGACTGGGTGGTAAAGCAGGTATATTGGAATTGTAAGAATTTGTAGGGTTCTGGTGAGTGTAATGGTATTGGCTGGTGTTTGTTTTATGGCTAGGCGGGTATGGGTAGTAATTGTACTGATGTTGAGTATATTGGTAGTATTGGGGCTGGCTGTAAGGGTTGGTGTTTTGGTGGTATTGATGTGGTTTGGGGGCAGGTGGTATGTAGGATGAAGTTGGTGGAGGTAAAGGAGACAAATTTGGTGGTGTAAAAGTAGAGGGTGGGGGTTGGGCGTAGTGTGTCTAGGGAATAGTGGAAGAACATTATGTGACCTGAGACGAAAGAGGAAGGGTAGGGGCGTTACCGAAATGAAGGGAATGAGCGGTGGTGTTCGCCGGAGTCGGCTGAGTTGAGCTCTGTGGAGTCGACCCTTTTGGAATCGGACTTAGATGTGACGGGAGTGCGGTGGTGTTGAGAAATTTGCTGAGGTCAGGACAGAGTCTCTCAGGGTAGGAGCTCGCTCTAGAGGCCTTCTCAGCAAGGCATTGATCTGGCTGACCATGATCATGAGGTTGGCCATGTCTCCTTGCATCTTGTCCATCGACTCCTCCTTCTTGTCCAGTCGTGTAGAGAGGTTGAGGACCTCGCAAGGAAGGTGTGGACTGATTTCTGCCTTAGCCCTTTGCTGTTATTGATGCTCCATGACTCGAGCTGCATCATCTGCTTCCTTGTCCATGCGTTCCTGGGAGCGGGTACGGATAATTGACATCGCTTCCCTCTCCTCCAATCCCTCCTGCAGATCCTCTGAGAACTCGAGGGGAATCTTACCTCTGGATCAATGTGACCAGAGAACCCGAAGGGAAAAAATTCCTTGCAGATCTTGATGCTCTGATACCACTTTGTCAGGACCTTACTTGAATTGGGGATCCCGACAGTGGAAATTGGACAGCCATTACTATCTAGTTACTGGTAAAGGTAGATCTAGACATGAAAAATAGGTAATTACAGAGGAGATAAACTGGAAAGTGGATGAGAGAAAAGAGTACGGGAGAGGAAAGGTTTTATCATAGTCGAGCCACCCAGCCACCCACTCTCCACGGTTTTATAGACAAACTATAGGAGCCTCGATAGTTTATAATTCGAATACAGATTATTTAGAGGAATTCGAGATGGACCGTTAGATCCACCGAAATGGTACGCGAGCACCACGGTTGTCCAAGGTAAGAGACATAGGTCTTGACACCCAGCTCACCCCCTCATGTCCCCTCGCACTCTTAGCCACACAGCCAACACCGCGCCGCCCGAGATCCCGCTCCGCCAGTCCACTCCTCCCATCGGCAGCGGCATCACGTCCATGCTTAGGACCACAGAGCAAGGAGGGCAGGTGGACAAAGATTTGCAGGCAGGTTTTGTCCGTGTGAAGCTGGAGGCTGCCGCTGGCGATGTGCCTAGGTCAGGGCCTTCCTCCAAGAAGAAGGAGAAAAATGTAACTCTCTTCCTCTTGCTTGATCTATTGCTGGTCTAGATCTCATGCCGTTCAGTTCATAGAATGTATTTCTGGTCTAAATCCCCGTTTGATGGGTGGGGATTAGTTGTCAATTCTAATTTTCGGTATACTATGTCTGGACTCTGCTCCATCACCGAGGATATATATCTCAGACTATTACTAAAACCGGCCATGATATAGGTTGACCCAGACTTGGAACATTCCATTGTTTCTTGTGCTTCTTTTGGTTGTGATTGGTCGCAGTTGCAGATCAGAACACACGTTCAAATGCTTGTATAATTCTACTAATCAAATGCAACAGCTAGTACACTGGTACTCTGCATTGTGTAATCCAGTTTACACTTTGCTTAACTTCTAAAAATTGACTCAAGCTGAGAGAAAAATTACGGAATAATGCCTTTGAACCTAATTAAATTAGCCAGAAGCGATCTCCAAAAAGCCTGAATTTGATTCCAAGCCTGTAATTCATACATGTCGTTTGGTTAATCTCTAGGCATAGAATTTATGTAGATCATGTTGCATTTTTGTCTCTTCAGTTGGCATGTTTATCAGTGAGCAAGCTAGCAACGCTAGTGCTTTCCGTTTTTGTATTTTAAGTGCTGATATCGGTGTGTAGTGCAACACCACAACTTCCAAAATGATTGGTGCATCACCACTCACTTGACGCTTTGAGCTTTTTTTTGTATCTGTTCTTATTTGAACAGGAATAAGCATGTTTAGTTTCTATTATTATATGGAACTTGCATCACGCTATCTTTTAAAAATTCAGCTAATGTTATTGTAATTCTCAAGAATAACCATGCAATGAATAAAGCAAACAGTTATGCATCCATTCAGAAAGATAACTACCAATTTTAGTAACTATATTATTATGCTACTTCAAGAGCAAGAAAGGATGCAAAATCTATTAGTTCTAAAGTAAGTTTGCGTACACTATATAAAAATAGTCCACGATAATTTACAGAAGTTTGATTCTGCTTATACTGACCATAAGATGCTAATAATATAATCATCTTGTTCTATATGCAGGTTGTCATGTCAAAATTGCAGAACTCCAAAACCGCAGGAAAAATTGCCTCCTATTGTTTCTAGGTCTCCTGTAATGAACATGTATGCAACAAAAAAAAGCACACTTACTGTTGGGGATATGCCCTAGAGGCAATAATAAAAGTATTTATTATTATATCTTTGTGTTTATGATAAATGTTTGCATTCATGCTATAGTTGTATTAACCGGAAACATTAATACTTGTGTGATTTGTAAACTAATTAGAGTCCCTAGTAAAGCCTCTTTGTAATACTAGCTTGTTGGTTGATAGATGATCATGGTTTCCTGATCATGAACATTGAGATGTTATTGACAAGAAGACCACATCATTAGGAGAATGGTATGATGGACATACTCCTATAGATAAGCGTAGCATAAAGATCAAGTCATTTCAATAGTTCCTTTGCTATAAGCTTTCATATACATAGTAACCTAATTCCTTCGACCATGAGATCATGCTAATCACCATAACTGGAAGGATGTTTTGATGACATCAAACACCACTTCGTAACTGGGTGGTTATAAAGGTGGCATTGAGTATTCAGAAAGTATGAGTTGAGGCACATGGATCAAGAGTGGAATTTGTCCATCCATATGACGGATAGATATACTCTAGGCCCTCTCGGTGGAATGTCATCCAATTAGCTTGCAAGCATGTGACTGGCTCACAAGGGATCACATATCACAGTAACCAGTAAAGAGTACTTATCGGTAACGAGGTTGAACTAGGTATGGAGAGATACCGACGATCAGACCTCGGATAAGTAAAATATCGCGAGACAAAGGGAGATTCGTATCGTATGTAAATGGTTCATTCGATCGCAAAGTAATCGTAGGAATATGTGGGAACCATATGAATTTCCAGATTCTTCTATTGGTTATTGATTGGAGAAGAGTCTCGATCATGACTGCATAATTCATGAACCGTAGGGAGACACACTTAAAGATTCGATGTTGTTTAGTAGATATGGAATGTAAGTAGGGAGACCGAATGTTGTTAGGAGCCTCAAATGGGATCTGGGATATCATGAGGAGATCCGGAATGGTCCGAAGAATAAGATTCATATAAGAAAAGTCCAATTCCGGAGTTCAGGAATGATTTCGGTGTTTTCACCGAAATGATCTAGAAGGTTCTAGAAGGTTCACGAACTGGAAGGGGAAGGGTACATGAATGTGTCATGACTAAGTGGAATGATTCCATCATTTCCTAGGTCAATTGGTTGGGCGTTTAAAAGAAACAAATTAAACTCCAAAATTGAAAGTCAAAAGGCAAGTTTGAAAAGTCAAACTAGGACAATGTTTCCTAGTGGAGGGAGGAGCCTTATCATTGTCTTTTAATTTCGTTAAGACCTACGTGTCTATTATTCAAAGTAGTTGTAATAGTTGATGATGGTGGACTATAACCATGGAGATGTGCCATTGACCTTGACGCCACGCCGGTGATGATGGAGATCATGTTCATGCTTGAAGATGGAGAGTAGAAGCACATGAAGAAAGGACATATCATATCACATATTTTGAATTGCATGTGATGTTAATCCTTTTATGCATCTTGTATTGCTTAGAACGCGAGGGTAGCATTATAAGATGATCCCTCTCACAAAATTATCTAGTAAAGTGTTCACCCTTAGTTAGCATCGTTAACAAAACTCATCGTTTTGAAGCACCACGTGATGATCGGGTGTGATAGAATCAACGTGAGCAAGCCAGATTTGCTCATGCAGAAACTAAGGTTAATCTTGACGAGCCTAGCATGTATAGACATGGTCTCGGAACACGGATCACCTTTGAAACTACATCATCTCTCATGATGATCGGTTTTGATGTAGTGGATTTGGTTAGTGTGGTCACTAAAACAATGTGAGGGATATTGTTTTGAGTGGGAGTTCACCTAGGTTAATTTCACTATTAATTAGAATTGAATTTGTCATAAACTTAGTCTAAACTTTTGCAAATATGTTGTAGATCAATGGTGGCCCCTACCATCAATTTTAATGCGTTCCTAGAGAAACAAAAGTTGAAAAACAATGGAAGAAACTTCGCGGATTGGTTCCGCAATTTGAGGATTGGTTCCGCAATTTGAGGATTGTCCTCAATGCTGGTCAGTTGACATATGTGTTGGATGCACCGTTGGGTGACCCACCTGTAGAAGATGCTACCGATGATGAGAAAAATGTTTTCCGTACTCGGAAGAATCAGTACTCCAAAGTTCAGTGTGCTATCTTGTATGGTTTGGAATCAGATCTTGAGAGTTATTATGCTACCGATAATGTCTATGAACTCAAAATGATATTTGAGTCTCACGCGGCAGTTGAGAGTTATAAGGCTTCTGAAAAGTTCTTTAACTACAAGATGGAAGAGTGTTGGGGATATGCTATATGGGTATCCTCATAGCATGTCTCTTATCCGGATAACCCGGGTGGCCCACAGTTGGTAGCATGGCCTATGGCCTTCTGGGCGGCCCCGTTAGATGGATACAGAAGGGAGGCCCATGCCGGATAAAGGAAGGCTACGAAGGAGTCATCGACGTACCCGGAGCCTTGGAGTACAAGACACACTAGACTAGTTATAGGCAGTGTAGAACTCTGTAACCTGTACGACAAGGACTTTACATGTAACCCTAGGACCTGGCGACTATATAAGTCGGGCCTATGGGAGCCTTTAGGGCACGATAACTTAGACTTTCTAGTCACCTCGCATAGCGAACCAATCCCTGTAACTCGGCGTATTTGCCCTTATAGTGCTTTATAGCAGGAGTAGGATTCTGCCACCGTCATGGGATATGAACCTGGGTAAGCTATGTTACCTCGTACCCGTCAACCGCCCGCCTTCCCCCACGTATCTAAACATGCACTGTGAGGACCCCTCCATAGCATACTCGTCAGCAATACCACGACAGTTGGCGCCCACTATGGGGCAAGAGGCGCTTCAGGCTCTTCAGCGGGCGAGGACCAAGATCTCCGCGGGAATCGGCGAAACGTAGCCATCGGTCGCGTTCTCTTCTTCGGAAACGTTCCGATCGTCCCTCCCGACGAGTTCTGGATCCCGGCGAAGACGAACCCTATGCGGTGCTCGATCGTTCCGATCGGAGACATCCACCTCTTCATCGGCGAAACCGACTCGGGCACTAGTTCCCTGGGAGTCGGAGGATCATCAAGACCCGCACAGACCGCATACGGGTAGGACATGTTCGCGGAAGGATCGATGTCGGATCTCTCCTCGGAGTTTGCCAGCAAAGATCGGGAAAATTCAAGGCCCACCCAAACCGCCCCTATGCAGGATATAATGGTGGAAGATCGCTACAAGTCCGCCGGCTTCGTCCATGCGTCTGGACAGCAGAGATCCAAGTTCGTCGGAGTGGTAACCATCTTCAATCTGGCGCGTTGCATCCAGAGAGAGGGCGAAAACCCCCACGATTACCTTGACAGGTGGCTCCGTATACGGGCTGATCTGGCGCATTACCCCAATGATGATGCCATGTATCACTTTGTGGAAGGACTAGACCAGGGTACGCTTCTCCGGCATTCGCTAAGGCGGAAGCATGCCGTGGGACGCCTCACCTTAGACAGCATGGTGAACACCGTCAATAGTTAGGCAGAGGCCGAGGTGGCACCCATACAGCACATTTGCTCATTGGCAGCGCACCCCCGCCTCAGCAATCACCACCTCCTCCAACGGTCGTCGCCGCACCACCGCCACCGCCTCCAGTCGTTATCACTGCAGCAGCACCACCACCTCTAGTCATCATCAACATCGTCGCCCCGCCATCACCCATTGTTGATGAAGCCCCGGCACCCTCCGACTATGTGCTCGACGCGCTCTATGCTGACTTCAGCGCTTACTCGGAGGAAATAGACCTCAGCCCGGACGATCTAGATTCAGCTATGCAGGAGATGGAGGAGGATTATCAGCGCGACGAGCAAGCTAACAAGGCCATCACATCCCGAGAGGTGTTTGTAGCCATTGGGGCTGTGATGGAAGAAGACCAACTCGGACGAACTCCACCTACAGCGCTGGACAAGGGGAAGGGACCACCTGTTTCTGCCGACAAGGATCGTGCAAAGGTCACGCCCCCTCCGCCTAACCTAGTGCAACAGCCGCAGGAACTCGGCACCGGCCTGAGCAACAACAACACCGCAAACCCGCCATCTCCGGCATCTACGTCTGCTGCTTCCCAAGTTAATCCAGCTGATAGAGTGATGTACGGCAATCTCCTCGCCGAGCCCTTGACCGTAGCTCATATCTGGAACGTAACCCAGCTTGATGAGAAGCGACAGCAGCTGCTGGAGGAAGCACAGGCCATCGCGGAGCAAGGCGCTAAGCTAGATCGAGATCTGGCCAACACGCAGAAGTCAATAGAGAAAGCTAGAGCCATGGAGGCTGAGTACAAGCCTCTGCTCTAGCAGCAGAAGGCTAAGAAACCTCCGGCTCGCGTTATCAACGATCCTGGTGTACGACGAAACCTAGGATGGGCTCCCTCGAACCCGGCACATGCCAAGCCATACATTGACAGTGAAGGCAGGCAGGTGATGCCCACCCCTCTCCTTAACCTCGCCGTCGCCAAGACCCTTCTGGAGCAGGATAGATCACCCGAAGCAGTGGAGCAAGTCTATGACCTTGTGGCCACGGCGGTAAAACAGCAGGAAAAGGCCACCTCCTAGAGGCTTGAGTCTAACCCAGCGTTCTGCCAGTCTAGCCACCATAAGCCGCCAAGGTATAGATCTTCTTAGGATGTCGGGTCCCAGACGGGTTCGTCAGAACGAAGACGGAGGGATGCGCGCAATAGGAAGGACGCTATCCCCATATCCTCCAACCATGGGGGTAAGGCCCAACCTCGTCGCCCATCGCCACCGCCCCGCTCCCCCGACATCGCGAAGAAACCAAGGCTCACCGTCGTATGGATATACCGCCACCAAGGCAGGGCGGCATCGTCATCCGCGACAACACTGAGCAGACCCGTCATGATGGAGAGCGCAACCAAGGACACAAGAGCAGGTCACGCCATGACCCTCTGCGTCCGACAAGCAACCACGATAAGCGTGAGGCGTCGCAGGAGGGTAACAACAAGAAAGCTAACCCACCGCCACCTCCGCCTCCGTCGCCACCTAGCAGCCACCATGGCGGAGGAGGCCTGCATCGTTCACGCAGCCCATCCCCTGATGGCAAAAGAAAGAAAAGAAGCCCGGAGCCATACGACACAAGATCACGTCTGGACAAGATCCATGAGGCCCGGGATGGAGCATACCTTGGACCATGCTGCTTTGGACCTGTAATACGGACCGCAGCTTACCCCAAGGGCTTCCGGATTGACAAGACAATCAAGCCCTATGACGGAACCGCCAAGCCAGCTACATGGTTGTAGGACTACGGCAACGCAGTGGAGATCGCTGGGGGAAACCCCAACATCGTCGTTAAGTACCTCCCATTGATGCTGGCGGGCACGGCCCGACAATGGATCGATGACTTGCCGGAGAAATCTATATGCAATTGGTTGGACATGCAAGAAGCGTTCACCAAGAATTTCTAGGGTACGTACAAGCGTCACTGTACTGTTGGCGACTTACAGTGGTGCGTGCAGGAGAAAGACGAGTCATCTCGCGCCTACCTCTCTCGCTGGCTGGACATGAAGAATTCTTGCGCAGGTGTGCACTCCCAGACCGCCATGTCCGTCTTCATCGACAGGTTGGAAAGAGGTATGTTGCTCTAACATACATTGAAGCGCCTGCAGGACAACCATCAGTTCGACCTCAATCAGATGATCCAGCTGGCTAGTGAGTTTGCAGCTGCCGGCGATGCTCGCGGATCGTTGCTGGCAATAGTAATTCTAACGCAAGCTAAGAGGAACAGCGGCTCAAAGCGTAAGAATCCGCCAGAAGAAAAGCAAGCCTCCGACATGGTCGCCATGACCTTTGCAGAGCGAGGTGATGGCGGACAGCGTGGCCGAGGACGGGGGCTCGTCATGGGCAGCAGCGAGGAAGTGAAACTACCTCGGCAGCGCTCCGTGTTCCCCAGACCTACGAGGAGTACCGTGATATGTCGTGCCTCGTACACCTCAATGCCAATGGCAAAGCCACACACACCAATCGCCATTGAAAATTCGTCAACGATCTCAAAAAGGACCTGGAGTCCGGCTACGAGCGAAGTCGGAAGAACAGACCGCGAGGCAAGGGCAAGGGGAAAAAGAAGGAGGAGGAGTCCAAGGATTCAGGTGACATGGACGAGGACGTTGACCCCAAGCACGTCGCCAAGAGCGACGGCAAGGGCAAGAACCCCTTCGAGAAGAAGAAGGCAGTTTTCCACACTTTCCTTGGCACCCCCACCGTCCGACAATAGAAGACCTCCATGAGGATACTGATGGCTACTCTACCCCCAGTTCCCCAGTTCCTGCGCTGGTCGGAGATTCCAATTACTTGGTACAGGAAGGATCACCCAGACCTCATCCCTACGGAGAACCAATACGCCATGGTCATCAACCCCTTGATTGACGGCAATGATTTCACCAAATGTATGGTGGATAGTGGAAGCAGCATCAACATCATGTACCTGGATACACTGCAGAAGATGAACTTGACGGAGGCAAACCTAAGGCGACCAACACCATCTTCCACGGCGTAGTTCCTGGTCGGGAGGCTCGGTCCCTTGGGTGCATCCACACTTCAGGTCGCCTTTGGTAATGTTAATAATTACTGCCAAGAGCGCATGACCTTCGAGGTGGTCCCCTTCAAGAGCGTGTACCACATCATATTTGGCCGTGACATATTCCACACCTTCATGGCCAAGCCATGCTTCGTCTACAACAAACTCAAGATATCCGGACCAAACGGTGTCATCACCATATCCGGAAGCTTTACCAAGGCACGGGACTGCGAGATTGGAGAAGCAGCCTATGTAGAAGCTGTCCTCTACAACAAAGAATTCAAGGAGATCTAGAGCAAGGTCGATGCCTCAGAGATGCGCGCGTCAAAGAAATAGATTTCTGACTCCGCCCTAGCATTCAAGGCCGCCATCGAGACCAAGTCGGTGGAACTTGTGGTAGGTGATGCTTCCAAGACCCCCGCCATTGGGACGAATCTGGATCCCAAATAGGAAAGCGCGCTCGTCGAGTTCCTCCGTGAGAATAGGGACATCTTTGCCTGGCAACCTGCCGACATGAAAGGTGTACCTAGAGAACTTACCGAGCACAGCTTAAACATTGATCCAAAATGTAAACCAGTGAAACAACCTCTACGACGCTTTGGAGATGAGAAGAGACGCTCCATAGGCAAAGAGATATCTAGGTTACTTAAGGCTAGTTTTATCCGAGAAGTCCTTCACACCCAATGGGTGGCCAATCCTGTACTTGTCCCCAAAAAGGGAACCAAAAAATTAAGAATGTGCGTTGATTACACCGGCTTGAACAAAGCATGTCCCAAAGATCCGTTTTCTTTTCCTCGCATTGACCAAGTCATTGACTCGACGGCTGGCTTGGAACTTTTGTGTTTTCTCAATGCATACTCAGGATACCACCAGATCAAGATGAGTAAGTCGGACCAATTGACCACTTCGTTCACTACACCCTACGGCACGTTTTACTATGTCACGATGCCCTTTGGGCTAAAAAAAACGCAGGTGCTACGTACCAGCGGACAATGAAACGTTGCCTGCACGATCAAATTGGTCAGAACGTTCACGCCTATGTGGACGGTATAGTGGTGATGTCTAAAAAGTCAAATGACTTCATCTACAACTTAAAATAAACCTTTGATAACCTCCGGAAATACAACATGATGCTAACCCTAAGAAGTGCGTCTTCGGGGTTCCAGCCGGCAAATTGTTGACCCGGAGAAAATCAACCCTAAGAAGTGCTTCATCGTTTCCCAGCGCGGAATCGAGGTCAACCCGGAGAAAATCAAGTCCATCTTAAACATAAACCGTCCGACATGCCTAAAGGACATACAACGACTAATAGGTTGTGTTGCAGCAGTTAGTCGGTTCATCAGCCGACTTGGAGAGAAGGCTCTGCCGCTGTACAAGTTGCAGAAGAAGGCGGAAAAATTCACGTGGACAAACGAAGCAGATGCAGCATTGAAGCAGCTCAAGGAGATCCTTTCCTCATCCCTATCCTTGCAGCGCCCGAGCCTGGAGAGCCCATGTTAATTTACATGGCGGCCACCAACCGGGTAATCAGCATCATCGTCGTGGTAGAGCGGAAGGAACCAGGCTATGAGCACGAAGTTCAACGACCAGTTTACTATGTAAGAAAGGTCTTGACGGAGTCCAAGCAGCATTACCCGCACTACCAAAATATAGCTTATGGAGTATTCCTTGCTTCTCAGAAGCTGAGGCACTATTTCCAGGAGCACCCCATCACAATAGTGAGCAAGACTCCACTGTCCGACATCATCAACAACAACGACGCTATATAAAGGGTCGCGAAGTGGGGCATTGGACTTGCCGCCTTCGAGATCACCTACAAGAGATGCGACGCTATCAAGTCACAATCCTTGGAGGATTTTATCGCAGATTGGACGGAGATGCCAGATGCTACCCCATTGCCGGAGCCAGAATACTGGGTGGTGCACTTTGACGGATCAAAGCTGCTCAACGGCTCGGGGACTGGTGTACTGCTACAGTCACCAACTAGGGACAAGCTACACTACGTTCTGCAGATCCACTTCGAGGCTACAAACAACATGGCGGAGTATGAAGCACTCATTCACGTATTACGCGTAGCCAAGGATATTGGCATCAAGCACATAGTTTATTGTGGAGATTCCGACTTGGTTGCCCAGCAGGTGGCTGGCACCTGGAATGTGCGGAACCCTATGATGGTGGCATATCGAGACGAAGTGGACGAGATAGCCAAGAGCTTCTTGGGCTACGAGGGTTAAATATGTACCTAGGGAGCAAAATGAGGCGCCTGATCTGCTGTCTAAGCTTGGTTCAGGGTGCAAACGAATTCTGCCTGGAGTTTTCCTGGAGCATCTACGGACATCATTCGTGAAGGGAGCAGACATCGACAACCCGGACAGAGTAGAGTCTCTTGTCCATATGGTGGCAAAGGTCCCTCCGGCTTGGACAAAACCGTTCATGGAGTATCT
This sequence comes from Avena longiglumis, assembly GCA_030063025.1. Classification (NCBI taxonomy): domain Eukaryota; kingdom Viridiplantae; phylum Streptophyta; class Magnoliopsida; order Poales; family Poaceae; genus Avena; species Avena longiglumis. Next base: position 413,216,769 of record CP125977.1, on the reverse strand, counting down.
CGAACATGGAACTTTGCCCGACTACGAAGTCGAAAGACGGCAAATAGTACATCGAGCAAAGGGCTATACCATAATCAATGGACAGCTCTACAAAAGAAGCACTACTGGTGTATATCTTAAGTGTGTTTCCCAGCAAGAAGGTATTAAAATCCTACGCAAAATCCATCTTGGAGATTGTGGGCATCACGCCGCTCCTCGATCGTTGGTCGATAAAGCCTTTCGGCAAGGATTCTACTGGATGACCGCGACGGTGTACACTGACAAGCTGGTTGAGACATGCATGGGATGCCAGTACTATGCCCGACAACCACATGTTCCTGCTGAAGAATTGCGAACAATACCAATAACTTGGCCGTTTGCAGTCTGGGGGATGGACATGGTGGGTTCGTTATAGACGGCACCTTGTGGGTTTACGCATCTGCTAGTAGCAGTTGATAAATTCACCAAATGGATAGAAGCTAAACCCATTAGAAAGCTCGATGGGGCAACTGCCCTTAGGTTTGTCCGGGATCTAGTGGTGAGATTTGGTCTCCCACATAGCATAATCACCGACAACGGCAATAACTTGTCACTCGGAGAAGTGGAAGCTTATTGTTGGGAGAAGGACATCCGACTTGACCTTGCATCTGTGGCACACCCACAATCCAATGGTCAGGTTGAGCGAGCCAATGGATTAATTCTGCAGGGAATCAAGCCATGTCTTGAGGCACCGCTGCATAGAGCAGCTGGAGCCTGGGCAGAAGAATTGCCATCTGTGTTGTGGAGTTTACGAACTACACCCAACAGATCCATCGGCTACACCCCTTACTTCATGGTATATGGAGAAGAAGCCATCCTGCCTTCCGACATCCTTCATGATGCACCAAGAGTTGCCGCCTACGACAAAGATGACGCTGAAGAATCCAGGCGCCTAGATGTGGACCTTCTCAAGGAGGAGCGTGTTTTGGCATGCCAAAGATCCGCCATCTACCATCAGAAGCTACGCAGCTACCATAGTCGCCGCGTCCGGCATCGCTCATTTAAAGAGGGGGATTTGGTGCTCTGACTTAAGCAGAAGAAGTCACACAAATTATCCCCGCCATGGGAAGGACCGTTCATCATAAGCAATGCGCTACTGAATGGGTCTTACTACCTCGTTGACAATCGTGAACTGAAGGATAGACCCGGATGATGACTACTCGGAGCTTGATCGGCCATGGAACATAGCACAGCTGCGTCCTTTCTACACTTAGCATTTTTTATCTATTGTGTACCTCTTATATGATCAATGAAATAAAGCTCTCTGGTTCACTCATATTTCTGAGCCTTTTACCTCCTTTAGTTTTCATTTTTGGATCATATAAAACCTTTATGCACAAGTTTTGCGGTTGCACTTGTGAAAATTCTGCCTACGGGCGTTAGCTTAAGTTTTCTGGTCTACACATTCTTTGTTGTTTTTATGTGGATTCTGGAGTAGTGACTTTTGGCACTTATTGTCGGCGATTTTGTTCTTGGGTTATTGACGGTGCCATTGGGCATCATCACCTGAGCGCATGGTTCCGACAATGAGTCTTCCGACTCACAAAAAGTCAAGCATAAAAACCAGAGTAATGGATAAGCCAGCACTTGCTTAAAAATATATACATGCTGGAACTAATTCTTGAGTAGCGGGAAAGAACAACCATTTTTTCCGCCTTAAGTTAACACATTGTTTTTTCCGCATACAAATTCGAGAGGAAACAAATATTACATATTGTTTTTTATTCCTTTGGCGCAGGAGATTTGGACGCAACATCGTTGGCAGCAGGAGAGTCACCTTCCTCGAAGTCGGCAGTGTTGAGAGACTCGGAGGAGCTTTGGCAGTGTTGAGAGACTCGGAGTGTTGGGGACACCGAAGGTCACCGTGTCGATGTCGGCATCTTCGTAGTGTGCCTTGACCATCGACAGCGCCATCCTTGTGTCGGCCCGTGCACACGAAGCTTTCCAGCTTGAGATACGCTCAGGGGCTCGGTGTAGGATCTCCGAGAACTTCGTCACAGAGTCCACCGCCTTGATGTTAATCTGGAGGGGCTTGGATATCTCCTTGGTCTGCTTGATGGCGCTGTTGATAAAGTTGCCGGCAAGGACCATGCATTCCTTTGGCGGAGGAGGCGACCGGGTTAAACCCATAGGAGATACAAATTTCCGACAAAGGAGCACATGAGTTCAATAACACAAAAATTTCAAAGTATCTAGCTTACAAAAGTCCAAGATGGAGAATCAATTACTAGGGATGCTAATCTCAGCCTGCTGGAGAGTTTCCACCATGGAGTCCCGTTCTTGTCGGAGGATCCTGTACGCGTCTAGATGGCGCTGATTTTTCTCATCTGCGGCTTTCTTTTGCTCTTTCAGGATCGCGATTTCCTCCTTCAAGCGGTTCATCTCCTCACTGGCAGAGTCTTGCTGGGCTTTAATTGAGTCTTCATGCATCTTCAACATGTCCTTTCTCTCCTTCTTAAGGATCTTGTTTTCGCTATCCAGCTGCTGAATATGCTTGGATTGATCAACAATATCCTTAACCTTGGAAATGGTTTCTGCAAGTCGGATAAATAAAAGTACACAGTGAGTACTCGGAGAATGTTGGCACAAGACCAAGTCGGAATACAAAAAATAAAGGAAAACAGATGCTTGCTCTTGGTGATTTGTTCCTTCAAGAAGGAAGTTTTACCCTTTTCGGCTTCCAAGTCCGCATGCATATTCTGGTACTTGTCGTCGGCCACGCCCCTTCGAGCATTCTCATTCTGTGGAAAGAAGAAAGTTAAAACGTTATTCAGTCTACTTGGAGCATCTAGCCGAAAAGTTTCCACCTAGAGGCTCGGGGGCTACAACGATAGTTTTTTAACTTAGCACTATGCTTAGTCTTTATTTAAGCATCTAGTCGGAACTAATTCAGTTTTCAATTATAAGATTGGGGGCTACAGTATTAAGTTTTTAAATCAGTCATATGATTAGCTTCTCTTTAAGCATCTAGTCGGGACTAATTCAGTTACAACTAGAAGCTTGGGGGCTACAGTATTGACATTTATAAACATTGTGTATGCTATTCTGAAAGCATCTAGTTGGAATAACTTATTCAAACTATATGCTTGGGGGCTACAGTGAGAAGTTTTCTAGCTTAGTCACTCTTAGAGCATTCAGATGCAAAGACCTATGGTTTTCCGTCTAAATCCTCGGGAGCTACAGTGGGATACTCATATGAAATGCAAAAGGCAAATAAAACTTACAAGCGCAATGATATTGAGGTCTGTAGCACTCTTAGCAAGCAACCTTCCAAAGGACGAACTGTTTCCTTGCAAGATTTCTGCTTGCCGGAGAAGCTCCTCAAGACCGCATGTTGGAGATGTCGACGCTGCACCAGGAACTAGAGCAGTGCTACCCGGCGTAAGTACATGATAGACTATCTTCGGGAACTCTATGGTCTTCTTGGGTGCGGAGGCGCCGCCTTCGATAGACGTACCACCTTCCACCACCGCCTTACTGCTACCGATGGCATCCTTAGCCGGAGCTTCAGCCATTTGGTTTGCGGCACTTTCCTGCATCGCCTGTTCGCTGACAGTGGCAAGTTCTGTGGAGGCGCCTGAGTCCACTTCCATGGCGGAAGGGCCAGATGTTACTTTGGCTTATGAGCTTGTTAGAGCGGGTGAAGGCTGGACATTAGGAGTGACAGGGGCGATGGCGGGAGATGCGTGGGGAGAAACGTCATGATGCAACATATCCTTAATGTTTTTAGAAGCCCCCAAAGTCTTGGAGGTCTTCTTCAAACTAGTAGTGGCTTTCTTCCTGAAACGTACAAAAAGTATAAGTACAGGAATAAGACAAACAATGGACAATGTCGGAGAGAAAGAAACTTACACAAGAGGGCGTGCTTTGGCAAAAGGGATCCCGGTAATCTTTCTTTTCTCCGCCTCCAGGGCGGCAGTGGACTTCTTGGAGGCTCCACCCTCCATCTTCTTCTTCTTGCCTCTGTCGGCAGCGTTAGAGGTGGAGCTCTTCCGCTTTCGCGCTAACGGGACCTCGTCGTCGGACACGACGGTGACTTCCTTCATCTTTGGATCATAGATTTGGACAGCCATTCTTTCCTCCTCTAGATCCCTGAGCTGTTAAGTGAAAACCACCGTGTTAGATGAGATGGTAATGGCTAGACGGAAGAACTGGAGTATATGTCATACACGGAAGATAAACAGGTACCTTTGGGCACTTGCTCTCTACAAACATGTCGTAGGTGATGGTGAAGCCACGCTTCTTATCCTTCACCTTGACGATGTCCTTTAGGCGGAGCTTGACGGAGTCGCTCGAGAAGTTGTCCTCGGAGATGTGGAGGATATCCTTCCTCTCGTTGGTATACTCGTGCATCAACTTCGAGCGGTGCTCCAGAGGCTGGATCCGCCTAACGAACCAGCACATGGCCAGGTCCAATCTGGTCAGACCTGTCTGTAAAAACCACTCTATCTGCCTTATAGCGCAGGAAGCGTCAATTTCGAAGGGAAGGGAGGCCTAGGATCTCCATGTCGAGGCTTCGGCGGCAGCTCCATCGACGAAGTCCGGGTACGTCACTTCTCGGCCATCCAGAGGGATATCTGGGCCATAGAAGTACGTATGTTGCTAGTTCTTGCAGGACTTATGGCCGAAGATATCGGGGAACCGCCGGAGAGGCCGGATCTTAAAACTAATGGTGCCATAGTTCCTGAGATCGTCCTTGCCGGCTCCGGCTTCGCGCTTGACGGTGAAAAAGTATATAAAGAGATCTATCCTAGTCCTAATCCCTAAATAACCCTCACAAAGCGCCGCGTAGTTTCTAAGCGCGAGGATGCTATTGGGGGAGAGGTTCTGAGGCTGTACTCGGTAATGGTTGAGGACAGCTATGAAGAAATTGGAGATGGGCAGGGAGACGCCGCGTACCAGTTGGGCTTTGAGGTACACCTTTTCTTCGGCTTGGGGAGAAGGAGTGACCTCGCCGGCCGACGCTGCCCTCCAGGCGAGCACTCCATCGCAGGAAGGTATCCCTCGATGATTAGATCCTTGATGTCGCGGTCCGTAATATACAAACCACGCCAGTCTCCCTTGTGGGTGTCGTATTCCTCCTCTAGCAGCTCCAGCGCCGCTGAGTTATGGTCGCCGCCGGTGGTTTTGAACACCGCGGATTTATGGATCACCAGGCCCTCTGGGGGCACGATGACGGAGCTCGCCGGCTTCATCGCGGCATCGCCTGACGCCGTCATGGAGGGGGCGGAACTGCTGCTGGCCATTGGAGGGGTTACGGTGGTGACTGGGAAGGTTGAGGAGTTAGGGTTTTTCGCACCGTGCGCGGAGAGCTCAAGGAGGCGCTCGCTGGAGGAAGAAGATGGTGCAGAGGAGAATGAGGTGAAAAGTAAAATTTCCACCGCTGTTACAATTTATAACCTTTGGCATCAAGATTCGTGCGGAATGATCGAACGGTAAACGCGTGGACGACGTGTGCGGGAGCGTGCGTGGAAATTTTTCCACGTTGCCAACCGTCGCCGCCAATGGTTCGTATCGCTCGCGCGGGGAAATCGGACATGATTGCGTTGTCTACATGTGTGAGTTACGAGGTGTTGCTGACCTACGTCTACGTCGCCCTAGCTATCACTAGAAGGTGAACCATCACATCGGAAGATTACGGCATGGACGGATCCAATCCGGCTACGGAAGAGTACGGTGGAAGATTCAGTCATTCTCTGACTTACAAATTGAAGACGGAGATAACCTTGCAGGGTCCTTTGGGAGGACTACAAGATATTGCTTGACGATTTGCTGACATCCATCTAGACGGAGCATTCAACCTGAAGAGGCAATACAGCGCAAGATCTCGAAGTTCTCCGGGGGCTACTATTGGGGATATGCTATATGGGTATCCTCATAGCATGTCTCTTATCCGGATAACCCGGGTGGCCCACAGTTGGTAGCATGGCCTATGGCCTGCTGGGCGGCCCAGTTAGATGGATCCAGAAGGGAGGCCCATGCCGGGTAAAGGAAGGCTATGGAGGAGGCACCGACGTACCCGGAGCCTTGGAGTACAAGACACGCTAGACTAGTTATAGGCAGTGTAGGACTCTGTAACCTGTCCGGCAAGGACTTTACCTGTAACCCTAGGACATGGCGACTATATAAGTCGGGACTATGGGAGCCTTTAGGGCACGATAACTTAGACTTTCTAGTCACCTCGCACAGCGAACCAGTCCTTGTAACTCGGCGTATTTGCCCTTATAGTGATTTATAGTAGGAGTAGGATTCCGCCACCGTGGGATCCGAACACAGGTAGCTGTGTTACCTGCATCGTCAACTATCCACCTTCCCCCACGTCTCTAAACACGCACTGTGAGGACCCTCCATGGCGTACTCGTCGGCAATACCACGACAAAGAGGGCAGATCCGTTAGTGATCATGTGCTTAAGATATCTAGGCATGCTAATAATCTCCATAGCTTGGGCATAATAATTCCTAATGCGTTGGGTATTCATCGTGTCCTCCAATCATTACCACCAAGTTACAAGAACTTTGTGATGAGCGCATGGATAAAACGTTGCCAGAACTCTTCTCTATGTGGAATCCTGCGGAAATGGAGATCAAGAAAGAGCACCAAGTGTTGATGGTAAATAAGACCAACAATTTCAAGAAGCAAGGGAAGCCTAAGAAAAAGGATAACTTCAAGAAGGGCAGCAATAAAGTTGCCGCGCCTACAAATAAGAAGACCAAGGTTGGGCCTAAGCCTGATAATAAGTGCTTTTACAGCAAGGGAGAAGGTCACAGGAAGCAGAATTGCCCCGAGTACTTGGAAAATATGATGAACGGCAACATCAATAAGAAAGGTAAATACAATATACATGTTATTGATGTGTATCTTTCTAGTAATCGTAGTAGTACCTGGGTATTTGATACCTGCTCATATTTGTAACTTGAAACAGGTGTTGCAGAATAGACGGAGACTAGCGAAAGACGAGGTGATGATGAGCGTTGGAAACAGATCAAAGGTTGATGTGGTCACGGTTGGCACGCTCCCTCTTCATCTACCATCAGGATTAGTTTTATACTTAAATAATTGTTATTTGGTGCCTGCATTAAGCATGAACATTATATCGGGATCTTGTTTATTGCGAGACGGTTACTTGTTTAAATCCGAGAATAATGGTTGTTCGATTTGAGTAATATATTTTATGGTCATGAACCTTTGATAGATGGTCTATTCTTATTGAATATTGATTGTAGTGATACACATGTTCATAATATAGAAGCTAAACGTTTGAAATTGAGCGATAATTCTACATACATGTGGCACTGTCGTCTTGGTCACATTGGAGTGAAACGTATGAAGAAACTCCATTCCAATGGACTTCTTGAATCACTTGATTTCGAATCACTTGAAAGATGCGAAGCATGTCTGATGGGTAAAATGACTAAGACTCCATTTTCTGGTATGATGGAGCGAGCTACGGACTTATTGGAGATCATACATACCGATGTGTGTGGTCCGATGAGTGTAGCAACGCGTGGTGGTTATCGTTATGTTCTTACTTTCACGGATGACTTGAGTAGATATGGGTATATCTATTTCATGAAACATAAGTCAGAAACTTTCAAGAAGTTTAAAGAATTTCAAAGTGAAGTGGATAGTCAACGTAACAAGAAGATTAAGTTTCTATGATCCGATCACGGAGGTGAATATCTAAGTAACGAGTTTCACGAGAATTTAAAGAAATGCGGAATACTTTCATAATTGACACCGTCGGGAACACCACAACGAAACGGTGTGTCCGAACGTCGTACTCAAACTCTCTTAGATATGGTTTGTTCTATGATGTCACTTACAGATTTTCCTTTGTCATTTCGGGGTTATGCATGAGAAACAGCCTCATTCACTTTAAATAGGGAACCATCTAAATCCGTTGAAACGACACCGTGTGAATTATGGTTTGGGAAGAAACCTAAACTATCGTTCCTAAAAGTTTGGGGTTGCGAAGCTTATGTAAAGAAGTTACAGCTCGACAAGCTTGAACCCAAAGCCGAAAAATGCGTATTCATAGGATACCCGAAGCAAACTTTTGGGTATACCTTCTATCATAGATCTGAAGGCAAAATCTTCGTTGCCAAGAATGGATCCTTTCTAGAGAAGGAGTTTCTCTTGAAATAAGTGACTGGAAGGAAAGTAGAACTCGACGAGGTTGTTGAACCTTCTCTTGGATTTGAGAGTAGCGCAGCACCGGAAGAAGTTCCTATGGCGCCTACACCAATAGGAGAGGAAGCTAATGATAAAGATCATGAAACTTCGGTCGAATTCACTACGGAACCTTGTAGGTCAACGAGGAATCGTACCACTTCCGATTGGTATGATCCCGTTATGAGTGTCATGTTGGTGGACAACACCGACGATCCTACAACATATGAGGAAGCGATGATGAGCCCATATTCCAATAAATGGCAAGAATCCATGAAATCCGAGATTGGATCCATGTACAAAAACCAAGTATGGACTTTCGTAGACTTACCGGATGGCCGGAAGTCTGTCGAGAACAAATGGATTTTCAAGAATAAAACAGATGCTTACAGTAATGTGACCATCTATAAATCTCGAATTGTCGCAAAAGGGTTTCTACAAATTCAAGGTGTGGACTACGATGAGACTTTCGCACCGGTAGAAAAGCTAAAGTCTGTGAGGATTTTGTTAGCAATCGCTGCATATTATGATTATGAGATATGGCAGATGGATGTCAAAACGGCGTTCCTCAATGGATACATTGATGAAGAGTTGTATATGGTACAACCCAAAGGTTTTTTCAATCCTAAAGATGCTAACAAGGTATGCAAACTTCAACGGTCCATTTATGGATTGAAGCAAGCATCCCAAAGTTGGAATCAACATTTTGATAAGGTAATCAAAACTTTTGGTTTTATACAAACTTATGGAGAAGCTTGTATTTACAAGAAAGTTAGTGGGAGCTCTGTAGCATTCCTAGTACTACATGTAGACGACATATTGTTGATTGGGAATGATGTAGACCTTCTCAATAGTGTCAAAGATTATTTGAAAAACAGTTTTTCAATGAAGGATCTTGGCAAAGCTGCTTACATATTAGGCATAAAGATTTATAGAGATAGATCGAGACGCCTAATATCGTTGTCACAGAGTACATATTTGGACAAAGTTCTAAAGAGGTTTGGAATGGAATATAGCAACAAAGATTTCTTGCCCATGTTGCCCAATATGACATTGAGTAAAACTCAAAGTCCTACTATGGCAGAAGATAGAGAACGGATGAGTAATACTCCCTATGCCTTAGCTATAGGATCTATCGTGTATGCCATGCTATGTACTAGACCCGACATTGCATATGTTGTTAGTTGAACTAGCATACATTAAAGTGATCTAGGGGTGGATCATTGGACAGAGGTCAAAAACATCCTTAAGTACTTGAGAAGAACTAAGGATATCGTTCTTTATTATGGAGGTGATGAACAACTCGTTCTTAATGGTTACACTGATGCTAGTTGAAACACCGATCCGAATGATTCTAAATCACAATCTGGATACGTATTTACTTTGAATGGTGCAGCAGTGAGCTAGAGGAGTGCAAAGCAAAGCGTTGTGGTGAGATCTTCAACTGAATTGGAATATATAGCTGCTTCAGAGGCTTCACAAGAGGCGATATGGATGAAGGAGTTCATTATGGAGCTCGGTGTGGTTCCAAGTGTGCTGGACCCAATGTCTATCTACTGTGATAACATGGGTGCCATAGCCAATGCGCAAGAACCAAGGTCACACAAGAAGCAAAAGCATATCAAGCTACGTTTTCACGATATTCAAGAGCATGTCCAAGATGGTGACATAAAGATTTGTAAAGTACACACAGATCTGAATGTGGCGGATCCGTTGACTAAACCTCTCCCGAGGACAAAACATGACCAGCACCAAACCGCCATGGGTGTTCGGTATATTACCATGTAATCTAGTTTAGTTGAATCTAATGCAAGTGGGAGACTATTGGAGATATGCCCTAGAGGCAATAATAAAAGTAGTTATTATTATATCTTTGTGTTTATGATAAATGTTTGCATTCATGCTATAATTTTATTAACCGGAAACATCAATACTTGTGTGATTTGTAAAAAAATAGAGTCCCTAGTAAATCCTATTTATAATACTAGCTTGTTGGTTGATAGATGATCATGGTTTCCTGATCATGAACATTGAGATGTTATTAACAATAAGATCATATCATTAGGAGAATGGTATGATGGACATACTCCTATAGATAAGCATAGCATAAAGATCAAGTCATTTCAATAGTTTGTTTGTTATAAGCTTTCATATACATAGTAACCTAATTCCTTCTACCATGATATCATGCTAATCACCATCACCAGAAGCATGCTTTGATGACATCAAACACCACTTCGTAACTAGGTGATTATAAAGGTGGCATTAAGTATTCAGAAAGTATGTGTTGAGGCACATGGATCAAGAGTGGGATTTGTCCATCCATATGACGGATAGATATACTCTGGGCCGTCTAGGTGGAACGTCATTCAATTAGCTTGCAATCATGTGACTGGCTCACTATAACATCCCAAAATTATTAATCAAGATTATCAAGTTCCAATCACCCAAGTTTAGGGTTAACAAAAAAAACTTTTGTTATTTAAAACTAATGTGAATGCATGTCTGTGTGATGAACGCATGAATGCTTGTAATGCCATGTTTGATTGCTATGAATGGCAAGTATTGGTTTAAAGATGAAAACAATATCATCTAGATCTTTTTCAAGCAGAATGAAATGAAGAAAATAAAAAATAAGCAATATAAGCAAATGGTCATTTTGACTAAAGTTAACCACTGGACCACTTTGAGTGTTTCTAGTCCTAGTTTTCTAACAGAAACAAATCCAATCCTTTTCACCCCTTGCTAGTGTTGGAATGGTCTGGAGAATAAGATTCATATAAGGCAATGCAGTTTTTGGAGTTTGGAATTGTTTTGGGTTATTCGGTATTGTACCGGAAGCTTCTAGAACCTTCCGGAGTGGGACCAACGTGGCCCCACTTGTCGGGAGGGGCGTGGGCCTACGGGGTAGTGCCCTGGCCGCATTGGTCCAGGGGCACAAGGCCCCATAGGCCCAGCCGGCCAAGCACCTAGGGAAACCCTAGGGGAGTTTCTAGAAGGGGGGAAACTTGCCCCCCACTCCTCCCTCCTTGGCCGCCGGCCTAGGTCTTGGGGGAGGGGCAAGGGCCAGCCGCCCACCCCTCTATATAAAGAGGGCAGGGGGCGCACCCTCCCCACACCTCCTCCACAACCCTAGCCACCCTGCTGCCCCTCCTCTCTCTCTCCCTCCCGACTGCGCGTAGGCGAAGCCCTGCTGCAGAAACTCTCCACCGCTTGCACTGCGCCGTCGCGTTGTAGATCCAATCCATCTCTCCACTCCACTTGCTGGACCGAGGAAGGAGGATACGTCGAGGTGCCGCACGTGTGCATCTCTCGGAGGCATCGCCACTTGCGGTGTTAGATCGGATCGGATCGCGAGGAGGAGAAGCGAGTACGACTACATCACCCACGTTCCGTTGAACGTTCCGCTGTGCGAATCTTCAAGGGTATGAAGATCTCATCTATTCCCCCTCGTTGTTTGCATCTCCTAGATTAGATCTTGGCTTTTCCCGTTCGCATCCGTAGAAAATTTTGATTTACTATGTTGCGAAACCCATCAGTGGTATCAGAGCTAGATCTATGCGTAGATGTGTTTCACGAGTAGAATGCAACATGGTTGTTGCGGGCGTTGATGTTTTCTGATGCAAGCCTCTTGTTTGTGTACTTCTTATGACGCGGGATAGTGAGATCGAAGCGGTCCAGTCCAACCTTACGCGACCTCGTTCGCGAGACCGTCTCCGCACTTGACGTGTGGCTTGTTCCACACATGCGGCTGGTGGATGCCAGTTTCTCTCACGATAGTTGTCATGGGATTTACACCGGAGTTTGGCAACCATAATATCACCGTTGTGGCTTTCCGTAGGTAAGAATCGTTCTTAGCTTGTTACTCCCATAAGCCACGTAAAACATGCAACAACAAAGTAGAGGCGTCTAAATTGTTTTTGCAGAGAGTGTTTTCTGTGCTATGGTATGGCCCAAGATGTGATGTGTATGTTGTATGCAATGATCATGTTTTGTAATGTTTCACGACTTGCATGTCGATGAGTACACAACCGGCAGGAGCCATATGGTTGTCTTTATAATTGTGTATGACATGTGTGTCAACTTCTTATACGCCATGTAATAGCTTTACATTATCGCTAAGTAGTTAGCAATAGTTGTAGTTGCTATTCGTGGTAGAGGAAATCATGGTGGAGTGATGGAGATCATGCCGGCACGCACAAGATGGAGATCATTGCGCGAAGATTGGCTATACCATGTCACATAAAGTTATATGCATGTGATTTTTATCCTTTTATGTATCTTATTATGCTTAGATCGCGACGGTAGCATTATAAGATGATTCCTCACTTAAAGATCAAGATAAAACTGTGTTCTCCCCATGTATGCACCGTTGCGAAAGTTCGTCGTGTTCAAGCATCACGTGATGATCGGGTGCTATAAACTCTACGTTCACATACAACGGGTGCAAGCCAGTTTTGCACACGCAGAAATACTTGGGTTTGACTTGACGAGCCTAGCATGTACAGACATGGCCTCGGAACACATGAACCAAAAGGTTAAGCATGAGTCATATGAATGATATGATCGACACTTCGTTGTCCACCATTGAAACCACATCTCTTCTCGTGAAGATCGGATTAGGTGTGGTGAATTTGGATCATGTTCACTAAACAACTTGAGGGATGTTGAATTTAGTGGGAGTTCATCTAGTAATTTGATTAAGTTGAACTAGTTATCATGAACATAGTCTAAATTGTACTTCCAAATTTTGTAGATCAAATGGCTAAGTCCAACTTCAACTTCAACGTTTTTGTTGAGAAAGAAAAGCTTAGAAACAATGGGTCTAACTTCACCAACTGGTTCCGCAATCTGAGAATCATTCTCGCTGGCGGACAAAAGGACTATGTCCTTGAGAATGCGCTAGGTGACGCCCACTAGAGATGCTACCGATGAGAAAGTTGTTTACCAGTCGCGCAAAGATGATTATGGTGTGATTAAGAGCACCATGTTGTTTGCTATGGAATCGGACCTTCAAAATCATTTTGAAGATTACCCCGGGCCCTTTGAGATTCTTGAGGAACTGAAAACTATGTTTCAGACTCAGGCTCGTTCTGAGAGATATGAGATCTCTGAGAAATTATTTAACTGCAAGATGGAGGAAGGGAGTTCCCTTAGTGAGCACGCCATAAAGATGTCGGGCTACACTCAACGCCTTGAGCAACTGGACTGCAAGATTCCAGAGGAGCTCAAGATTGACAGGGTTCTGCAATCACTCCCTCCTAGCTACAAAAGTTTTGTAGTGACTCATAATCAGATTGGTTCCACTGATACGATCACCGAGCTCTTTGCTAAGCTGAAAGCTGCGGAGGTGGACATCAAAAAGGATAATCATGTGTTGATGGTCAACAAGCCCCCCAGCTTTAAGAAAGGTAAGGGTGCAAAGAAGCCCTTCAAGAAAGGCAAGCACGCGTTGCCCTAACGAGAAGAAGCTCAAGTCTAGACCTAAACCGAAAGTGCTTCTATTGCAAGGATAAGGGTCATCGAAGTTTAATCGTCCAAGTACTTAGCGGACAAGAAGGTGGCACCATCAAAGGTATATTTGATATACATGTTATTGATGTTTTCCTTACTATCCCTCGTTGTAGTGCTCGGTATTTGATCGGTTCGGTTGCTAATATTTGTAACTCAAACAGAGCTATGGAATAGACGGCTAGCGAGGGATGAGGTGACGATGCGCGTTGGCAACGGATCAAGAGTTGATGTGATGGCCGTCGGCACGCTCTCCTTAGTTTTACCTTCGGGATTAGTTTTAAACCTCAATAAATGTTATTATGTGCCTGCGTTGAGCATGAACCTCATATCTGGATCGTGTTTATTGCAAGACGGTTATTCATTTAAATCTGAGAATAATGGTTGTTCCATTTATATGAGTAACATCTTTTATGGTCATGCACCTGTTATGAATGGTTTATTTCTTCTTAATCTCGAAAGGGATGAAACACACATCCATAACATTGAGGCTAAGAGATGCAAGGTAGATAGTGATAATACTACTTATTTGTGGCACTACCGTCTAGGTCATATTGGTGTTAAACGCATGAAGAAACTCCATTCTGATGGACTTTTGGAGTCTCTTGATTTTGAATCATTTGACACATGCGAACCATGCCTCATGGGCAAGATGATCAAAACCCCGTTCTCCGAAATGATGGAGAGAGCAACGGACTTGTTGGAAATCATACATACCGATGTATGCGGACCGATGAGTGTTTCGACGCGCGGTGGATATCGCTATTTTCTCACTTTACCGATGACTTAAGTAGATATGGGTATATCTATTTAATGAAACATAAATATGAAACATTTGAAAAGTTCAAAGAATTTCAGAATGAAGTGCAGAACCATCGTAACAGAAAAATTAAGTTTCTACGATCCGATCGTGGAGGTGAATATTTGAGTTATGATTTTCTCACGCATCTTAAAGCAAGCGGAATCATTTCGCAACTCACGCCACCCGAAATACCATGGCGCAATGGTGTGTCTGAACGCCGGAATCGAACTCTATTAGATATGGTCCGATCAATGATGTCTCTTACTGATTTTCCGTTATCATTTTGGGTTTATGCATTAGAAACCGCTGCATTCACTTTAAATAGGGAACCATCTAAATCCCTTGAGACGACACCGTATGAACTGTGGTTTGGTGCTAAACCTAAGTTGTCGTTTCTTAAAGTTTGGGGATGCGAAGCTTACGTCAAGAAGTTGATGCCGGACAAGCTCGAACCCAAAGCAGAGAAATGCGTCTTCATAGGATACCCTAAGGAAACTATTGGGTATACCTTCTATCACAGAACCGAAGGCAAAGTGTTTGTCGCGAAGAACGGATCCTTTCTTGAGAACGAGTTTCTCTCGAAAGAAGTGAGTGGGAGGAAAGTAGATCTAGACGAGGTTGTTGAACCTTCTCTTGAATTGGAGAGTAGCGCAGCACCTGAAATTGTTCTAGTGTCGTCTGCACCAACAATAGAGGAAGCTAATGACGAGGATCATGAAGCTTCGGACGATGCTACTACTGAACGTCGCATGTCGACAAGGTCACGTGCCCCTCCTGAGTGGTACGGCAACCCTGTGTTAACTGTCTTGTTAGTAGACGACAGTGAACCTGCGAACTATGAGGAAGCGATGATGAGCCCAGACTCTGAGAAATGGCTAGAGGCCATGAAATCCGAATTGGGATCCATGAGCGAAAACCAAGTATGGACTTTGGTGGACCCTCCTAGCGACCGAAAGTCCGTTGAGTGCAAATGGATTTTCAAAAGGAAAACGGATGCGGATGGTAATGTTACCGTCTATAAAGCACGACTTGTCGCGAAAGGTTTTCGACAAGTTCAAGGTGTTGACTACGATGAGACTTTCTCTCCCGTAGCGATGTTTAAGTCCATTTGGATTTTATTAGCAATTGCTGCGTTTCATGATTATGAAATATGGCAGATGGATGTCAAGACTGTGTTCCTCAATGGAAACATTGATGAAGAGTTGTATATGATGCAACCCGAAGGTTTTGTCAATCCTAAGGATGCTGATAAAGTATGCAAACTTCAGCGTTCCATTTATGGACTGAAGCAAGCATCTCGGAGTTGGAACCTTCGTTTTGATCAAGTGATCAAGAGCTTTGGATTTGTTCCAAATTGCTACGAAGCTTGTATCTTCAAGAAAGTGAGTGGGAGCTCAGTGACATTTCTGGTACTATATGTGGATGACATATTGATTATTGGAAATGACATTGGCATGCTTAACGATGTGAAGAGTTATTTGAACAAATGTTTTTCAATGAAAGACCTAGGGGAAGCTGCTTATATATTGGGCATCAAAATCTATAGAGATAGACAAAGACGCCTGATAGCTTTAAGCCAGAGTACATACCTAGACAAAGTTCTGAAAAGGTTCAGAATTGATAAGGCAAAGAAAGGTTTAGTGCCTATGTTGCCAGGTAAGATATTGAGCAAGGCTTAGTGTCCAACTAAGGTAAATGATAGAGAAGCTATGAGCAAAGTGCCTTATGCCTCGGCCATAGGTTCTATCATGTATGACATGCTGTGTACTAGATCGGATGTGTCCAATGCTCTTAGTTTGACGAGCAGGTACCAAAGTGATCCAGGAGTGGAACACTGGACAGCCGTGAAGAACATCCTAAAGTATTTAAATAGGACTAAAGAAATGTTCTTAGTCTATGGAGGTGATGAACAGCTCATCGTAAAGGGTTACGTCGACGCTAGTTTCGACACCGACAAGGATGATTCTAAATCTCAGACAGGATAAGTTTATATTTTGAATGGAGGAGCTGTGAGCTGGAGAAGCTGTAAGCAAATCGTGATCGCGGGATCTACAGTAGAAGCGGAATAGATGGCTGCTGCAGAAGCGTCAAGTGAAGGAGTTTGGATCAGGAACTTCATCACTGAGCTTGGTGTGGTTCCAAGTGCCTTGGACCCACTGGATATATTGTGTGACAACACTGGCGCCATAGCACTGGCTAAGGAACCAAGATATCATCCAAAGACCAAGCATATCAACCGCAAGTTTCATATAATACGAGATTATATAACAGATGGAGATCTGAAGATCAGCAAAGTACATACATATCTGAACGTCGCAGATCCATTGACTAAACCTCTTCCACGATCAAAACATGATCAGCACCTTAGTGCCATGGGTGTTAGATTGTTGCCAGATGTAAACTAGATTATTGACTCTAGTGCAAGTGGGAGACTGTTGGAATTATGCCCTAGAGGCAATAATAAAGATGTTATTATTATAATTCTTGTTCATGATAAAGTTTATATTCCATGCTAGAATTGTATTAAGCGGAAACTTTAATACTTGTGTGGTTTGTGAACAACACCGTGTCCCTAGTATGCCTCTATGGACTAGCTCATTGATTAATGATGGTTAAGGTTTCCTAACCATAGACATGAGTTGTCGATTAATAATGAGATCATATCATTGGGAGAATGATATGATGGACAGACCCAAACTAAGCGGAGCAATTAGATCGTGTCATCGTGTTCATCTTTGCGAAGCTTTTCTTATGTCAAATATTGTATTCCTTAGACCATGAGATAATACAACTCCCTGGTATCGGAAGAAAGCTTTGAGGTCATCAAACGTCATCCTATGAGAGGGTGATCATAAAGGTGTCTCTCAGGTGATTGGAAAGTACCTGTTGGGTTGTATGTATCGAGATGGGATTTGTCCCTCCCAAGTCGGAGAGATATACTTCGGGCCCACTCGGTAATCGATATCAACACCGCTTGCAAGCATGTGGTTAAGGAGTTAATCACAAAGTGATATAAGATTACGGAACGAGTAAAGTACTTGCTGTGAACGAGATTGAACTAGGTATGACGGTACCGATGATCGAATCTCGGGTAAGTAAAATATCGCGCGACGAAGGGAATATATATATGGGATTGATTGAATCATGGCTTCGTGGTTCATCCGATATGATCATCGATGAATGTGTGGGAGTCAATATGGGTTTCTGCACTTGTTGATTATTGATAGAAGATCATGTCTGCATATTCTCGAACCCGAAGGGTCACACACTTAACATGTCAAGACGCTAGGATAGATTGGATAATTGGTTTATGAGTTTTTTTTCGGAGTCTCGGATGATATCCAGGACATCACGAGAGGTTCCGGAATGGTCCGGAGAATAAGATTCATATAAGGCAATGAAGTTTTTGGAGTTCGGAATTGTTTCGGGTTATTCGGTATTGTACCGGAAGCTTCTAGAACCTTCCGGAGTGGGACCAACGTGGCCCCACTTGTCGGGAGTGGGCGTGGGCTCACGGGAGTGCCACAAGATTGGGCCAGGGGCACAAGGCCCCATAGGCCCAGCCGGCCAAGCACCTAGGGAAACCCTAGGGGAGCTTCTAGAAGGGGGGGACTTGCCCCCCACTCCTCCCTCCTTGGCCACCGGCCTAGGGCTTGGGGGAGGGGCAAGGGCCAGCCGCCCACCCCTCTATATAAAGAGGGCTGGGGGCGCACCCTCCCCACACCTCCTCCACAACCCTAGCCGCCCTGCTTCCCCTCCTCTCTCTCTCCCTCCCGACTGCGCGTAGGCAAAGCCCTGCTGCAGAAACTCTCCACCGCTTGCACCGCGCTGTCGCATTGTAGATCCAATCCATATCTCCACCCCACTTGCTGGACCGAGGAAGGAGGAGACGTCGAGGTGCCGCAGGTGTGCATCTCTCGGAGGCATCGGCACTTGCGGTGTTAGATCGGATCGGATCGGATCGCGAGGAGGAGAAGCGAGTACGACTACATCACCCATGTTCCGTTGAACGTTCCGCTGTGCGAATCTTCAAGGATATGAAGATCTCATCTATTCCCCCTCGGTTTTTGCATCTCCTAGATTAGATCTTTGCTTTTCCCGTTCGCATCCATAGAAAATTTTGATTTACTATGCTGTGAAACCCATCAGCTAGACCAAGTAAAAGTGAACCCAAGCCGACCTTGCAAAACAACAGAAACAATTTCCAAACCTATTCAAATGATAATTCAAAATTGAATCAAGTGTAGGTACTAAGATCACCATTTCTCAAAAACCATTCAAACCAGTTCACCTTGACAAACCCAAGCAACCAGATACTACCAAGCATGTGACCTGAGAACTCACCAAAATTCATCCAAAAATTCAAAACTAAATTTCATGCGACTATTTCATCAAACAGATGGTGAGCACAGTAATCACTGCCTAACTTCTACTTTTCTTGATCCATGCATTTTCCAATTATTGTCCCCAATTCTCTCCCTTTGCTTCCCCCAGTGACCACACTCGCATTGAACAAGCTAGCCTCTACCCTCTTGCACTAGTGCCATGCCACCCGAGACCCCCCTAGCCAGCCGACCATGGCTAGCCCGCAGGAGCAAACGTCGCGCCCGTCCACGATGTTCAAGAGGCATCTCACCGTCCACCGCCACTCCATGTCCAACCCTCGAGCGCAGCTAGGCCCTGGACCACAGAGAAAACGCCGTGCCCATTTTTTCTCTGCCAAGCCGAGAGCGCGCCAGAGCGCCGAAGCCGACACGCGCGTACATGCCGCGCTTCTCCCTCACCACCCGTGCCTGCACTCACCGCGACACCAGCTACCCCGTAGACATGCCCGTTCGCCGCCGCGCGACCATTAGCACCTGTGTGTCATCGAAAACACTGTCGGTGCCACGCAGAGCGTCGACCCGTTCCGACCAACCTAAACCGCCCTGTGTTGCGCCATTAATCCCTTGAGGATCGCCAGGAGACCGCGCACCGGTCTACGCCCTCCGCCATGCCGTTAGCTCACTGCATCGTCGTCCCCGACGAGCTCTGCCCATGCCGCACTGCCCCTCTCGCTCGGCTATAAAAGGAGGCCACCCCTAGCCTCATTCGCCACACCACCTCACCCCCCACTCCTCACAGAACACCCCTGACCCTTCCCCGGAGCAAGGCGAGCTCCGCATCGCCGGAATTTGGTCGGGTTTTGCCGCTATGGAGGAGGAGCGAAGCCGTTTATTGCGACCATCCCCAGGAGCCGCCATGACCACCGTTCAAACTGCCATCATCGACAACATCGTTCGCCCCCATCGCCGACCCTAGCTGGAGCCCTAGTAAGCCGCTGTGTACCCTCACCGTCGCCGTTAGGGTTTAGTCTCGCCGGAGCTGTTCGGCGGAGACGACGAACGTGAAATGTAGATCCTAGTCTAATCGTAAGGCTTAGATTGAAAGATACCACTTCACGTGGATAGAGCCGCTAACGAGTGGGACCGCCGGTAGCATCTCACGCGCATGAGGCGTCAGGCAGCTAGGCCGCCCGCTTTAGTTCAGGCCAGCCTAGTAATTCAAACAGAGATTTTCCAATTTAGTTCAAACCTAGTTCTATCAGTAGATTCAAAAATAAATTCAAAGAGTTTTACTGAACCAAATTGCATGAAACCAATTTTTCTCAAAAGGTATTGAAATTATCAATCCAAGCCCGTTGGATTCAAACCATTTGAAGTTATAGATCACCTATACCAAAAATAACAAGATAGAGACTTTTCTATATTCAAACATTTTTAAAAAATCAACCATTAATGATTTTGAGTTGATTCCAACTCTCAAAAATCACATTTGACCAGATCTATCTGAATATGTAAAAATATTTAGGTTTACATGCAGTGATCTTGGACAAGTATTAAAAGAATGCCCCATAGGCATTTCTAGTCACTTTAATTATTTAAAATAATAATGTTAAACCTTATTAAATTGTGACACCACTTTAAATCACATTCCCAAGTATTTAAATATGTGGTGATGACATGTGTCAACATGATCTCATATTTTAATTGGAGAATATTAAATCTTAAGTGGTTTTCAATGAGTAGAAATTACTTTTCTAAAATAAAATAAATAAGACTAAGTCTTTATTTCATGTGATGATTGTGATGATGCTAAATCATTTAGTGTGAACCTTTGTGTGCCAAATAGAAGTAGTTAAGTATTGTGTCAATCACTACACCATCAAGGCAAGCTAATGATAATGATGCAAACTAGAATTTGGTTATCCTTGATTAGCTTTATTCTTTTATTTCTTTATCAAAGTTCTTTATTACTTATAGTTAGTGTTTTGTCAGTTTTGGAAAGATATTTAAAGGTATCATAAAGAGCGTAAAACTTGGCCTAACTTAGTTAGAACTAGATGTCTTACTGAGGCATGAGATCTAGATTTGGATAGTCACACTTGATTAGCACCCCTCGTTAGTGATTACCCTCAATTTTAGTGGCTAGTGATTACTCATCATTCTAAGGTTTTCATAATCATTTTCACCAAGTATTCCCATCTAAAGTGATCAACTTTTATGATTATCACTAGCCACTAAAATTGAGGGTAATCACTAATGAGGGGTGCTAATCAAGTGTGACTATCCAAATCTAGATCGCATGCCTCAGTATGACATCTAGTTCTAACTAACTTAGGCCAAGTTTTATGCTCTTTATGCTACCTTTAAATATATTTCCAAAACTCACAAAACACTAACTATAAGTAATAAAGAACTTTGATATATAAAAGAATAAAGCTTGCAAGTAAAACTGGGATTTGGTATAATCAAGGTTGCATAACCAAATATGCCTAAAGCCTCTAGTTTGCATAGTTATCATGCAAGTGTTAGCTTGCCTTGATTGGTGCAGTGATTGAAGTTCTCCTCTTCTTCCTCGTAGTCCCCTTCCTCCTCGTATCCTTGGTCGGTACTAGTGTCTATAAATAAATACGAGGTACACAATCACCAAAAAATACTTAATTACTTCTATTTGGCACACAAAGGTTCACACTAACTGATCTAGCATCATCACAATCATCACATGACATAAAGACTTAGGTGATCTCCATGGCGAAGCACTTGGTTGAATCAGTCCTATCTCCAGCATAGCATCCAGTTGCTTCTTCGGCTCCACTAATTCAGATGGGTTCATACTATATGGTCTCTGGGCTATGGGTCCGGTTCCAGGTATTAGTTCAATGATAAACTCGATATCCCGATCTGGGGGCATACCAGGAAATACATCTAGGAATACGTTGGGGTATTCACAAACTACTCTGACTTGGTCAATGGTTGGTTGGGCTAGACTCTTGTTGCACTTGAATTGACGGGGCAAGGTTTCAGATACATGCTCTACTGATACTCCAGTGGTACTAGTCATGGTTATGGCTTTCTTGGCACAGTCAATTAATCCTTTATGTTTTGACATCCAATCCATTCCTAGTACTACTTCCAAACCTTTGGTTCCAAGTACTATTAGATTAGCATAAAAATCTATTCCATGGAATCTGATAGGTACGTCCTTGCAAATTTGTCTAGCTTTGGTGGTTGAACCGGGTATTTGAACTATCATAACATGCTTCAGTTTTGTTGGTTGAATGTTACTAGTGCATGCAAATTCTTTTGTAACAAACAAGTGCGATGCTCCAGAATCAAGCAACACTCTTGCAAGTACTGAGTTAACAGAAAACATACCCAACACGACATCCGGCGCTTCCTGATCTTCTTTAGCATTCATGTGAAACAGACGGCCGTTGCGGTTGAGTGAGTTCCCTTGGGCAAATGTCCTTCTAGGCTGAACACGGCGCTGTTGCTGAGTTGGGGCATTCACATTGGTGGTTGTTGCAAGGTTCTTGGGGCACTCATTGGAGTAGTGACCCTTGACTCTGCATTCAAAACAAGTAACCTGAGACTTGTCTTTTCCTGCAACAGGCACAGCATTGCTTCCAGTCCTTGGGTAAGTATTGGTGTTGTTGGTGTTGTTGTTGTTGTTGAACTTGGGCGGTGCACAGTTGAAATTGTTGGAGTTTCCGGGGTTGTTGTTGTGGTTTCCTCCGGGCCTTGGGTTTCCTCCTCCACGGTTGGGATAGTTCGGACGGGACATAGGGGGTATATTGTTTCTCGGGGCATATCCTGCAGACGGGTTGGGGCGATACTTCGGGGTATGGTGGGTTCCTGGTTGATGCATCATTCGACGCTCGCGATTCTCATTGTCTTGGTTGATCTTGCCTTCCATCTGGATTGCAGAATCCACTAAGGCTTCAAGGTCAGTGAAGGGAATGTTGACCAGCACTGTCTGCATCTCATCATGCAGACCATTCAAGAATCTCTCCTTCTTCTTAGATTCAGTACTAATCTCATCAGGGCCATACCTAGACAGATATAGAAATCTATCATGGCACTCTACCATAGTCATCCTTCCCTGCTTTAGCTTCTTGAATTCATCCCTCATTCACATAATCAAACCCGTTGGCACATGGGTTTGGCTGAACTTGAGTTTGAATCCATCCCAAGCCATCATCTGTCCTCCATTCATGGTGCGAATGATATTCCACCAAGCTCTTGCATCACCTGCCAGATAATGGGTGGCAAACAGTACTTTCTCATTGGCCTCCACTTCGGAAACTTCTAAGTTGTTCTCCATGGTCTGTAGCCAGTCATCGGCATCTAATGGCTCTTCAGACTTACTAAAAATGGGTGGATTGGTGTTCTGAAAGTCCTTGAGCTTGGATCTATGGTTGTCCTGGTTTCCATGGCCTTGATTATTCTGGGTCATCTGAGCTATCTTTTGAAGGGTGGCTAAGTTGGCTTGACGTTCAGCTCTTCCAGCTTCACGGTCAGCAACCAACAGTTGAAAGATTTGCAACATTGGGTCCTGAGACGAATTGCTCCCTCCACGAGGCATCTGAAGATTGAGATAGATCATGAGACAAGAGGGAAATTTCTAAGGTTCATGGATTTGTTTTTGAAAAGCTTTTAAACTTTGAGTTTGACTCTGGTTTTTCCAACTAGCAACTTGATTTCCATTCATTCATTCATAGCACCCAATACAAACACACACCACACTAGGGTAACAGATGGTTTTAGGAACCATTCTGTGAAGCTATGTGTGGCATCCCGCAAAACCACTACTAGAAAATCGCGTTGTTTTTGTGCATTGCATCATCATGACCGCATGCTCATGTCATCATGCCACATCGCATTTGTGCATCGTCATGTCATCTTGCATTTTGCTTGCATAAAACTATTTCGCAAAGCCTGATTTTGTTTTCTAAAACGCCCCGTCTTGTTTTCAAATTCAAACCCGGGTCTCCGGAATATTTGTTTTGTCTACCCGCGGTTTGCCAAAAACCCTGTTGTAAATAAATAAAATATTTAATTATTTTTAGGGGGCAGCCAACCGGGCCGATCCGACCCAGTCGGCCACCCCCAGATCAAAACGGTCCACCTAAAACCTAATCCCTAATCTACCCAATCCTAGTCTACCCACCAACCCCAGCTCGCCACCTCACCGTCCCTCCACCTCACCCTCAGCCCAGCCACCTCACCAATCCACAGCCCCACCTACACCCCTCTCTCTCTCACCTAGCCCCCATCTACCCCCTCTCCCTTCCAACCGGGTCCCACCGCGCCTGGCCCCACCCCGCAGCCACTCCCTCTCTCTCCCCTGGTCAACCATCTCCCTGGCCCCGCCTGGGTCCCACCACTCACACGCCCCGTCCCACTCACCTCTCCCCGACCCCACCGGCCCCACCTGTCTCTCTCCCCTCCCCCACCTTCTCCAACCTCTCTCCCCCACCGCGCCCCCTCCCCGCTTGCCCGTTCTCTCTGTTGGCCGGCCGCAGCACCATCCCGGCCGAGCTCGCCCCTCCCTCTCAAGCAACCACGCCGCCCGTCTTCCTCTCCTCCACACCGCCGCCACCCGCCCGTCCACCTCCGACCTCCCCCCCCCCAACCACTCGCTCGTCTCCGTCCTCCGTGGCCTCCCGCCACGTTCGTTCTCGCCGCTGCCCGAGCCCGCCCCTTCCTCCTCGACCACCGCCGCCTCGACTGGCGCCTCGACGCCGCGGACCACGCCCTCGCCTCCGGACCTCCACCCCGCCCTCCTCGCCGCCGGCCTCTCCTTTGCCTCTCCGAGCTCGCCCCGGCCGCGTCGTCCTCCGCCTCAAGCTCCCGCCTCCGTGCCATCGCCCTCAACCTCGAGCTTCCGCCCCCTCCGCCGCCTCCGGCCGGTCCCGCTGTCGCCTCGCCCGGCCTCCCTCCCGCCGCTGCCCTCTTCGTTTCGTCCCCGCCGTCCTCCCCGGCCGCCTCACTGCCCCGAAGCGTTCTGCCCTCCTCGCGAGCCCTCGCCCGCCAGCCTCCGCCATGGGACCCGCCGCCACTTCTGCCTGCCTCCTGTGCGCGACCGCGCGGTACCCCGTCGCCGGCCCGTGCCTCACCCACCTCACCGGCGCTGCCCTGCATCTGCCGCCGCCAGAGGCCCTGCTCTGGCCGCCCTCTGTCTTCATGTCCGGCCCAGGCGTCGCTCGTCGCCCGGCCTGGATCTCCTCTCCAGCCCCGCCGCTTTCTGCGCGTTCCCGTCCCTCCAGCAGCGCCATGTGGCCGCGACCTCAACGACGTCTGCTGTCCTCCGCAACCGCTGCTCGCCCCTGGCTCCACTCGACCTCCGCGTCCACCGTCGGGCGTCCCTTCCCGTTGTGCCCTATCGCGTGTGTTGAAGTTGCTCAAGTCCAATCGGGAAATAATTTGGCGGATAAGGCGGTATATCATTTGTCAAGACGCCATGACACGTCAAGATCTTCTTCTCGAACCCCAGGATCGTTGCCGCGGGTCGACAAGGCCTTCGACACGGAGCATGCCCCTTGGATCCGCAAGCACTTTGGTCCAACGTCAACAAGACGGAAGAACGCGACTAGGACTATGGACTCCGTCGGTTCGACAAGACCTTCCTTCATGGAATCGCCAAGATCCACCGGCGCCAAACCCAAGACCGACATCGTCACCCGAGAACTCTGGCAAGGACGCCAAGGTCGCTTACACGGAACGCCAAGTTCTCCACTTTGAACGCCAAGACCGTCTACGCGGACCCGAAGACCACGAATGCGACAAGATCGACACCGACCAGGGCGAGTCCAATGTGCCCCTGACGCCAACCAAGACCTGCTTCCCGGATGCGACAAGACCTACCTCCGTTATCCGAGACCGAGCCCGTCAAACCCTGAACCCTGAGACCGGACCCCAAACCCCGAACCCCAAGATCGTCGAACCCTAATGTGTGACCCCTTTTCTCGAGCCCTATTTTATAAATGTAATATCAAATTGTTGCATATTAAATTGTCATACTCGCATGCATATTTGTGTGGTTTGGGGGCCTTATGACGATTCACCTTATAATTAAATATGGGGCCCATATGCGGGCAAATCTAGCCTTATATTGGCCTCATTTAAATTTGTGTAGCGAACCGGTGCTATCTTTTGCCATGTTAAGACAACATTTAAATTGCGGGGTTTCTAAACAACTAAAACCATATATTTAATTGTCGGGACCCCCGGTTCCGCTTAATATGGCCTAATTGCACCGCATATTTACCATGCCATGCATCATACATGCATCATGCTCGATCTTTTGCCGTAGTATTAAATAGTGCCTCCGGTGTTTATTCTAGTGTTTTGCTTTCTTCGCGGATAAGGCCGTTGAGTTGATGTGAGCTCACCGATCTTGGATGAACCTTGGCAATGTTTTCGTGCAGCATCTCCCTCTTTCTACCTATCTTACTTTTATAGTATTTACTCCCTCCTGATCTATTGCTATCTCGTGTTGCTATGCTCTAGATTTCGTACGTGATATCCCTTGCAGCCTTATATTGCCTTGGACACATCCTATTACCGTTGTTTGGTAGATAGTTGGACTTATGCCGTAGTTGCTTTCTCAAGTGCTGTTGCGTGTCGCCAAGTACCACAGTTGTTGGAGTATTTGCCGCATGTTTATTGTTGGAGATGATCATAACTTTACTTACTATTTAACAACTAAAATTGAAGTAGGTAAGCAGAGGCACAGGTGGGCAATAGATGTTATTTGGTTGTTAACCGTCCACTTGTGTCCCGTAGGACCCCGAGTACTTGATACCTGTTCCTTGAATTTTCGCGCTATCCACATCCGGGAGGATTATGGGACCCCCCTGAGCCAGAGCTTGATTCATTCTTATTTCTTGGGGCCACAAACTAGCTTGAGGTTTTATTTACTATCCTGTACTTATGCCATGCCTTACTGCTTTATTTACGATTGTGCGAGGAGCACATTGTACTGTTTAGGATCGGGACACGATTTCGCGGTGTCGACAAGCCCAGTTTTGGGTTCCTAGTCGTTCACAGCCGTCCACCCAAACCTTGGGTCCGTCTCGGAGTCAGCTAACTTCGTTGCGGGTGTACTCAATGGGGTGGCCCCCGGAAATATTTCTGAATCCTGTGATTTCTTTGTCGTGAAGGCCTCGTTGGGTTTTGATTTGGTTTTTCCGAGGTTGATCGAGTGTGTGTTGCTATTTGTGCACCCCTGCAGGGTAAAACTTTCTGAAATCCGTGTCCGCGGTTATGGACGACTTGGAGCACAGTATCTCGATCATAGACAACTATAACTAAAGTAGTACTATAAATTTGAATTTATAATGACTAGTAATCAGCTTCACTATAATGGAATGGCTAAATAAAATTGCCAACAATTGCTTGTTTGGTTGTCGCTTGCGACCATTGTATCTGACTAGTAAGTATTGCAACTACAACGGAATGGCTAAATAAAAGTACCAACAACTTCTGGGTTTTGGGGTTATCTCATGCTAATTGTATCTGACTAGTAAGTGTTGCAACTACAATGGAATGGTTAAATAAAAGTGCCCACTGCTTATTTTATCAGGATGATTATCTATACTTGACTAGTAATTGCTGCAATGATAACTGAATTAATAAATAAAACTGCCAACTGTGTGAGTTCCTCGGTTGACTTCCTCGTTTGGTCTCGAGGGGGAAACACCAGGATGGCTTTGTCTGATGGTAGAATCAGGTTGGTTCCGAATAGGTCTTTCTTATCCCTCTCTGATATTCGCCGGTTGTATCGAGTCTCTATAGGTTGTTTAGTGCATGCTGCCGCTGCCGCTTCAGTCCACCATACCTATGTAGGCGAGGACCGCCGAATTCTAGCCTCGCCGATCTTGGCCTCGATCGACGCTCCTCTTTTTCCTTTGCCCTTTGTCGGCACCCCTTTTGTTTTAGCAGGTTTCGACGTCGTTAGCAGGGTTACCCTTCCGGCTTGGCCTGGGCAGGGTTATGGACGCCATTGGTTATTCTTCAGGGCTCTTAGCCCCATTGCATCTTGTCCATAGTCGGGCGCTGTATCATTTTCAAGGTGTTTTGGATCTTTGTATATTATATCTGTATTCTTGACTCGATGAGTCGCTGTTGTATATATCTGTTCTGTGGGTCCCATCGAGGATTGTTGTGTAATGTTATTACTTCGTTTTCCACCCGCACGAAAGTGCCTGGTGGGCACCTTTGAATTGTTTCTATGCGGGTTTGGCGGGAAGCGCTAAAACTTGCATAGGGTCGATTCTGAGGGTGTTACAGAGTGGTATCAGATCCCAGCAGTTACGATACCCCACAAGTCCAGCCTGTAGGATACCCTAGCTAACGGCCGAAGTAGAGTGTCAAAACTATTTTTGCAAAATCGGTTGGATAGTTCTGATTAGGTCTGATTTTACTCCTTACCCCTCGGCTGCTCTCCTCTCACCTCTGCGTGTTTTGAATCCACTCTCTTACCTTTATTCAAGTCCAGGATTTCTCGTGGTTGGGTTCCGTCGTACCTTCAGGGTTTCGCTTCCTCCTTTGTTAACGGTGTTCTACCATCCGGTGTTCATGCTGTCTGAGGAATCCGTCTACTGTGGTACCATTCTTTGTTCCTTGTTTGTGCTTTTCGGTGTTTTCCGACGCGACGACATCATCTACGCCAGATCCGATGCAGCGTCTGCGTCCCTCCTTTGTTTCCGAACCTCGTTTGTCGAGATCTTCAGTCTAATTCCGAGAGTTGGTTGCATAATCCGCCTATTCGTGTGCAGAGTAATGGTTTGGGTGCGCGATGGACTGATCACCATCCGACTACTCTTATCATTCGCTCTTGTACATCGAATCAGTGGATCCAGCAATTTTACTCCGTCCACGGAAGCTAGAGGTGGCTTTATTTGTTGATACCTCTACCTTTGATCTTTTGTTTCCGGAGTGTTCTCTCGACGATCATGGACAACGACCTCTTGTTAGTGGTGTCGCGAGGATCTACCCGAAGCGAGAAGACACAGATCGCCGACCTTCCTTCCGGTACCATGAGGCGGATCTCGAGGGCGAGATCCATTGTTAGTGGTGTCGAATTGTGGCATCCCGCAAAACCACTACTAGAAAATCGCGTTGTTTTTGTGCATTGCATCATCATGACCGCATGCTCATGTCATCATGCCACATCGCATTTGTGCATCGTCATGTCATCTTGCATTTTGCTTGCATAAAACTATTTCGCAAAGCCTGATTTTGTTTTCTAAAACGCCCCATCTTGTTTTCAAATTCAAACCCGGGTCTCCGGAATATTTGTTTTGTCTACCATGGTTTAAAAACCCTGTTGTAAATAAATAAAATATTTAATTATTTTTAGGGGGCAGCCAACCGGGCCGATCCGACCCAGTCGGCAACCCACAGATCAAAACGGTCCACCTAAAACCTAATCCCTAATCTACCCAATCCTAGTCTATCCACCAACCCCAGCTCGCCACCTCACCGTCCCTCCACCTCACCTCATTGACCACCTCACCAATCCACAGCCCCACCTACACCCCTCTCTCTCTCTCACCTAGCCCCCATCTACCCCCTCTCCCTTCCAACCGGGTCCCACCGCGCCTGGCCCCACCCCGCAGCCACTCCCTCTCTCTCCCCTGGTCAACCATCTCCCCGGCCCCGCCTGGGTCCCACCACTCACATGCCCCGTCCCACTCACCTCTCCCCGACCCCACCGGCCCCACCTGTCTCTCTCCCCTCCCCCACCTTCTCCAACCTCTCTCCCCCACCGCGCCCCCCGCCCGTTCTCTTCTCTCGCTGTCAGCACCATCCCGGCTCCGAGCTCGCCCTCCCTCTCGGCAACCGGCTCACTGCCCGTCTTCCTCTCCGGCGCCAGCCACCGCCACCAGCCCGTCCGCCTTCGACCGACCCTCCCCCAACCACGTGCCCGTCTCCTTCCTCCTGGCCTCCCGCCGAATCGTTCTCCTGTCCGGCCAGCCCGGCCCCCTTCCTCCCCGCAACCACCGCCGCGCAGCCCCGCACTCTGGCGCCTCCCGACGACGCCCGCGGACCACGCCCTCGCCTCCGGACCTCCACCCCGCCCTCCTCGCCGCCGGCCTCTCCTTTGCCTCTCCGAGCTCGCCCCGGCCACGTCGTCCTCCGCCTCGAGCTCCCGCCTCCGTGTCGTCGCCCTCCGCCTCGAGCTTCCGCCTCCGCCTCCTCCGGCGGTCCGCGTCGTCGCCCTCGCCGTCCTCGCCCGCTGCCCTCTTCCGTTCGTCCCGCCGTCCTCCCGGCTGCTGCCTCACCGGCCCCGAGCTGCCCCGGCGTCCTCCTGCGAGCCCTCGCTGGCCCAGCCCTCCGCCGCCGTCGCGGGACCCCGCCGCCAGAGGCCTTGCTCTGGCCTCCCTCTGTCTTCATGTCCGGCCCAGGCGCCGCTCGTCGCCCGGCCTGGATATCCTCTCCAGCCCTGCCGCTTTCCGCGCGTTCCCGTCCCTCCAGCAGCGCCATGCGGCCGCGACCTCGACGACGTCTGCTGTCCTCCGCAACCGCTGCTCGCCCCTGGCTCCACTCGACCTCCGCGTCCACCGTCGGGCGTCCCTTCCCGTTGTGCCCTACCGCGTGTGTTGAAGTTGCTCAAGTCCAATCGGGAAATAATTTGGCGGATAAGGCGGTATATCATTTGTCAAGACGCCATGACACGTCAAGATCTTCTTCTCGAACCCCAGGATCGTTGCCGCGGGTCGACAAGGCCTTCGACACGGAGCATGCCCCTTGGATCTGCAAGCACTTTGGTCCAACATCAACAAGACGGAAGAACGCGACTAGGACTATGGAGTCCGTCGGTTCGACAAGACCTTCCTTCATGGAATCGCCAAGATCCACCGGCGCCAAACCCAAGACCGACATCGTCACCCGAGAACTCTGGCAAGGACGCCAAGGTCGCTTACACGGAACGCCAAGTTCTCCACTTTGAACGCCAAGACCGTCTACGTGGACCCGAAGACCACGAATGCGACAAGATCGACACCGACCAGGGCGAGTCCGATGCGCCCCTAACGCCAACCAATACCTGCTTACCGGATGCGACAAGACCTACCTCCGTTATCCGAGACCGAGCCCGTCAAACCCTGAACCCTGAGACCGGACCCCAAACCCCGAACCTGTAACTACCTCGGTGAATTACGCTCCTAGATACAAGCCTGGATGAGCGGTAGTGGTTGAAATAGTACGGTGGGGCCCCAAAAGCCACTCACGGGTAGACCTTTCGGCCGTCCCAACCACTACCATCTCAACGGGACATGTACGGGCGGCGTAATCGGCAGGCGAAGGGATCAACTACATACACAAGTGGGTATGTATGCAAGCCACCATACAAGAGTACATCAGATCCATACCATCTAGAAAGAAAGGAAATATAGCAACGCCATACGTCAAGATTCAAATGACCTAGATAGATCTAATATTTTAGGATACTTCCTCATACAGCACACATCAGAGTATCATGCGGAAGCGGCAAACAAAGTCCGAGTACGGATAAGAAGCAAATCGGCATAAGATGCCATAGAAATAAGCACATCCCAACCACAGATCTCACGGATCCCCGTTCCCGAAATCTCTACACGAGCGATCGTTGCCCACATCATCGCCTCTTCCACCCGATATCCAGTCCTCGAGGGTACCTATTCATCTGAACCAATAATTTATCGTGTGAGACCCTAAATTTTCGGCAAGTCTTAATGCCTCTAAAGGGGACACAACCTGGGTGGAAATTGCAGCGAAAGATAAATCCTAGCAGTTCTCTGATAAACGCTAACCATCCGCCTAACCAATGATAGAGCGGATGTCCGTGAATTAAGGACAACAGTTATATGATAATTTCATCAGATCCATCCTCCTCCTAAACACCGGAAGCGGACGAACAACCCCCATCCGTTGGCAATTTTATTAACCATTCCATGAGTATTGCACTATTTACTAGTCAAATTACTTAGTCGATTAAAGCGGTACTTTAGTTATGCTTGTCTATGATCGAGAAACGTGCTACAAGTCGTCCATAACCGCGGACACGGCTTTCAGAAAGTTTTAACCGGCCGGGGTGCACCAATAGCAACACACGCTCGATCAAACTAGGAAAAACCAAATCAAAACCCAACGAGGCCTTCACGACAAAGCAATCACAGGATTGAAATATTTGAGGGCCACCTTGAAGTACACCATAGCAGTTAGCTGACTTGAGACGGACTCAAGGTTTTGGGTGGACGGTAAATATTTGGGAACCGAAAGTGTGGCGGGCTTGTCGATACAGCAGCGTGTCCCGATCCTAAACAGTACAGGTGCTCCTCGCACAATCGTAAATACATAAGTAGCATGGCATAAGTACAGGATCGTAAATAAAACCTCAAACTAGTTTGTGGCCCCAAGAAATAAGACGGAATCAAGCTCTGGCTCAGGGGGGTCCCATATACCTCCCGGATGTGGATAGCGCGATAAAGCAAGGAACAGGTTTCAAGTACTCGGGGTCTTACGGGACACAAGTGAGCAGGAAAAACCAAATAGCAGATGTTGCTCACCGATGCCACTTTCATTAGTTATCCCATTACTACTCAGGTTAAGTTGTTTAGGTACCTCGTTATCCATCAGACTCTCACATACCCTACACATGTTTCTCGACTCGCATGGCTCAAACAACTCCTGTAGTAATGGCTCATGGGATGGAGGAACAAGCTTGGTGGGTGTAAAGTAAAGGCTATGCAATACTTGGGATTCAATTTAATGCAATCGCGACTCGGTGATGCAAGAATAAGATAGAGGCAATAGGTATGTATGTATGCAAGCATGTGGAAGTGCTTGCACGGCAACTCTCGATTGAAGCGAGAGCGGATCTGGTAGTGCTCTGGTTCTCTTGATATATCCCACCTCGCGTCTATTCGAAGAAGAACCAAACAAGCAAGGGCCAACATAAATAAAGTGCACAAACATAGGAATAAAATGCGACAAGCAAACAAGCATGCCATGATGGATGATGCACAAGTTGCATGGCAATAAGTAGCATGGCATGGGTGAGGTGTGGTATACAAGAATAAGTCATTTTTATTAAGGTTGGGCCACATTTTATTGTCATAATAGTTGCTGTACACTATATTTTTATATGATGCATGCTTCAATCGAAGTCAAGGATAGCATAAACAGAAAGGTCTCGTCGAGCTGATCATTTTAGACATATCATTTGTTAAATTTGGAATTATAAATCAAAAGTTATTAAATTATTTAGTTCCAGTGGCATTTGGGTAAATTAACTAAATTTGGAATTTTAAATGTTCAAAAGGTAATTTGAATAGCATATTTGAAATCCTCACATTTTTCTGATTCAAAACATATATTATTTGTATTATTTGAAATTATGGATTTAAATTTATTTTAAGTCAAAATTAATTAATTAGGGTCAAAGTCAAAGGTGGACTAAATAAAATAGTTCTGAAAATATTTGAATAAGGATTTGAATTATAATTCAAAAACTGAACATTTTTCATATAAGGTTTGAATTCAAATTCCAAACCAGGAATAAGTTATGAATTCATTTAAATTTGAACAGATTTGAATTTGAACTGATTTGAATTTATTGAAAAGTCTGAAATTTTGAATCAGCAAACTATTGGTCTTTTGATACTCAGCAGAAATCTACACCAGACGATGTGGTGGGCAGCTTGACTTGGCATAGAGGACTGGTTGGGGGGTAGGACCGCGGGTTGGACATAGGAAAGCTCAGGGGCTAAACCGCAAAAGAAACGCCGAGGCTGACGGTGGGGTCTGATGGGCTGCGGGTTGAGGCAAGGAAGCCTAGGGGCTTAAATAGAAAAGCGTCCAGGGCTGGTTGATAGTCTGACGAAACTGAACTTATTACACTCGATAATCTGCGAGCTGGGCTGACTTCGGAGGACGATGGCGAGGAAACGGTGGCGATTTTGCGCAAGACCCAAAAAAACAAAGCTGGAGAGGGAACACCAGGCTATAACTTTGATGTTTGGAGTTTCACCAACGGAGGTCTCAGTGAGCAGGCGAAGGATGAACAGAGGCAAAACACGTACGCGAGAATCTGAATTTTTGCTCGCAAAACGCCTAGCTGGTTCCATCTTCGGGCGATGATGGCGGTCGATCTAAGGCAGATCTCACGATGCCGCAAAAATAAAAGTTGTAGAGGGACGTAAGGGCTACGACTTTCATGTTGGGGATTTTTGCGGAGGAGGGCTGTAACGGACGCGGCGAGGTGAAGAACAGGGGTGCGCTCGGGTGGTTTCCTGCGACTGTTGCCGTTGGCAGCAAGGCCAGAGCGCCTTGGCTAGCGAGGCAGAGGCGGCGTGAGCTAGAGGGAGGAGGGTCGGGCGGCAGCTCACCGAGGGGGGGTGCTGGCGACGGTGGGTTCCTGAGATCGAGGGAGACGGCTGGGGAGGATCGAGGGGGCGACTCAGCAGACGAGCTTGGTCATTTTCCTGTCGCTCCCAGAAGAAGACCCAGCCTTGATGACGATCTGAGACTACTCCAGCCTCCTCCTTCATGCGGGCTGCTCCGTGAGGTAGCGCGGTTCCGTTCCCAGGTTCTTCTCGGAAATCCCCTCGCGGTCCTGCCGGCGTTGGCCACCTGAAGCCGCGACGATCTCTCTGTCTCTCTCCCAGGGGATTTCGTTCAGAGGGGAAAACAGAGATGGAGGGAGTGGCGGCTCGAGAGGGGAAAGAGGAAGTAGCTAGGGTTTCAGAGGGCCACCGCGGCTTGGGGATAAGAAGGGGAGGGGAATGACGCGGCTGACGGGCGACGGCTACCTGCTCCCTGCTGCTTTCCGTCTGCGTGCCTGCAGAGAGGCTGACGGAGAACAGTGCAGACGTCGGCCGTGGTGAAGGAAGTGGGCAGGGGAGGCGAGTTGGGCTGGGAGGCGAGTTGGGAGGGGGCGTGTTGGGCTCTGACATTACTCTCTCTCTTTTTTTCCTCTTCTTTTTATTTCATATTTGTTTGTTTGTTCCATTCCAATGCAATTTCAAACCAGCTGCTAATTTTCCAAAAACTTTTGAACCTTTTAACAGGAGGTTTTGGAAAAGGGCTTGACTAAGAGGAGAGGCAAAAAGAGGCCAAGATGCATAAGAGAAGCACACATGATCACTTGATCATGCATGGAAAAGAAAAGAGGATTAGGTGATTAGGTTTAAAGATTAGCTAGGGAGGTAGAGAGAGAGGGGTGAGAGCTAGGGTTTTAAACAACCAAAACAAGATCAAGCAAAGGAAGGAGTGATCCATGCAAGCAAAACAATAAATAACCTTCAAATGTCAGAAAGAGGTGGCACTTGCATGGCCCATGCAAACAATATATGCCATGTCTTTATCTTGTGAAAACAACATAAATTCATATGGCATTCTTCCATGCATTCCCAAAAGGCCAAGCATAAGATTATGAATGGAATCCACCCAACCCACATGAGCTAGAGGTAAACTCATTTAAGATGCCAAGCTCATGTTAATTGGATGGTGGAGGTAAAAGGTGGTAAGAAAAAGGTGGTGGAGTCAAACAAGAGATATGCCCCCAAATCAACTTGGGCATTTAAAAATATATCAAGAACCAAATGCAATATCAAGAGGCAAATACATATATTAATGCATATGAGATAAGAACCAAACAAGCAGGGGTTTTATATGATGCTCAAATGCAAGGTGGCATGATGACATGAGCATGATATGATGATGATGCAACAATTATATGTAGGAAGTGGTCCTTTTATTACTAGAACAAGTAGCATTACAGGTGTTAGACAACTGGGATGCTACAACTCTCCCCCACTAAACAGGAATCTCGCCCCGAGATTCTAGGAAGAAGAAGAAGAAGACACAAAGAGAGAAGGATGGTTGGCACGGAGTTCATATTCACGCTCCCAAGTGGCTTCATCAACAGAATGGTGTGACCACTGCACCTTGCAGAACTTGATGGACTTGTTGCGAGTCCTTATTTCTGCGGTCTCAAGGATTTTGGTGGGGTGTTCTTGATAAGACAGGTCTTCTTGGAGATCGATTAGCTCATGATCCACGGTCCTGCCGGGATCTTTGAAGCACTTCTTGAGCTGAGAGATGTGGAAAACATCATGGACTTTGAGTTTTTCCGGAAGCTCAAGTGCATAAGCAACTTCTCCTCTTCTACCACGAATCTTGAAAGGACCGATGTATCTAGGAGCCAACTTTCCTTTGATACCGAAGCGGTGTGTTCCTCTCATGGGAGTGACACGAAGGTAGACGAGATCACCAGGGGCATATACCATATCCGTGCTTCTGTCATAGTTGCTCTTGGCGACTTTGAGCAATCTTGAGTTCTCAAGAATGATATGCACCTTCTCCTCTGCACGAGTTACGATGTCGGCCAAACCAGATTCTTTCTCCCGCACCGACCAACCAATCGAGTTACGCACTTGCGACCATAGAGAGCCTCAAATGGTGCCATCTTGAGACTCTTCCGGAAGCTGTTGTTGTAGGAGAATTCAGCATATGGAAGGCATTCCTCCCACTTCATGCCAAAGAGATGATGCAAGCCGAAGCATATCCTCCGAATCGATTGATCCTTTCGACTTGTCCTTGCGGTGAGGGTGGTAAGCGATCTTGAAGTTCAACTTTGTTCCCAAAGCATTTTGGAAACTTTCCCGAACTTTGAAGTGAAGATGCTTCCCAGTGCGAACTGATTTCAAGTGGAACCCCATAGAGAGACAATTACATTGATATAGAGCTCACCCAGAATTCCGAAATTGTTTCTTTGGGAAGAAATGAGCCACTTTAGAAAGTCTGTCGATGACAACAAAAATTGCATTGTTGCCCTTCTGCGACCTTGGAAAACCAGTGATGAAGTCCATCTCTACTTTCTCCCATTTCCATTCCGGAGGTTTCAATGGCTGTAGAAGACCGAATGGTTTCTGATGGACAGCCTTCACTCTGCGGCAGACATCACATTCTGAGACATACTTGGCACAATACCGTTTCAACCCAGGCCACCAGTACTGTGTTTTCAAGTCCATGTCCATCTTTGTGCTGCCAGGATGGATAGAAAGAACCGAATCATGTGCCTCCTTGAGAACTTGCTCTCTCAGACCCGGGTAGTTTGGAACAAACATCCGGTGTTCAAAGAAAAGCGTGCCTTGATCATCCACGTGGAAGGACTCATACTTCGGAAGCTCAAGTTTAAAGATGAGCTTTTTGGTGTGCGGATCACCCAGCTGACGAGAGCGAATCTTTTCTTCCAAGAGAGGAGTAGCCAGAAGGTTCAGGAGATGCCCTTGTTCCACAACTTCAAGGTTGAGCTGACGGAATTCCTCGCACAAGAGAGGTTGCTGCTCTTCCATCATGAGGTTGTTGACATAAGCTTTGCGGCTAAGCGCATCGGCCATAACATTTGCTTTGCCCGGAGTGTAGTTGATGGTCACATCAAAGTCATTGATTGCTTCAATCCATCTCCTCTGCCGAAGGTTGAGATCAGGCTGTGTGAAGATATACTTCAAACTCTTGTGGTCCGAGAAGATCTCACAACGGTTACCAAGCAAGTAGTGCCTCCATAGCTTCAAAGCAAAGACAAGCTTTGCTAGCTCGAGGTCATGTGTGGGATAGTTGATCTCATGCGTCTTCAACTGACGAGAGGCATAAGCAACCACCTGTTTCTCTTGCATCAGGACCGCACCCAATCCTTGCAAAGAGGCGTCACAGAATATCTGGAAAGTCTTAGAGGTATCCGGAGGAACCAAGACTGGTGTGGAAGTTAGCTTCTCTTTGAGTGTATCAAAACTTGCTTGACAAGCAGGAGTCCACAGGTATTTCTTGCCTTTCTTGAGGAGATCGGTAAGAGGCTTCGCTATCTTCGAGAAGTTACGAGCGAAGCGGCACAATAACTAGCCAAACCGAGGAAACTCCGCACTTCTTTGACATTAACGGAGGAAGCCATTCAACAATTGTCTTCACAGTTTCGGGTTGTTGCAATGCCCTTGGCGAAGATGACATGACCAAGATAGGTTACTTGAGACCAAAACT
Organism: Avena longiglumis; assembly: GCA_030063025.1. Lineage (NCBI taxonomy): Eukaryota > Viridiplantae > Streptophyta > Magnoliopsida > Poales > Poaceae > Avena > Avena longiglumis. The sequence goes on along the minus strand of CP125977.1, from coordinate 413,178,920 downwards.
TACACTTTGAGAACTTTGCATACAAGCGGTTCTCACGAAGCTTGTTTAGGACACACCGCAGTGTTCTTCATGCTCTTCCTTAGACTTGGAATAGACCAGAATGTCATCCAGATAGACCACGACAAACTTATCAAGGTACTCCATGAAAACGGAGTTCATCAGCCTCGAGAAGGTAGCAGGTGCGTTGGTGAGACCGAAAGACATAACCGTGTACTCATACAGGCCATAGCGGGTGGTGAAAGCTGTTTTGGGCACATCTTCCTTGCGAATCTTGATTTGGTGATAACCACTTCTCAAGTCCAGCTTAGAGAACACCACAGCTCCAGCTAGCTGATCAAATAGATCATTAATCCGCGAGAGAGGATATTTGTTCTTGATGGTTTTAGCATTGAGAGCCCGGTAGTCAACACATAGCCTATCGGTTCTGTCACGCTTCTTCACAAAGATTGTTGGGCTACCCCAAGACGAAGTGTTGTGTTGAATGAAACCCAACTTCTCTTGTTCATCAAGTTGTCGTTTGAGTTCAGCCAACTCAGAAGGACCCATTTTATAAGGCCGCTTGGAGATAGGAGCCGTTCCAGGTTCAAGCTCAATCACAAACTCAACCTCACGATCCGGAGGCATACCTGGCAACTCTTCAGGAAAAACATCTGGGAACTCACAGACCACCGGTACACTCTGAATAGCTTCCATAGCATCATCATTCAGAGCTGCCAAAGAGAAGAGTTGGACAGCAGGAGTCTGACTTGGAGAAAAGACTATATGGCCTTCCGGAATCTTCAGAGAAACTGAGCGTTCAGCACAATCAATCACAGCTGCATTTGCCGTTAACCAATCCATGCCCAAGATGACATCAATGTCAGAATTGCCCAGAACAATTAAAGAAGCCGAGAATGAAGAACCACCAATCTCAGCTTGATTTCCATGACTGATATGCTCAGCCCTCATGTTTGAACCAGGTGATTGTACCACCAACCGCTTAAGGAGAGGAACCATGACGAACTCATTCTCATCTGCAAACTTGTGAGACACAAAAGAATGCGATGCACCAGAATCAAAGAGAACTCGTGCAGGGACTGAGTTAACGGAAAGCATACCCATCACAACTCCAGGTGCATGCTCAGCTTGAGAGGCGTTGACACAATTGGCACGAGCAACAGTAGACCCGGGCTTAGTGTTGATGTTGAGAGCCCGAGGTGGTGGTGCACGAACCATAGGAGAGCTTGTTGCAGATCTTGGCGGGGGTGGAGGGAGAGCTTTGTTCTTCATCGGACAGTTCCAGTTTTGATGTCCAGGATCTCCACACACGAAGCAGACACCAGGTGGACGTGGAGCAGAGTAGCCAGGGACTCCGCCAGGCGCTCCAGGGTAGTGGTGATTGTAGCCCCTGGGAGCCGCAGTGGTGAAGTTTGGTGGCCTTGACGCGTAATTTGCAGGTTTTGGTGGAGCCGGGAGCGACGGTGGGGTGTTAGGAACCCAGACACGCCGCTTAGAAGGAGCTGCCATAACTGAAGAGCTTGATGCATCCCTGTTGTGTTTCTTGGACTCCTCAAACACTTGCCTACTTGCCTCCTCTTGCAGGGCTGTGTGCTGTAGTTCCAGGAAAGTTGTCGGCCTTGCATATGTGATTGCATACTTGATCGACGCATTGAGCCCTTGCCTGGACCTCTTCTTCTTCTTCTTGTCATCAGATACCTCATCACCACCATAACGAGAGAGATTCATGAAGTTCCTGATATAGGTGTTGACGTTATCATTTCCTTGCTTCAGGTTGAGAAATTCTTCCTTCATCCTTTCCATTACAATCTCTGAGAGAAACTGCTCTTTGAACGCTCCAGTGAACCTTTCCCAAGTTGGCTGGAAACCAGTGCAGCTTCCCTTCAAGTAGTTCTCCCACCAGAGAGCTGCATCTCCCTTCAGAAGGTGAGTAGCACACTTGACCCACTCGCTCGGAACCTCGGAGTCTCGAGCAACCTTGACATCTCACGCAGCCAATCATCCGCGTCAGGAGGTCGGTCGAAACATCAAACCGAGGGTTGAATTTGAGGAAGCTCTTGATGTCTCCTCGCTTGGGAGGTGGAGGAAGTGGAGCAAACTCGTTTCTCCGACACTCTCCTCAAAGCTGTTGGTTCTCTTGCATTCGCCAAAGCATTAGCGATGTTTGACAGTGGAGCCCAGCCTCGAGGTATGTCCTCATCGATCCCGTGGTGGTGGAGCCATCTGTCATTGATATAAAACTCAAGTCAAGATTATAATGGAAGATGATAATAATCCAAAATAGTACCAAGATGGAATTAACCAAGATTAAAGGATACAATTTATCGAGATGATATTAAAATATCAACAAAGTTCAAAGCACCTAAAAGATATTAAGCATATCGCACACATGAAAAGGAGTGTGGTACACAATATATCAAAGAAAAATTTTCCACAAATTTCGGCATTAAAATACCAATATATGCGCAAAATTACTTAACGAATCAAGATTAGTGACTCTACCGATTCAATATACAAAAGCGAATGATAAAAGTAGTGGTATGGTCGCGACTCCATCCCGCACTCAAATCATTACTCCGCACATGAACAAGTGGAACACATATCCTAACCCCTTCTTCTCACGACGAAACCTAAAGATTGGTAACTACGGAAACGAACACCCCAAACAAGATAGCGTCGGATACAAAGAGGAAGACAGATTGCGTCGGTTTGCAAAAGCCTGTCAGTATGGAATGTACCAACAGTTGATAACCAAAGGCTGATAAGATAACAACTTGGATGCAACAGATAGACAAGGGATTAAACACACACACACACAACCTATGGTACTACGGAAACTCAGAACACGTGAATCCTAGTTTGAATTTTAGAAGAGAATTGAAAACGTTGCACTTCCTTACCAGAAAAGGGTGGGTGGGTGGGTAAGAAGAAAAGTGGAAGCAGTCCTACTCTCGCGTTTTGTTTTTCCCTAGTATACATAACTACCAAAATATTTGCTAGACTGACAACGACCGTTTGGCTGAAACCCTGAAGGTCGGGATGGCTCTGATACCAATTGTAACTACCTCGGTGAATTACGCTCCTAGATACAAGCCTGGATGAGCGGTAGTGGTTGAAATAGTACGGTGGGGCCCCAAAAGCCACTCACGGGTAGACCTTTCGGCCGTCCCAACCACTACCATCTCAACGGGACCTATACGGGCGGCGTAATCGGCAGGCGAAGGGATCAACTACATACACAAGTGGGTATGTATGCAAGCCACCATACAAGAGTACATCAGAGCCATACCATCTAGAAAGAAAGGAAATATAGCAACGCCATACGGCAAGATTCAAATGACCTAGATAGATCTAATATTTTAGGATACTTCCTCATACAGCACACATCAGAGTATCATGCGAAGCAAAACAAAGTTCGAGTACGGATAAGAAGCAAATCGGCATAAGATTCCATAGAAATAAGCACATCCCAACCACAGATCTCACGGATCCCCGTTCCCGGAATCTCTACACCGAACGATCGTTGCCCACATCATCAGCCTCTTCCACCCAGTATCCGTCCTGCGAGGGTACTGTTCATCCGAACCAATAATTTATCGTGTGAGACCCTAAGGGTACTCAAGAAGTCTTAATGCCTCTAAAGGGACACAACCTGGGTGACGCAATTGCAGCGAAAGATAAATCCTAGCAGTTCTACAGATAACGCTAACCATCCGCCTAACCAATGATAGGCGGATGTACGTGAATTAAGTACAGCTTATAACAGTAATTTCATCAGATCCATCCTCCTCCTCGCCACCAACGAGGAAGCGATTTAACAACCCCCATCCGTTGGCAATTTTATTAACCATTCCATGAGTATTGCACTATTTACTAGTCAAATTACTTAGTCGATTAAAGCGTACTTTAGTTATGCTTGTCTATGATCGAGAAACTGCTCCAAGTCGTCCATAACCGCGGACACGGCTTTCAGAAAGTTTTACCCGGCCGGGGTGCACCAATAGCAACACACGCTCGATCAACCTCGGAAAAACCAAATCAAAACCCAACGAGGCCTTCACGACAAAGCAATCACAGGATTCAGAAATATTTCAGGGGGCCACCCCTTGAAGTACACCCGCAACGAAGTTAGCTGACTTCGAGACGGACTCAAGGTTTGGGTGGACGGCGGTAAATGACTGGGAACCCGAAAGTGTGGCCGGGCTTGTCGATACCGCGAAAATGTGTCCCGATCCTAAACAGTACAGGTGCTCCTCGCACAATCGTAAATACATAAGTAGCATGGCATAAGTACAGGATCGTAAATAAAACCTCAAACTAGTTTGTGGCCCCAAGAAATAAGACGGAATCAAGCTCTGGATCAGGGGGGTCCCATATACCTCCCGGATGTGGATAGCGCGATAAAGCAAGGAACAGGTTTCAAGTACTCGGGGTCTTACGGGACACAAGTGAGCAGGAAAAACCAAATAGCATATGTTGCTCATCGATGCCACTTTCATTAGTTATCCCATTACTACTCAGGTTAAGTTGTTTAGGTACCTCGTTATCCATCAGACTCTCACATACCCTACACATGTTGTTCTACGACTCGCATGGCTCAAACAACTCCTGTAGTAATGGCTCATGGGATGAAGGAACAAGCTTGGTGGGGTGTAAAGTAAAGGCTATGCAATACTTGGGATTCAATTTAATGCAATCGCGACTCAATGATGCAAGAATAAGATAGAGGCAATAGGTAATGTATGTATGCAAGCATGTGGAAGTGCTTGCCTGGCAACTCAGTTGAAGCGAGAGACGGATCTGGGTAGTGCTCCTGGTTCTCTTGATATATCCCACCTTTCGGCGTCTATTCGAAAGAAGAACCAAACAAGCAAGGGTCAACATAAATAAAGTGCACAAACATAGGAATAAAATGCGACAAGCAAACAAGCATGCCATGATGGATGATGCACAAGTTGCATGGAAATAAGTAGCATGGCATGGGTGAGGTGTGGTATACAAGAATAAGTCATTTTTATTAAGGTTGGGCCACATTTTATTGTCATAATAGTTGTTGTACACTATATTTTTATATGATGCATGCTGCAATCGAAGTCAAGGATAACATAAACAGAAAGGTCTCGTCGAGCTGATCATTTTAGACATATCATTTGTTAAATTTGGAATTATAAATCAAAAGTTATTAAATTATTTAGTTCCAGTGGCATTTGGGTAAATTAACTAAATTTGGAATTTTAAATGTTCAAAAGGTAATTTGAATAGCATATTTGAAATCCTCACATTTTTCTGATTCAAAAACATATATTATTTGTATTATTTGAAATTATGGATTTAAATTTATTTTAAGTCAAAATTAATTAATTAGGGTCAAAGTCAAAGGTGGACTAAATAAAATAATTCTGAAAATATTTGAATAAGGATTTGAATTATAATTCAAAAACTGAACATTTTTCATATAAGGTTTGAATTCAAATTCCAAACCAGAATAAGTTATGAATTCATTTAAATTTGAACAGATTTGAATTTGAAGATTTGAATTTATTGAAAAGTCTGAAATTTTGAATCAAGAAACTATTGGTCTTTTGATACTCGGAAATCTACACCAGAGGATGACAGGTGGGCACCTGTGACTTGGCATAGAGGACTGGTTGGGGGGTAGGACCATGGGTTGGACATAGGAAAGCTCGGGGCTAAACCGAAAAGAAACGCCGAGGTCGGTGGGGGTCGATGGGCTGCGGGTTGAGGCAAGGAAGCCTAGGGCTTAAATAGAAAAGCGTCAGGTTGGTTGATAGTCGTGAAACTGAACTTATATACACTCGATAATCTGGTGGGCTGACTTGGAGGACGATGGCGAGGAAGCAGTGGCGATTTGCAAGACCCAAAAACAAAGCTGGAGGGAACACCAGGCTATAACTTTGATGTTTGGAGTTTCACCACGGAGGTCTGCAGCGAGCAGGCGAAGGGATGAACAGAGGCAAAAACACGTCTGCGAATCTGAATTTTTGCTCGCAAAACGCCTAGCTGGTTCCATCTTCGGGCGATGATGGCGGTCGATCTAAGGCAGATCTCACGATGCCGCAAAAAGAAAAGTTGTAGAGGGACGTAAGGGCTACGACTTTCATGTTGGGGATTTTTGCGGAGGAGGGCTGTAACGGACGGGGCGAGGTGAAGAACAGGGGTGCGCTCGGGTGGTTTCCTGCAGCTTCGCCGTTGCAGCAGCAGCGCTTGGCGTCTTGAGCTTGGCCTTGAGCGGGCGAGGCTAGCGAGGCAGAGGCGGCGTGAGCTAGAGGGAGGAGGGTCGGGCGGCAGCTCACCGAGGGGGGGTGCTGGCGACGGTGGGTTCCTGAGATCGAGGGAGACGGCTGGGGAGGATCGAGGGGGTGACTCAGCAGACGAGCTTGGTCATTTTCCTGTCGCTCCCAGAAGAAGACCCAGCCTTGATGACGATCTGAGACTACTCCAGCCTCCTCCTTCGTGCGGGCTGCTCCGTGAGGTAGCAGTTCCGTTCAGGTTCTTCTGAAATCCTCATGGTCCTGGCGTTGGCACACTGGCATGACGATCTCTGTCTCTCTCCCAGGGGATTTCGTTCAGAGGGGAAAACAGAGATGGAGGGAGTGGCGGCTCGAGAGGGGAAAGAGGAAGTAGCTAGGGTTTCAGAGGGCCACCGCGGCTTGGGGATAAGAAGGGGAGGGGAATGACGCGGCTGACGGGCGACGGCTACCTGCTCCCTGCTGCTTTCCGTCTGCGTGCCTGCAGAGAGGAGGGCGACGGAGAAGAGGTACAGGACGTCGACGCCGTGAGTGAAGGGGTACCGGGCCAGGGAGGCGAGTTGGGCCAGGGGAGGCGAGTTGGGCCAGGGGAGGCGTGTTGGGCTGCTGCTGTTACTCTCTCTCTTTTTTTCCTCTTCTTTTTATTTCATATTTGTTTGTTTGTTCCATTCCAATGCAATTTCAAACCAGCTGCTAATTTTCCAAAAACTTTTGAACCTTTTAACAGGAGGTTTTGGAAAAGGGCTTGACTAAGAGGAGAGGCAAAAAGAGGCCAAGATGCATAAGAGAAGCACACATGATCACTTGATCATGCATGGAAAAGAAAAGAGGATTAGGTGATTAGGTTTAAAGATTAGCTAGGGAGGTAGAGAGAGAGGGGTGAGAGCTAGGGTTTTAAACAACCAAAACAAGATCAAGCAAAGGAAGGAGAGATCCATGCAAGCAAAACAATAAATAACCTTCAAATGTCAGAAAGAGGTGGCACTTGCATGGCCCATGCAAACAATATATGCCATGTCTTTATCTTGTGAAAACAACATAAATTCATATGGCATTCTTCCATGCATTCCCAAAAGTCCAAGCATAAGATTATGAATGGAATCCACCCAACCCACATGAGCTAGAGGTAAACTCATTTAAGATGCCAAGCTCATGTTAATTGGATGGTGGAGATAAAAGGTGGTAAGAAAAAGGTGGTGGAGTCAAACAAGAGATATGCCCCCAAATCAACTTGGGCATTTAACAATATATCAAGAACCAAATGCAATATCAAGAGGCAAATACAGATATTAATGCATATGAGATAAGAACCAAACAAGCAGGGGTTTTATATGATGCTCAAATGCAAGGTGGCATGATGACATGAGCATGATATGATGATGATGCAACAATTATATGTAGGAAGTGGTCCTTTTATTACTAGAACAAGTAGCATTACAGGTGTTAAACAACTGGGATGCTACAGAACCCCAAGATCGTCGAACCCTAATGTGTGACCCCTTTTCTCGAGCCCTATTTTATAAATGTAATATCAAATTGTTGCATATTAAATTGTCATACTCGCATGCATATTTGTGTGGTTTGGGGGCCTTATGCCGATTCACCTTATAATTAAATATGGGGCCCATATGCGGGCAAATCTAGCCTTATATTGGCCTCATTTAAATTTGTGTAGCGAACCGGTGCTATCTTTTGCCATGTTAAGACAACATTTAAATTGCGGGGTTTCTAAACAACTAAAACCATATATTTAATTGTCGGGACCCCCGGTTCCGCTTAATATGGCCTAATTGCACCGCATATTTACCATGCCATGCATCATACATGCATCATGCTCGATCTTTTGCCGTAGTATTAAATAGTGCCTCCGGTGTTTATTCTAGTGTTTTGCTTTCTTCGCGGATAAGGCCGTTGAGTTGATGTGAGCTTCGCCCCGATCTTCGGATGAACCTTCGGCAATGTTTTTCAGGCGAGCATCTCCCTCTTTCTACCTATCTTACTTTTATAGTATTTACTCCCTCCTGTTGATCTATTGCTATCTGTGTTGCGATGCTCTAGATTTCGTACCCGTGATATCCCTTGCAGCCTTATATTGCCTTGGACACATCCTATTACCTGTTGTTTGGTAGATAGTTGGACTTGCGCGCCGTAGTTGCTTTCTCAAGTGTTGTTGCGTGTCGCCAAGTACCACAGTTGTTGGAGTATTTGCCGCATGTTTATTGTTGGAGATGATCATAACTTTACTTACTGTTTAACAACTAAAATTGAAGTAGGTAAGCAGAGGCACAGGTGGTCAATAGATGTTATTTGGTTGTTAACCGTCCACTTGTGTCCCGTAGGACCCCGAGTACTTGATACCTGTTCCTTGAATTTTCGCGCTATCCACATCCGGGAGGATTATGGGACCCCCCTGAGCCAGAGCTTGATTCATTCTTATTTCTTGGGGCCACAAACTAGCTTGAGGTTTTATTTACTATCATGTACTTATGCCATGCCTTACTGCTTTATTTACGATTGTGCGAGGAGCACACTGTACTGTTTAGGATCGGGACACGATTTTGCGGTGTCGACAAGCCCAGTTTTGGGTTTCCAGTCGTTCACAGCCGTCCACCCAAACCTTGGGTCCGTCTCGGAGTCATCTAACTTCGTTGCGGGTGTACTCAATGGGGTGGCCCCCGGAAATATTTCTGAATCCTGTGATTGCTTTGTCGTGAAGGCCTCGTTGGGTTTTGATTTGGTTTTTCCGAGGTTGATCGAGTGTGTGTTGCTATTTGTGCACCCCTGCGGGGTAAAACTTTCTGAAAGCCGTGTCCGCGGTTATGGACGACTTGGAGCACAGTATCTCGATCATAGACAACTATAACTAAAGTAGTACTATAAATTTGACTTTATAATGACTAGTAATCAGCTTCACTATAATGGAATGGCTAAATAAAATTGCCAACAATTGCTTGTTTGGTTGTCGCCATACCATTGTATATCGACTAGTAAGTATTGCAACTAGCGGAATGGCTAAATAAAAGTACCAACAACTGCTGGGTTTTGGGGTTATCTCATGCTAATTGTATCGACTAGTAAGTGTTGCAACTACAATGGAATGGTTAAATAAAAGTGCCTTGCTTATTTTATCGGGATGATTATCTATACTTGACTAGTAATTGCTGCGATAACTGAATTAATAAATAAAGCGCCAACCGTGTGAGTTCCTCGGTTGACTTCCTCGTTTGGTCTCGAGGGGAAACACGGGATGGGTTTGTCGATGGTAGAATCAGGTTGGTTCGAATAGGTCTTTCTTATCCCTCTCGATATTCGGTTGTATCGAGTCTCTATAGGTTGTTTAGTGCATCTTGCCTGCCGCTTGATCCACCATACCTATGTAGGCGAGGACGCGAATTAGCCTCGCTGCATCTTGGCCTCGATCGACGCTCCTCTTTTCCTTTGCCCTTTCGGCACCTTTTGTTTTAGCAGTTTCGACGTCGTTAGCGTGGTTACCCTTCCGGCTTGGCTCAGGCGGTTATGGACGCCATTGGTTATTCTTCAGGGCTCTTAGCCCCATTTGCATCTTGTCCGTAGTCGGGCGTTGTATCATTTTCAAGGTGTTTTGGATCTTTGTATATTATATCTGTATTCTTGACTCGATGAGTCGCTGTTGTATATATCTGTTCTGTGGGTCCCATCGAGGACTGTTGTGTAATGTTATTACTTCGTTTTCCACCCGCACGAAAGTGCCTGGTGGGCACCTTTGAATCGTTTCTATGCGGGTTTGGAGGGAAGCGCTAAAACTTGCATAGGGTCGATTCTGAGGGTGTTACACTATGCTACAATGGGACCGGATACAACTCACACCTACGATAGTGTTCAAGTACTAATACTCATCAGAATCGGTGTCTTCGTCATCATCAATGAAGGCGGAATCATCATCATCAGTGTGGAAGTCCATGGATTGGTCCTCCAGGTAGTAATCATCATCACTGAGGTATGAGTAGGGATCTCCACGGATATCTTCCCCTGCATTCTCCCTCTCCTCAAGTTGCATGTCCCTGGATGGTCTCCTCCAAGTATGACACTTTGTGACGAAGGCGAGCAATGATGCGATCCTTCTTGTCACATAGACGGCGGAATGACTTGTACTCCTTCACAAGGATGGCGAGGGCCTGGTCCTTCTTGACTGCAATGGAATAGTTGTGGTTGGTGTAAGTGCGGGCGTTGTCCAACTCCTTCTTCCGGTCATACAACATGAAGCTGAGATGATCCACATGATGCTTCATCTCTGGATGTTGTGGCACCTCCAATGGCTGTCCCATAGCATGACGCCTTGCATAGTACTCAAAGCGAGTACCCTTGATTTGATTGATGCTTTGCCCACACAGACGGGCAAGAGCCTCTTGCATAGCCCTGGCGAGTCTGTCTAGCCAGTTGTTCTCTCTTAAGCTGAATTGGATCCCCTCTGAGGTGGGTGCCTCCATCTTGCCTTTGAGGTTTGCAACAATCAGCCATTGTAATTCTCCTCCTTGCTGATCATTGAGATGTGCTCCGAAGAACTCGGGGTGCGGGTGCTCAAGAAGTTCCGAGAGTTGGTCTAAATCGCGCTCAAAGATGAGTTGTCCTCCATTTCCCAACTGGTAGAACTTGCTATACTTCACGTCCATCTATAAAAATTTAGGATGAGTAAGTTAGTAGAGTGATCAAGTGTGTCAACTTTTATGTAAGATTTGCAAGAATTTTTGGAGGAACATGAATTTTCCTGAAAGAATCTTAGTGATAAGAATGAGAATAGGTTTTCATAAATACTCGGTTATTTTGTTTTGGAAACTAAGTTTTTGATTCAAGCGTCCATTCTAACTAGGGTCTCCTATGGTCAGGATGGCTCTGATACCAACTTGTCAACACCCGGATTTTTAATCCCAGATGCCTGTTATGCCATACATCGCAATTCCAGGATTACCATTTTTTGCAAGACATAACAGATTGGTACCATAGTTCATCATCCAATACAAACCATAATAAAGTTCTTACAAATAAAGGATCTCATGATCCAGTCTTAATACAATCAACGCAGCGAAAATAATAATAAGGGTAGCATGGTCGAAGCTCTATCTTCAAGGTCATAGGCAATGCTGACAATGGGAGATGATCCTAGTTTTCATAGACTTCCTGATATCCATCATCCTAGTAGTCCTCCTCATAGTTCGGCCATAGGAATAGCCAGGGACAAAGCCATGAGTACCCTTTAAGTACTCACAAACTATCACTAACCAGTAAGTAGTTTAAATAGGAATCCTAAGCTCTAGGTTTATTTGCAAAAAGGCGGGTTTATCTCTAGCTGAGTTTAGAAGTAAAGAAAACTAACCTAATGTTTTACAACACCTAAGTGGAAACTTAGATTTCATGTTCACAACCCTGTTGTGGTCAAGTCAAAGTCATAGTTCATTTCACAAGTCATTTTGAAAACATCTGAGGACGGAACAGTATGGCCACTCCAACTGTCCATAACCGCGGACGCGGCTATTCGAATAGTTTGACACTCTGTAGAGGTGGTACACTTTCACCACAACATTCGATACATCCGTCAGGAATAATCCGAAATCACCATACTCAGTATGCGGATAATCAATCCTAACCTTTCCATTACACACCATAGTATAGTCACCTACCCTATGAGTTTGGCCTCCCAACCATGACCATATGTCATCTTAGGAACTACATAGGTGGAGAATCATCATGAGGTAGCCTCATATCAAGCCTCTTCCGCAAGGGAACCCATACTAAGATATATAAATTTCCGGTCAAGCCCTACTCAAATTCGGGTATTGTGGTTGTATGGAAAAATTGGAATGGTATCACATCTAAACCCAACCATCAGTATTAAAAAGAGCTAAGGCTCAGGCCTCAACATTTTCATCATCAAATCATCTGGTGTTCATAACACATGTCAAAACATTCATTAGAATGACTCATCATTTTATTCCGTCGTCAGATGCTTTCAAAATAACTTGTGAAATGAACTATGACTTTGACTTGACCACAACAGGGTTGTGAACATGAAAACTAAGTTCCCACGTAGGTGTTGTAAAACATTAAGTTAGTTTTCTTTACTAATAAACTCAGTTAGAGATAAACCTGGTTCTTTGCAAATAAACCTAGAGCTTAGGATTCCTATTTAAACTACTTACTGGTTAGTGATAGTTTGCGAGTAATTAAAGAGTACTCATGGCTTTGTCTCTAGCTATTCCTATGGCCAGACTATGAGGAGGACTACCAGGATGATGGATAGTAGGAAGTCTATGACAACTAGGATCGTCTTCCATCGTCAGCATTGCATGTGACCCTGGAGATGGAGCTTCGACCACGCTAACCTTATTATTATTTCCGTTGAGTTGATTGTATTAAGAATGGATCATGAGATCCTTTATTTGTAAGACCTTTATTATGGTTTGTAATGGATGATGAACTATGGTACCAATCTGTTATGTCTCGCAAAAAGGGTAATCCTGGGATTGCGATGTATGGCATAACAGGCATCGGGGATTAAAAATCCGGGTGTTGACACTCACAAGGGATCACATATCGCAGGAACGAGTAAAGAGTACTTATCGGTAACGAGGTTGAACTAGGTATGCAGAGATACCGATGATCAGACCTCGGATAAGTAAAATATCGCGAGACAAAGGGAAATTGGTATCGTATGTAAATGGTTCATTCGATCGCAAAGTAATCGTATAAATATGTGGGAACCATATGAATTTCCATATTCCTCTATTGCTTATTGCTCGGAGAAGAGTCTCGGTCATGACTGCATAATTCACGAACCGTAGGGAGACACATTTAAGGATTTGATGTTGTTTAGTAGATATGGAATGTAAGTAGGGAGACCGAATGTTGTTAGGATCCTCGGATGGGATCCGGGATATCACGAGGAGATCCGGAATGGTCCGGAGAATAAGATTAATATAAGGAAAGTCCAATTCCGGAGTTCGGGAATGATTCCGGTGTTTTTGCCGGAATGATCTAGAAGGGTCTAGAAGGTTCGCCAGACCAGAAGGGGAAGGTTACATGAATGTGTCATGACTAAGTGGAATGATTGTATCATGTCATAGGTCACTTGGATGGGTGTTTAAAATAAATAAATTAAACTCCAAAATTAAAAGTCAAAAGGCAAGTTTGAAAAGTCAAACTGGGACAATGTTTCCTGGTGGAGGGAGGAGATAAAACCTCCTCTCCCTCCACCATGCGCCAAGGAGGAGAGGGAGTTGGGGAAGGATTCAAACTCCCCTCCCTACCTGCCCCTCCCTCTCATAAATATAGGGGAGGGTGCCCCCCAAGACCACAACCAACCCAACCCCACCAAGCCGCCGCTGCCGCACCAAGTCACCGTCGACCACCTCCTCCTCTCCGGCTTCTAAACCCTAGACGCCAAAGAACCCTACTACTCCACCATAACCCTCTTTGGCTTAAGGCGAAGCCCTGTGGGATCTTCCCTCTACTTCCGACACCACGCCGCTGTGCTGCCGAAATCACGAGGAGAGAACTACAACCTCCGCTGCCTGCTAGAACAAGGGAGAGGAAGATATTTATCGAGTATCGAACGTGTTACCGACTGCGGGAGCGCTGCCAGAACATGGCGTCGGAAGGATCGTCTATGCGATCTTGAGATCGGCAAGTGTATGACTATATCACCCACGAGAATCTGCTCTCGTTAACCGCTTTGGAATCTTCGAGGGCAAGTACTCTAATCGACTCGTTGCTATAGTCTAGTAGATAGATCTTGGCTTGTGTGTGTTCATGCGGTAGAATTTTTTATTTTCCATGCTACCACCCCCTACACTTACATGCAAGGTCTCCAAATCCTGCTGAAACTTTGAAGTCTCTTAATTTGCATGATCTTTCACCTAGTCCTATACATGGTAGTTCAGCTAATTTGCATGATCTATCACCTCATGCTACTAATGGTAAGTTCTAACCTCTATCACATGCTCTCAAGTATGACCACTAATACCACTATAGATGACATAATTTGAAAACTTTCATACTTGTAGGCTCCAAACGCAGACCACGGAAGTTAACCTCCAGCGTTTGGCACGAGGCTGCGCCAATATATATTGATGGACTTCTAAATGCAAGCCCGATGCAAGTATTGCAACATTGTGTTTCCAGCATCTAAGGTATCCGGTAGCAGTCAACTTGCTAGACACTTGAAGGTATGTGAGGTCAAATGTTCAATGGATGGGGTAATTCAGCAAATTAGAACCTCTGATGAAATAGACCCTAACTGGAAATTGACCAAGAAGCAGCAAAGATTGAACTTTTTAAGTTAATTGTGTTGCATGGGTTGCCATTTTTGTTTGTCGAGTATGCTGGTTTTAGGAAATTTTGTGCATCATTGAATCCTTGGTTCAAGTCAGTTAATAGAGTTACTATCCAAAATGATTGCATGGAGGCTTACTATAGCTATAGATACAGTTATGAAAGTTTCTTCATAAATTGCAATCATAGAGTATCGCTAACCGGTGATATGTGGACCTCTAATCAGAAACTAGTTACCTATGCATTACATGTCATTGGATTGACAGTAATTGGGGAATTAAGCATAAGATCATAAGGTTTTGCCTAGTTGAAACACCACGTGATGCTTGGAATATGTTTGATGTGATATTCAAGTGCCTCAGTGATTGAAACATTGAGGATAAAAATTTTAGCTTCACAATGGAAAATGCAGAAGTTAACACCAAAATGATTAGTCATCTTAGAAAAACCCTTGTTGATCGAGGCCTGATCCATCACGAAGGAAAAATCTTACACGTTCGCTATGCATGTCATGTGCTAAACCTGATAGTGCAAGATGGATTGAAACCGGCAAAGCATGTTGTGGACAATATTAGAGAGTGTAAAATACATTAGGAGTTCCCAGGACAGCAAAGAACAATTTGCCAAGATGGTTGCACAGGCTGGAATAAAATGCAAACACCAACCTACACCAGATGTGTCTTCAAGATAGAACTCAACATTCCTTATGCTCGAGTCCACATTGCCATTTCGGAAAGACTTTGAGACCTTACAACAACAAGAACCAAATTATACATTTGATCCTTTAGACGATGAGTGGAAAATGGTTGAAGACATATATAAGCTTCTTAAGGTATTCTGACATGCCACAAATGTCATTTAGGATCAAACTACCCCACATCAAACCGATATTTCTTTGAAATTTGGGGTGTTAAATTTATCCTAGATAAACAAGCAAAGAGCAATAATCAGAATCATGATGGAAGAAATGCAGAATAAGTTTCACAAGTACTTTATGGAGTCATACTTGACAAACTGCATACCAGTGATACTCGATACAAGATTCAAAATGGAACTTGTTGAGCTTCGATTGGAGACATATTTTGGAGTTGATGCGCCGAAGCATATCCAAGAAGTTCAGACTGCTATCAATGCCCTATTTAGAGAGTATGCTACTGAATTGGAAGATGATGTCAATTTAGCATCACAGGAAGAAAGGAATGAAGAGGGAGTTGCTTTGGCGGATGACCTTTCAGACTGGGATGATAATGTTAAGCTTAAGAAAGCAAGAAGCCGCAATGAGCTGCAGCGGTACCTAGAGGACGACTTCCATCCTCGTACAACAGAATTTGACATCCTTAAGTGGTGGGATGTGAATTCTGCAAGATATCCAACGCTTGGCAGAATTGTCCGTGATGTGTTGGCTATTTCGGCATCATCAGTTGCCTCCGAATCTGCATTTAGCACATGTGGTAGAGTTATTACAGACCATAGGAGTAGCCTAGCGCCTGAAACGGTTGAGGCTTTGATGTGCTATGGAGACTGGATTAAACCTGACAGTAAGTACCTATTTGATCCCGTAGTTGTTGCATAAATGTCTCTTGTGGCATATATTAACTTGTAGTTCTTGCATGTTCTTCCGAAAGAAGCACATCACATGTTTTTTGACAGTTGATGAGTTGGACCATTGAAGACGCTATCTGCAGGTATAGTTGATGAGTTGAACTTTTTGAAAGTTAATTGGTTCCTTCTATTGTCATTATACGATGCTTGTATCAGTTTGTAATGCCATTCTTTGAAGTTTTAACATCATGATTCTTGCAAACATTACTTGCCATCGTGATAAGTCTGTGAGAGATCAATCTTATATGCTTGGCAACTACACAGGATTTTGCAAGATAAATTCTGATGTTTTTATTCCTGTATACAATGTACTACCGGTAGTATTTAAATGTTGCTTCAGGCTTCAAGCTCTGTACTTGTGTAGTGTGTACTACTGTCTTCTTGAATGATGCAGGTATGAAAGAGAAGAAGAATGGTGCATGTACGTTTTATTTTGGAAACGGATGGTGTCTGTACATATATTTCTCTTTCTCAATATGTAAGTAGCCACGTTTAATATAGGAGTAGCTAGTTTCTCATCTGCTCTTTCTTGTACCGAATATGCCAGCATGGAGCTAGCTAGAAGAGGGTACCGAGTATACAGCCTGAACATGGCGGAAATAAGTGAGGAAGTGGCCGACCGGTAAACAAGATCATATCATTCGAGCAATCAGCGGTGTCCCATTTTATTTAAATGGACAGAGGAGGTCACTGGGTGGGCTGCCGTGGGCGTGCCCACTTTCAGCCTGAAATGGAGGGCTAATCTGTTTGTTGGTGGGTTCCAGCGGCTGTGGCATGGGAGGCCGGGAAGCCGCTTTCAATCGAGGAGGTGGAGGTGGCGCTGCCGCAGGCCATGGAGGTGCGCGTCAAGATCCTGTACACCGCCCTACACCGACGTCTACTTCTGGAAAGCCAAGGTTCATAATATCCACAACTAAGAATAGTTTTGTTTTGTGTATTTTTAGTCGGGCACTCGTTGGGGCGAACCCAGGTTCAAATCTGGACTCTTTTGCACGTCCAGTTTTCCACTCGCGTCTCCAGGCGAGTTCCTACGTTGGCTAAAATTTAATAAATTTTGGCAAACTTTGAGCGAACTTTGGGCGAATATAAGCGGTTTTAGACGAATATGGGCGAACTTTGGAAGAATATGGGCGATATGGACGAACTATGGGCGAACTTTGGACGAACTTTGGACGATACCGACGAACTTTGAGCAAATATGCCCGAATTTTGGGCGAACTTTGAGCGAATCTAGTCTACATGGGCGAAATTTAGGCGAATGTGGTCGATACGGGCCAATTTTGGCCAATATGCCCGAATTTTGGGCGAATTTTGGGCGAATCTGGTCTATATGGGCGAAATTTGGATATGGTCGATACGGATCAACTTTGGGCGAATATGCTCGAATTTTGGGCAAACTTTGGCGAATCTGGTCTATATAGGCGAAATTTGGGCTAATATGGTCGATACGGACCAACTTTGGGCGAATATGCCAGAATTTTGTGCGAACTTTGGGCGAATATGGTCTATATGGAACGAACTTTGGGTGAATATGGTATATTTGAGCGAACTTTGGGCGAATACGGGCGAAATTTGTGTGAATATGGGCGAACTTTGGATAAATAAAGACGAATATATGCTGACTAGACGGGTCCACTCGTCGAATTTGCTTCGTCCGGCGTTCCCAGGACGTATTCAGGATCCTGGGTTGGCCTGGATAGGCCAGACCAAAACACGCCGAAATCCGGACGAAAATATGTCCTTAGGTACGCGACTGGGCCAATTTTCGGCGTCCGGACCGAAATTCGGCGTCCGGATCGGCCTCCTAAATAGGCGAGTGGAGATGCTCTAACATGGTGATTGATGTTCTGCTTGGACTGTTTTTGGAGGGGCAAACTCCTGTTTTCCCTAGGATCTTAGGCCACGAAGCTGGAGGGTATGCCTCTCTGTCTTCCTCCGTTGTTGTTTTGTTTATTTACGTGTGGAATCTTGACCCACATGTTGGCTTCTAATTATAGTCACTAGCTGAATGTCTGTGCGTTGTCACGGTCCGACACAAATAACATTGACTGATATACCTATTTCTAGATGAATTACGACCACTTAACCCAAAAATAAGTACTCCCTCCGTTTAGAAATGTAAGATGTTTTAGCTTTGTGAAGGAGATGTATCTAGACATATTTTAGTGTCTAGATTCATTTAAACCTATATACTAAAAGGTGTCTAGATACATCTCCTTCATAAACCTAAAACATCTTATATTTTTAAATGGAGAGAGTATTCATTATAGAATAACTAAGAATAACTACTTGGGAGTCATTGAAACAAATAATTATACCATCCAACTTCAGGATTTTTGCAAGTGCAAAAGAAATTGTTGTGACAACAATTAGCAGTTGACTGATGAATACCTATTTCCAGATAAATTGCAACCACAATAAGCAAAAAAATCATGTAGAGAGAAAAGCCACATTATCTCAAGAGCCGTATCGGTCTCCGCTCCGTATTTTTCAATCCCTGGGCTTGTACCATATCTTGAAAAGATGGCGTATATGTGAGGATTACAACGGGTTCCATGGTTGTCCTCGAGAACAACACGTGTGCACAATTCTGTATATTGAGTAAGTCATATCCAGCACCAGCTGCTCGCGCTCGATGGTCAGAAATCAGATGCCAGCAGCAGCTCACGCTTGACAGTCGCAAACCAGGCGTCGTTGTTTCCCTTCTCGCTGGATTCTGGCCGGGAGGAAGGGTTGGGTGGCCGCATCTTCACTGGCGACTGAACGACGAGGGCGGGAGGCCGATGTGTGGCGGGGCGTCTCCCTCGCCTAGGCGTGTTAGTGGCCTGGTCGGCTAGGAGGTAGGCCGCCCAAAATTCATCTCGCGCGTATCCTCGATGAAGAATTCATAAAAAGTCGATAGGATCACGGATCACCGGCGTTGAGTGTGCCAATTTCATTGATGGGATCGCGGAGGCGATGATTGTGCCGATTTCGCTGGGTCAATATACCGGGTTGGGCAGTGTATATATGAGCTGTGCTCGTGAACGCGTTGGAATCTACCAACGAATCCGATCATGTTACGAAGTGAACATATCGACGACGACGAACATGTAGGAGACAATGGACGAGGCAGCGGGGTGTGCAAAAACGTGCAGCTCGACAGACCCCATTTTTATTAAAAAGGACCCTTTTTCTATCACTTTCATGCAAAATCAAAATGAAAAGGGGGTTGCACAAAAAATTAAAAAGAAAAGAAACCTCTAGCCTATCAGACCCCACGGCCCAAGGCCCATCCTGGCTTCCACGGACCCGATGCCAACTCTACAGCCAGACGCGAATGTGTCCCATACACCATCGTTTGCCGGCGGCGGCGGCCGGCGCCTCCCCCTTCTCTGGCTTGCATCCTCCTTGCCTCAATGCCTCGCCCGACGCCCGACGCTGCCACGGACGCCTGCCTCTGCCTCCCTTTCCTTCTCCGCCATGGTTCCTCGCTGGTGCTTCCGTATCCCTTCTCCGACCGGCCTTTGATCCGTCCGCGCGTCGGCTTCATCGACACCGCGCCGCCAAACTCCCTGAGAGCCTGCTCGACTTCTGCTGCTAGGACGCTCGCACACACAACCTCGCCCAACATCTTGCCTCGGCCGTTGCCGTTCCAAGATCTTCCAGTTCCTTCACGCTTGTCCGGTTCCTCGATACGAACGCCACCAGCTCCTCTACCTCATGCGCCCCCCTCGCCTTGCTGCTACGCTCCTGCTTCGTCCGCGCGCTGTCTGTCCATGCTCCAAGATGCCTTCTGTTCCCTTGTGGCCTCAACGTGCACAACCTTCCTAGTTTCTGTGATCCGATCTATACGTACAAGGCGTTGAGCTCTGAGTCCTGCACCGTTAGGGAAAAGAGAGTCATGATCCTACTCAGCTTGGGAAGTTCACGATACGGAAGTCGGGCGGACGATGATCCGTGTAATCGATCGATCAAGGTTACCAAGTTTGCCCGGTTACGTTTCCTGCACGTACAGAGCACGACACGGATCACCTCGCGGACGGGCAAAGTATAAAGAGACGGACGAAAGTCTAGGAGCAACGAAAACCACCTCAAGCTAGATTATATAGTAGAGATCCTGAATCCTGATACTTTCAGTGGCATTAGATTCATAACTATATACAGCAAGTGGTCATATTTTATTGCCATGAGATAAAAACATATGAAGAATCATGGGACAGCATCGTCATCCATGAAGCAAGTTCACATCAAGTGCTTTGTAGAATAATATGGTTTAATTACATGTAACTCCCATGTTCTTTCTTTAATGTTCTACGAATTATTTCTTTACCATATCAACAATTCTCAAAATAGAAATCCATCAGAAAATAATTCTAAAAAATTCTATTGAAGTGGACTATTTTCTGTATTTTAATGGATATTATGTTTCATCTTCATAGTACCTTTTATAGTAGTAACACCTTTCCTCAAATTACTTCTTCCTAACAGTATTGTCGAGAGCGTTGGAGAGGGTGTGACCGAGATAGTACCAGGTGACCATGTCCTGCCGGTCTTTACTGGAGAGTGTAAAGAGTGTGCACACTGCAAGTCAGAGGAGAGCAACCTGTGTTGACCTCCTCAGGATCAACGTGGATCGTGGCGTGATGATAGGTGGCGGGCAGTCCCGCTTCACCATTAAAGGGAAACCGATTTTCCACTTTGTCGGGACCTCCACCTTCAGTGAGTACACCGTGATTCATGTCGGGTTCCTAGCGAAGATCAACCCTGAGGCGCCCGTTGACAAAGTTTGTGTTCTCAGCTGTGGTATCTCAATTGGTAAGAGATGGCCCCTCATTTCATTGTGTCCAACTGGAACACTGTTTAGGATATTGCCTCAATTAGTTACTGAATTTGTTTTTCTTCAGGACTTGGTGCAGCCCTCAATGTCGCAAAACCGAAAAAGGCTTCGACAGTGGCGATTTTCGGTCTTGGAGCCGTCGGCCTTGCTGTAAGTGACACTTCTATGATAAGTTCCAAAATATACTATTGCAGGTTGATGAGAATTGCGCCCAGTAACCATGACTAATTGTTGCATGTTTCTCACTTGATCAGGCCATGGAAGGTGCTAAGATGTCTGGGGCATCAAGGATCATTGGAGTGGACTTAACCCTGTAAAATACGAACAAGGTAAGTCTACCTCATGGAAACTGAAAGGGTATTTTATCCTATGCTATTTTTGGTTGACAATGACACCATGGTTAGAATGGACTAATGCTATTTCTAGTGTCTTACACAGGTTCTAGTCCAATGCTGTGATGAAATGTTATCGGAGACCCCCCCATTTTGATAACGAAGCTTCGCACCGGAGTTTTCCCTTTTCATGTAATTTGAGTCCGGTTAGGAGCTCCGCACTATTAAGAGGGGTTCTCTCGATGAGCTTGTTGGGGATGATCACCTAAGCCATATACACATCCCTCTCTCCTACCTAATCCATCACCAAAGAGAGAAGAGAAGAAATCCTATCCACCTGAGCCTTTTCTGCAGATCCGGTTTTCAGACCGGTTGGACCGGCTCCCAGACCGGACCGTCCGGTGTCAGGATCGGAAATCCGGACTCAAACCGGGTTCTCCGGTTTTCTCACTCCGAGTCTATCCGAGTCTGGGTACTGAGAGCAGTTTCGGTTTCAGTCCGGTTTTCCGGGCTGTGGACCGGACTGTCCGGTGTGTGGGCCGGACCAACCGAACTTAAAACCGGACCTTGCGTTTTTGGCTCAAAACGGCTAGTTTTTCTCCTTGAGTATAAATATCCCTTCTTCCAGCTTGATTATGTTGGGCATTCAGTTTATATCATTTGTTGAAGCTCTCTCTCTCTCTCCCCATTGTTGAAACACGAAAGCTTGAGGATCTCCCGTTCTACCCAACCAAATCCAAATCCCTTTGGTAGAAAGGAAGAGGAGGTCCTGATCTACGTTTCCACCAAGCCAAAGTTCATTCCCCCTTGAGTTCATCGAGTTAGCTTGTTACTCTTGGGTTTGTGGGAAACCCTAGGCGGCTAGGGTCGCCCGGAGGCATTCGGCTTGTGATTTGCCCCGTGGAAAGTTTGTGAGGGTTTGGAGACTACCCTAAAGTCTACCACGAGTAAGTGAGCTATTCCTTCGTGGGATAAGCTCGGAGAAGAAGGTGAGCCTTCGTGGCACGTGAGGAATCCTTCATGGAACCTCACACCTCTCCAACGTGACATAGCCCCCTTCCCAAAGGTGGTGAACACGGGAATACATCCTCGTCTCCGCGTGCTTCGGTTATTCCTTAACCGATCTCTTACTTGTGTTGCTTATCTTGTGATAGCCTTCGAGCTTGAAGTATCTTGTACATCATCTAGGTTGCCTCACCTAGTTTGCATTTAGGCTCACTTATATTCCGCAAAGCCTAAAACTTGCAAAAGATTATAAAGAATTTTGTAGAAACCTATTCACCCCCCTCTAGGTTAACCATCTTACACTTTCAATTGGTATCAGAGCCAAGGGCTCTTTTAAGGGCTTTACCGCCTAAGAGGAAAGATGGTTTTCTCCGATGATGAGGAGGAAAAAACTTATTCGGTCAAGGAGCTTCGTGAACTCTTAGCCAAGAGTGCCCTTGAAAAGGCCAAGGCGGATTCCGATCTCCTTGTTCGAATGAGTTACCTAGAAGGACAAATTAAGCCCATTGGCGATGGGGCTTTTCTTGGTAATCCATTGGTAGTACCTCAAGGGAGACCAATGGACATCGAGAAGGATAAGGATACCGAGTCCGCTCATGAGGGCGGCTCGTCAAAAACTTCCACGCCCCTAATCAATTCCCTTATGTTTATCCTAAGCAAAAGAACATCATGCCTCATATTAATGGTTCGGGCCCTGCACCTCATTATGATGGAACTCACTTCTCTCATTGGAAATCTTCTATGGAATCTCATCTTCGCAGCTGCAGCGTTGAGCTTTGGGATATTGTATGCACCGACTTCCACCCTCATGATCCCAACAACCTCACCCCGGGGGAGTACTACGACCGTCAACTAAATGCAACGGCTTGTGACAAGATAAGGAGTACCATTCACCGCACTCTCCATGATCAAGTCAGCGACATCCCCACCGCAAAGGATCTTTGGGATAGGATTGTCATTCTCCAAGAGGGAACCTCTCTTATCCAAAATTCCAAGTATGAAGCTGCCAAGTCTGAGATGAACATGTTCATGAACCATGATGGTGAAACTATCGCTGAAGCATACAAGAGACTCGTTGCCCTCCGCGTGAAGATTGGTGACCTAGGGTGTGAGAAGTATGATGATGGATTCAATTTGAATGATGAACTTATCAAGTCCAAGATTGTCTCCATGATCGCGGTCACCGACAAGAAGCTTGCCTTGAACTTGCAACTCCTCGATAGAGCTAATCAATTCACTCCTGATGATCTAGTCTCTTATCTAGTTGCCACGGATAACTTGGCGGATGAAGGGCAAAAGATCAAGGAGATCAACCGTGCTATCGGGTCTTCCCACTCTCTAGCTTTGAAGGCCAAGCAAGTGCAAGAAGATGTTGCTAGTGATGAAGATAGCGATGGTGATGGATTTGATGATATGCTCTCTCAACTTGCTCTCTTCACCAAGAACATGAAGTTCTGAAGAAGGAAAAGCTCAATGGGATCAAGTGAGAAGAAGAGGACGTGCTACAATTGTGATGAGGCAACCCATTTTTCCGACAAGTGTCCTTATGAGAAGAGGCTTGACAAGCCTAAATATGAAGAAGGTGCCAAACCAAGATTGAAGCCCAACCCCATCAATGAAAGATACAAGAGGAACAATAGGCGTGATGGTAAGGGCTTCCTAGGCCAAGAATACATATCCGACAATGAGGAAGAGGATGAAGAGAAGGTGGTTGGAGTGGCCAGTTTGGCCTTTGCCAAACCCGGGTCTCTCTTCACCTATGACTACACCAAGGACTACACCGACGACTCTCCTAACCCCAAGGTCACTGCCACTTGCCTCATGGCAAGGAGCTCCAAGGACGAGTCCGACGTGGAGTGTGGGGATAAGGATAAAGTGGTGGGTGTGACCGGTTTGGCATATGTCGAATCCGGTTCACCTCTCACCTACGACTACTCCAAGGACTACATCGAGAGTTCTCCTATTCCCAAGATCACCGATTCTTGTCTTATGGCAAGAAGCTCCAAGGTAATTGTCTCTCCTCCATCCCTATCTAGCGTCTTGGATGATCCTGAGAGTGACCATGATAGTGATAGTGATAATGATGAATTTGGAAAGAATATATAAAAGAAATGTATGCTATCATGAAGTCTCTTCCTCCCATTGCTCATGCTAGAGTCAAGCAATTAATGGAACTTGTTAGCTCACGCGATGAGACCATTGATAGCTTGGAATATCATATTGATGATGAGAAACGAAGATTCAATCTTCTTGAGCAAGAGCTTTGTGAGGAAAAGAATACCAACTCTTTTCTTAAACTACAAATTGAAATCTTTGAAATTGATAAAGCAAAAGACATGGACACTTTTGATAGGGCTAACTCATTGTCTCAAGAGCTCGATGTCTCAAAGAAAGAGCTTGAATTTTCTCATGCTTCTCTTACCAAGGACCTTGAGCACCTTGAGAAGGCTAGTTTGCTTGTCAAGCGTGAGCTCATAAAACTTGGAGAGAACCATGATCAACTTCGGGTGTCCTATGAGAAAGGTCTTGGTACATTGAAGGATCCAATTATAGTTGAAAATGATTCTTGTACCTCTAAATCTACCTTTGATCAAGCTCACCTCATTGAGGAAAATAAGAAGTTGAAAGAGCAACTTGAGAAAGAGTGTCGTGCACCTACCTCCAAGGGAAAGATCCTAGATGAGATTTTATCCCGTCAAAAGACGAGAGTTTCCAAGGAAGGTGTCGGTTTTGATCCAAAGAACAACACGAGCAATGCCATTCCACCGAAGAAGATAACCTTTGTGAAGGAAGATGACAAGGTGGTTGACCGGGTCAAAAAGAATGTGGTGAATGGGGGAGCCATGAGGGGCAATCCCAATCACAAGTTTGCGGGAGAGTCTAATCCTTCCTATGTGATGTGTAAGGGCACTCAAGGAAATGTATATGCCAAATATGTTGGCCCTCGAAATGGTTATGCTTATAGGTGGTACTCAATTTGGGTACCTAAGGATCTTGTTGCTAATGCTAGGGGACTGTAACACCCTCAGAATCGGACCTATGCAAGTTTTAGCGAAACCCGCCAAACCCGCATAGAAACGATTCAAAGGTGCCCACCAGGCACTTTCGTGCGGGTGGAAAACGAAGTAATAACATTACACAACAGTCCTCGATGGGACCCACAGAACAGATATATATATAACAGCGACTCCATGAGTCAAGAATACAGATATACAGTACAAAGATCCAAATCACCTTGAAAAGATGGAGCGTCCGACTACAGACAAGATGCAAATGGGGCTAAGAGCCCTGAAGAATAACCAATGGCGTCCATAACCCTGCCCAGTCCAAGCCGGAAGGATAACCCTGCTAACGGCGTTGATCTCAAAACCTGCTTAAACAAAAGGGGTGCCGACAAAGGGCAAAGGAAAAAGAGGAGCGTCAGTACTGAGGCCAGTACACGGCGAGACTAGAATTTGGCGGTCCTCGCCTACATAGGTATGGTGGGTGGCGGCAGAAGATGCAATCGAGCAACCTATAGAGACTCGATACAACTGGCGGCTTTCAGAGAGGGGTAAGAAAGACCTATTCGGAACCAACCTGATTCTACCATCAGACAAAGCCATCCTGGCGTTTCCCCCTCGAGACCAAACGAGGAAGTCAACCGAGGAATCCACACAGTTGGCAGTTTTAGTTATTCAGTTATCGTTGCAGCAATTACTAGTCAGGTATAGATAGTCATCCTGATAAAATAAGCAGTGGGCACTTTTATTTAACCATTCTGTGGTGGTTGCAACACTTACTAGTCAGATACAGTTAACATGAGATAACCCCAAAACCCAACAGTTGTTGGTACTTTTATTTAGCCATTCCGTTGTAGTTGCCATACTTACTAGTCAGGTACAATGGTCGCAAGCGACACTCCAAACAAGCAATTGTGGGCAGTATTATTTAGCCATTCCGTTATAGTGAAGCTGATTACTAGTCATTATAAAGTCAAATTTATAGCACTACTTTAGTTATGCTTGTCTATGGTCGAGATACTGTGCTCCAAGTCGTCCATAACCGCGGACACGGCTTTCAGAAAGTTTTACCCGGCCGGGGTGCACCAATAGCAACACACGCTCGATCAACCTCGGAAAAACCAAATCAAAACCCAACGAGGCTTTCACGACAAAGCAATCACAGGATTCAGAATTATTTCAGGGGGCCACCCCTTGGAGTCTTACCCGCAACGAAGTAAGCTAGCTCCGAGACGGACTCAAGGTTTGCGACAATGGCTGTAAACGACTGGGAACCCAAAACTGGGATTGTCGATACCGCGAAAACATTCCGCTTACCTAAACAGTACAGTGTGCTCCTCGCACAATCGTAAATAAAGCAGTAAAGCATGGCATAAGTACAGGATCGTAAATAAAACCTCAAACTAGTTTGTGGCCCCAAGAAATAAGACTGAATCAAGCTCTGGCTCAGGGGGGGTCCCATATACCTCCCGGATGTGGATAGCGCGATAAATCAAGGAACAGGTATCAAGTACTCGGGGTCCTACGGGACACAAGTGGGCGTTCGGAAACCAAATATTTTCTATCACCCACCGATGCCTCTGCTTACTTCAATTTTAGTTGTTAAACAGGAATTAAAGTGAACGGTAAGTAAAACCATGATCATCTCCATCATCAACAGGCGGCAATACACCAACAACTGTGGCACTTGATGACACGCAACAACACTTGAGCAAGCGACTACGACGCGCAAGTCCAACTATCTACCATGCAACAGGTAATAGGATGTGTCCAAGGCAATATAAGGCTGCGAGGGATATCACGGGTACGAAAACTAGAGCATCGCAACACAGATAGCAATAGATCAACAGGAGGGAAATAAATACTATAAAAGTAAGATAGGTAGAAAGAGGGAGATGCTCGCCTGAAAACATTGTTGAAGGTTCATCCGAAGATCGGGGCGAAGCTCACATCAACTCAACGGCCCAATCCGCGAAGAAGCAAAACACTAGAAGAAACACCGGATGCAATATTTAATACTACGGCAAAAGATCGGGCATGATGCATGTATGATGTATGGCATGGCAAGGTGCGATGCAATTAGGTCATGTTAAGCGGAACCGGGGTCCCGACATTACTTAGATGGTTCCAGTTGTTTATCTACCCCGCAAATTAAATGTTGCATTAGCAAGACAAAAGATGGCACCGGTTCGCTACACAAGTTTAAATGAGGCCAATATAAGGCTAGATTTGCCCGCATATGGGCCCCATATTTAATTATGAGGTGAATCGGCATAAGGCCCCCAAACCACAGACAAGTATGCATGCATGAACAATTCAATATGCAACAAGTTGTATCATATTATAAAATAGGGTTTTGGGAAGGGGTTCACACAGTAGGGTTCGGCGAGCTTGGGGTTCCGGGGTTCGGGGTCGGTCTCAAGGTCCGGATCTGGGGGTTCGACCTCGGCGGGATCGTTCTCGAACAACGGGGCAGATCTTGTCGCATCCGCGGTGATCAGGTCATGTTGTCGGTCTTGTCGTCTCACGCGGAGATCTTGGCGTTCCGGGAGGAAGTACTTGGTCTGGCGTCGGGGCATCGGACTCGCCCTGGTTGCTGTCGTTCTTGTCGTCGATGGCGAACTTGAGTGGATCGGGTACCGGGGTACTCGAGTCTGCGTGGGAGATCTTGAGGCGCCCGCTTCACCGGTCCAGTAGGAGTTCTTGTCGTTCCATGTAGGATACCTTCGGGTTCGGGGCTCGGACTCCGGGGTTCGACGCTCCGCTCCAGGGACGGTCTTGATGTCGATGGAGTACTTGAATAGGTGACACCGAGTTCAATAGGGCCCCTCGGGATAATCTTCGAACCTCGATGGTCTTCTAGTGACGCCCTTTTCGGCTCAACTTGACGTCGGTCCACGGAAGATTTTGCGGTTTTGCCGTCTCCACACCCAACAGCTTAGTACCAACTTGGTACTACACAGAAACGTGCACGGTTGGAGGCAGAGAAACTCGCTGCGGTGGGCTCGTGGGGGCCGCGCTTGAGGGAGAGGCCGATGCGGTGTCCCAGGGCGGGCGGGCGGTGGCTTGCGAGGAGAAGCCCGGCGGGGTCGGGCGGAGGTGGGAAGAAGCGTCGGGGCGCGGCCGAGGCGCCAGCCGGGCGACGAGGGTGCGACGGGAAGAGAGGCGGCGAGGCGGCGGAGGTCGGCGGTGACGGGCGCCCGAGGCGGTGGCGAGGTGAGCTTGGGACGGCGGCGGACGGGACGGGCCCAGAGGCGGAGGCGAGGCGGCGGGAAGGCGGTTGTCGGGCGGTCACGTGGCGGCGACGAGGCTTGGAGGAGGCGGCAGCAGGCGGTCGGCAGGGGTTGGGGCCGACGCGGCGGTCTTGTCGGGCCTGGCGAAGGAGGCGGGGGCGCATGAGCCGGAGAGAAGGGAGGCGCAGGCGGCGGTGCAGCCGGAGGAGCCGAGGCCGGGACGGCGGTTGGTGGCGGTGACGGGTTCTGAGGGAGAGACGAGGGAAGGGATGGGGACGAGAGAGAGAGGCGGCTGGTGGGGGCAGGGGCAAGCTGAGGCGAGAGAGGGAGGGCGCGGCGGCCGGTGAGGCGGGGAGGGAGCGACGGGGATGCAGGGAGGTTGGGAAGGGGATGAGGGCGTTAGGAGGAAGAAGAACAGGGGAGGGAGGCTCGTGCATGGGGGAGGAGGGCCGACAGGGATGGGACCTGTGGGTCCAGGCGGGGAGGTGGGGATGGGCTGGCGTGTGTGCGTGTGATGCATGTGTGCTGGTTGGTGGGAGGGGAAGTGGAGAGAGAGAGAGAGGGGTGGCTGGTGACGTGGCAGCGTGTGAGTGGGTGGGGCTTTGGGGAGAGGTGAGGTGGCGAGAGATTATTGGTGTGGGTGAGGTGGAGAGGGGTTGGGTAGGATAGAATTGGTAGCTATAGTATTTTAGGTGGACCGTTTGTATTTCTGGGGTGGTCGTTCGGGTCTATTCGGCCCGTTCGACTGCCCCACTAAAAATAATTCAATCTTTTATTTATTTTAAATGCATCGTTTGCGAACCGATAGCTGACAAACAAAATAATCCGGAGGCCCGGGGTTTAATTTGAAATAGACGGAGGGCTAGTTTCAGAAAACCATAGATTTTTGCAAATAGTTTTAGGCAAAATAATATGCATGATGATGACGATGCTCAAATGCAATGTGGCACGATGACATGAGCATGCGGTCATGATGATGCAATGCACAAAACAACGCGATTTTCTAGTAGTGGTTTTGCGGGATGCCACAATTCGACACCACTAACAATGGATCTCGCCCTCGAGATCCACCTCATGGTACCGGAAAGGAGGTCGGTGATCTGCGTCTTCTCGCTTCGTGTAGATCCTCGCGACACCACTAACGAAGGTTCCTTCTTCATCTGGAAATCGGCGACACCACCAACATAGGGTCGTTGTTCCTGATCGTCGAGAGAACACTCCGGAGAAACAAAGGACGAAGGTAGAGGTATCAAACGATAAGGCCACCTCTAACTTCCATTAGAAGAGGAAAAGTTACATTGATCCACCAGTTCGAGATACAGAGCGAACAGTAAGAGTCGGTTAGGGTGATCAATCCATCCCGTACCCAAACTATCAACTCTATACATGAATAGGAAAATCAGGCAACTCAACTCTCGAGATTTTAGAATGAAGATCTTCACAAGCGGTATTCGGAACAAAGGGATGATGCCAGCTCTGCGTTGGATCTGATGTAGATGAGGTCATCACATCGGAGAGCGCCGGAAGATAACAACAGAACTCGTATGAAAGACACAATGATTAGGTTCCGCGATGGTTCCATTGGCATGAACAACACATGCTCAAGGTATACTCCAACTTCACCAATGCTCGTCCTTCTCATATGTTCTTCAACGACACGGATATCCAGCAAGGAACACATATAGATAAAGAGCTCAAGAACAAAAGATTGGATGAAGGGTACAACAGACAAGTTGCCGATTGATGATCGTAGCACCTCCGTTACAAAAGGGAGAAAGCGAAACCCTGAAGGTACGACGGAAACCCAACCACGAGAATTCCTGGACTCGAAGAGAGAGAAGAGAGCGGATTCAAAACACGTAGAGATAAGAGAGGAATAGCAAAGGGGTAAGGAGTAAAATCAGACCTAGCCAGAACTATCCAACCGATTTTGCAAAATAGTTTTGACACTCTACTTTGGCCGTTAGCTAGGTTATCCTACAGGCTGGACTTGTGGGGTATCGCAACTGCTGAGCTCTGATACCACTCTGTAACACCCTCAGAATCGGACCTATGCAAGTTTTAGCGAAACCCGCCAAACCCGCATAGAAACGATTCAAAGGTGCCCACCAGGCACTTTCGTGCGGGTGGAAAACGAAGTAATAACATTACACAACAGTCCTCGATGGGACCCACAGAACAGATATATATAACAGCGACTCCATGAGTCAAGAATACAGATATACAGTACAAAGATCCAAATCACCTTGAAAAGATGGAGCGTCCGACTACGGACAAGATGCAAATGGGGCTAAGAGCCCTGAAGAATAACCAATGGCGTCCATAACCCTGCCCAGGCCAAGCCGGAAGGATAACCCTGCTAACGGCGTCGATCTCAAAACCTGCTTAAACAAAAGGGGTGCCGACAAAGGGCAAAGGAAAAAGAGGAGCGTCAGTACTGAGGCCAGTACACGGCGAGACTAGAATTCGGCGGTCCTCGCCTACATAGGTATGGTGGACTGAGCGGCAGCGGCAACATGCACTGAGCAACCTATAGAGACTCGATACAACTGGCGGCTTTCAGAGAGGGGTAAGAAAGACCTATTCGGAACCAACCTGATTCTACCATCAGACAAACCCATCCTGGCGTTTCCCCCTCGAGACCAAACGAGGAAGTCAACCAAGGAACCCACACAGTTGGCAGTTTTAGTTATTCAGTTATCGTTGCAGCAATTACTAGTCAGGTATAGATAGTCATCCTGATAAAATAAGCAGTGGGCACTTTTATTTAACCATTCTGTGGTGGTTGCAACACTTACTAGTCAGATACAGTTAACATGAGATAACCCCAAAACCCAACAGTTGTTGGTACTTTTATTTAGCCATTCCGTTGTAGTTGCCATACTTACTAGTCAGGTACAATGGTCGCAAGCGACACTCCAAACAAGCAATTGTGGGCAGTATTATTTAGCCATTCCGTTATAGTGAAGCTGATTACTAGTCATTATAAAGTCAAATTTATAGCACTACTTTAGTTATGCTTGTCTATGGTCGAGATACTGTGCTCCAAGTCGTCCATAACCGCGGACACGGCTTTCCGAAAGTTTTACCGGCCGGGTGCACCAGTAGCAACACACGCCGATCAACCTTGAAAACCAAATCAAAACCCAACGAGGCTTTCACGACAAAGCAATCACAGGATTCAGAATTATTTGAGGCCACCTTGAGTCTTACCGCAACAAAGTAAGCTAGCTCGAGACGGACTCAAGGTTTGCGACAATGGTCAGAACGATCGGGAACCCAAAACTGGGATTGTCGATACGAAAACATTCCGCTTACCTAAGCGATACAGTGTGCTCCTCGCAATCGTAAATAAAGGGTAAAGCATGGCATAAGTACAGGATCGTAAATAAAACCTCAAACTAGTTTGTGGCCCCAAGAAATAAGATGAATCAAGCTCGCGGCCAGGGGTCCCATATACCTCCGGATGTGGATAGCGCGATAAATCAAGGAACATGTATCAAGTACTGGGGTCTGCGGGACACAAGTGGGCGTCGAACCAAATATTTTCTATCACCCACCGATGCCTGCTTACTTCAATTTTAGTTGTTAAACAGGAATTAAAGTGAGCAGTAAGTAAAACCATGATCATCTCCAACATCAACAGCGTGACAATACACCAACAATCGTGGCACTTGACGACACGCAACAGATTGAGCAAGCGATCACGACGCAAGTCCAACTATCTACCACGCAACAGGTAATAGGATGTGTCCAAGGCAATATAAGGCTGCGAGGATATCACGGGTGAAAACTAGAGCATCGCAACACGTATAGCAATAGATCAACAGGAGGAAATAAATACTATAAAAGTAAGATAGGTAGAAAGAGGAGATGCTGCGAAAACATTGTTGAAGGTTCATCCGAAGATCGGGGCGAAGCTCACATCAACTCAACGGCCCAATCCGCGAAGAAGCAAAACACTAGAAGAAACACCGGATGCAATATTTAATACTACGGCAAAAGATCGGGCATGATGCATGTATGATGTATGGCATGGCAAGGTGCGATGCAATTAGGTCATGTTAAGCGGAACCGGGGTCCCGACATTACTTAGATGGTTCCAGTTGTTTATCTACCCCGCAAATTAAATGTTGCATTAGCAAGACAAAAGATGGCACCGGTTCGCTACACAAGTTTAAATGAGGCCAATATAAGGCTAGATTTGCCCGCATATGGGCCCCATATTTAATTATGAGGTGAATCGGCATAAGGCCCCCAAACCACAGACAAGTATGCATGCATGAACAATTCAATATGCAACAAGTTGTATCATATTATAAAATAGGGTTTTGGGAAGGGGTTCACACAGTAGGGTTCGGCGAGCTTGGGGTTCTGGGGTTCGGGGTCGGTCTCAAGGTCCGGATCTGGGGGTTCGGCCTCGGCGGGATCGTTCTCGAACAACGGGGCAGATCTTGTCGCATCCGCGGTGATCAGGTCATGTTGTCGGTCTTGTCGTCTCACGCGGAGATCTTGGCGTTCCGGGAGGAAGTACTTGGTCTGGCGTCGGGGCATCGGACTCGCCCTGGTTGCTGTCGTTCTTGTCGTCGATGGCGAACTTGAGTGGATCGGGTACCGGGGTACTCGAGTCTGCGTGGGAGATCTTGAGGCGCCCGCTTCACCGGTCCAGTAGGAGTTCTTGTCGTTCCATGTAGGATACCTTCGGGTTCGGGGCTCGGACTCCGGGGTTCGACGCCCGCCTGTGGACGGTCTTGATGTCGATGGAGTACTTGAATAGGTGACACCGAGTTCAATAGGGCCCCTCGGGATAATCTTCGAACCTCGATGGTCTTCTAGTGACGCCCTTTTCGGCTCAACAGCGCCGGTCCACGGAAGATTTTGCGGTTTTGCCGTCTCCACACCCAACAGCTTAGTACCAACTTGGTACTACACAGAAACGTGCACGGTTGGAGGCAGAGAAACTCGCTGCGGTGGGCTCGTGGGGGCCGCGCTTGAGGGAGAGGCCGGGTACGGCGGTGTCCTGGGGCCAGGCGGGGCGGTGGCTTGCGAGGAGAAGCCCGGCGGGGTCGGGCGGAGGTGGGGGAAGGCGCGGGGCGGCCGAGCAGCGCCGGGCGGCGAGTGCGGCGGGCCGGGGAAGAGGCGGCGGAGGCGGCGAGGTCGGTGACGGGCGCCCGAGGAGGTGGCGGAGGTGAGCTTGGGACCGCGGCGGACGACGGGACAGGCGGCGGGCGTGGCAGGCGAGGAAGCGGCGGGCGGTTGTCGGGCGGTCGCTGAGGCGGTCGCTCAGCGGGGCGGCGAGGTCGCCTGGAGGAGGCGGCAATGCGGTCGCCGGAGGTTGGGGCCGACGCTGGGCGGGCTGGCTTGACGCGAGGCAGGAGGCGAGCCGCGGAGAGAAGAGGGGAGGCAGGCGGCGGGGTGCGGCCGGAGGAGCCGAGCTCGGGGCCGGGGACGGCGGTTGGTGGCGGTGACGGGTCCTGAGGGAGAGACGAGGGAAGGGGATGGGGACGAGAGAGAGAGGGGGCGCGGGGCGGTAGGCGCTGGTGGGGTCAGGGGAAGGCGCCGGCGGGGCGGAGGCGAGAGAGGGAGGGCGCGGCGGCCGGTGAGGCGGGGAGGGAGCGACGGGGATGCAGGGAGGTTGGGAAGGGGATGAGCGCGTTAGGAGGAAGAAGAACAGGGGAGGGAGGCTCGTGCGTGGGGGAGGAGGGCCGACAGGGGTGGGACCCGTGGGTCCAGGCGGGAAGGTGGGGATGGGCTGGCGTGTGTGCGTGTGATGCATGTGTGCTGGTTGGTGGGAGGGGAAGTGGAGAGAGAGAGAGGGGTGGCTGGTGACGTGGCAGCGTGTGAGTGGGTGGGGCTTTGGGGAGAGGTGAGGTGGCGAGAGATTATTGGTGTGGGTGAGGTGGAGAGGGGTTGGGTAGGATAGAATTGGTAGCTGTAGTATTTTAGGTGGACTGTTTGTATTTCTAGGGTGGTCGTTCGGGTCTATTCGGCCCGTTCGACTGCCCCACTAAAAATAATTCAATCTTTTATTTATTTTAAATGCATCATTTGCGAACCGATAGCTGACAAACAAAATAATCCGGAGGCCCGGGGTTTAATTTGAAATAGACGGAGGGCTAGTTTCAGAAAACCATAGATTTTTGCAAATAGTTTTAGGCAAAATAATATGCATGATGATGACGATGCTCAAATGCAATGTGGCATGATGACATGAGCATGCGGTCATGATGATGCAATGCACAAAACAACGCGATTTTCTAGTAGTGGTTTTGCGGGATGCCACAGGGACCCATTACTCAATGGGTTCCTAAATCAAAGAATTGATTTTGTAGGGTTATGCCTCCGGTGGATCAAAATGGGTGTTTGATAGTGGATGCACCAATCACATGACCGGAGGTAGGAGTGGGCTTGACCAATTCATTCACGATGTCAACTCATCGTCAAGCATCACTTTTGGAGATAACTCAAAAGGAAAGGTTCTTGGTTATGGTAAGTTGGTAATTTCCAAGGTTTTAACTCTTGAGACCGTCCTACATGTTGAAAACCTTGGTTACAACTTTCTTTCTATTAAACATCTCGCGGATGCCGGCTATGACTCCTATTTCTCTAGAACTTTTGTGAAGGTATTTAGGGGTGATGATCTCAGCTTGGTTCTCATTGGACACGTGGAAGACGACCTTTATGTGGTCGACCTCTCGAAAGAGAGTCAATCTCTTCCTACATGTCTAATGGCCAAGGCTGACAAGGGATGGCTTTGGCATCGTCGCCTAGGCCATGTCAACATGAGAAATCTCAATCTCCTCCTAAAAGGTGAACATATTATTGGACTAACCGGTATCTCCTTTGAGAAAGATCGTGTGTGTAGTGATTTCATTTCAGGGAAGCAAATTGGAAAGCATCATCCTTCCGTTACCAAGGTGGCCACGTCAAGACCCTTGGAATTGCTCCATATGGATCTCTTCGGGCCTTCGACATATGACTCTCTTGGAGGAAGAAGATATGGTCTTGTCATTTTTGATGATTACTCAAGGTATACTTGGGTCTTTCTTCTCAAGACGAAGGATGAGACTTTCAAGGAATTCATGATCTTCGCCAAGCAAGCTCAACGCACTCATGGTGTGGAGATCAAGACTATTAGAACCGACAACGGCACCGAGTTCAAGAATTACACCATGCAAGAATTTGTTGAAGATGAGGGGATCAACCATGAATTCTCAGCTCCTTATACCCCTCAACAAAATGGTGTTGTTGAAAGGAAGAACCGGACAATCGGTGAGATGGCAAGAACAATGTTGAGTGAATTTAAGTCTCCTCACAATTTTTGGGGAGAAGCTATTGCTACCGCGGTCCACTACACGAACCGGCTCTTCCTCCGTGCTCCCTTTGACATGACTCCATATGAGATTCTCACAAGTAAGAAGCCCAATGTCAACTACTTCCGTGTCTTTGGGTGCAAGTGTCTCGTCAAGAACAAAAAGGAAAATCTCGGTAAATTCGAATCTAGAACTATAGAGGGTATTTTTGTTGGTTATGCGGAAAACTCTCATGCCTATAGATACTACAACAAGACTAATGGTTGTGTTGAAGTATCTTGTGACGTGGAGTTTCTGGAGAATAATGGTCCCCATGAGGGGCAAGTTTTTTCTCGTGATGTAGGAGATGGTGATTCTTCTCAAGTCATCAAGTTGATGGGTATTGGGCACATCTTGCCTACCGAGTCTCACATTCATGTTCAACAAGATGATGGGGGAGAATCAAGCTCAACTCAAGAAGAGCCAAGCTCTATCCAAGTTGAGCCATCAAATGCATCACAAGATCAACATCTCTCTCATGATGCCTTGCAAACCGAAGAACAAGAACCAAGCCCTCAAACCTTCGAGCAAGACCAAGTAGAAGATCAACCTCCATATCAAGGCCAAGCTCAAGATGGTGTCAACGATCAAGGCCCCTCAAAAGATGAATTTGTTGATCATGAAGGCACAATTCGGAAGATTAAGGCCGCCTCCATTGCAAGTGGACTTCAAGTCAACAGTATCCTTGGAAGCATATCAAGAGGGATCGAGACCCGTGCCAAGAAGAATAACCTCACAACCTTTTGTGGGCACCATGATTTTGTGTCCAACTTCGAGCCCCTTAAGGTACATGAGGCTTTGTAGGATTCGGATTGGGTCATTGCCATGCAAGAAGAACTCAAGTGTTTCACCCGCAATGAAGTATGGTCTCTTGTGGAGAGGCCTAAAGATGATCGCATCAATGTTATTGGGACCAAGTGGGTGTTCAAAAACAAGCAAGATGAGAACGGGGTCGTCACGAGGAACAAAGCAAGGTTAGTGGCACAAGGGTATGCCCAAATAGAAGGTATTGACTATGAGGACACCTTTGCGCCCGTTGCTCGTCTTGAAGCTATTCGTCTCTTGCTTGCTTATGCATCTTTCCATAACTTCAAGCTTTATCAAATGGATGTGAAAAGTGCATTTCTTAATGGTCCTTTGAAAGAGGTTGCTTATGTAGCTCGACCCCCGGGTTTCAAAAACACACGCTATCCCAACCATGTGTATCTACTCCATAAGGCTCTCTACGGACTAAAGCAAGCTCCTCGTGCTTGGTATGAGCACCTTAGGGATTTTCTACTCATGGATGGGTTTAGCGTGGGTAAGGTCGATTCCACCCTTTTCACCAAACGAGTTAAAGGGGGTGGCTTATTTATTTTTCAAATATATGTTGATGATATTATCTTTGGTGGAACTAACGAATCTCATAACAAAGCTTTTTCCGAGTTGATGACTATGAAATTTAGGATGTCCATGATGGGGGAGTTGAAGTTCTTTCTAGGCTTCATCATAAAGCAACTTCCTCATGGCACTTTCATCTCTCAAGAAAAGTACATTAAGGATATGCTCAATAAGTTCGAGATGGCCAAGGCTAATCCCATGAAGACACCCATGCCACTAAATGGACAACTTGGCCTTGGAGTAGGTGAGAAGGACGTGGATAAAAAGGTATATCATTCTATGATTGGTTCCTTGCTCTACCTTTGTGCTTCTAGGCCGGATATCATGTTAAGTGTAGGAATGTGTGCTCGTTTTCAATCCGCTCCCAAGGAGTGCCACTTGATGGCGGTCAAACGGATTTTTAGGTACCTTGTTCTCACTCCTACACTCGGGATTTGGTATCCAAAGGGGTCAACCTTTGAGCTTGTTGGCTATTCGGATGCCGATTGGGCAGGTGATAAGGTTGACCGGAAATCAACCTCCGGGGCTTGCCAATTTATTGGACGGTCGTTGGTGAGTTGGTCTTCCAAGAAACAAAACTCCACATCCCTATCCACCGCCGAAGACGAATACATATTCGCGGCATCTTGTTGTGCTCAATTGTTATGGATGAGGCAAACCTTGAAAGACTATGGTGTGTCTCTTGGTACGGTGCCTCTTCTATGTGACAATGAAAGCGCTATAAAGATCGCCAACAACCCCGTCCAACATTGCCGCACCAAACATATTGACATTCGCCACCACTTCCTACGTGACCATGTCGCAAATGGTGATATCAATCTCACTCATGTGGGTACGATGTTCCAATTGGCCGATATCTTCACGAAGCCTTTGGATGAAGCCCGGTTTGTCATGTTGAGGCGATAACTCGGTATCCTAGATCCCCAAAACTTGGATTGATTTGCTTCTTGCACTATATTCTTGCTCTTAACATGCTATGTAGACTAGTTGCGCCGCACATGTAGGGATAGCCATCTTACCATGTCTTGGTTTGATGCATACCTATGTGTGCAACATCAATTGATCTCGTGTCATGATATGAGTCCAAGCATCTATCTTTGAGGCGTCATGACACATGTGCTTAAACATAGGGGGCGAAATCCCCCACAAACTTCTAGCCTCCTTTGTTTTTCAATGTTTTCCATCTTGAGGCTCTCTGAGTTTGATCTTTCCTCTCGCTCTTGATATCTTCGAATCATGCCTATTGTTTGTGGCATCCCGCAAAACCACTACTAGAAAATCGCGTTGAATTTGTGCATTGCATCGTCATCATCATGTGTTGTTTGCCTAAAACTATTTTCGCAAAGCCCGTTTCGTTTTCTAATACGCCCGTCTTAATTCAAACACCAAAACCGGGTCCCCGGAATATTTTGTTTTGGCCGCTATCGGTTTGCACACGGCCCGTTTAAATCAAATAAAAAGTTCAATTGTTTTTAGCGGGGGCAGTCGAACGGGCCGAATCGACCCGAACGACCACCCCCATTTTCTAAACGGTCCACCTACACCTGCCCTTCTAAATCCTAAGTTCACCAACTAATCTACCCACACCCCTTGGCCACATCACCCCACCCAATCCCCTAGTGACACCTCACCCCTCCCTCTCCCTCACCCAATCCTATCCTGCCACCTAGACACACACCACACAACACACCCTGCCCACACAGCAACACACGCACGCACACCCACGCACCGACCAGCCCCCTCCTGAACCGCCCCCGGTCCCACCTCTCTGGCCCACCCGGCCCCGCCACCTCTCTTCCTCCCCCACGCGTCTTCTCCTCTCTCCTCCCTCCCCCGCTCGCACCGTCTGCCTCCCCCGCCCTCACCTTCTTCCCCTCCTTTCCGGCGCCCTGAAGCCGCCCAGGCCGCCTCTCCTCCGCCGGCGCCCGCGCTCCCGCCCGCCTCCGTCGAGCATGTGCCGCCCCGACCTCGTCTGCCCCGCCACGACCCCTCCCGCTGCCTCTGCCCCGACGCCTCGCCGCTTCCTTCAGGCGCCCGTGCGGTGCCAGACCCCTGCATCCGTCGCCTCTCCTCGCCCCGCGCCTCCCGGCCGTCCGCCCGCCCGGCCACGTCCCGCCCACGTCCCCGTCGCCCGGCCTCCCGCCAAGCGACCCAGACGCCGACCACCTCGACGCGCCCTCGCCTCCTCCCGGCCCGCGCGCGCCCGGCCTTCGCCACCTCCGTCAGGCCGCGTGACCCGCAGAGGCCGTCCTCCTCCTCGCCGGCTCTCCTGCCGCAGCCTCCCGCCCGGTGCCTCACCGCCACCGGTCCGCCTCGCCCGGGCCGCCTCCCTCCCCTCCGGCTACCGCCCAGGGTCCAGCCTGCCGCCCGCTTGGGAGACCGCTCTTGCCGCGACCCCCTGACCCTCGCCCGCGGTCCCTCTGCCTCGGCCCGCGTCGTCTGCCGGGTCGCGTGCGTCCGCCTCGGCTCGACCTCCGGCCGTCTCCCGGCGCCGTCGCCGCCGCTGAAGTCGCCCGTCAGTAGCGGCCGTGTCGTCTTGTCTGCTTGTTCAGGGCCAGCTCGAGGCATGCGCCTGTTTGGTCTCCCCAGTACCAGGTTGGGGCATGCTCGGACCGGCCTCTGAAGTCGCCAAGTTCCTCGACGTCGTGCGGAGTCCAACAACCAAGCACGGAGAAGGTTGACAAAGCGTCAAGTTCCCCCTTGTCGACAAGATCGGCTCGATGATGTTGGAGTAGAGGAATGTATGTGGTGGAAAGCGAAGGCCCTGACGCAGTTTCCAAGCTCGCCACCGGCGAACAAGATGGTACCCAAGGTCGTCGACATAGGAAACCCCAAGATCTCCTTCATGGAAAAACGAAGCCGCACCCGGAGACCTCCGTCATGGATCATCGCTCACTTCTACACGGACCCACGGGAGGACATGTTCTTCGCCCAAGGACGACAAGGCTCTCTTCACGGATTTCGGGTCCCCGACACCGATACGACAAGATCATCGTCATAGATCCCGAAGGCCACATGTGCGACAAGTACTTGTCCGAGAACGCCAAGATCTTCACCCCGGACACCGAGACCCAGGTGCGACAAGTGCTTCATCCCGAACACCATGACCATCGACATGACCCGAAGACCGCGAATGCGACAAGAACGGCACCGACACGGAAGAAGCCGATGCGCCCCGACACCGACCCAAGTTCTGCTTCCCGGACGCCGAACCAGGGTCCCCTCCGCGAATGCGCCAAGACCTACCCCGCTACCCGAGAACGTTCCGTCGAACCCCGAACCCCAGACCCTGGACCCCGAGACCAACCCCGAACCCCGGAAACCCCAAGATCTGCCGAACCCTAAATGTGTGAACCCCTTCCCGAAACCTATTTTATAATCTAATACAACTTGATGCATATTAAATGTTCATGCATGCATATTTGCCATGTGGTTTGGGGGCCTTTTGCCGATTCACCTCATAATTAAATATGGGGCCCATATGCGGGCAAATCTAGTCTCATATTGGCCTCATCTAAACTTGTGTAGCGAACCGGTGCTATCTTCTGCCTTGTTAAACAACATTTAAATTGCGGGGTAGCTAAACAACATGAACCACCTAATTAATTGTCGGGACCCCGGTTCCACTTAATATTGCCCAATTGCACCGCACCTTGCCATGACATTCATTATACATGCATCATGCCGATCTTCTGCCGTTGTATTAAATATTGCATCCGGTGTTTCTTCTAGTGTTTTGGTTCTTCGCGGATAAGGCCGTTGAGTTGATGTGAGCTTCGCCCCGATCTTCGGTTGAACCTTCGACAATGTTTTCAGGCGAGCATCTCCCCCTTTCTACCTATCTTACTTTTCTAGTATTTATTCCCTCCTGTTGATCTTTGCTATCTGTGTTGCGATGCTCTAGTTTTCGTACCCGTGATATCCCTTGCAGCCATATATAGCCTTGGACACATCCTATTACGGGTTGTTTGGTAGATAGTTGGACCCGCGTGTCGTAGTCACTTGCTCTAGTGTTTTGCTTGTCGTCAAGTACCACAATTGTTGGAGGATTGCCGCATGTTGATGTTGGAGATGATCATGGTTTTAATTATTGTTCACTTTAATTCCTGTTTAACAACTAAAATTGAATTAAGCAGAGGCATCGGTGGGTGATAGGTAATATTTGGTTTCCGACCGCCCACTTGTGTCCCGTAGGACCCGAGTTCTTGACACCTGTTCCGAGATCGAGCGCGCTAACCACAGGTGGGGAGATATGGGCCCCCCATTGATTATTACCTGATTTCAAAGTATTGTACTGGGGGCCACAACTAGTTTGAGGATTTATTTACTATCCTGTACTTATGCCATGTTTACCGCTTTATTTACGTTTGTGCGAGGAGCACACTGTACTGTTTAGGATCGGGACACGTTTTCGCGGTGTCGACAGTCCCCGTTTGGGGATTTGCTGTCGCTCACTGCCGTCCACCCAAACCCTAAGTCCGTCTCGGAGACCGGCCGACTCCGTTGCGGGTGTCGACTTGGTGGGGTGGCCCCCATGTACTTGCTTTGGATCTGGGAACGTCGTGACTTAGGCCCCGCCGACATACCGATGGGTGTATGTTAGCGATCGGCAAAAGGGTCGAAGTGCCTGTGGATACTTTGGTGCACCCCTGCAGGGTTAAATCTTTTCGAGAAGCCGTGTCCGCGGTTATGGACGACTTGGAGCACAGTGCTTGATCATAGACAACTATAACTAAAGTTTATTGTTTTAAATTGACTTGTTTCCGATATGATTAGTAATCAGCTTCACTACAACGGAATGGCTAAGTAAAAGTACCAACAACTGCTGGGTTTTGGGTTTATCTCATGCTAAATGTATCTGACTAGTAAGTGCTGCAACTATCACGGAATGGTTAACTAAAGTGCCTTTGCTTATTTTTATCGGGATGATTATCTAAACGACTAGTAAAGTGCCGCAACTATAAGCGAATAAGTAAACTGCCAACCGTGTGAGTTCCTCGGTTGACTTCCTCGTTTGGTCTCGAGGGAAACTCAGGATGGGTTTGTTTGGTGATAGCTTGAGTTGGATCCGTTAGGTCATTCTTATCCCTCTCGATATCCGCCGGTTGTATCGAGTCTCTATAGGTTGTTTAGTGCATCTTGCCGCCGCTTGATCCACCATACCTATGTGGCGAGGACCGCCAATTCTAGCCTCTCGTGTCTTGGCCTCGATCGACGCCTCTTTTCCTTTGCCCTTTGTCGGCACCCTTTTGTTTAAGGTGTTTTGAGATCGACGTCGTTAGCAAGGTTACCCTTCCGGCTTGGCCTGGGCAGGGTTATGGACGCCATTGGTTATTCTTCAGGGCTCTTAGCCCCATTTGCATCTTGTCCGTAGTCGGACGCTCCATGTTTTCAAGGTGATTTGGATCTTTGTATATTATATCTATATTCTTGACTCATGGAGTCGCTGTTATATATATCTGTTCTGTGGGTCCCATCGAGGACAGTTGTGTAATGTTATTACTTCGTTTTCCACCCGCACGAAAGTGCCTGGTGGGCACCTTTGAATCGTTTCTATGCGGGTTTGGCGAGTTTCGCTAAAACTTGCATAGGGCCGATTCTGAGGGTGTTACATTGTTGCTCTTTGTGAGGTTGAAATTGATTCTTTCCAATAGGCATGCCTAGATCACCAACTTCCTCTACCCTTTTGGAGTCTACTATCTTCCTCTAATTGCACATGCCATCCTCGGAAACAAAAAAAACATTCTGTTGTTCGGTTCTTGGCCCGGTCGAACCGGCTCCCAGACCGGACAGCCCGGTGCTAGCGTCGGAAAACCGGACCAGAACCGGAAAGTCCGGTTATACTATACCGGGTCTATCCGGATCTCATATCTGAACCGTTTTTCGGTTCTACTCCGGTTTTCCGAGCTGTAGACCGGGTCCTCCGGTTTGGATCTCGGTTCAACCGAACTTAAAACCGAGTTTCAGATCTATTTTTTTCCTTTTCTTCCTCTTCTCCCTGGTCCCCCCTCCTCCCACAGTTCCACTTCACTTCCCCCGACCTCTCCTCCTCCATTGTCGCCCCTCCCCACCCTCCCCTCCTCTCCTAGGGTGATTCCACCCCTAGGATCCATAGATCGGGCCACCATTTCGTAAGGAAGGACTTTTGGAGGCTTCTCACCAAAGGAATTTCTTCCTCTCGCGGTGGTTTGGGCTCTTTTTGGTGTTCTCCTTCCTCAAGGGCTCCTTGGTGCTTTCCTTCACGGGAAGCCATGTCCTCGGGTACTCCTTTTCTCCCTCTCCTCTTGTCCTTCTCAAATCCCTATGTTTTGCTATACATTGTGTTGGATTTGAGAAATTAGGGGTCCACCTAGTTTTTTTCCCCACCCTCGTTCCTCCATGTCCTACCCACTCTGCTTAGAACTATATTTGCGCAAGTACATGATTCATTGGTACGATTTTTTACATTGCATAGTGGTCTCCGTGGATCTCGGTTTCAAACCCGGTTGTTCCGGCCCTAGCACCGGACCGTCCGGTCTGAGTCCGGTTTTCCGGCTCTGACACCGGACCGTCCGGTTCTGCATTCGGTCCGACCGGCCCTGGCACCGGACCATCCGTTACGGGCTGCTCGCCCCGCACCGGAACTCTCTGCAATGTCTCTTATTTTACCATGCACTTGCCCAAATCCAAGTTTCTTTTTCTCTCATCCTCTCCTTTGGCATGTGTACTTATCTCTGTGCTCCCCAATCTCTCTCTCTCTCTCTCTTTTTCATAGGTGAAGACGCTGATTCTGCTAGTGATGAGTATGTGCCTGATCATGAGTATGTGCCCGAAGCAGCTAACAGGAGTAAGCGGGCTCGTCGCAACCCTCAGTCTGTGCAGCTTGAGCCTGAGGAGAGCGCTCGCTCTGGGCGCATCAAACTCAAAGCTAACAGGGGTAAGCAGCAAGCTTCTCAGGCCGAGGCGGAGGATGTGCCTTGTCAAAATCTGAAGGGTATGGAGATTGGTCAGTACCGGGCTCTCCGCAAGCAGAATCCCTATCGCTTCAGGCAGCGCACCTATAAAGGACCTGACTAGAAGTTTTGGACTGAGACTCGGGCTATGATGTGGGATCACATTTACA
The DNA here is from genome assembly GCA_030063025.1 of Avena longiglumis. Lineage (NCBI taxonomy): Eukaryota > Viridiplantae > Streptophyta > Magnoliopsida > Poales > Poaceae > Avena > Avena longiglumis. The sequence continues at coordinate 413,134,523 of CP125977.1, read as the reverse complement.
CTCAGTTCCGGGTCACTCCTTGTGGCCACATTCAAGCTCTCAATCTGGAGTGGTTCAATATGTATGCAGCCTCTGATTACTTCTATGTTGATGAAGCTTTGAGGAAAATGGATCTGTTCGACCTCGTCTGTCTCAAGGAGGACTATTACCCCGACTTCATCCGTCAGTTCTTTTGCACAGTATATTTTCATGATGATGAGGATCACATTATGACTTGGATGACTAGCACGAGGCGTTTCCAGGCTACTTATGCTGATTTGGTCGATGTCATGGGCTACACTGGTCGAGGCGGTGGTTTCTGTATTCACAGTGAGAAGGTCAAGCCTGCTAAGACTCTTGCTTTCTGCTATCCCAGTGATTCTCAGTGGAGTCCTCCGTGCATGACTGGCATGTATTACTACTATCATACCTTGGCCACTATCTTTCGTCAGTCCCTTGTTCCCCGTGTTGGCAATTCCACCAACTGCCGTGGGTATTTTGCCAACTTGTTGTACTATTGTCACCCGGATCGGCTGAGGAAGATTGATGGATGTGACTTTGTGTACTATGAGCTGCGGCGGGCTGCTTTGGACAGGATGACTCCCACTTTCTGCGCATATGTTCAGAAGCTGCTCAATCGGGTGGTGCCGCTTGGTGTGATGGTGGGCGAGCGTGAGGAACAAGAAATGCTTAATCTCTGTCTCCGTGCACACACTCCTGAGGTCCCTGGGATGCGGCCTCCTGAGCACCGCACCAAAGCTGCTCATGATCCTCGGCCTTCTTTTTCTACTCGGGCTGGTTCTCGTCGTCCTGTTGGTGAGTCCTCCTCTCACCCAAGGCCGAAGGGTGGTGCTGCCAAGTTTTTCAAGAGGCTATTCCAGATGTGCCATTCTTCCTATGATGTGAGTCACAAGGCTTTGGAATTGAGCCAGGAGACTAGACGCCACCACAATGAGTATCTTGCGACCCAGAATGTCACTCCTCCACCTGATGGTCCTGAGATGGCCCCTGTTCCATATGCCAACTATGAGATGCCGCCTCTTGATGATGCTATGTTCTATGGGTTCTTCCCTGGTCAGTTTGCTCCCACTGGTCCTGGTGGTCCCTCTGCTCAGGGTCATGTTGATGATGAGGACAATGATGATGTTGCTGATAGTGACGAGTACTCTGAAGAGGAAGATGTCCCTCCTCCTCCTCCTCCGCCGTTCTTCTAGTTGGGCTGCGTTAGCATCGCTCTCCTCCTCTTCCTTTTTGGTGTCTCGATGCCAATGGGGGAGAAGAGTAGAGTTCTATTAGTTATCTACGGGTTTTCCGGGGTTTGCCGTTAGCACAATGCCCCTTGCGTTCTCATTGCTTCTTATGGCATTGTGCTTTCCCTTTCGCTTTATGTATGAACTATACGCTCGTTACATACATTGAACAAGTTTGTGCTATGTGTGTAAACCATGGATATTTATATCATGCTATGACTATGTCTATTTTTGTTGATAATATCTTTGCGAACTCTAGCTCGGTTTGTCATCGCCAACCAAAAAGGGGGAGATTGAAAGGGTATTTTACCCTATGCTATTTTTGGTTGACAATGACACCATGGTTAGAATGGACTAATGCTATTTCTAGTGTCTTACACAGGTTCTAGTCCAATGCTGTGATGAAATGTTATCGGAGACCCCTCCATTTTGATAACGAAGCTTCGCACCGGAGTTTTCCCTTTTCATGTAATTTGAGTCCGGTTAGGAGCTCCGCACTATTAAGAGGGGTTCTCTCGATGAGCTTGTTGGGGATGATCACCTAAGCCATATACACATCCCTCTCTCCTACCTAATCCATCACCAAAGAGAGAACAGAAGAAATCCTATCCACTTGAGCCTTTTCTGCAAATCCGGTTTTCAGACCGGTTGGACCGGCTCCCAGACCGGACCGTCCGGTGTCAGGATCGGAAATCCGGACTCAAACCGGGTTCTCCGGTTTTCTCACTCCGAGTCTATCCGAGTCTGGGTACTGAGAGTAGTTTCGGTTTCAGTCCGGTTTTCCGGACTGTGGACCGGACTGTCCGGTGTGTGGGCCGGACCAACCAAACTTAAAACCGGACCTTGCGTTTTTGGCTCAAAATGGCTAGTTTTTCTCCTTGAGTATAAATATCCCTTCTTCCAGCTTGAGTATGTTGGGCATTCAGTTTATATCATTTCTTGAAGCTCTCTCTCTCTCCCCATTGTTGAAACACAAAAGCTTGAGGATCTCCCATTCTACCCAACCAAATCCAAATCCCTTTGGTAGAAAGGAAGAGGAGGTCCCGATCTACGTTTCCACCAAGCCAAAGTCCATTCCCCCTTGAGTTCATCGAGTTAGCTTGTTACTCTTGGGTTTGTGGGAAACCCTAGGCGGCTAGGGTCGCCCGGAGGCATTCGGCTTGTGATTTGCCCCGTGGAAAGTTTGTGAGGGTTTGGAGACTACCCTAAAGTCTACCACGAGTAAGTGAGCTATTCCTTCGTGGGATAGGCTCGGAGAAGAAGGTGAGCCTTATGCGGCGTGAGGAATCCTTCCGTGGAACCTCACACCTCTCCAACATGACGTAGCCCCTTCCCAAAGGTGGTGAACACGGAATACATCTGCTCCGCGTGCTTCGGTAATTCCTTAACCGATCTCTTACTTGTGTTGCTTATCTTGTGATAGCCTTCGAGCTTGAAGTATCTTGTACATCATCTAGGTTTCCTCACCTAGTTTGCATTTAGGCTCACTTATATTCCGCAAAGCCTAAAACTTGCAAAAGATTATAAAGAATTTTTTAGAAACCTATTCACCCCCTCTAGGTTAACCATCTTACACTTTCAGAAACATAAAGGACATCTTACAAATAAATGTTTTTGGATAGCTCACTGAACCCGACGTCCATTAATTTTTCAGCTAAGAAATTCGGATGCACCGACTTTGTGAACCCAAAGGACTACACCAAGCCAGTGCAAGAGGTATGTTAACTTCATTGCCTCAATACACATCTGATATCTCAACTTGTATGAAATGTTCATTGTTCAATGGTTCCCCAGGTGCTTGTGGAAATGACCAATGGCGGTGTTGACCCAACATGATAGTAATTCTCAAGTCAGATAGTAACATGTACCCAATATGTCTCTTTCTGCTCCAAATTGAATATCCTGAAATGTGGTGGATGCAGGGGTGGGGCATGGCAGTGCTGGTTGGCATCCCCCACAAAGAGCTCGTGTTCAAGACCCATCCGATGAACTTCCTGAACGAGAGGACTCTCAAGGGCACCTTCTTCGGCAACTACAAGCCACGCACCGACCTCCCTGAGGTCGTCGAGATGTACATGAGGAAGGAGCTTGATCTGGAGAAGTTCATCACACACAGTGTGCCCTTCTCACAGATCAAGACGGTGATGCGTCATATCGACCTCATGCTCAAGGGGGAGGGACTGCGCTGCGTCATGAGAATGGACGAGTAGATTTGGTGCTTCCGGATGGCGATCTGCGAGCTCGCTCTTCCTGCCGCGACCCTGCTGCGGCCCCCCCCTCTCCGACGTGGTTCAGGCGGCCTTTGAGCCCGGAGAGCGCCTCCGTCGCGATGCCCCTGCCGGCGTCGGCGTCTTCGATGGCCCGTGCTCCCCCAAAGTCCATGCCTTTGGCCCGGCCTGCGACGACACCCTGCCCGGATCGCGGAGTCGGTGGCCCTCCCTCGCCGCACCTGGCCTCTCCTCCTTGCTGGCCTCCGTCATATGCTACCACCTCGCCGCCGGCTGCATCTGCCAGGACCTCAGGCGACCTTCGGGGCCGGCTCTGGGCGGATGTGGCTGACAAAGAGGAGGAAGCAGAGGAGGTGGCGGCGGAACTGGAGCGACGGTGCTCCCCCCGGGGCCGGCGACGCTGGCAGACTTCCTCCGGGCGGCCGTGACCGGCTCCAAGAGCTCCTCCCCCCGCAGACGGCGTCCCCCTCCCCTTTGCTCTCCGGCTCGGAGCTCGGCGCCGCCCCGTCTGCTGAGGATGCCCCGAGCTACTTGCGGCCAGGGAATGGACCAGGCGGGTGGCGGAGACGGCCCTTGGCCTAGCTCCAATCCTGCGTCGGCCCTCCTGTCGCCCGCAGAGGCCGTGGCGTCCATGGCATCGGCGGCGGCGCCGCCTCCTGGGGGAGGCTCCAGACGCGTGGGTCGCCCAGCGGTCACGATGGGCCAGCGGTGGGCTGTGGGCCAATTCTGGGTCTGTGGGCAACCTGTCCCTGACGTAGCCAGGACAACCGCGTCCTAGGTGGGCTGGGGACGGACCGCGTGGCCCAAATCGCGGCTGGCCGGGGCCAAACCCTAAACGGCCCCGTCCGAGCCTGGACATGGGTCCACGCGACGTCCCGCCTTCCAAACGCCGCCGCCATCCATCTCTCTCATTCCCCTTCGTCCCTCTCTGACCTGCTCGCCCTCTCGCCTCGCCAGTCCTTCCCCGCTGCACTCCTCCTCCCGCCTGGCGCCGGCCGGATGACGTATGCGGAGGCTCTCAACCGCAAGCGCCCCCCGCAGCTCCCCTCCTCCGCCTGACCGGCGCAGGTGTTGGAGATATGCCCTAGAGGCAATAATAAATATAGTTATTATTATATCTTTGTGTTTATGATAAATGTTTACATTCATGCTATAATGGTATTAACAAGGAAACATTAATACTTGTGTGATTTGTAAACTTAATTTGAAGTCCCTGGTATAGCCTCTATACTTCACTAGCTTGTTGGTTGATTAATGATTGTGGTTTCCCTATCATGAACATTGAGATGTTATCAACAACAAGATCATATCGTTAGGAGAATGATATGGTGGACATACTCCTATAGATAAGCGTAGCATAAAGATCAAGTCATTTCAATAGTTCAATTGCTATATGCTTTCTGATACATAGTAACCTAATTCCTTCGACCATGAGATCATGCATATCACCTTTACCGGATGGATGCTTTGATGACATCAAACACCACATAAATGGCGGGTGGCTATAAAGGTGGCATTGAGTGTTCGGAAAGTATTGGAAACGCATGGATCAAGAGTGGGATTTGTCCATCCATATGACAGATAGATATACTGGGCCCTCTCGGTGGAATGTCATCCAATTAGCTTGCAAGCATGTGACTGGGTCACAAGGGATCACATATCACGGAGAGAAAAGAGTACTTATCGGTAACAAGGTTGAACTAGGTATGCAGAGATACAACGATCATAACCTCGGATAAGTAAACTATCGTGAGACAAAGGGAAATTGGTATCGTATGTAAGTGGTTCATTCGATCGCAAAGTAATCGTAGAAATATGTGGGAGCCATATGAATTTCCAGATTCCTCTATTGGTTATTGTTCGGAGAAGTGTCTCGATCATGTCCGCATAATTCACGAACCGTAGGGAGACACACTTAAGGATTCGACGTTTTTTGAGTAGTTATGGTATTATGAGAAAGAGACCGAATGTTGTTCGGAGTCTCGGATGGGATCCGGGATATCACGAGGTGATCCGGAATGGTCCGGAGAATAAGATTCATATAAGGAAAGTCCCGTTTCGGAGTTCGGGAATGATTCCGGTGTTTTCATCGGGAATGTTCTAGAAGGTTCCGGATTGTCCGGAACTCCGGGGGGGAGGGTACATGAATGTGTCATTGAATGATTGCATCATGTACTAAGTGTTCTTGCTGTTCCAAAACTGAAAAGTCAAACTGCCAGTTTGAAAGTCAAACGGCTAAAACAGGAAACTGTGGAAAACAGGAAACTGTGGAAAACAGGAAACTGTGGGAAACAGGAAACTGTGGGAAACAAGCAAGAGGAGGTTGAAACCAACTTGGAGGAGGAGTCCCTCTCCTCGAATCCGGCGGCCAGCCTAGGCCGTGTTGGGGAGGGACTCCCCTCCCCTCCCCTGGCGTGCCAGCCCCTCCACCTATAAAAGGAGGGGCAAGGCCTCCTCCTCTAGACACAAGTTCCTATCCTCTAATCTCCGGTTTAGAGCCGTTTTGGTTTAGAGCTTCTAATTGCTTTAGCCTGCGGTTTAGAGCCTTCTAATTGGTGTGTCTAATCTCTAGACCACTAATAGCCCTCTCTCATACTCCACCATACTCGCTCCGGCTTAAGGCGAAGCCCTGCGGGATTTCCCCTCTACTTCCGGTACCACGCCGTTGTGCTGCCGGAATCGCGAGGAGAGTGCTACAACCTCCGCTGCCTGCTGGAACAAGGGAGAGGAAGGTCTTCGTCGAGTACCGAACGTGTGACCGACTGCGGAAGCGCTGCCGGAACGCAGCGCCGGAAGGATCATCTACACGATCTTGAGATCGGAAAGAGTACGACTACATCACCCACGAGAATCCGCTCTCGTTAAACACTTTGGAATCTTCGAGGGTAAGTTATTCCATCGACTCGTTGCTACAATCTAGTAGATAGATCTTGGCTTGTTTGTTTGTATGCGATAGAAATTTTTTGTTTTCCATGCTACGAACCCCTACAGCAGGTCCCCTGGCCGTCGTCTCTCGCCGGCGCGCTCCCGGGCCCAGCCCTACCGGCCGTCGGGACGCCGCTCCCCGGCTCGCCAGCGGTCCCCGTGGTACCCCCGGTCCCCCATCCGCTCCCAGGGACAGGGGAGGTCACCTCCGTAGGGGACACAGCACGTGAGGGAAGCCTCTGACCGCTCGGGGCGGGGTGGCACTCGCAGGGAGCCCTCACCCGATGGCCGCCGCACCGAGCACCAGCTCAGGCAGGAGTTGTTGGAGATATGCCCAAGAGGCAATAATAAAGTGGTTATTATCATATCTTCACACTTATGATAAATGTTTACATACCATGCTATAATTGTATTAACCGGAAACATTAATACTTGTGTGATTTGTAAACTAAAATAAGAGTCCCTAGTAAACCCTCTTGTTAAACTAGCTTGTTGGTTAATATATGATCATGGTTTCCTGATCATGAACATAGAGATGTTATTAACAACAGGATCATATCATTAGGAGAATGATGTGATGGACATACTCCTATAGATAAGCGTAGCATAAAGATCAAGTCATTTCAATAGTTCAATTGCTATATGCTTTCGATACATAGTAACCTAATTCCTTCGACCATGAGATCATGCATATCACCTTTTCCGGATGGATGCTTTGATGTCATCAAACACCACACCGTATGTGGTGGCTATAAAGGTGGCATTGAGTGTTCGGAAAGTATTGGTTGAAACACATGGATCAAGAGTGGGATTTGTCCATCCATATGACGGATAGATATACTGGGGCCCTCTCGGTGGAATGTCATCCAATTAGCTTGCAAGCATGTGACTGGCTCACAAGGGGTCACATATCACGGCGAGAAAAGAGTACTTATCGAACGAGGTTGAACTAGGTATGCAGAGATACCGACGATCATAACCTCGGATAAGTAAACTATCATGAGACAAAGGGAAATTGGTATCGTATGTAAGTGGTTCATTCGATCGCAAAGTAATCGTAGAAATATGTGGGAGCCATATGAATTTCCAGGTTCCTCTATTGGTTATTGTTCGGAGAAGTGTCTCGATCATGTCCGCATAATTCACGAACCGTAGGGAGACACACTTAAGGATTCGACGTTGTTTGAGTAGTTATGGTATTATGAGAAAGAGACCGAATTTTGTTCGAAGTCTCGGATGGGATCCGGGATATCACGAGGTGATCCGGAATGGTCCGGAGAATAAGATTTATATAAGGAAAGTCCCGTTTCGGAGTTCGGGAATGATTCTGGTGTTTTCATCGGGAATGTTCTAGAAGGTTCCGGAATGTCCGGCACTCCGGAGGGGAAGGGGTACATGAATGTGTCATTGCATATTGGAATGATTGCATCATGTACTAAGTGTTCTCGCTGTTCCAAATAAAGGATTAAATTGAATCCTAAAACTGAAAAGTCAAATGGCCAGTTTGAAAGTCAAGCGCTAAAACAGAAACCGAGGAAACAAGCAAGAGGAGGTTGAAACCGACTTGGGGAGGAGTCCTCCTCTCCAAGCCGTGCGCCACCCAAGGCCGACTTGGGAGGGACTCCTCCCTTGGCCGCCTCCCACCTATAAAAGGAGGGCAGGGCCTCCTCCTAGACACACAAGTTCCTATCCTCTAATCTAAATCCTAGCCCTAGACTCCGGTTTAGAGCCGCTTTGGTTTAGAGCTTCTAATTGCCCTAGCCTTGGATTAGAGCCTTCTAATTGGTGTGTCTAAACCCTAGACCACTAATATCTCTCTCATACTCCACCATACTCGCCCGGCTTAAGAAAGCCTGGGATCTCCCTCTACTTAGGTACCGCCACAGCCTTGCCGGAATCGCGAGGAGAGTGCTACAACCTCCGCTTCTTTGGAACAAGGGAGAGGAAGGTCTTCGTCGAGTACCGAACGTGTGACCGATCAAGGAGCGCTGGAACAGCTTGCGGAACGATCGTCTATGCGATCTTGAGATCGGAAGTGTACGACTACATCACCCACGAGAATCTGCTCTCGTTAACTGCTTTGGAATCTTCGAGGGTAAGTTATTCCATCGACTCGTTACAATCTAGTAGATAGATCTTGGCTTGTTTGTTTGTATGCGATAGAAAATTTTGTTTTCCATGCTACGAACCCCTATAGTGGTATCGAGCCGTGTCTATATGTAGATCTTGCACGAGTAGAACACAATGGTCATTGTGGCGTTGATGCTTTTATTGTCGATTGCTTCTTGTGTACTTTGCATCTTGCGGTATGTTGGGATGAAGGCCCGGCTAACCTTACATGACATCGTTCATGAGACTTGCTCCACGCTTGACATGCAACTTGTATTGCATAAGTGGCTTTGAGGGTGCCTGTTTCTCCTAGCATAGTTAAGATCCAATTTACAACGGCTGATCAACAATGCTAGTATCAATGTTGTGGTTCTTGTTCGTAAGTTAGAACGACACTTATTGAAAGCCCCAAACCACGTAAAATATGCAAAGAAAGTAGAGGCGTCTAACTTTGTTTTGCGGTGTGCGATGATGTGATATGGCCATGATTGTGATTATATTTGATGTATGCAATGTTCCTTATTGTAAGTTGGCAACCGGCTGGAGCCATATGGTTGTCTTTAATTTATGTTAAGACCCGCGTGTCTATTCAAAGTAGTTTTAATAGTTGAAGCCGGTGGACGACAACCATGGAGAAGCGTCATTGACCTTGATGCAATGTCGGTGATGATGGAGATCATGTCCATGCTTGAAGATGGAGATCGGAAGCACAAAGAAGAAAGGCCATATCATATCACATATTATGAATTGCATGTGATGTTAATCCTTTATGCATCTTGTATTGCTTAGTAGACGACGGTAGCATTATAAGATGATCCCTCATGCACATGAATTTCAAGTCATAAAGTGTTCACCCTTAGTTAGCACGTTGCTAAAAGCTTGTTGTTTCAAGAACCACGTGATGATCGGGTGTGTTAGATTCTACAAGTGTATACAACGTGAGCAAGCGATTTGCTCATGCAGAAACTAAGGTTTGATCTTGACGAGCCTAGCATGTACAGACATGGCCTCGGGAACACGGATTACCGAAAGGTAGAGCATGAGTCATATAGTAGATATGATGAACATGTTGATTGTTCGCCATTGAAGCTATATCAACTCTCGTGATGATCGGTTTTGATGTGGTGGCTTTGGTAAGTGTGATAACTAAAACCATGTTAGGGATATTGTTTTGAGTGGAGTTCACCAAGATTAATTTAATTATTAATTAGAACTCAATTTATCATAAACTAAATCAAAGTGAATTTGCATAGTTGTTGTAGTCATTGGCATCCGTTTACCACCTTGCGCTTAGTTATAATTGAGATGATCGAACTCTAGAATTCTGGTTAGATACTTTCTAACTGGTATCGTATTGTTTTAAGTGTTAATCTAAAGTTTAAAAGTCCTATTGCAAACTTTCAAGAAGTTAGTTACTCCATGAAGTTTAATAATTAGTATTAAATCAAGAGTAACAATTCCAAGTGTTAGTATATAAGTATCATGTTTGTCTCCATGATTCTTGATATTCAAAGGATTCTCTTAATATCAAAGTTATCTAGGATCCGAAAGAGTTGTTTGAAACCATGATGTGTGGAAGATATTGTGATATCTGAAACGAAGTATTGGTTACAACATGATAGAGTATAATATGGCAAAAGTCATGTTCTCATATTTGATGAGAATTTGCAAAAGGTTGGAGACACTAGTTGTCCTAATCCTCCAAAAGGTTTTGGAGAGCAACATTATACTTGCGATTCACCGTTACAAGCTAAAAGTAGGTTGATCATGGATAAATCCATGATGAGGGTGAATATTTGATGTAGGTAAGATGTTTACTACACCAAGAGATTACTAAAGAAAGGAATTTGAAAGAACACCAAACATTTGATGATAGGTGATCTACTTCAAAGTGCAAGTCCAAAGAAATTGGTATTTAATTATACACGCTTTGGATTATGTGTCATATGTATGACTCCACTATTGATATTGATAGATTCTTTCAAAGAGAAAAGGAAATATTGAAAGAGAATCTCATAAATATATGGCAGAAAAGAAAAGACTAGAATTGTTCAGTTTAAGTATATAGATGATATACATGTTATGGCTATATTCTTTGCTTATTAAACAATGTGGTTCTTAAGTATTTGATACTGATTTTGTTGGTGTGAATCGTCATACGAAACAACACAATTCATGAACTACAATGGCCTAAGTAACTAGCAAAAGAATATGTGATAATGTTCATCGAGAACAAATAAAGGGTTATTGTGTTGCTCGTTAAACATCAAAGTTTGCCTTCAAGATTTGTTTTATCAGGTATTATGAGAACAAAAGGGTTGTTCAAATAATTGCCGTAATCCATAAAAGATGGATGATTCACAAATCTCGTTGGAAAAATCACATCCATAAAACTAGTGCTAAAGATGTCGAAAGACAAATTGATTGAAAGATCACTTAGGAAGTGACATCGCCGTTTAAATTATATTGGAAAGATAACATGAAGAAACTCCATGTGGATGGAATTTTGGAGTCTTTTGATTTTGATCACATGACGCTTGTGAAACTTTCCTAGAGATAATTAAAACTTCGTTCATAGGCCAAAAAGGGAACGAAAGACTAGCTTATTGGAAATTGTACATATTGTTGTACAAAATCCATCATGTGTAGTCAAAAGCGATGGATTTCAACTTCATATGCTTTCTCCGAAAATTTGAGTGAATATATGAATATTTACTTAATAAGGATGAAGTATGAAACATTTGAAAAGTTCAATGACTTTCAAGATGAAGTGAAAAATCATTGTAACAAGAATATAAATAGTTTATGATAGGATCATAAAGGAAGATATTTGAGTTACAAGTTTAGCATAATACCTAAGATTTAAGGAATCGTTCCGTGGATTTGCATTTCCCGAAACACCATAAGAGTATGGCACGTTCGAGATATGTAATTAAACCTTTTTTGACATGGTAAGATCAAAGGTATAATTCATAAAACTGCCATTATATTTTAAAGATTAAAAGCTTTAGAGATTACCGTTTTTTCCACTGAAAAGAGCTCCATCATAATCCGTTGAAATGACACCATATAAAGTTATGGTTTGGGATAAAACCCAAGTTGTCCTTTCTTAAACATTGGTATGCTATGCATAAGAAAGATGTTTGCAACCAAAGTCGGATGAACCTGTCTTTGTATGTTATTTCGAATAACGGTTAAGTAATCCTCCATAACATCGGAGACAAAAGTGTTTGTCACTTAAAACGTCAAGTTTCTTTGAGAAGGAGTTTTTCGTGAAAAGTTAAGTGGGAGGACAATAGAACTTTGATAAGGTTAAAAGAACCTTAGCTGTATGTGCAGAGTTGCATAGAAAAGTGTTCCGGAGGCAAAGAATAAAGCTCATGGCTCACGTACCTCAAAGGTTGTGGTCACGGAGATCCAAGTTCCTATTGAAACAAGTAGGTCGGATGAACAATCAAATACCAATATTTGAGGGTTGAATCATTATTTGAGAATAATGAACTGACTACATGCAAAGAAGCGATGATGGGGCCTGACTCTGTCTAATGGCTTGAAGCCATAAAATCCGTGATAGTTCCATACACGAAAAATCAAGTTTTGAACTTGAAGGACCCTCAAGAAAGGTGTAAGACCTTACAGTCGTGTTTGGATCTATAAAGAAATAGACATGGATGTTTCACATCTATAATCGACATATTGGGAAAGAGTTCACAACAATGTTCAAAGGTTGACTATGACAAGATTTGATCTGTCATAGTGATATTTAGTCTAGACGGATTAATGTAGCAACCACTACATATAATTTTGTTATATGGTAGTTGAATAAACAAAACAAGTTCTTCTAATAGAATCGTTACCTAGGACATGTGCATAACACGGTCCATAGGGTTTTGTTAATTCAAAGGATGCTAAAAGCATATGCAAACTTCAATGGTTAAAGTGAGCATCGCGGAGTTGGAATCTCCACAATGATGAAATTGTTAAAAGAGTTTAAAATTTCATTAGAGACAATGAAGATGCTTGCATTTGCAAGAAATTAAGTGGGAGCGCTAAGACATATTTCTAATACATTATGTGGAAGACATATTGTTGATTGGAAATAATGTATCTTTTATTAACACATATTAAGAATTTCATCCCGATGAAAGACTTAGGCAAAACCCAAATATTTAGCATCAATAGACGCTAATATGGTTGTGCTAGAAGTACATAGACGAGATATTGAATGAGTTCAATATAGAAACTACAAGAAAAGGTTCTTGTCGCACAGAAAGGATTGAAAGAGTTCAATGTTGATGATATATTCAAGTGTATTGACATTTGGTAAAGTGAAACAAATAATCAAGTATAGATTGATACTTGATGTATGAAATCACAAAGAGTATTTATATCAATCATACTGTGATATGTACAAATCCAGATATGTCCTATGCTCTAAATGTTGTGAGCATATACCAGAATGATTCGTAAGATGATCATTGGACAATAGTAAGGATATTCTTATGATCTTTTGGAAGAACTAAGAGTATATTATTTGTAGAAGTGACAAATAGATGGTTAGTTCATTGTAAAAGTACTACATTGATACTAGCTTTGTCACAAAGTACAAATTAAGTTTATCTCAATCTAAACTAAGGGTGGCATAATATAATGGAAAGTAAGTTCCATAATGGATTTGGATGAGTTCCAAAGTGAAGACATTGTGACAGATACTACAACAAAAGGCTAAGTATATGACTGCTATAATAGCAGCTAAAGAGGGCATTTGTGTCAAGTAGTTTGTTATCAAACTAGGTGTAGTTCACAGCGGGATAATACTCTGAAGATATATTGTACGACAATATTATCAACATGTTTTAACCTCAAAGAACTAAAGGTCACACCAAAGGACCAAATTTGTACGAAGCCATCTCATTAGAGAATGAGTGATGCGTAGGGACGCAAAGACATGCAATTACACACGGACCTGGAAGTGTCAGATCCGGAGATCATTTGACCACTAGCAATCGTGTACATACAACACCGGAAAGCCATAGGTGTTGAATACACAAAGGTTTGAAACTAGATTATTGACTCTAGTGCAAGTGGGAGACTGTTGGAGATATGCCCAAGAGGCAATAATAAAGTGGTTATTATCATATCTTCACACTTATGATAAATGTTTACATACCATGCTATAATTGTATTAACCGGAAACATTAATACTTGTGTGATTTGTGAACTAAAATAAGAGTCCCTAGTAAAGCCTCTTGTTAAACTAGCTTGTTGGTTAATATATGATCATGGTTTCCTGATCATGAACATAGAGATGTTATTAACAACTGGATCATATCATTAGGAGAATGATGTGATGGACATACTCCTATAGATAAGCGTAGCATAAAGATCAAGTCATTTCAATAGTTCAATTACTATATGCTTTCTGATACATAGTAACCTAATTCCTTCGACCATGAGATCATGAATATCACCTTTTCCGGATGGATGCTTTGATGTCATCAAACACCACACCGTAACAGGGTGGCTATAAAGGTGGCATTGAGTGTTCAGAAAGTATTGGTTGAAACACATGGATCAAGAGTGGGATTTGTCCATCCATATGACGGATAGATATACTCTGGGCCCTCTCGGTGGAATGCCATCCAATTATCTTACAAGCATGTGACTGGCTCACAAGGGATCACATATCACGGGAACGAGAAAAGAGTACTTATCAGTAACGAGGTTGAACTAGGTATGCAGAGATACCGACGATCATAACCTCGGATAAGTAAACTATCGTGAGACAAAGGGAAATTGGTATCGTATGTAAGTGGTTCATTCGATCGCAAAGTAATCGTAGAAATATGTGGGAGCCATATGAATTTCCAGATTCCTCTATTGGTTATTGTTCGGAGAAGTGTCTCGATCATGTCCGCATAATTCACGAACCGTAGGGAGACACACTTAAGGATTCGACGTTGTTTGAGTAGTTATGGTATTATGAGAAAGAGACCGAATGTTGTTCGGAGTCTCGGATGGGATCCGGGATATCACGAGGTGATCCGGAATGGTCCGGAGAATAAGATTCATATAAGGAAAGTCCCATTTCGAAGTTCGGGAATGATTCCGGTGTTTTCATCGGGAATGTTCTAGAAGGTTCCGGAATGTCCGGCACTCCGGAGGGGAAGGGGTACATGAATGTGTCATTGCATATTGGAATGATTGCATCATGTACTAAGTGTTCTCTCTGTTCCAAATAAAGGATTAAATTGAATCCTAAAACTGAAAAGTCAAATGGCCAGTTTGAAAGTCAAACGGCTAAAACAGGAAACTGAGGGAAACAAGCAAGAGGAGGTTGAAACCGACTTGGGGGAGGAGTCCCTCCTCTCCAAGCCGGCGCGCCACCCAAGGCCTACTTGGGGAGGGACTCCCTCCCCTTGGCCGCCCCTCCCACCTATAAAAGGAGGGGCAGGGCCTCCTCCTCTAGACACACAAGTTCCTATCCTCTAATCTAAATCCTAGCCCTAGACTCCGGTTTAGAGCCGCTTTGGTTTAGAGCTTCTAATTGCCCTAGCCTTCGGATTAGAGCCTTCTAATTGGTGTGTCTAAACCCTAGACCACTAATAGCTCTCTCATACTCCACCATACTCGCTCCGGCTTAAGGCGAAGCCCTGCGGGATCTCCCCTCTACTTCTGGTACCACGCCGTTGTCTTTAGGAATCGCGAGGAGAGTGCTACAACCTCACCGCTGGAACAAGGGAGAGGAAGGTCTTCGTCGAGTACCGAACGTGACCGATCATGAGCGCTGCTTAACGCAGCCGGAAGGATCGTCTACGCGATCTTGAGATCGGAAGTGTACGACTACATCACCCACGAGAATCTGCTCTCGTTAACCGTTTTGGAATCTTCGAGGGTAAGTTATTCCATCGACTCGTTGCTACAATCTAGTAGATAGATCTTGGCTTGTTTGTTTGTATGCGATAGAAAATTTTTGTTTTCCATGCTACGAACCCCTACAGGAGCTGCTCCAGGGGCCTGGCCCTCGTGACGCCGCGGGACGAGCGGCTCCGGAGTGGCGCCGTGGCAGGGAGGCCACCCGCCCTCGCTCCCCTCGCCGTGACAAGTCACCAGATCCTGCTGAGCCAGCGAAGAAGAAAAAGAAGAAGAGCAAGAAGAAGAAGAAGCCCGTTCCGCCTCCCGGGTCGAGCACCGCTCCCTCCCTACCGCCTCGGGCCGCCCAGCAGCTGGAGTACCTCGCCCACTCCATTGCCGGGGGGTTTTACTACATCGACATCGGAGGCGTGGCACTGACGGTACCCAAGAACCTGGCGGTGGTCACCGTGGTGGCAGGGCAGGAGCTCCCGGAGTCGGTGGTGATCTCCGCGGAGCTCATCCAGGAGGAGCTGTGGCAGATGATGCCGGGCCATGTCTGGAGCGCCCGGGATATTTCGCCGTCCCAGTTCGCCGTGACCTTTCCGTCGGCCGAGATCCTCTCCATCAGCGCCTGCAGCACTGCTCTCACCCTACCGGTCAGCAAGGTCCAGATTTCCATTGCGCCATCGACGGCCCACCCTGCGACGACCTCGACTCTCTCTGCGGTGTGGGTGTGGATCCTCGGCTTCCCTCAGGAAGCAAGGGTGCATACTCTGCCCATCCTCGGGCTCATATCCCAGGCGGTGGGCAAGATGGTGGTGGTGGACGAGGCATCTCGTGTCGGCTCCGGCCCGATTCGCATGCAGGTGCTCTGCCCAGACCCAGCTCTGCTCCCAGGCCCCCTCCCACCCTTCTACTTCGGTATGGAGGGTAGGATCCTGACGGTCGAGCTGGATGAGGACCAGACTATGGACGACCCCCCCACCCCCTACGGACCCTACCTCTGGTGCTCACTCAACAGGAGGGGGGAGCTCCTCGGATGAGGACTCCAACGACGCCGAGCAGGGAGGGGAGTCTCGGACCCTGGTGCCTTATCCCTCGGCGCCGCCTCCTACGGGCACTTCCTCCGCTGCACTGTCCGTCCCTCACCAGCTGCCCTTGATGCCTCCGTCCCAGGGCCCCTCCGCCCTCCAGATCGCGCAGTACGGCTCCAACTTCCGGCAGTCTGTGGGTTTCACCGGTCACATGGCCATGGATCCTCTCTCTGGGGGGCCTGAGGAGCCCCCACTGGTGGTCCAGGAGGCGGCTGATAGAGACTCCGAGAGTGTGGGTTTGGTGGTCGCCGCACCCTCCTCCCCCCGCTCCCCAGGGGTCCTCTGCTACTCTCTGTCCCCGGGCTCCACTCCAGCCTCGCCTAGGGGATCTTCGGCGTTGGTTCCTGCGACCCCAGCTCTCCACACCGACGTGCCCGCAACGGTCTTCCCCATCACCCCCGTGGCGGGCCACAAGGTGCTCCAGCCCCGCCCTCCCCGCCCCTTCCCTCCTCCCTCACGCCAGAGTGCTCGTCTGGCACGGGTCAGGGCGGAGAGCACGGGGGTGGTTCCCACGGTGTACTACCATGATTCCCCCGTCTCCCTACCCTCCCCCTCCATCCCATACCCCTTCCTCGGGCTCCAGATTCTCGGTTCTATACGACACTCCCCTTGATCACCTCGCACAAGTGGCAGCTGACAGTGGCGTGGTCTTTCGCGGGGAACGAGGCCCGAGACTCGAACAGATTGAGGCGATTAGAGCTAAGGAGATTTACGAGGGATCCCTCGCAAGGCTGATGCAGGCGCCAGCGGGATTCTCGACACCGCCAGGAACTGGGACATCTGCTCCCGGGTCCAGGACGGTGGACTCTTCGCGGCAGCGCCCCCCGGCCGCCACCCAGGAGACCCTCCTAGAAGGGGGGTCTCCAGGGAGGCAGCCAGGTCCGAGCTCCAGGCCTTCTCCTCCCTCCATGACGCGATCCGTCCCCCGTAAGGGGACCAAACCCAAGAATGTTATCCAATGAATTGGCCAGCAATCATATCACTCGTTTGGAACATTCGGGGGTTTGGGAATGACGGTCGTAAACGCAAAATAAAGGACTATATGCGCCAGGAGAATGTGGATATTGTGGGCTTCCAAGAAACGATCAAACAAGACTTCCAGATCTCGGAGCTCCAGGGCCTATCACGCCACAAGTTCGTGTGGAACTGGCTCCCGGCATCGGGACACTCCGGAGGTATCCTCCTTGGCTTCAAGGAGGAAACCTTTGAGGTGGAGGATATGGACCGCGGGGAATTCTTTGTGAGCATGTCCCTCACCCATAGACGATCTAGCCTCCGGTAGGAGGTCATCATCGTTTATGGCCCCGCGGACCATAGTAGATCACCAGCTTTCCTAGAGGAATTGAAGGACAAAGTGGAGCGTTGCACCCTGCCGGTGGTGGTTGCAGGGGACTTCAACCTTATTCGTTCCCCTGAGGATAAGAGCTCCAGTATCGTGGACATCCCACGTGTGCGGATGTTTAACGACTGCATCGCTGACCTCGCTCTTAGAGAGATCACGCGGGTGGGAGCTCGGTTCACGTGGACAAACAACCGTGCTGATCCCGTCAGGAGCGTCCTCGATCGAGTATTGGTTTCAGTAGAATGGGAGGTCGCCTTCCCTCTCTGCTCTCTCCGCGCCCTTACCAGGGTAGGCTCGGACCATGTTCCACTGCTCCTATCGATAGGGGGAGCTCCCCACCACGGCTGAACCGCTTCCATTTCGAAAACTTCTGGCTCCACCAGCCAGGTTTCGTGGAAGCGGTTAAGGCCAAATGGCTGGTGGCGGCGGCGACTCCCCCTAGACGATTCAACATGGTGGACGTTTGGCACCACTGCGCTAAAGTCTCCCGACAATTCATGAAGGGTTGGTGGGCGAACTTGGGCGCTGCGACGAGGCTTCAGAAGGGCGCGCTTCTGGAGGAGATCCAAGCCCTCGATCAGGCGGCAGACTCGGTGGGACGCTCACTGGATGAGTGGTCTCACCTTATTCCCTAGAGACCTCTCTCGTGGAGATTTACCAGGGGGAGGAGCTCTTCTGGCGGCAGCGCAGCTGCCAGAACTGGCTCCTCCAGGGAGACGCCAACACCGTCTATTTCCATGCGGTGGCCAATGGTCGTCGTAGGAAATGCTCGATCCCATGTCTCTGGGATAATGGGCTCCTCATCGAGGAGGCGGGGGCGCTATCCTCCCATGTTTACTCCTTCTATAAGGAGCTCTTCTCGGCAGGACCCCACACAGGGGTCGCGTTGGCACAGGACTTTTGGCCCCTTGGGGCAAGGGTCTCAGCTAACGAGAATGCGGAGCTCACCCTCCCATTCCTGCCGATGAGGTAGATCGGGCGGTGAAGGCCTTGAAGGCCAACTCCGCACCGGGCCCTGATGGCCTCCCGGTAGCGTTCTTCCAGGCCTTTTGGAAGGAACTCCAGCCGGTTATCATGCCTATGTTCCAGGAATTCTACATGGGGACTCTGGTGATGGGGCGCCTGAACCTGGGTGTAATCACCTTGATCCCTAAAGTTACAGGGGCCTCGGACATCCGCCAGTTCAGACCCATCACAGTACTCAATGTGATTCTTAGGGTCTTCGCGAAGGTCTGCACCGCACGCCTTGCCCCGGTCATGGAGCGCATCACCCACCAGTATCAGTTTGCCTTCCTCAAGGGCAGATTCATACACGATGGGATCCTGGCCCTCCATGAGATTATCCACGAGATCAAATCCAGAAGGCTGAAAGGCATCTTCTTGAAGCTTGACTTCCAGAAGGCCTACGACTGCCTGGATTGGCGCTTTCTTTGTCAGGTCCTCATTAGACGAGGATTTGATGATCGCCTGATCACTTGGTTAATGCAATTTGTCACGTCCGGGAGCAACGCAATTAACATCAACGGCGAGATCGGGCCTTATTTCCGACCCTCCTATGGCGTTAGGCAAGGGGATCCCCTATCCTCCCCTCCTCTTCAACGCGACGGTGGATGCCCTCGCGGAAATGCTTGAAAAATCCAAGGGTGCGGGCCACATCTCCGGAGTGGTTGGCCACCTTATCCCGGGAGGGGCAATCACCCAGCTCCAATACGCGGACGATACCATGATCATGATTGAAGGCTCAACCCTGGATATTGCAAACCTCAAGTTCCTCCTTCTCTGCTTCCAGGAAATGTCGGGGCTCCGTATCAACTTCGACAAGAGTGAGATCATCGCACTAGGGTTCCCCGGACGAAAGCAGAGGAGGTCGACAACTTTAATTGTCGGCTTGCCTCGTTCCCCATTACCTATCTGGGGATGCCGGTTCGCGACTCTAGGATCCTCATCAGGGACCTGGACCCGCTCGTGAACCGGGTACGCTCTCGGTCCGAACCTTAGTGCGGGAGATTCACGTTGAAGGGTAGCAAGACCGTCCTGATTGACTCCTGTCTATCTAGCCTTCCCATGTACATGATGGGCATGTACCTCCTGCCTGAGGAGATACATGGGGCGTTTGACAAGGAGCTATCGCGGTTCTTTTGGCAGGACTCCGTCGGGCGCCAGAAGTACCACATGGTTAAATGGGCTGACGTTTGCGCCCCCAAGGATTTTGGGGGCATAGGCATCATCGCTTCTCGACAGTTCAATAAGGCCCTGATGCTTAGATGGGTGTGGCGGATCCTTCGCGATGATGGGGGCCTCTGGCTCAAGCTGATTAAGGCCAAATACCTACGGGCCCGTCCCCTCCTAGACTGCGACCGGCAGGATGGCTCCCAGTTTTGGCACTCCGTCCAGGAGATCAAGCACGAGATCCGGCTAGGGACCAGGACATCTGTTGGGAACGGGGAGGGGACCTTGTTCTGGATGGATGCCTGGCTCGGCGGACGCCCCCTTCGGGAGGTAGACCCGAACCTCTTCGCTATCTGTTCCGATCCTACGGTTCGGGTATCCACTGCGGCTTACGGGGGTGCATGGAACATCTCATTCCGCCACACCTTCGGCCCGGAGGAAACTGAAGCCTGGAGGGAACTTAGAGTAGAACTCCCGGCCTCCTTGGAGGATGCGCCCGACAGGATGTCGTGGAGTCTCACCCCGTCCGGGTCCTTCTCGGTGAACTCGACCTACCGAGCCCTGTTTGGCCACGCATCGCTCCCATGGACCAAATCCCTCTGGAAGGCTCCCCTCCCGCTGAAGACGAAAATCTTTGTGTGGCAACTGCTTCGCGATCGGCTCCCCTCGGGAGTGGAGGTGTCCAAGCGAAATGGGCCAGGGGACGGGTTGTGCCCATTATGTGGAGTCCCGGAAACGGGCGCCCACATAATGTTCACCTGCCCTGCGGCTATGTTTCTCTGGAGCTTCATCGGGGATGCATTGGGCCCGGACTGGCAGGCCCAGGATCTCGGTGAATTCCTCGAAACCCAAGCAAACCAAGCTGGAAAGGGCCGCCGCCTTTTCTGGCTGGTGTTTCTCGCTTGTCTTGTCATTTGTGGAACATCCGGAATAAGATGGTTATTGAGAAGATTCTTCCCCGACGTGCCTCTGACTCAGTTTTTCACTTTTTGGCCTCCCTGCAGCTCTGGTACCCGTTGTGTAGACAGCGGGACAAGGCGAGGCTTGACGCGACTCTCCAGCATCTCTTGGCGGCGGCGCGGTGGCTCCCCCCCATAGCCAGGCGTAGCCTCTCCGTTTTTCGGCATGTCTTCGCGCGACGAGTTGGTCGCTTTTTTCGTCTTTGTTGGGCCGTCTTGTGTTGTGGCCCCAGCATTTGTTGAATTTGTGGTTGGAACCTTGTAACTTGCTGTGGACGTTTGCTTTATTTATAAAGCGGGGCGAAAGCCTTTTTCGAGGATTTGGTGCTTCCTCATAGTATAGGTGCAACAAGCAAAAGAGAAAGGAAAAACAAAGTTACAGATGTTCCATTTGATGAGTAATAATGTACTAGTCATATGTTATTAGCTCTGCCTTTTGTGTTCATGGTTTAGTCTTTAGTTTCAGTGTGTCGTCAGGAAAATTCCAGGTAACATGTAAATTCTACACGGTAATAGCAGTTTGCAGTTTCAGTGTTAACACTGGCATCTTCCAGTGCAAATTAGTTCTGCTATCTTGTCTTAACTTTGAGTCCATTTTTCTGGACTTGTGCACCCTTTCCATGCGGAAGAAGGAACATTTCTTACGCTATCACATATCCTCAGCATATCATACTAGTCTTAAAAAGAGACAAACTGCAAGCACACAGAGCACACAAGCCGGTATACCAGAGACATCTGAATGACACATAACATGCACAAGGGCCAAACACAGCATATACGCCCTCGTTGTTATATTGGCACACGTATGAACCGTCAGACATAAAAGATTGGCATAACTCTCAAAAGCGACTACTACACAAAATTACATGAGTTAACATAAGCCTGTCCACCTGGAAACCAGCCAGCATCTGAGGCCATGTTTAGGGGGTGCGTAGATTTCGACCAAGGCACGGACAGGGGCATCTTAGGCTTGTGCGCCATCAGCCTCTTGGAAGGGGTTTTTGATCTCCTCCGTTCCCTCGGTAGGTGACACGAGCATCACCGCTGTGCCCCTGCAGACCTGCAATTAGCAATCGTTAGAGGATGTTTCAATTGCTGTTATGTTACAGATATGCTTGACAAATACATTTCAAAGCAAAGTGGCAACACTTCAGTCCCCCGAAAATGAATTATGAAGGACAAAATTCACTATTCTTGGAACTACAATCGCCAAACAGATAGAGGAGCTATGTGAACTTACAATGAGACCAAGCTGTCTGGTTTTCGCCGACAGTTTCAGCGGATCATCTTGCTCTACAAAATAAGATGACAGGTGAACCGTGAGATTCAAGACTTGGCAAAACGACAAGATATGGTTGCCCTCGTCTTTACAAGTGAACTACAAATTAGACATTAGTTACTTTTAGGTTAATAAATGCAGATAGCAGTAATTTGGTTGCCTCATTTGTTCGCTCGCGTTAGTAGTAAGTCTTTGCATGACCGAACAGTATATTAGTGTCATATACTTCCTCATTTTCAAAATATAAGATGTTTTAGCTTTGTGAATCAAATGTATCTAAACTTCTTTTAGTATGAAGGTTCACTCAGATTTAAAGTGAATCTACACACTAAAAGAAGTCTAGATTCATTTTCTTCACAAACCTAAAACATCTTATATTTTGAAACGGAGGGAGAACATAGTAAGGTGATGAACAAACTATGGTAATTTAATGAGATCAAGCTCCGATTAAATCATAACCTTATATCTTTTGGGGTAGGACATGAGATCAAATTAAACTATGCAACAGTCCGAGTAGTACCTCTCTCAAACTCAATCGCTTCATCAAGCACCAAGTTCAGAAGCTGGTCATAGCCCTTCAAAGTTCCTGTAACTGCCGTTGTGCAAATGCCAAAGTCAGCCTGTGTTATGTTTGGACAGACTGCATGATTCAATAAATAATGTTTTGGGCTGCAGGTACACTAATTCAAAAGTTTGAGCCTGTGTTGTTGCGACAAACTAGAGGATAACAAGAATAGTTTCTGCCTCTGAGCCTTTTTTGATTCATTATAGGACAATGCATATTGGATAACAACCAAGAGACACAGCATATATATAGAAACTAATACTCACATAAGAAGGTATGCATACCGCTAGTACCAAATCACGGGAGATGATGCAACTAAAACCAAGTCCTTGTCACCGTTCATCATGCCTAAACAGATTAAAATTCAATTTTCCCCTAAAATGATCTCGGAAGAGAACAGGTTGAAGAGACACAATACACAAGGACGCCATCACAAGTCCCCCAATCGGTCATCTGAACATGCACCAACAAGCGACAAGATGGGACATGCAGTGAATCTCGCTAAGGAGTCAATAACTTGGTTTCTCTTTGTCCATGTAACATTATTTATTGCAATAAGTAGGCTATAAGCTCTAGCTCAATTTCTATTAGTGATCTATAAACAACGGTCCCGCCGCCAAAACAATAGCAAAAACTAGTATAGATGGGAGACATAGATAGCATGAATCAATTCGGGGATATTTTGCTGGACGCGAGCAGGAACGAATCTGGCGAGAGACAGAGCGACGAACCTTGCCTGCCGCCGGTGAGCTTGACCTGGACGCCCTTGTCGACGAACTTGGCCAGGTCCAGCACCGTCTCCTTGCGCCCCGACTGCACAATCAAGATAAACAGTTAAACAAACTCACTGGAATTAGATGGATCCAAATTCGAAAATTCCATCAGCGAACTAGCAGGGGAATCGCGACCGATTCGATCCGAGCTTTACTCACCATCCCGAACCAGCTCTCGCCCGCCCCAACCTAACCACCGCGAATCAATCAACCAGCGAAACCTTCAAGGAAGAGACCAAAGCAGAGGACCGTCAAGAAATCGCCGCGCGCAGGAGAGGGAAGCGTTGGCGACGGTGATGGCTCACCGGGGTAGGGAAGGGCGGCCACCGATGCGGGTGCTGCTGCGGTGTACTACTGTTCTGTTCTCTCTGAATTTTTTTTCCTCCGCCTTCTTATTTCGCTCTGTTTTGTTTTTCCAGCAGTGTCTTGGGTCTGTTTACTGGGCCGAGGTCCGCGTTCGCCCGGCCCATGTCGTGTGTCTTCCTTCCCGTGCACTCTTCTCTCTTCCTTCCGAAGGACGCTATACCCGGACTCCCGGAGCCGGAGGATCGATCCATCCCCTAGCGCCAGCCACTCTCACGCCACTACTACACTCTCCCCCTGCTGCTCCGCCTCCTCAATTATGTAACTGGTTAGATAGACAGGACTACCTCACCCCCCAGATCGGTCGATCCACAGCCATCAGCTGAGGATGAGCTAGCTGCACGGACGTACGGCGGACCGGAGCAGCAATCAAGCAAATCTGCAAATGTGAGTTCGTATAGTCACCCTAGCGGATCGAATTTGTTCTTCTTCTTCCTCCTCCTGTCACCCCTCTTCTTGCTCAACATAGCGGATCCACAAAATGTTTTCGGGCGAATTCAGGTAGCCTTCTTTTGTAGTAGTGGAGTATATCACAGTACTCCGTGTTTTAGCGTATAAATATGCGCATGCATGAATTCAGTTTACTATGAAGATACTAGTATCAGTTACTATTAGACTATAGATAGATGGGATCCATCAGTTGGGAGGCATCCCGTAGTTCGCCTAAAAACCCAATAATGTTGCTGTGAAAACAAACGTTCTTTCCAAAGCTGCCTCTGTGAAAAGATAGATGCACACTAGAGGAAAAAGGGTCATCCATTCGCGACCCCTCGGAGCATTAGTCCCGGTTGCGCCACCAACCGGGACTAATGCTGGCACGCTCCGTTGGAGCGACACGGGCAGGGCATGCGTCCCGTTGGTAAGGGAATACGTTCGGTTGGAGCCAACCGACTAAAGGTTTGGCCACACCACGCGTGGCGTGGCACGCACCTTTAGTCCTTGCTCTGCCTCCACCACTCTGTTTTTTCGAATGGTATAAGGTGTGAGGGTGTGTGCTAGTTTTTTCTCATGCATGCATTGAAGGTGTTTGTTGAAATGTTTGAGTGAAAAATCCCGTTGAATTTCTCATAGAACAAAAATATAGAAGGTGTCCGAGAGGCGCTTGAGCTTTCTCCTCTTTATTTCCCTCGATCGAGGTTAGCAATCTTATCTTTTCTAGGTCATTGATACAATTCATGTGTCGGTGTGAATTGGTTATTTCACTATTTATGATGTCCTGTTTTTTGATAAACTTACTTATATGATGCAGATGAGCGGTCGAATGGATGTACGTGACCGGCGGTAGCCGGTATATCAAAGGCGTGGATAAATTTATCGATGTGGCTAGCAAACAAAGAGAATGTATTTATCGTTGTCCATGTGTTCAATGTCGGAACAACAAGGAGTACTCTTCCTCGAAAATCATTCGCGCCACTTGATTATGAAAGGTTTCATGCCCAACTATAATTGCTTTGGACCAAGCACGGGAAAGAGGGGTTATGATGGAAGATGGTGAAGAAGAAGATGATGATAACAACTATCATCATATGTTTCTGAATCTGATACCGCAATGGAAGACAATGGAGAGGAAAAAGGTGAAGAACGGGCATCGATGAGCCGGTGATGAACTTGGTAGGGTCATTTCGATGCAAAGCGAGACTGGAAATGAAAATGAGAAGTTGAAGTTAGAGGGCATGTTAGAAGATCACAAGAAATTGTTGTACCCAAATTGTGAAGATGGCGACAAAGCTCGGTACATTAATCGGAATTGTTGCGATGGAAGGCGAGTGTTGTCTAACCGACTCCTCATTTGAAAAGATGCTGAAAATAATGAAGCCAAGTTTCCAAAACATAACGAACTTCCCGAGAGTACCTACGAAGCAAAGAAGACTCTCGTCTCTGGGATTAGATGTGCAAAAGATACATGCATGCATTAATGATCGCATCCTCTACATGTAAGGAGTATGAGAATTTAGATAAATGCCGGTATGCAACGCATCAGTATAAGATCGACGAGATGACCCTGGTGATGTTGAGGAGAGCCTCCGGAAGAGGGTTCTGCTAAGGTTATGTGGTATGCTCCTATAATACCAAGGTTGAAACGCATGTTCGAAACAAAGAGCATGCCGTTGTTGCGATGGCACAAAGAAGACCGTAAGAAAGACGGAAGTTGAGACACCACATTGATGGGTCACGGTGGAGAAAAATCGAGAGACTTCCGACTTTTGGTGTGACGCAAGGAACTTATGGTTTGGTCTAAGTACGGATGGCATGAATCCTTTTGGGGAGCAGAGCTGCCACAAAGACTGCCCGTGACTCTATGTATCTACAACCTGCCTCCTTGGTTGTGCATGAAGCGTAAGTTCATTATGATGCCAAGTGCTCATCCAAGGCCCAAGCAACCGGCAACGACATTGATGTGTACCTTAGGCCATTAGTTGAAGAACTCTTACGGTTGTGGGGCAAACCAGATGTACGCGTGGGATGAGAATAAACAGAGCCATTTAATCTACGAGGGTTGTTATTCAGAACCATCAATGATTGGCCTGCTTAGTAACCTTTTAGGACAGACAAACAAAGGATATAAGGCATGCACCCACTGTTTAGATAAGACCGAAGGTACATATTTGCATAAATGCAAGAAGGTTGTGTACTGGCGAATCGACGATTTCTTCCGACCAATCATCCGTAAGAAAGAAAGGCAAGCATTTCAAAGGTGAGGAGCAACCGGAAGAAGCTGAACTCCCCTTTGGTGATGATGTATTTGGTATGGTCAAGGACATAGAAGTAATCTTTGGAAAGGGTCCCGGTCAATCAGTTCGAACGACGTCGCTACAGACACGCACCCATGTGGAAGAAGAAATCTATATTTTGGGAGTGACATATTGGAAAGTCCTGCGTGTCCGCTTCAATCGACATGATGCACGTGACGAAGAATCTCTGCGTGAACTCGCTAGGATTCCTATGCGTGTATGGGAAGACAAAAGATACACAAGCACGGAGGACCAACAAATTATGAAAGACCCAAAGAACATGCATACAGATAACAAGACGGATAAAGGGCGTCACTTAAGTCGTGCGACTATGCTCTTACCAAAGCAGAGAAGGAAATCTTTTTGAAGTCCTTACGGATCAAGGTGTCGTCGGCTTCTCATCTAATATAAAGGGATAATAAATATGGCAGAGAAAAGTTCCAAAACCTGAAGTCTCATGATCATCACGTGATTATGACGCAGTTGCTTCCGATTGCATTGAGGGGCTTCTACCGAAAATGTTCGAGTACCCATTGTGAAGCGTGTGCATTCCTCAATGCAATATCTCGGAAGGTAATCAATCCAGATATTCGCCAAGGTTATAGAAGGATATGGTACAATGTCTTGTTAGTTTTGAATTGGTGTTCCCACCATCCTTCTTCAATATTATGACGCATCTCTGGTTCATCTAGTGGAAGAGATTGCCATTCTCGGTCCGTATTTCTGCACAATATGTTCCCTTTGAGAGGTTCATGGAGTCTTAAAGAAATATGTTCATAACCGTGCTAGACTGTAAGGAAGCATCTCCAAGGGATATGGAGCAGAGGAGGTCATTGAGTTTTGTGTTGACTTTATTCCCGACCTTAAGCCGATTGGTGTTTCGACTCATGCATGAGGGAAGACTAAGTGGAAAAGGCATCTTTGGGAAAGAAAGCAATGATATGTAGGGACGGGATTCTTTCACTAAAGCACACTACAGCTTCTACATAATTCCACCTTGGCACTCAGATATCGAGGAACACAAGAATATTGTACGCTCCAAAAACCCGGGGAAGCCTGAATCATGGATTACAGATGAACACATAAAGTCTTTCGGTGGTTGGATGCGGACACATCTCTTGAATGACACCACTGTTGGAGATCAGCTATACTTGTTGGCCGCGTCACCATCTTCTACTGTATTGAATTTCCAAGGGTACGAAATAAATGGGAATACATTCTACACGATCGCCCAAGATAAAGAGCACCAACCAAAATAGTGGTGTCCGCTTTGATGCAATAGACGAGAATGGACAAAAGGACACATATTATGGTTACATAGAGGAGATATGGGAACTAGACTATGGAGTCTCTTTTAAGGTCCCTTTGTTTCATTTGCAAATGGGTCAACTTGAATGGGGAAGGGTAAAGATAGACCAGTTATGCGAATGACAACAAGGGATCTCAACAATCTTGGTTATAGAGATGAACCATTCGTCCTAGCCAATGATGTGTCTCAGGTTTTCTATGTGAAGGACATGTCCTCCGCATCAAAAAAAAGAAAAATATGCAAACGAATACATCATATGATGAGCCAAAGCGTCATAGTTCTTTTCAGGAAAAGAAACATCGTGGGAATCGAGGACAAGATGTATGTCGGGAAGATTATAATAAGTTTGATGAAATTCCGCCTTCACAAAGGAAAACCGACCCAAGCATTCCGTTAAGTAAAGAAGATGCTCCATGGTTACGTCTGAAGCGGTCATAAGGAATGACATATGCCAAGAAGTTCATGCTCATATTATGTAACTCTAGTTCATGTCTTTCGCGGTTTGTGGCTTGACGAAGGATATCTTTCGCGGTTTGTGGCCTTTAGTCCCGGTTTTGTAGTCTCGATTTTAATATTAATAAATGTCTTGAGTGTTAGTCCCGTTTGTGGCTGGACCGAGTGCCTCTGTGACCAGATTTCTTGGAGATGCCGAGGATCTGGCTCGTCGGCATCTCCCCGAAACTGGTCGTAGTGGTGTCCTGCCTCGAAAACCATCTTGCAGCTTGTAACTTCACTAACTAGATCAATACGCCTGAGCTAACTAATTTTACATATTAGAGTGCCTCTATGACCAGTTTCTCGGAGATGCGGAGGACTGGGCTCGTCGGCATCTCCTCAAACTGGCCGCGATGGTGTCCTGCTCTTGAAATCCATCTTGCAGCTTGTAACTTCACTAACTAGATCAATACGCCGAGCTAACTAATTTCACATATTAGAGTGCCTCTATGACCAGCTTTCTGAAATGCCGGAGGACTGGCTCCGGCATCTCTCCGAAATGGCCGTAGTGGTGTCCTCGCTCTCTAAAACCATCTTGGAGATGCCTCAAACTGGCTGGAGGACTGGACTCACAAGGATGCATATTTATAGTACAAGCAGCTCGGCATAATGTCGACACTCACGACATAATGTCGACACTCACCCCTATTATTAGTCTTGACTCATCTTTAGTCCCGGTTGGTGTCTCCAACCGACTAAAGGTTCATCTTTAGTCCCGTTGGTGACACCATCCGGACAAGGTATAAGCCGACGACATAATGTCGACACTCACCCCTATTATTAGTGTTGTGTGCCCCACTGCCGAATCCTTGATCATGCGGTTGGTTTCTCCAACCGACTAAATATGAACCCTCTCTTTATATAGGCATTTCCCTCTATTTATTAGGTAACACTTAAGACATTTATTAATATTAAAACCGGGACAAACCGGGACTAGCTAACACTCAGGACTAAAGCGCCCTTTAGTCATAATCATGCCTAGTCCTATAGTGCAGCGACTTGAGGTCTTCATCGTCGTCGTCATCATCATCGTCGCGTCACCGCCACTTGGGATCCTCACCCATCCATGGCATATACGAGGCCATTCCAGCCTCGGATTCACGGCGGGTGGGAGAGGGTCTCCTAGAAGACGATGTCGCTACACGGACGATGTGGGGCCTATGGCGGGTGGACTCGTGGCACCGTGGCGAGATGGTCTCCCGCGATGTAGCGCATCACTGATGATAGTATGGTTCGCCCACCACAGACGGCGGCCGACTTGTGGTTCACCGGTGGCGCCATCACCCTCGTACCTGGCGAGCTCCCTTTCCCGCCTATTAGCGAAGAAGGCATTCCAGGTGTCATAGTTGTCGGGATCCCACTAGGGATCCGTCCGCTGCTCCGGCGTGAGCTCGTGGTAGAAGTGGTTTGTGATGGCCGCCTGACGTGCGGAACCTTGAGGGGAGAGGACAGAACCCCTCCGGCGCTCGACATCCGGTAGGCGGCCGGTACCCCGGTGGACAAGGGTAGTTGGAGACGCACAGCGCCTCAGTCTCCTCGAGGGTCAGAATGGCCTAGTAGGCGTTGTCCATTGTTCTAAGAGAGGAAGGTGTGGATGTGTGGATAGCCATGACACGATCACCCTAAATATAGAGGGAAAGAGCGGGAAAACTTGGCGTGAAGCTTTGGGAAATGGCGGGAAATATCTTTAGTCCCGGTTAGTGACTACATCCGGGACTAAAAGCTCTAGTAGAAAGGAAAGGGCGGGAAAACTTGGCGGGAAGAGGTGGGAAATGGCGGAAAATATTTTTAGTCCCGGTTTGTGACTACATCCGGGACTAAATGTGTGCCGAACAATGATCATGTTTCTAAAAAACCTTCACAAAATGACCTATCATGTTCGAGGTTTCATGGCTTTCGGTCCAAATGACCGATGTTATGTGCTGAATCACGGCATAGTTTGTGATGTTGTGCCCATATTATGCATGTGTGTGTACATTGGTATGGAGAACAATGTTGCAGGAGGAAGTTTTACTTTTTGTCGCACGGAAAAGCCCTTTTCCATTTTCCGAGCGCAAAAAACGGGTCGTTTTGTGAAGTAACCACCAAAATGCCGTTTCAGAATGCTACCGTCCTATTTTCCTAAAATACTAGACCACCTTACATGGACTATCTCCCAACGGTACATCTCAAACCTTTTCGTCCATCCGGGTAAAAGGACAAATGTCTTAGAATCGGTAGGAAGTGGGTCCGGTTTGTACTACAGTACATGATCTATCGCCTGTGATTTTTGAAAAAATCATTTTAGACTTGCAATATGTGGTTTCTTTAGAGATCCAATGCAAGTTCTAACAATGCCCATCCCTATCTTCATGCACCGGTTCGACCATAGTTAGAAATTCAGATAATTCAAAACGGGCATAATAAATTCAAAAAAAATCCGAACAATGAAAATCCTTCGCGTGGTGTCATATTATGTTACATAATTGAAAGGAAAAATACCAGACTTGGTATATTGATCATGTTTCGAAAAAACCTTCACAAAATGACCTATCATGTTCGAGGTTTCATGGCTTTCGGTCCAAATGACCGATGTTATGTGCTGAATCACGGCATAGTTTGTGATGTTGTGCCCATATTATGCATGTGTGTGGACATTGGTATGGAGAACACTTTTTTTGAATTATTTATTTAAATCCAAACACTTTTTATGTTTAAAGTTTTTCTAAATTCCAAATTAATATTAAAAATATATAAGTTAATTCATTTTTAATTATAAATGGTTACATTAATTATTTTTTAAAACAGAAAATGTTTTTGAATTATTTATTTAAATCTAAACACTTTTTATGTTTAATTTTTTTCTAAATTCCAAATTAATATTCAAAAATATAAGTTAATTCATTTTAAAAGGTTACATTAATTATTTTTTAAAAATAGAATATGTTTTTGAATTATTTATTCAAATCCATACACTTCTTATGTTTAAAGTTTTTCTAAATTCCAAATTGATATTAAAAAAATATAAGTTAATTCATTTTTAATTGTAAATGGTTCATATTTTAAATGGTTACATTAATTATTTTTAAAACAGAAATGTTTTTGAATTATTTATTTAAATCCAAACACTTTTATGTTTAAATTTTTCTAAATTCCAAATTAATATTCAAAAATATAAGTTAATTCATTTTAAAAGGTTACATTAATTTTTTTTAAAAATAGAATATGTTTTTGAATTATTTATTCAAATCCATACACTTCTTATGTTTAAAGTTTTTCTAAATTCCAAATTGATATTAAAAAATATAAGTTAATTCATTTTTAATTGTAAATGGTTCATATTTTAAATGGTTACATTAATTTTTTTTAAAAAAATGGTTTTGAATTATTTATTCAAATCCAAACACTTTTATGTTTAAAGTTTTCTAAATTCCAAATTAATATTCAAAAATATAAGTTAATTCATTTTAAAAGGTTACATTAATTATTTTTAAAAATAGAATATGTTTTTGAATTATTTATTCAAATCCATACACTTCTTATGTTTAAAGTTTTTCTAAATTCCAAATTGATATTAAAAAATATAAGTTAATTCATTTTAATTGTAAATGGTTCATATTTTAAATGGTTACATTAATTATTTTTAAAATGTAAAATGTTTTTGAATTATTTATTTAAATCCAAACACTTTTTATGTTTAAAATTTTTCTAAATTCCAAATTAATATTCAAAAATATAAGTTAATTCATTTTAAAAGGTTACATTAATTATTTTTTAAAAATAGAATATGTTTTTGAATTATTTATTCAAATCCATACACTTCTTATGTTTAAAGTATTTCTAAATTCCAAATTGATATTAAAAAAATATAAGTTAATTCATTTTTAATTGTAAATGGTTCATATTTTAAATGGTTACATTAATTATTTTTTAAAACAGAAAATGGTTTTGAATTATTTATTCAAATCCAAACACTTTTTATGCTTAAAGTTTTTCTAAATTCCAAATTAATTATCATTTAAAAAACAATACAAATTTAAACCCCAAAATAAAAAATAAGGCGGGAACAGAGAGAAAATACCTGAAATTTTTTGAAAACAGGGGAATATGTCCCGGTTGGAGCCACCAACAGAGACTAAAGACCCTAGCGTCAACCCTGGGCTGTGAAAATATTGGAGTATAGGTCGGTTGGTGGCTCCAACCGGGACGTATAATTCCTTAGTCCGGTTGGAGCCACCAACCGACTAAAGGTCCTTTGTTATAACTGGGTGCCCTCTTCTTCTTCCCCATCTCCTCCTCTTCTCTTCTCGCAAGCCGCCAGTCGCCGCTGCCGCCCTCACGCCTCGCCCGATAAGCGTGCAGGAAGCTTCACTCGTCACCCCGAGGCTTCCACTGAAGGAATCGGCCCGCTCGCTCCCAATCGCCGCCAACGACCCTCAAGCCGACGATCGCCCGTCGATTGTCGGCTCGACCGCCTCGCCTCCCGACACCACCACCGCACACCTGGTATGTTGCTGTCCTCGTGGACCTCTCTCTCGCCCCTCTCGCTCGGTTCATCCTCCCGTCGACCACCGCCACCGCCGCCACCGTCGTGCTCTCTCTCCGGTGACCTTTTGGAGGTGGCGCCACTCTTGGCTCGCCTCAACCTCCTCTCTCTAGCAGCGACGCGCGCCTAGATCGCCCCCTAACGCCGTTCCCGATCATCGTCCTGCAAGCCACCGCCGGCGCGACGTCACCCGTGCATCAGCGCGACCCAGCCAGGGAGCCACTTTGCCTGCATGGCTTTCCTATGTGGCCTCTGGCCCACAGGTCAGCGTCTCTGGCTAGCCCTAGCCCGAGTGAAAAATGCCCCCCTGAACCACTTTTGCTTGTGTGGCTGCTGAGGTGGCTACGGGCCCCTCTGTCAGTCACTGTGGGTAGGTTTGCCTGCGGTGTAAAAAGTTTAACCAGCTTTTAATAATTTCAGAAATAATTATAATCTTATAAATTCAATAACTTTTAATCTATAAGTCATAAAAATATGAATAATATATCAAAATGTTCAGAAAAATGAAACCTAGCTATCTAAGATATAATCATGCATTGTTCAACAACTTAAATTACAAGTTTAATTAGAAGAAAAAATCCACCCTCTCATGTGTTAGGAGTTTCTCGAGTTAGGGTTTTCACCCTCGGAACCCCGATTAAATCGTCGAGCATTTCTTAGGGTTACATTCCAATGCAAATTAACTTTTCATATCATCATACTTGCTTGAGCATTGCATCGATGCCATGTGTTGATTGTTTCCCTTTCTTTTTGGTGTTTGGATTATTAGGTTTATTATTAGTTAGGTATTATTAGGTTTATTAATTAGTTTGGTATTATTGGTCTTCGGCCCCACTGGTCAGTCACTGTGGGTAGCCCCAGACCCGATTCACATTTTCAAGCAACTTAGGTGCATGTGGGTTCGACGATGTGCCTATCTACTACACGGTTTCCCTTTCTCTTCATTTTTATTATTGTGTATGTATATATTAGGGTTTCTCTGAATTAGGGTTTATATCTCTCAACACCGTACTTAACTTTCTCCTTTAGCCGCTTTGACTTATTCGTTTTCCACCGTGCGAAAATATGGACCCACGTCGAGACGAAGAAAAGGAAGAGTTGATCCAAGGTGTGATCCGTGGGAAGATATTTTAGGCGTATCAACGTTTCGAACAACTCGGTGAGGGTGATCCTCTTTTCTTGGAGTAGACAACTTGTTTGAGGTTGAAGGTGTTGCCTTCCATGAGAGAAGGCGATGCCTTGTGTAATCGAGAAGACGACCGCTCGTGAGTGCATGTAATATAAATCAATTCATTAATTAATCATCTGCTATCTATATAGAAATAGTAACGACGATCTTTCTTCTTTTAGCCCTCCCGATCGAAGGAATCTACTGAAAAGAGCAGACGAGGCCCAACCAAAAAGTTGCAAGACCATGAGAGGTTCAGGATCGAAGATTTCGCTGAAGACGGCAGACCGACAGCTCCCGAAGTTGTCGCAACCAAATTTGTGGCACAATGCGGAGTAATTTAGGGACTTAATCCCGATCACCATTAGAAATTGGAATAGGCCTGCTAATGCGGATGAAGAGGGAACATGTTTATTTGTCCCTAACCACGCCAAAGATTTACTGTGGAAGAGGCTCATGGTTAATTTCAAACTACCGAAGATAGAGCTGGATCCAAATGCGGAGGATCCAGTTGAGGACGCCTTACAATATGGGAGAGCCATGGAGGCTAAGGTCAGGGAGTGGGCTTTGAAGAAGATGGCCCAGTGTTTCACCAACTGGAAGAAAAGATTGCACCTTGACTATGTCGTGAGAAAGAAGACTCGATTTCAAGAATATTCGGTTTGAGAAGATAAAACATTCGGGATGAGTTTGTGGAATACAAGAAATCAGAAAAAGCTAAGAAAATGTAAAACGAATAAGATGAATCTTGCTAAGAAGAAGTATCACCATACTATGGGGCAAGGTGGCTCTGAGGTTGGCATTCCTAAGTGGGAGAAACTTGAGCGAGGCTGCGTGATAAAAATATCACCCGCAGAGGCACGATTGGGTAGAACGTGCAAGGAATTGGTTTTACGGGCATGGGGGCACGTTGGACTCTGAAGGGAAGTGTATATATAACATACGACATAAAGAAGACCCCTTGCCAATCGAGAGGATCAGAAAAGCAGTAAAGGCTGTTAAAGATGGGGACTTCATTCCCGATAGAGAGAATGATGAGCTCACACTCGCCCTTGGAAATAAGGAACATGATGGACGAACACGAGGCACAAGAGGCTCCCAATCATGGAGGACTGGGTTTCCCGAAGAGAGGAAGAAATATCCTGATAGAAGCCGTCAGAGGAGAAAGGACATAGCGGCAGTTGAAGCGAAGTCGAGAAAAAAGAGCGAATGCGTTTAATTGAAGAACGATTAAAGCAACAACAAGATGAAATTAACACACTTAAAGAGCAAAGTACTACGGCGCCCATCTCAAAGACACCTTGCATTCGATGCTACCAGCCTATCGAATAATCGAAAAAGCAGTGTGGCTTCCACCGAGGTCCCGGGTGATGACAATGGCGATGACGATGATGCACCGACGATGGATCCTGTTGGCTACCCAGTGGATGATATCACAGAGATGACACACTGCGAGCTACATGTCAAAGTTGTGAACATATCAATGAAGGTGGCGGTCGGCTATGCCTTACCAATTGGACCCACACCAACTTACCACTGTCGTCCGGTTCCAGAGGGCTACGCTGTTGTCGGCGTGGATGAAATCATGCCCACCTTTGAGGTTTTGGATCTTCACTACCCTGCTGGTGAAGGGGATGTGACTGTGCTGGGTGACGCAAAAAACGTCACCATTCTATGGCCGAAGGATTGTATCGTGCTTCGAAATCACACGCCAAGGCCATCTTCGCCGCCGCCTCACCCGTCTCCAGCGAGGTCGTCGCCGCCGCGGCAGCCGTCTTCGTCGCCTCACCCGGCTCCGTCGCCTCACCAATCTCCGGTGCAGCCATCGCCGCGGGAGCCATCGCCGGCGCCTCAGGATAAAAAGCGTAAGCGTACCGCTACTGTGCGTCGTAAGCGATCGCCGAAACGTAAACAAGAGCCTCTTCCAAAAGTACCAACGGTTCCTCCCAAGAGAGCTTATGGTATCTTGAAGGAGATGCGGCGATCGTTGATGCGGAAGCGACAGCGTTTTTAAGCTGATGCGGCCGAAAGAGCGAGTTCCCAAAGAAGAAAAAGCCAAAGTGTTGAAAATGCTAAAGAATCTTCATCAACCCGAGCCAAAGCTGTCATCGACTATGAGCGTTCTATTCTCAAGTCACATGCACAAAAAGCCTCAAGAGCGATCGATGCAAGCGGAAATCTGTTGCCCACTTCGGAGAACAAGCAAAACAGACTTGCGCCTCTCAAGGTGATTTCTCAAACCAATGTGGGGTCGAGCAAATATGGGGCAAGAGTATGATCCAGAGGTAGTTGCACACGGAGAAGCTGCCATTGCTCAAGGTATGAGTATTGCCAAGATACTTATCGATTAGAGTTCTTCCCGTGAGTGAAGTAGCATACCAATACCAGACGGAAAACCTCTCGTCAAACACGAGAAGGTAAACAATCTTCCAACAAAATGCGAAGATTGCATAAGCGGTACATGCATGCCACAAGGGTCGGGCTAATCGGATAGTATTGAGGGTTACAAAAAAGCATCATGGGAAAGATAAGGATGACATGATATCCATTGAATTTGATGAACTATTTCAATTATTCAATCAAGACGCCTTGGACAAATCGATCATGAGTGCCTATTGTGCGTAAGTACTAATTCTGTAATTAATTTAGTCTCCAGCTATATTATTTTGTTTATTGCATGTATATAATCATACTGTAATATGCAGAATGAAGATTCTCGAATGCAGCAGAGGACAAATCTATGACATTGGCTTCATTGACCCATATTGGGTTCATGAAGCTAATCTCAAAATAAGCCCCCAGGATACGGAGGATAATATAGTACACGCGTTAAGGTTTCAAGAAACCAAAAGGGAAATACTCATTCCTTACAACTTCCAGTGAGTGTTATTGTCTTGTATACACTTTCTATTTCGCTTACTCGATGTTAAGTATATAATTGATTAGTTCTGCATTCGCAGGTACCACTATATTCTGTTAATCATTCAACTTGACAAAGGGCGTGTACTAGTCATGGACTCAAAACATAAACCCCTTGATACGTGGAAGGACATGCAGATAGTTCTCCAGCGGTAATTCTAATCATTACGACACTATATCGGCAACGTTTGTAAATTTTATGATATCAAGTACTTAATAACTTATTTTATTCGTTTTCTACGCTGGGCAGCGCTTGGAAACGGTTCACCAAGAAAGCTAGGGGTGTTTGGAAAGAGGAGCTTACATTTGAACCACTAGATGTAAGCACCACTAGCTATATCCGCGCATCTCTTTGATTCTAGTTTTGATATAGTTATTATCATGCTTGATTATTATTTTGATTAAACTCTGTTCTCGTAAAGTGCCTGACGCAGGGACCAGGTAACAATCTATGTGGATACTATGTATGCGAGTTCATCCGGCAGACGTGCGATGAGAAGGGCAAAAATTTAGAGCAACTCCACGTACGTAAACAATTTCTATAGTTTTTTATTACAATAAAATTGTGTTTAGTTTCATATTCATATAGGCTGACTCCTTTTTTAAATCAGATCGAACGTCTACGGGACGGTCTTCTGCCAAAGGATCGCATACGAGCAATTCAGGAGGAATTGGCGAGATTTTTGGATGCAGAAGTCCTAAACACACAAGGGGAATACTACTCGGCTGTGTATAGACAATAGGAATTGTAAAAATAGCAACTTTCAAGAAATTGGCCGGTAGCATCGAATAGCAACTTTTGTATGTAGTGCATGAACTCGATCCGTGTATTGAATGTAATGTTGTCATGATGATCTTGTGTAATATAAGGTTCCTTCATTGATAAGTGCAAAACACTAAATAAACAATAAAACAACCTAAATGAATTCTTCATGGCACAAAAAGTGGCGAAAATCTTGCATGCAACAAAATATGCCAAAATGAATTCTTCGCGGCAGAGAAAATGGCCAAATCTCTGCAGAAGGTTATTGAACCGGACTAGTGCTCCACCCTCAAGGCCTCGATGCCGCGTGTGCCCCATTTGTCCCGGTTGGTGGGGCAACCGGGACTAATGGTTAGAGCTTTAGTCCCGATTGCCCCGTCCCGGTTGGGCAACCGGGACTAATGGCCCTTACCAACCGGGACGCATGGGTCCTTTTCTACCAGTGGCAGTTATACATGTAGCATGTCTAGGAATACAATGGATTCATGTGGTTAAGATGGTTCTGCACTTCCGCCTTTTGGTCTACTGGTTTGATTAGGAAATCATTCCACGGTAACATATGCGTGCAAACTGTGTATGTACAATTAATGATCCAAATTGGAAGAGAGAAGAAGCTCTCGCACTGCTGCTGTGTCTCGGTCCCTCATTATGGCATGTGCACTTTCGTATGATTTACACATATACCAAACTATTTTTTTACGGAATATATATATCAAACTAATTTGATCCAGAACTTCCATTGAGATGCTTTCACAGCTAATTACCACCAATACAAACTTTATCTAGCCCACCAATTAACTGTTCCCCCTACTGCCTACTGGTACTCTGCCATTTGGTAATTTTAATTTAATCTAGCATATGTGGAAAAAAGAAGGCAACAGGTTATTATTTTGACAATATACTACCAATAATAGGTTTATGGTGAGAGGTTTGGATTAAATGTCCGCACCTGAAGCCACCAAATACCTCTTTAAGACGGAGTAGAGGATTCATCCTTAATGGCCTACTTTAATTTGATAGTTTTTCTAATATACTCCCTCTGTCCTAAATTATCCTACATTCTAGGTTTAGTCAAAGTCAAACTTTATAGAGTTTGATAGAATATATAGAAAAAACTATAAATATATATAGCACTGAATGTATATATTATAAAAATATATCTTATGACGATTCTAATGGTACTTATGTTGTATTATATGTGTACATAAATTTTTTAATATGTTTGGTCAAACTTTACAAAGTTTGACCTTGACTAAACCCAGAACGCAGGGTATTTTAGAACAGAGGGAGTAGTGAAGATTGTTGTTGTGCTGCTATGATATTTCTTTCTCCGAGGAGTTTTCATATTAAAAATTGGTGTCCTTTTGCACTTGATTTTACTTGTATTAGCCTCTCAATTTGTAAAAAAACAACCTCTGAATTGGTAATGTAAGTTGATTGACATTTACTTAAAGCTTCATCGAGCAGCTTAGTTAACCACCATATAAGCCTTATGGTTTGTGCGTTGTTTTTTCCATGTGTCCAAAATAAATAAATCACATATGAGACGGTTGTGAAAAACATGTCCTTACAAAGAGTATTTATCCATGCAAGTCTAGCTATTTTTTGAACCAAAACGGGAAAATGCCACATCGCTGGGGACTTCAATTTTCAAACCGTCACACATAGTTGTGACTGTTAGGAATAGACAACTTGTATTCCTCTGGAGGCCAAAGGGCACAATATATAGTACAGGTACAGGGCAAATATGCAGGAAGCCCCCTAACATATGGGGGAAATACAATATATAGATATATACATCTAACACCCCCCTCAAACTCATGGTGGATTCACAACACTGAGTTTGGAGAGTAAGAAATCATGCTGCGCTCTGGTATGTGCCTTCGTAAAGAAATCCGCCAACTGTAAATCCGAAGGCACATACTGAAGCGCAACAACCTGAGCCTGCACCTGAGCACGTGTATAGAAAGCATCAACACCAATATGCTTGGTAAGCTCATGCTTGACCGGATCACGTGCAACACTAATAGCACCTGTACTGTCAGACAAAACCAGAGTGAGTGTGGTAAGAGAGACCCCAAAATCCGCAAGTAACCACCGTAACCAGGTCACCTCAGCAGTCAACAAGGCCATAGCACGCAACTCAGCCTCCACACTCGAACAGGAAACCGTTGTCTGTTTCTTCGTCTTCCAAGCAATGAGCGAACCACCAAGAAACACACAGTAGGCAGAAAGTGAACAGCGATCTGAAGGATCACTCGCTCACGTAACATCCGAATAGCACTGGAGCTGGAGGGAGCTGGAACGCGGATAGAAAAGGCGACGAGTGATCGTACCACGAAGATAACGAAGAACACGAAGAAGATGACTATAGTGGACAGTGGTAGGAGCAGAAACAAACTGACTCAAAATATGAACAGGATAAGAAATGTCAGGACGAGTGACAGCAAGATAAACAAGACTCCCGACAAGATGACGATAACGCATCGGATCAGGAAGAGGATCACCATCAGTAAGTTGAAGCTTAACATTAAGATCCATAGGGGTCTCAACAGTGCGCTCATCCCCAAGAGCAGCACGAACAAGAAGATCCTGAATATACTTTTCCTGGGAGATATAAAAGCCATCAGAAATGGAGGAAACCTCAATCCCAAGAAAGTATCGAAGAGGACCAAGATCAGTCATAAGAAACTGATCACGAAGACGAGCCTTAACAAAGGCGATATACTCAGAATCATCACCAGTAATGATCATGTCATCAACATAGAGGAGAAGAAGAGTGCGTCCACGAGGAGACGTGTGAACAAATAGCGCTGGATCATGAGCACTAGGAGAGAAACCAGCAGCAGTCACTACAGAAGCAAAACGCTCAAACCAGGCACGAGGGGCCTATTTGAGGCCATAAAGAGAACGTCTAAGACGACAAACCATCCCCTCGGGAACAGAATACCCAGGAGGAGGCTGCATATAAACCTCCTCACGCAACTCACCATGAAGAAAGGCGTTCTGAACATCAAGTTGGGACACAGACAAGTGGCAAACAGAAGCAACAGCAAGAAGAGTACGCACAGTGGTCATATGAGCCACAGGAGCAAAGGTCTCATCATAGTCACGACCATGCTCCTGCTGAAAACCACGAGCCACAAGACGCG
This sequence comes from Avena longiglumis, assembly GCA_030063025.1. Lineage (NCBI taxonomy): Eukaryota > Viridiplantae > Streptophyta > Magnoliopsida > Poales > Poaceae > Avena > Avena longiglumis. Next base: position 413,093,570 of record CP125977.1, on the reverse strand, counting down.
CTTTATAGCGCTCAAGAGATCCATCAGAGCGGGTCTTAATCTTATAGACCCACTTACACGTGATAGGAAGAACACCGGGAGGGGGAGAAACAAGATCCCAGGTGCCAGTGCGCTCAAGCGCAGCAATCTCCTCAGCCATGGCCAGCTGCCATTCAGGATGATGCTTAGCATCCCGATAAGAAGTCGGCTCGGAGGCAACAGAAAGACCATACTGACTGGGAGAGTAACGATTGGGGGCACGACGCTGACGAACAGGACGAGAAGAGGGAAGCTCATCAGAAGAAGACGACTCAGGAGACAACGATGAAGAAGAAGGTATAGCAGAGGAAGACTCCGGAGAACGAGGAGAACTAGGAGAACTAGACGGAGCAGAGGAGGACGGTGTCGAAGAAGAGACATCAGGGGGAGGAGATCCTGAAGAAGACACAATAGGAGTAGAAGAAGGTGTGTCGGGAAAGAGAAGAGAAGAGATATCTTCCACCGGGTAGGTACCAGCGGTGGGACGAGGATAGAAAGGACGCGTCTCATCAAAAGTAACATCACGAGAGATACGCATCCGACGACCAACGGGGTCCCAACAGCGATAGCCCTTATGCTCATCACTGTATCCAAGAAAAACACACTCAACAGATTGAGCGGTCAATTTGGTGCGTTCGTGAGGAGCAAGAAGAACATAGCAAACACAACCAAACAAGCGAAGCATGGAGTAGTCTGGAGACTTTCCAGATAGGTGCTCAAGAGGGATACCACCCTGCAGAGCGGCAGAAGGCTGAATATTGATGAGGTAAGCTGACATAGCGACAGCCTTAGCCCAGAAATGCGGCGGAAGAGAAGAAGCAATCATCATGGCACGAGTGGTCTCGAGAAGATGGCGATGCTTACGCTCAGCAACGCCATTTTGGGCATGTGCACCAGGACAGGAAAACTGAGCAAGAGTGCCCTGCTTAGCAAGAACACCTCGCAACATCTGGGAGATATACTCGCCAGCAGAATCAGCACGAAACACACGAATGGGGGTAGAATATTGAGTACGGGCCATGGCCGCAAAACGCTGATATATGGAGAGCACTTCACTGCGAGAGCGCATAAAATACAACCAAGTGTACCGAAAAAAATCATCGATGAATAAAATATAGTAGCGATGGCCCCCTTTCGAAGTGAAAGGAGCCGGACCCCAAACATCGGAATGAACTAAATCAAAAGGTCGCTGAGATACAGACGCGCTAGTAGGATAGGGAAGCTGAATCTGTTTACCCAACCTACAGCCCTGACAATGTAAAGACCCATCTCCTGAGACAGACCCCAGAAGGCCACGATGAACTAATGACGACAGGCGGGAGTCACAAAGGTGACCAAGACGATGATGCCACTGCTGAAAAGAGCTGGTAGCAGAGGCAACGACCGGAGAAGAACTGGCAGATGAAGTGGCAGTGGAAGGAACACGAAGCCAGTCTAACTCCCAAAGTCCTAAAGAGTCACGGCTGCGAGGGCCAGCTCCAACCAGGGCCTGTGTGCGACGGTCCTGGACAACACAAGAATCAGCATCAAGAATGACGCGAAAACCAGAGTCAGTAAGCTGGCTAGCAGAGAACAGATTCATCTTAAGAAGAGGGACATGAGAAATATCAGGAACAAAAAAAGAAGAAGTAGAAAGGGTGCCCCGACCAGAAACAGGAAGAGAGGTACCATCAGCCGTAAAAACACGGACATGAGAAGGGAGAGAACGAAGAGCGGATAGAAAAGAAGACTCAGAGGTCATATGAAAGGAAGCTCCAGAATCCATATACCACGAAGACGTACCTGACTGTGTAGAAGGTGGTGGTCGCAGGCTGAAGAATCGATCCAGAACCAAAGGTGCCCGTCGAAGAAGAGCACAGAGCAGCAAGCGCAGCGAAGACTCGATAATGTCCTGATCGAGAGAGCAACCGCTGAAGACCGGAAGGAGCCGGCGCCCACGAGCCCGGTGCTGGCGTAAGCGGGTCCGTGTATAAGGGTGGCCCAAGTGGCCATCCACTTGCAGCAAGAAGAGCAGTGACAAAGAGAACCATGACGACCCTGACCACGAGCCTGCTGGTGCGGAATCTGACCCTGAGGCTGCTGGTGCTGAAGCTGGCCCTGACCCTGACCTGGAGGAGTGGGTAATATCGGCAGCGGCGGCACAGGGGACCGTGGCTGAGTCGAGGAAGCAGACGGCAAAGGAGCACCACAAGTAGCAAGCATAGACGGAACCGCAAGAAGACCAGCACCATGGAGACGGGTCTCCTCAGCCCGAAGCTCAGTCAACACCTAAGAGAGCGGAACACGACCACGAGCATTCAGCTGAGCACGCCGGGGCTCAAACTCCAAATCCGAGCGTACAATCTAGCAGCATGAGCATGTGCCACAAACAACAGTACGGAGAGAATCAAGCTGACGCCAGATAGCAGCACTGAGTATAGAACTCATCAATAGTGGAATCACCCTGCTGAAGAGCATGCTCCTGGCGAACCACGGACAGGTAAAGAGCATCCCCAGACGGATGATAGCGCTGACGAAGATGTGCTCACTGAGTAGCAACAGTAGGGAGACTCATGAACTCAAAGACATCTTTGGGCGTAACACCGGAGGTGAGAACAGCGAAGACGAGCATCCTCATCGACCCACCGAGTGTGGGCGGTCGAGCGTGGCGATAGGTCTCGAGATCGTGTAATCGCTTTTGAACTTCAGGTCATAAGCAGCAACAGCACTATCATCGGCACTCTGAGCAGCATCCTTGGCCTCCTGAGAAGCATCAGCACCGAGAACAATCGGCGTCGGCGAAAGAGGAGCCACAGGAGCAGGGGGCACGGCAGACAGGAGACCTCGCCGGACAGGATACCTCGCCGGAGAGCACACCCCAAAGACGAAGACCGCGTATGTGAACGCGCATGAAGGCAGTGAAATCAGGATAATTCGCGCCATCGAAGATCACCGGGCAGCGAGGAATCGCAACATAGCCCGATGCGGAAGACATCTCTCAATTTTTTTTCAACTCTCAGATCCAATCGGGAACCGACGAAAACCAACTGTCAGATCCAATGGGAGGCAGCAGGGCGGGGCCGAGCCACGATGACGGAGCAGGCCGAGAGCGATAGGCCGGGCAGGCGCAGGCAGGCGAACGCCGAGAACACGATTGGATGCGGGCAGAGAAAGCGCAGGGGGCTGGCGGCGTCGGTCCAGCGTGGGGTGGCGTCGGCACCGGGTGGCGTCCTCGGCGTGTCTGGCGCTGGGTGGCGTCCTCGGCGTCCGTCCCGCGTGGGCTGGGCTTGGCGTTGAAGACGGGGCAGGGCCAGCGCGAGGTGACGTCCAGGGAAGACGTGGCGTGCGGCGGTGTGAAGATCGGTCCAACCGACGAAGACGGGGCAGCTCGTGAAGACGGGAATTGAGCGCAGTTATTCAGCAGAGTTGGAGTCCTGATCGGCTCTCGTGGTGAATAGATCTTGATTTGGATCTCGATCGGTCAGATAAACTCAAATCGATCCAGATCTGAAAACGGGACAAAACTGGCGGCAATCGGCGACGACGACGACAGGGACGGTGGCGGCTGATGAAGTTGCGAAAAAGAGGACGGGTGTGGCATCCCGCCAAAACCACTACTATAAAATCGCGTTGGTTTTGCGCATTGCATCATCATGACCGCATGCTCATGTCATCATGCCACATTGCATTTGAGCATCGTCATCATCTTGCATTTGCTTGCATAAAACTATTTGCGGAAAAACCTATTTCTGTTTTCTAAACGCCCCGTCTTTGTTCAAACACAAAACACGGGTCTCCGGTTTTAATTTGTTTTGTCGGCCAACGAATTGCAAAAGTCCCGTTTGTAAATAATAAAATATTGAATTATTTTTTAGGGGGCAGCCGAACCGGGCCGATCCGACCCAGTTGGCCACCCCCAGTGCAAACAGCCTGTCTAAATCCTATTCCTACTCAAACCTAGTCTACCCAACCCCCTCCACCTCACCCCGACCAACCATAGCTTGCCACATCATCTTTCCCTCCACCTCATCACACCCACCGCCACCTCACCAATCCCCCCTGGTCAACACCCTCTGGCCCCACTCCCTTTTTCCCTCCCCCATGCGCTCACACAGCCCCCAACTACCCCCTCTCTCTCTCTCTCTCTCCCCGACAGCCTGGCCCCACCCCATCTTCCTCTGCCCCACCCCTCTCACACAACACACGCCAACCGTGTCCACCCTCCCCTGGACCGACCCTCTCTCCTCGGGCCCCACCCCGCACCTCCCGCACCGTCCGCTCCCACCTCTCTCTCTCCCTCACGCGACCCGCCCCGCCTCTCTCCTCCTTCCTCCCCTCTTCCTTCCGCGAGCACGCCGCCTCCCCTCACCCTTCCGCCCCCGTCCGCCGCCAGGGAGCTCCTCCTCGGTGCCCTCCCCTCTCCCCCGGCGCTCGGCCGCCTCCACCTACCCCCGCCGCTCCTCCTCCGAGCGCCGCCCGCGATCCCACATCCTGCCTCGCCGCGGCCTCCTCCGCCCCTTCACCCGGCCGCCACCACCGCCGCCTGGGGCTCCCTTCGTCGCCACTCCAACCGACCGCCGCCCTCCTCCATTCGTCCCCGACCCCGAGCACCTCCCGCCGACCCTCCCTTGCCTCTCTGCCTCGCGAGCAAGCCCCGCCGCCTGGGCGAACTCGTCGGCCTCCTCCCGCGCCCGGCGCCCCCGTCGAGCTCCCCCGCCCGCCTCTGCCGGGCCGCCGCCTCCTCCACGTTCCTTCCGTCCCGCTCGAGTCCCTCCGCCATGCCACCGCGCCCGCCTCACTCCATCACCGCCGACTCGCCAAGGGCCCCCTCCTCACCTCGTCAAGCTCGGTCGCCGCCACCAGCTGCCGTCGACCTCGCCCACCCAACGCCGCTCTCCTCTGCCCCACCCCCTCGTCTGTGCGCCTCCCAAGCTCACCGACCCCGCCTTCCTCGCCTCCCTCGTCGGCCACCGTGGCCCCGTGCCCGTGTGGTCTCTGCTAGGCGTCTACAGTTTCTGTCGCCCAGGGTCCCGAGCGACGAGATGACCGTGTCGAAAAGGTCGAACATGCCAAGATCCCTGATGCTTGAAGATGGACACGAGTACTTGGTACTAGAACTAAGTATACCATTAACAAAACCAAACCCGAAGGTCGTCGACATGGAAAGCCCAGTCCTTCGACATGAACACAAATATCGTCGTCACGGACCATCAAGCACCCCTACACGGACCTAAGACCACCAAGCTCTCCGACATGGACCTGATAACCGCCAAGGCCGCCGACACGGATACACCGAGTTCTCCATCGAGGACACCAAGACCGTCGACATGAAACCAAATGACGTCAAGCACTTCGCCGCGGAACGCCGAGTACTTCACTCTGGACACCGAGACCCTGGACGACAAGTTCTCCTTCTCGGAAGCATTGACGCTCGTGCGACAAGACCTACTCCGTTGTCCGAGAATGTGCCGCCGAGACCGATCCCATCGAACCCTGACACCGAACCTCGAACCCCGGAACCAAGATCTTCGACCCTAATGTGTGACCCTTTTCTCGAGCCCTATTTTTATAAATGAAATATAAACTCGTGCATAATAAATTGTTCATGCATGCATATTGTCATGTGGTTTGGGGGCCTTATGCCGATTCACCTTATAATTAAATATGGGGCCCATATGCGGGCAAATCTAGTCTTCTATTGACCCCATTTAAATTTGTGTAGCAAACCGGTGCCATCTTTTACCATGTTAAGACAACATTTAAAATGCAGGGTAGCTAAATAACATGAACCATCTAATTAATTGTCGGGACCCTGGTTCCGCTTAAAATTGCCCAATTGCATCGCACCTTTGCCATGTCATGCATCATACATGCATCATGCCCGATCTTCTGCCGTAGTATTAAATATTGCATCCGGTGTTTATTCTAGTGTTTTGGTTCTTCGCGGATAAGGCCGTTGAGTTGATGCGAGTGTCGACCCGATCTTCAGATGAACCTTCGACAATGTTTTCAGGCGAGCATCTCCCCCTTTCTACCTATCTTACTTTTATAGTATTTATTCCCTCCTGTTGATCTATTGCTATCTGTGTTTGCGATGCTCTAGTTTTCGTACCCGTGATATCCCTTGCAGCCTTATATTGCCTTGGACACCTCCTATTACCTGTTGTTTGGTAGATAGTTGGACCTGCGCGTCGTAGTCGCTTGCTCAAGTGCTGTTGCGTGTCGTCAAGTACCACAGTTGTTGGAGTATTGTGCCGCATGTTTATTGTTGGAGATGGTTATAACTTTAATTATTGTTTAACAACTAAAATTGAAGTAAGTAAACAGAGGCACAGGTGGGCAATAGATGTTATTTGGTTGTTAACCGTCCACTTGTGTCCCGTAGGACCCCGAGTACTTGATACCTGTTCCTTAAATATTCGCGCTATCCACATCCGGGAGGATTATGGGACCCCCCTGAGCCAGAGCTTGATTCATTCTTATTTCTTGGGGCCACAAACTAGTTTGAGGTTTTATTTACTATCTTGTACTTATGCCATGCTTTACTGCTTTATTTAAGATTGTGCGAGGAGCACACTGTACTGTTTAGGTAAGAGGAGTGTTTTCGCGGTATCGACAAGCCCAGTTTTGGGTTCCCAGTCGTTTACAGCCATTGTCGCAAACCTTGAGTCCGTCTCGGAGTCAGCTAACTTTGTTGTGGGTCTACTCAATGGGGTGCCCCCCTGAAATATTTCTGAATCCTGTGATTGCTTTGTCGTGAAGGCCTCGTTGGGTTTTGATTTGGTTTTCCGAGGTTGATCGAGTGTGTGTTGCTATTTGTGCACCCCTGCAGGGTAAAACTTTCTGAAAGTCGTGTCCGCGGTTATGGACGACTTGGAGCACAGTATCTCGATCATAGACAACTATAACTAAAGTAGTGTTATAAATCTGACTTTATAATGACTAGTAATCAGCTTTACTATAATGGAATGGCTAAATAAAACTGCCAACAATTGCTTGTTTGGGTTGTCGCTTGCAACCATTGTACCTGACTAGTAAGTACTGCAACTACAACGGAATGGCTAAATAAAAGTACCAACAACTGCTGGGTTTTGGGTTATCTCATGCTAATTGTATCTGACTAGTAAGTGTTGCAACAACAATGGAATGGTCAAATAAAAGTGCCCACTGCTTATTTTATCAGGATGAGTATCTATATTTGACTAGTAATTTGCTGCAACGATAACTGAATAAATAAAACTGCCAACTGTGTGAGTTCCTCGGTTGACTTCCTCGTTTGGTCTCGAGGGGGAGATACCAGGATGGGTTTGTTTGGTGGTAGACTCAGGTTGGTTCCGAATAGGTCTTTCTTATCCCTCTCTGATAGCCGCCAGTTGTATCGAGTCTCTATAGGTTGTTTAGTGCTTGCTGCGCTGCCGCTGCAGTCCACCATACCTATGTAGGAGAGGACCGCCGAATTCTAGCCTCGCCGTGTACTGGCCTCAGTACTGACCGCTCTCTCTTTTTTCCTTTGCCCTTTGCCGGCACCCCTTTTGTTTAAGCAGGTTTTGAGATCGACGTCGTTAGAAGGGTTACCCTTCCGGCTTGGCCTGGGCAGGGTTATGGACGCCATTGGTTATTCTTCAGGGCTCTTAGCCCCATTTGCATCTTGTCCGTAGCTGGACGCTCTATCGCTTTCAAGGTGATTTGGATCTTTGTATATTATATCTGTATTCTTGACTCCTGGAGTCGTGTTGTATATATATCTGTTCTGTGGGTCCCATCGAGGACTGTTGTGTAATGTTATTACTTCGTTTTCCACCCGCACGAAAGTGCCTGGTGGGCACCTTTGAATCTTTCTATGCGGGTTTGGCGGAAATCGCTGAAACTTGCATAGGGTCGATTCTGAGGGTGTTACAACGGGTCTAACGTGGCTCTGATACCATGTTAGGAATAGACAACTTGTATTCCTCTGGAGGCCAAAGGCCACAATATATAGTACAGGTACAGGACAAATATGCAGAAAGCCCCCTAACATATGGGAGAAATACAATATACAGATATATACATCTAACAGTGACATCGTGTGGAGGGTTTTCAACATTTATACATCATTGAGGCCCAAACAGCTAGGCTTATTGATCCATCTTAGGAGGCCTCGCACTTTGGTTTAAAACACCGCGAAAACTCCAAATGGAGGATGTGTTTGGTTTTAAAAATTCAATTTTTTCACTTCAATTTTTTTCCAAAATTGATATACAAGTACTTATGGATGTTTATATGTACATGTAAAGATTTTTTAAAATTATATTTTAATTTCTTATCAACACAAAATATATATATGATTTGGCTCCCAAGAGCATATGTTTTTTGCATGTGAAAAATAATTATATGGACGATACAAAAAATTTAGACATGTTCATGTTCCTTGGTTGTCTAGAATTTTATGAAGAAAACACGAATATTATGACCCGTGTTGAAAAAAATCCCTGCCAAATTTATTGCTTTGTCTTTTTATCGGAGAAACATATTGATTGATGTTTGCATGCAAATGCATGAACATAGACTGTATTAACAAAAACAAGTACATACATTATCCAAAAAGCATTTGTTTTCTGTTCATTTCGAAATTAGTATACATCCATGAGCATATGCTTCTAGGACCCAAAACTCCATGCCCGAATGTGAAGACATATATCAATATTTTGTAATGCCTAGTTAGATCCATATTTCTGTGATTTTTGTGCAGCATAAAATAAAACGTATTTTCCAACTCGATTTTACATGTGCAAGAAATCTCTATGTATGATTTTTCAGTTTTTTTGAAATAAAAAGCTTATTGGAGCTCGTCCTCTGCCAACAGGCCTCTCCCTCTCTCCCTCCCCCCACCACCACAGTACTCCACCCTAGATTTCACAATCATGTATGCCTCTCTCTCACCCTTTGGGACATCACATTGTCTTCTTCTTCCCTTTCCCTGTATGCCTATCTCCCTTTCCTAGTTTGGCCACATGTGCCAAGCCCGGAACCTCTTTTGTGCCGCCGCCAAGTTAGGGTCCTCCAAGTCGACATAGTTGGGCCTACGGCCTTTGACATGTCTGCCAAGTTCACAACCTCTAGGGCATAGCTGGAGATCCCCCTACCTCTAGTCACCATAGTTCTAGCTTGGCTGGCGATGTTTGATGTTCTATATGGATGTTTTCGATTCTTATTTTTGTAGGTTATATACTCATCTACACACAATAGTTTTGTACCCGATGTATTCTTTAGTGTAAGGTGTCAAATGGGGTCCCATCGAAATCTCACTTATAATTCATTTGGAGATTTTTAGTTCAAAATGTAGGTTTAAATTTTGAACTAGAAACTTTCTAATGAACTCTAAGTGAGATTTTGGTAGGGTCCTCACATGTATCTCTACTTTGGTGGCACGAGGACCACGGGCTGTTGAATGGGACATTATTCACAGTTGGAGAATGTCGTTATGGACCTGTTTATCCGACATGGGTGGCGGCCTAGAATTTTCATCATGTCATATTGAGTTTTCCCACTTCTTTGTGAATGTTTTATTGCCTTGTTTTCTCCAGTGACCATTTGTTATATCGACGGGTTTCTTTCCCGTGTGTGTGTGTGTGTCTTGTATGGTTTCAGGCTCTCAGCTATGTTCATCCCGAATACAGAGTCCAGGTTCTCGAACTTTTGTACTTTCTCTATCTACAGAATGTCGCAAATTTGTCTTTATTTGTCTGTATCTAGGTGCGTTTCAATGTATAGATATATAAAAATTTAGATAACTAAGACATCTTTTTTAGGACTGAGGGAGTATGTAGCACACCCACGAATTCATGTGATAAGAAAACTTAGTACTAGAATTTTTCCAATCACCTGAACTTTTGGATTACTTGAAAAAAGTTGTTACAGCTTACAGGTCTCCTATGTGCCCCGATATATGCAGGAATCTGTACACCAGCCATATCTTTTTCCTCCAATATTGCATTCATGCACCTGCAACTTACTTTACTGACCCAATTTGCATGCATGGGGCGCCGGTGTTCTTCATTCAGGGAGGCGGCAGCAGCAGGAGGAGGAGGTAGCACGCTGAGAATACTGGTGGCGACCGACTGCCACCTCGGCTACCTCGAGAAGGACGAGCTACGCCGGTCCGACTCCTTTGCCACCTTCGAGGAGATCTTCTCAGTGGCAGAGAAACACAAGGTAAACTAATTAACGATCTTGCATGAAGTACAGAATCTGCGATGATACACCTGTACATAAGCATGCATGTATGGATACTAGTTTTGACGATGGTTAATTTGCAGGTCGATTTCGTGCTTCTCGGTGGCAATCTGTTCCACGAGAACAAGCCGTCACGCTCGACGCTGGTGAAGACGATTGAGATCCTCAGGCGGCACTGCCTCAACGACCGTCCCGTGCAGTTCCAGGTGGTCAGTGATGAGGCAGCAAGCCTTCAGAACCTGTAAGCTCTTAATCCATCTCTGAACTCTGAAGCACACGTATTTTGAACGTTATATTTTACTTTCTCTCTCGTTCAAACTAAGCAAGTTGGTGCATGCATGTATGCACTCACTTATTTTAGAAATTTTTGGTGTACACAATTTGAAAAAAAAAATCTAGACATTGTAGTACAAAAGTAGTAGTGACCTGTAAAGTTTGAGATGATGTGTTGTGCTATTTCAGTGAAACAAAAAGGAGAAAGTTAAATGATTTTTTAAATTCAAATATATTTTCTACCACTTGTTGCTTTTGTATAGGCCACATACTATGTGTTTCCCCTCTAATTTTTTTTGACATAGTATAATATTGTACTGCACTTAAGTTTTTCCTTAGATTCTTTATTATAATTTATATCAAAAAGTTAGTGGGTGTGTAGGTGCAGCCGCCGTGCCACATCTACAATTTTCTCTTGCATGCTTCAGGTTCGGTCGAGTGAATTACAAAGACCCAAACATCAACGTCGGCTTGCCCGTGTTCACCATCCATGGTAACCATGACGATCCTACAGGAGTGGTACACATATCCCCACTCCCCAGTTACATATGGATTTTATCTATGCTCATGATTGTGTATGGGAACAAAACATGATCATGATAGGAAATTTTACTCTCTTTTTTTTTTCATTCTATTCTCTACAGGATAACTTATCCGCCATAGATGTTCTTGCCGCTGCTGGTTTTGTGAATTATTTTGGGAAGGTGGATCTTGGCAGTTCTGGTGTTGGTCAAATATCACTTCATCCTATTCTTATCACCAAGGTCAATTTCCTTGTTTGCACGTGCACTGTGCACTGTGCAATGCCAAGTATGATCAACTATATATATTGCATACGAAGATGCTAACTAGTTCCGAAACTTTTTCTACTTCAGGGCGCAACATCTGTCGCACTATATGGTCTCGGGAATGTTAGGGAGACGAGATTGAGCACGATGTTTCAAGTATTAATTTCACTGTAAAAATTGTCAAATGTCACAGCTGGACTGGTTAATTAACTTTTTCATGCTGAATAAATTACATTTTTGTTGTTCAGACACCAGGTGCAATACATTGGATGAACCATGGAAGTTTAGAGGATATGCCAGCACCTAACTGGTTCAACATTATGATTCTTCATCAGAACAGGTGCATGAATGAAGCTATTGAATGGTCATCGACAATAATTGTGTAATTAAATGGGTTTTCTTTAACCTTTGCTATCGTGCTCTCTTGCTAGAAATTTTTTTCTTGAATTTTTGCAGGAGAAAGGCGATCCTTGATAATGGTATCAACGAACATCTTTTGCCGCATTCTCTAGACCTGGTTATATGGGGCCACGAGCATGAATGCCTGGTTGATCCAAAGGTGAGGCAAGAAAAACTATGGCTGATAATTGCAAACTCACAATTCTGTTTTATTTATATTCTTCATTCCTTTGCAGTTTTTTTTCATTTAACTTATCTCCCCTTCCAATCTATTGTTTATAGGAGGTACCAGATATGGGTTTTCACATCACACAACCAGGATCTTCAATTGCCACATCACTGACTAGTGCTGAAGCAAAGCAGAAGCATGTCCTTTTGTTAGAAATAAGGGTAAGTATTGCTGCAACATACTGTATGAACCATAACATGTCTAATTTTTCCTATGTTCTGCTCAATAGGGAATGAAATACAGGTCGACTAATATACCTTTGAAGACTGTTAGACCTTTTGAATATGCAGAGGTACGTGAGCCACTCCTTTTGTCACAACTATTTCAGCGTCAAACTCATCAAGAGAATGCATTCAGGTTGTGTTAGCGGACCAAGAAGATGTTGACCCCAATGACGAAGCTACTGTTCATGAACATTTGGATGAAGTTGTAGGTTTTCAATTCCACAAGTTGTCTAAAACCGTTGTCCATTTTCTTCAAATGCATGGCCAAATATTAATGAGTTAAACACCTGAGTGATCTATCAAGTTGCCATCCATGAGCGTATTAGTCACTAACTGGAAAAATGCAAACTATCGGTCACGAAGTTGTGTGGTTGTGCCACGTTAGTCACTCTGTCACGTCCACCGTTAAATGCAAACTATCTATTTTTTGCAAATATTTTCTTAAAATTTAGTTTCTTCTAATTGCTAGGTCCCTTTTTCATTAAACTGCATAGACCAATCTTCGTTGGCCCTCATGCCGTGCTCGTGCTAGTCCCGTCGATTTTATGGGATAGTTGTGTCACTAGATAGTAGTACCAAAGCTGGAATTGCCCCACAAGCTAAACTTTGTGCGTCAGCTGAATTCTCCCGAGCCTACATGCTGCATTGATGCACCTCTTTTGCACATGTACGATTCGGCTCAAGAGGTAGTTAATCCTGCTCCGTTCTCTCCATAGATAGTAAAAGCTCCACGTTCTGAAGAAGCTCAATAACTTTACCAAGCTCACAAGCGGTACATGTTGCTGGTGTATCCTTAGTGGATACGTGCACGCATAGAGCTCCTGGCCGTCCTTGATCTCGTCGATCTTGACCTCGTCATGGTGGCAAACAAGCGCTCCGAACCAGAACTGTACTGACGGGGAGGGTGGCCTTGCTGCTGCTTGGCTGGCTCGCAACCGACTTTCCACTATCCTATGTTACGTGCACAGGAGGTAATTGATAGAATGTCTCTACGAGAGAGTTGGTGGTGAAAAGGCTTACATGTAGGCCCTACATCTATTTTTACAGCCTAACCATAGGATAGTGGAAAAAAAGACCTAGTAATTAGAGAAAATAACACTATAAAGAGGTATTTGAAAAAACATGTAGCCACGTCAACGTCAAACGTGACGGAATGACTAACGTGACACATTCACACAACTTCGTGATGGATAGTTTATATTTTTCCAGTTGGTGACCAATATGCACATGCGTGGCAACTTGATAGACCACACATGTGATTAACTCAATATTAATTATTTGAAATTCAAAAAATTGATTATTTGAGTTGGTTGCAGTTCAGGTTCAGTTGTCAAATGTTTATAGTTAGTTTTTACTCCCTAGCTACGTGTACTGGCTACTCACTAATTTCTTAATTTTAGGTGGGCAATCTTATTGAGAAGAATAATAGAAAAATAAGCGGTGGATCAGAGTCCAAACTTCCACTTGTTAGGATAAAGGTAAATAAATTAGGTGCTCTTCAGATAATGATGTCTGTAATAAGGCAATAAAATAAAAGGCCATATGCATCAGAGGCCGGGGTTTCTGCCTCATTTTTGAAAAAAGTATATTGATGTCTAATTTATTTCCATGATTGTGAAATGAAAGATTTCATCTTATTTTATAGGTGGACTACTCTGGGTTTTCAACTATAAACCCGAAGCGGTTTGGTCAAAAATGTGTTGGGAAGGTACCCCAAGAACTATTATGGGGCTCTCTAATAATAACCCTAGTCAATACTACCGACGTTGTCTATTAATATACTCCCCAAGACGTAGTATACAACTTTTCATTGTAGGTCGCTAATCCCCAAGACGTTATTGTTTTCACTAGATCAGCGAAAAGTTGTCAAAATACGCAAGGTACATATTTGTGTTAATAAGATATGACATTATCAGTATCTTCACGTGACTGATATAATAAAAATGCAAAATTACAAATAATTCCCTGACTCTTCTTTTATATTGTAGGAAACACTGATGGTTCTGAACAAATTTATCCAAACGACCTTGATCAGCGCACAGTGGAAGCTCTGGTTGCGGAGAGTGACGTGGTACTTTAACTTCACTTTTATTTGGAGAATCTGCTCCTATATTATTACGAGTATATCAGTGATGCACATTGTGCTTCTGGCCAGTTTGTCTGTCTATAGCTTTAGCTGATGCACATCATTTTGAGGACTCTAAACCTAAAAATAATAAGGTTAGAGAATGCAGATTTACTTATTTTGACCTGAAATTATTAGGTTCCTAGTGAATTGGCTTAACCCTTGGCCTATCATATATATTTATAGGGGGACCAGAGCCACGTTTACAATACGCACATATGGTATAATATGGACAGTTATACAGTCTAACATACTTTCTCAATCTTAGCCACTTCCCTTTTTTTAGAAATGAACATATATTAATTTCACAAGATACCAGTTACATACGGCCTCTGTAACAATGCATTGCCCTAGCGGTCATAAAGATGCACACAGCCAAAAAAAGAAAGAAGAATTAAAAAAAGAAAAATCCTACTACAGTGATCCATTCGTTGAACAGCGGTACTACCACCACCAAGACAGCACCAAAAGTTCAGTTTCTCCAAAAGCGATGCCTCCAAGTAAACAGTGCACAAACATCATCATCGCCGATCATAGATCTTAGGTTTTCACCCTAAAAAACGTCCACGCTCTTAAAATAATATCTTCAACAAGACCATTGCCAGACACAACCAATTAAGATCAGACTCTGGGTTTTTACCCTGAAAGGTAAGATTGTGAACCTCTTCTGTGTAGTTGCCCCCACTTGCATGCCACTACTCCAAGTCACGAGTCATCAAGCCAATTTCTCATCACCACCCAGACTCGAACAACCATTGTTAGTCCTTAGATCTCGGTCTACATGACATTCTCCCTCAGCACCATGGAACAAGAACATGCCCCATAATATTAATAGCCAAGAGAGCTTCGAAGCGCTCCCTCTAAACCCAAACGGTCAGAGTAAAACATGGTGTGCATGACCAGATCCCTCTAATCCGACAATATCTAGGCATTATTCGCCCCATGGGAGTTCGCCGGCGAATCCTTTTGGAACTCGCCACTCCGACTAGATCAAAGAAGCAAGCAACAAATAGATCCTCGTCTTTGCTTGAGAGGGATCCTAGAACCGCCACCAATATTTTCAGCAGACGAGCAGGCCCCACGCCGCTCGTCATCTCCGTGCAGCACCAACAGAGGAGAGGGAAACAATCGAAGGAGATCGGTGTGTCTAGGCCACAGCCTCACCCTCCCGACGGAGGCGGTGCCTCCATCCCCTCATCGGCCGTCGGATAACCTCAGGCCCCGGCCAAGATGGACGCGCCGCACCAAGTCCACAGCCGGCGCCGCACCTCCCCCATGTGAACGTCGCCATTGACCCCTCTCCTGCCCCCATCTTTGATGGATGGGGCGCCGCCACCACCGCTGGAGTCGACAATAGCGGCGGCCAACGCGGTGAGGGTTGGGAGGGTTCTTAGGGCAGGACAGAGAGGAGGCCCTCCGGAGCCGCCGAGGTCACCATGGGGTAGCTCGAGAGAGGGCGGCTCGGAAGAGGGTTAGGCTTAGGAGAACCTTTACCGATGTATATACATGTAGTAGTAGCCACTTCCTAAAGAATCTAGAGGGTTAAGATTGCGCCTACATGCCTCGAACTGTGGTAGAGGCAATGGCTTGGTAAAGATGTCTGCAAGTTGATCCTTTGAAGAGATGAACTTGATCTGTAGTAGCTTCTAAGAGACACGTTTCCTTATAAAGTGATAGTCAACTTCGATGTGTTTCGTTCGGGCATGGAATACCGGATTCGCTGACAAGAATTATATCATCTACATAGACCAGCAAGTACATAGTGACCTCAGGCTTCTGTAGAAGAAATAATGATGAATCAGCAGTGGACAGTGCAAAAACATGAGCATGAAGGGCTGTTGCAATACGAGCATGCTAGGCACGAGGAGCTTGATTCAGACCATAGAGTGCTTTGGTGAGACGACATATATAGTCTGGACGACCACGATCAGCAAAACCAGGAGGTTGTCGCATATAAACTTCCTCTTCCAATAAGCCATGAAGGAATGCATTCTTCACATCAAGCTGACGAAGAGACCAACCTCGAGTAACTGCAAGTGAGATAAGAAGTCTGATAGTTGTAGGCTTGACCATTAGACTGAAAGTGTCTTCATAATCAAGACCATAGCGCTTTCGAAAACCTCTGGCAACAAGACGTGCTTTGTAGAGCTCAATAGACCCATCAGAATGCTTCTTCACCTTGAAAACCCATTTAGAATCGATAACGTTGACCCGAGGCGGTGGAGGAACAAGAGTCCATGTCTCATTGCGAATAAGAGCGTGATACTACTGCTCCATGGCCTCTCTCTAACGAGGAATACTCATAGCAGCCTGGTATGTGTGTGACTCAGAAGACGGATCCGCAAGGGAAACACCATGCAGGTAGCATACCAGGCAACAGTACCATCGATGCGCTCTTTAGGGCGAAAAACTCCATTGTCGACTGCGGGTATGTGGATGCAGAGTCACAGGGGCCGTCAATGTCTAGGAAGTAGCCGACGGTGGGCTGGGCGACAACGAGTAGGACGGCCCAGACAGAAAGGGACTGGGAGGCTGTGACGGACCAACGGATGAGTGGTTGGGAGACGCGCTGAGCTCCAGCCGCCCGGGCGACAGGCTGACCTCCTGCCGCATAGGCGAGGGCAAGGGTGAGGTGGGAGACGCGCGGGCGACACGCAGTCTCCCGACCATGCAGGCGAGGGTAGCGTCATGGGTCACGAGGGGCAGGCCGGCGAGATGGCCACAGGGGCAGAGGTGACTGGTGCTTCATGTCTAGCATGCAGACCGAGGCCATGCAGAGGAGCACCATGATCGACATGCTCTGGCGATAGTGACAAAGGAGAAGCTAACTCGAGCAGCTCTAGACGGGCACCAAGTCCAGTTCCTGCACCATGGTTAGGTAACAACACAGGAAAATATGCAACATCTTCAAAATGGTCAGTGGTAATGGATATGAGTGCATATGTGGTGACTTAGTGTTGGACACATGAAGTTTGGTAAAAGGGAAACATGCTCATCAAACACGATATCCCGAGATATATAGACACGATTAGTGGGAACACAAAAACATTTGTAACCTTTATGAAGGGAACTATAACCAAGAAAGACACACTTTCTGGATCTAAATTCCATCTTAAGTTTGTTGTAGGGGCGTAGATGCGGCTAGCAAGCACACCCAAACACCTTAAAAAGGTATAATCAGGAAACTCATTAAGGAGAAGTTCAATAAGAGTATTCATGTCTAGAACACAGGTGGGAGTACGGTTGGTGAGAAAACATGTAGTGGTAAAGGCATCACTCCAAAATCTAAAGGGAACAGGTGCATGGGCCGAAAGAGTGAGATCAATTTCGACAATATGATGATGCTTATGTTCAACGGAGCCATTCTGCCGATGTGTATATGGACATGCTAAACAATGCGCGGTCCCAAGCGACTGGAAGGAGTTGAGTTTGCGATACTCACCACCCCAATCAGACTGAACATAGACAATTTTATGCTTGAGAAGACGTTCAACATGTTTTTGAAACTGAACAATAATATCAAACACATCAGATTTGTACTTAATAAGATAAAGCCAAGTAAAATGACTGTAAGCATCAATAAAACTAACATAATAATTATGACCACTGACAGAAGTCTGGGAAGGACCCCATACATCTAAAAACACAAGTTCAAGAGGATGTGTAACTTCACGACTAGACTCTAAAAAAGGAAGTTGATGACTATTCCCCTGCTGACAAGCATCACACACTACTACATCTTTGTTACTAGGCATGCTAGGAAGATCATGACGATGCAAAACATGGCAAACAATAGGAGTGGAAGGATGATGAAGACGAGCATGCCACTGTGACGATGATACACGAACTCCACTAAACACCCGAGAGACTCCAGGCTGCTCCAAGCGATAGAGACGATGGCAGCGATGTCCACTAAGGAGCACGCCCCTCGTGGCCTGATCCTTAATAAAAATATCAAATGGGTGAAATTCACAAAACACATTATTATCATAAGTGAGTTTTAGAACTAAGAGGAGATTATGTGTCACAGATGGAACTCGAAGGACATTTCAAAGCTGAAGACTCCTATTTACATGAGTAGTGAGAAGAGATGCTTGACCAGTATGAGAGATGTGCATACCTTCTCTATTGGCGGTGTGGACCTTGTCGGACCCATGATAGGCCTCAGGGAGTGAAGCTTGCCCAGCTCACTCGTCAGATGATCTGTGGCCCCAGTGTTCATGTACCAGTGAAGGTCGATGAAATAGGACTGCGTGTGTCCCTGCTTCTCCTTCAGCGGCGGGCGGTCAGCCATGGCGGCTTGACGCTCGTTATTCCTCGTGTCCTTGTCGTTGTTATCGAGGCCGAGGAAGCTCTTATGGAAGCGGTGATGGCACTTGGAGGCCCAGTGACCTTCGCGCCCGCAGAGCTGGCACACACGAGATGAGCGGCCCCCCAAAAGGACTCGACGTAGGAGGGGGAGCCGACGGTGTCTAGGACGATGCTGCAGGGCCCTTTCCTGAGCTGGCCTATGCGACACCAGAGGGGCCATGACCCCCCTTGTAGGCGGCATTCATCGAGGAAGTGCTGCAGATGTGGTTGTCACGACGCGCCTCCACATGCTGCTCGGTGAGCAGAAGGCACGAGTAGAGCTCGTGCGCCATCATTGGAGTCTCGTGCTCATTGACGATCTCTACCAAGCCATCATAATCCTCGTCGAGGCCGTTGACGAAGTAGGAGTTAAAATCGGTGTCAGTGAGGGGCTGGCCAATAGAGGCCAGAGTGTCGGCGAGGGACTTGACCTTGTTATAAAACACCGCCGCCGTGGAGTCGATTTTATCACACTCGCCAATCTGACGATGAAGGGCGCTGGAGCGAGCCTGCGACTGCGACACGAAGGAGCGCTCCAGAATGGTCCAGGCCTCATGGGAGGTCTTGATGAAGACGAGCATCCCGACAACCTTCAGAGTGAGCGACCCCTGGATGGACGAGAGATTGGCCTGGTCCTGCCACGTCCAGACACGGTGCGCCGGGTTGTAGACCGAACCGTTCATGCTGTCCACGAGCGTGCGCGCGGGGGGGGGGGGGGGGGGGGGGGGGCCATCCACATAGCCGAGCAGGTACTGAATCCCAAGGAGCGGAAGAACCTGCACACGCCATAAAATATAATTATCCGACGACAGCTTGATGGTGATGAGATGGCCGAAGTGGAACGACGCTGGGGCGAGCCATGTGTGAAGACCGCTCGGGGCGCGTAGGTCGCGGGAGCAGCGGCCGCCAGCGCAGGAGGAGGTGGTGCAGGGGCGCCGGCATAGAGGCGGGCAGCGACATCGCGGTAGGAGAGACAAAGACCACGGGCACGGGCGACGCCGATGCAACGGCGACGACCGGGAGTGAAGCACTGGGAGAGGCCGGCGGGAAGACCGCCATCAGGTTGGAGAAGAGTGACCCAACGCTGAGGGTGCCGATCCCCTGTGCCATCATGGCAGCGCGGTCAATTGGGACCGACAGAAGGGCGGCGAGGGACGCCGGAAGGAGGCAAGCGGTGGAGGAGCCAAACGAGGCGGCGCTAGACATGGCGTCCCATGAGGTGGAGGGCGGAATCGTGAAGAGGATCGGTGGATGGGAACCCGAGGCGGCGGCCGATGATGGCAGGGGCGCCGGCCCAGGAGGTGGACGGCGGCCAGGTGGTGAGGTGAGGCGGCTGCTACGGGTTAAGGTGCGGCGGTTGGGCGTGAAAACCCTAGGCGGCGGCTGACCTAATCTGATACCACATGAGACGTAGGATTTGGGAGACTGGCTTAACCCTCTAGAGGTGCCTATCATATATATTTATATTTATAGGTGTATCAAATGTATGATTTACAATACACGCGTACGGTACAGTATGGACAGCTATACAGTCTAACAACCTGATAAAGTACATCCACTCTATTTTTATTTTATTTTTGTTGGAAAACAAAGAGGCATCCCTAAGCTCTTCATTCTGTGATGCACGTGGCTCAATTACTTATAAGATCAAAAGTGCCCTTATTTATTACTAGTTTATTTATGTTGTGAGACACAAAACTGCACGAGCACCTGAGGTGTAACAAATCTGCAGTTACATTGACGAAACGATTTTATTCAAGATGGATTCCTACCATACTGTATTTTGGGTATGATATCCTATTCATTTGATTTTGTACAGTAGAAAATAGGTGGTAACAAAACAATATTGCACTGTCTTTTCTTACAGAAAATGCAGATTCTTCAAGTGAATGATCTGCATACTGCCCTGCATGTTTTTGTCAACAAGGATGATAACATGACATTTCACTCATGCTTACAGAAAAATACCGAGGAGGCGAAAGTAAAAGACACTTCACACCACAGCTATATTCCGTATATAGTAGAGTGTGACCCGATGATTTATACCCCTTTAGTATATACTATCAGATCATGCTTTGAGACTTGCATATTTTGTGTCTCTATACTACGCAACATTGTACTCTCCGTGATAAACAGGCTATTTTTTGTCATACAAATCATTGATCATGGTTTGTTAGAAGTTGGAAATGAATAAAAGATGATGTGCTAATCCAGTGTAGAACTCCTAGGGGATGTTTGGTTCAAAGCCACATTTTGGCAAGCCGGAGTGTGGCCAGCCACAAAAGCATGGCTGAAAATTTTAAAGCCAAACTTTGGTAAAAAAATAAATAACTATGACAAATTTGGGCCATATACGGGTAATAAATTGTTACAAGCTAAAGTGTAACAAAAAACCAAACATTTGCCAACTAAACCGTGGCTTTCAAAATTTGACTTGGCAAAGTGTGGATGTGAATCAAACAGACCCTTAGACATTGTAGAGTATATTTTTACTAAGATGTGAAACTAATGTGACAATAAGAAGACAATGAATACGAAAATCAACTCATGAACAGGCTCTGGAATCTGGATGTAGGGTGGTATAACAGGGACAACCACCTACTATGCATATATTGTATAATTACGCAGTTTATATATGTTAACATAGCAAATGATCTTATTACCAAATAAAAATATAACAAATAATCTTGCCCCAACCATAAAATGAAAATTCTGCACCTAGAGCTACTTGGTAGTTTTTTCAAGGAAATTTGGAGGATTATAGCACTTAAATTTTCCTAAGTTGCTTATTTAACTGATATGTAGCATCGATTTAAATTTTTCATAAGGATTATTCTGTCCATCCACTCCAACCCTTTGGAAATAATTACTACTTTATTTTTCCTATGGGTGTGATCAAATAATTTTTGGCGTGAAGAAAATCTTGTAGGGCTTTGAGTTGCCACGACACTGTTATATATCCTGCATTTTCGTATTACTGTTGTATTTTCTGAATCATGTGCATAGAAGAGGCCCTTTAATTTTGCAGAACAAGTTGACGGCTGGCTCTTCCGATTTTAAAATTGAGGACGAAGAAAAGATAGTGGTTGAATTGGATGGGTGCATGCAGGTGTGGAAAAAATCTCTTTGCTCTTGAGTTACCAACTAACTAAATCAGACAGGTAGTACTACTAGTTATTATTAAAAAGAATACTACTCCCTCCGTCCAAGAATAGATGTCTTAGCTTTTTCAAATTTTGAATGAATCTATATGCTAAATACTGTCTAGATTCATTCAAATTTTGACAAACTTGAGACATCTATTTTAGGACGGAGGGAGTAGTACTAATATATACTAGTGGTGTATCTTTTCCGCACTGTAGGCATCAGCGAAGGGAGGAACAGGAAGCACACCGAGGTCGCAGAACCTCCCATCCAGCATGGCGCTCAGCGCGTTCGAGGAGCTGAAGTGCTCCTCGGATCAGGTCGACCAAGACACCGGCGAAGACTCCCATGATGAGCTCGTCGAGACATCGTCGGTACGTACGTCCTCTCTTGTGCTGCAACAAATTGCAGTTCAATCAGCAGCTGCAAATTAATGGTCTGAGCTTGTTGCTTATGTCCTTCTCCGTACGTGCTCAAGGACAATGGAGAGTGCCACCGGCTGGCAAGGCCAGGGAAGCGCCGGGTCCTTACTATGGTTGCTGCTGGCTCTGCATATTCTTCTGCTTCCTCCGGCTGCAGGAGGAGGAAGACCGACCTGGCTTCCTACCGCCGGGTCTCACCGGCTAAGGAAGAAGAAGACGGCGGCGGGGCCAAGAAAGGCAGGTCTCCTCATGTGCGTGCCTCTCTGTGACTTCCTGTCTCTTTTCCATTGCTGCTCGTGAGCTAGCTGTGATTGTTGCTCAACTTAATTTCTCTCAAGGTTAATATACTGCGTGCATGCCGCAGGTTGCCGGAAGGTACGGGGCTGTAAGGAGGAACCGGTGAGGTGAGATCAGCTGCTGGACCGGCCGGAAGGCGGGGATGGGACGGATTGCAACGATATATGCTCGAGTCAAGCCTGCTCGTGCAATTATTTACAGAAACTCTAATGTACGGACGTTTGGTTAGATCATTGATGATCGATACCGATTCTGCACGATGGTGTATGCCTCGTTCTCTTCTTATCAGAAAATTAACCTTATTGTTTTGGGGCCGGGGCTTGATGCCGACTTGTTTCAATTGGATAATCATAAATTTGATCTATGGTACGTGGAGTCCTATTCTGCAAAGCTTGACGGTGACTACATATATATACATAACTGAAGAATCTCTGCACAGAAGACCAGCAAATAAATCGAAACTAAGGACCAATTCAGCTAGTACAAAATGGAGGACGGATGCAGTGGCGCTTGCTCGATCGTAAGCAGATCATATTCACCTATCTAGCCTTGCTGCACATCATGCTAACCATCTGGTGGAACTCCCGTGCGTCACAGGGGATCCTGAGGACACCCTTCTGGCCGTACCCGAACTGCTGCGCGGCCATCTCGAGCAGCGCCGCCATGCACGGCTCCTCGAGCGTCCTGACGTGCACCAGGACCCTCTCCGTGCCGTCTCCATCCTCGCCCACCAGCGCCAGCGGGACGTACCCCTTCGGAATCCTCCCGCCGTCGCCTGCGCCGGCGAGGACGCAGGGGTGCTGGGAGGCAGCTACGGTCGTCTCCTTCCTTCTCCAGGCAGGCAGCCATTGTTGTCGCTAGCTGTTCTGTGTGTTGCCTAGCAGCAGCTGTGTAGTATATGTCCTGATGATCGATGGTAATGAACTAATGATGGTATGATGATGCTGAAGAGAGGCATGTGATGCGATGCTTTTGTACTGTTAGAGGTGAGGATTCGGGGGTTGATCAGCCAAGAGAGCGTTTGGGAAGGGTTTCAGGTTAAGAAACGTATGAGACTTGCGAACGTGAAGTCTGTGACAAGGTATGGTTTGATGCTGACTATGTGCGTGGACGATGGGGTCTGTTCCAGGCATGTATAGAGCCATAGGGATTTGTCAAATCGTCCGCAAATGGTCCCTGTCGAAGAAACGAATTTGCGGGCTCCGTACGGTTTTTGTTTTTTTGGGAAGGGGTTACAAGAGCATTTCTAACCCATAATTGGTTAGAGGGCTTTTTTATATTTCCTCCGATCCATATTAATTGATTTTGATTTGTTAAAATTTAGATGAATCTATATAGTAAGTAGTGTCTAAATTCATTTAAATTTAGACAAATTTGAGTTAATTAATATGGTCAGAGTAATAAAATAAAATCATTATTTTAATAATTTGCAGCCGCGCTAGCATGATGCCAGCTATTAGATAAAACAAAGAATTAAAACATAAACGACAGGTCTTTGATGCTTCTTTGTTTGTCCATCTTTACGGTCGCTCTGCCCCTCTTGTAATGAAGATGTGCCCACCGTTCGGTGTCGCCGACCCAGCCAGTGAGCGGTTTGAATTCATGTAGACATTTTGTGCCCGCCTAGTAATAGACATATGCTATTTAGCTATTGGTGGATCGGTGATGATCGGATTGTGAGATTCCTAACTATGAACTCTCAGATTACAATTCTAGAGTCGAATTTGTTTGGGGTTTAGGCCGATCCTCCATTCCACCCCCAAGCTAGTTCGTTTATCCACGGCAACAGTCGTCCTGTTCTTTCTAATCCTCGTCGAGTTTCATGCTAGTCGGTCAGAGAATACATATAGGAGATATTACAGGGCCTATTTCTGGCCCAACTTGTGGCCTGCAAGCAAGCCCGATTCCGATTGTCGAGTCTTCCTTGTGGGCCTTGCCTTCTTGTCCTCCGGGTCAGCTGGTACACTGGAACATGGTACTTGGTTGTTGACAATCCTCTCGTCTTGAAATTCTGCTTGTCCCCAAGCAGATGATCGCGGGAACTGTTGCCGCAACAACTCGAGATCTTCCCAGGTCGCCATTTCTTCAGTGCAACCACTCAACTGCACAAGAACTTGAATCACCGTGCGTAGGCCTTGCTATCGAACTCGTCGCTGGAGGATGCAGACTGGTACCTGGAACAAGGTATCAGCGGAAGGTAACTTAGATAGCACCTGGTGTCCTGGTCGAATGCAAGGCTTCAATTGTGACACATGGAAGACGGGATAAATGCAACTGGTGATCGGCAAGTCTAGCTTGTATGCAACCTTGCCAATGCGCTCCAGCACCGAGAACGGACCGAAGAACTTGAAAGCCAACTTATGATTAGTGCATCGCACCACCGAAGGTTGCACGTATGGTTGTAATTTGAGAAACACCTAATCCCCAACTGAGAAAACCCGCTCAAAGCGACGCTTGTCAGCCTGGGACTTCATGCGCAGGAGGTGCTGTCTGACAGAAGAAATAATCAGAGAGCATTAATTGAGCCATGCTTGAATATCACCAGCAGCCACCTTATTTGAAGCTGTAATACCAAAGTAACGAGGCTGCCTACCATAAATCACTTCAAATGGAGACTTTTTCAGGAAAGAATGCCAATTAGAATTGCACCACAGCTGACAAAGAGATAACCACTTGGACCAATGAGCTGAGTGTGCACTGATGAAACACCAAAGGAAACATTCAAGAGATTGGTTCACCCCTTCAGTTTGTCTGTTCGTCTTTGGATGATTCGCGATGCTTATCCTAAGTTGTGTTCCCGTAGCTTTAAACACCGTTTGCCAGAAATGGCTGGTAAAAACCGGGTCGCGGTCTGAAACCAGCGACAATGGCAAGCCATGGTCCTTATAGACATGATCCAGAAATGCCTCTACCATCATGGTGGCAGTATAGGGATACCGCAAGGGAATGAATAATGCATGCTTGGACAGTTTGTCAACCACCACCACGATATAATTGAATCGACGAGAAGGAGGTAGACCATTGATGAAATCCATTGAAGCCATCTCCCAAGGTTCAGAATGAATAGGCAAAGGTTGCAGTAGCCCGGCTGGCAAGGTGCGCTCCGGTTTGGCTTGCTGACAAACTTGACAGGATTTAACGAAGTCCCTTACCATGTTTTTCATACCCGACCACTTGAATAATGAAACCAGCCGACGGTAGGTTACAGGAACCCGGAATGGCTACCAATTGGGATAGCATGGAAGGCAGACACAATGACAGCGTGTAATTCTGGATCAGATCCAATCCAAATTCGCCCATCATAACGCAACAATCCATCCATAAAATTGTAACGAGGGTTAGCTGCAGTGTCAATAGCTAGTTGTTGTAATTTATCCTGAACAAAAACATCCTGAGTCTAATTTTTGGCGACACGTTCCAACCACACAAGTTTCAAAGTTGATACTGACATCAGAGGAGAAGCTTCCACCGGCTTCCGATACAATGCCTCTGCTGCCCCATTGTGAATTCATTTTTTACTACATTGTATACTGTAAACTCATGAGTTAGGTAAGATCCTTCTGCTGCCAGTCAGTGTGTAAACGCTGATCTCAGTCAAGTGCGTGAGACTCTTGTGATCTATCTTAATCACGAATTCAAGCAACTGCAAATACGGTCTCCATTGTTGTAGTGCTAGAAGGATGGCGAGGTACTATTTTTCATATACAGAGTCTCCTGTTGCGAGGGCCCAAAGCCCGACTCACGAATGCAATAGGATGCCCCTTATGAGAGAGCACGACGCCAATTCCAACATCGCAAGCATCTGTTTCAACGACAAAGGTAGCGCAAAATATGGTAGGGAGAGTACCAGAGCAGAGTACAAGGATTCCTTCAATACTTGGAAGGCTGTCTCCTGTGCATCGGTCCAAACGAACCCCTTTTTTGAGCAAGGAAGTAAGGGGGTTGCTGCTAATCGCATAGTGGCGGATGAATTTGCGATAGTAACCGCTGAGACCAAGGAATCCTCGTAACTCTTTGAGATTATATGGTCGGGGCCAAGAGCGAACCGAATCAATCTTGGTTTCATCCATGGCAACACCATCAGCTGAAATCGCGTGCCCTAGGTAAGCAATCTTCCGCTGGGTAAAAGCACACTTAGAAAGTTTAACTTGTCATTGCTCCCGCTGCAGAATCTCCAGAACATGTTGTATATGCTGCAAATGATCCTCATAGCTAGCACTGTATATGAGGATATCGTCAAATAATACCAACGCAAACTTGCGCAGAACTGGTGCAAGAGCGGCATTCATTATAAATTGGAATGTTGCAGGGCACCAGTCAATCCGAAGGCCATCACACGGAATTCATAGTGCCCGTTATGGGTTTGAAAGGCCATCTTGTGCTCCTCTCCAGGTGCAAGTCGGATTTGATGATAGGCTACGCGCAAGTCCAGTTTGGAAAACCATTGAGAGCCAAATAACTCATCAAGGAGTTCATCGATTATCGGAAGAGGATATTTTCCCTTGATTGTAAGTGCATTAAGCTGCTGGTAATCTACTACCAACCTCCACGTCTTGTCAGTGATTTCCCCTTTTTAAAAGAATAATAGGCAACACAAATATACTGTTGCTATTGGTAATGACACCTAGGTCCAGCATCTCCTAAACCTGGCGTTCTAGTTCAGACTTTAGTTCTGGAGCAACTCTTTATGGGCGCATAGACACTGTCCGAGCGCCTAAAACTAAAGAAATATGATGATCATGTAGGGATTGTTGCATGTAAAACAAAAAAATAACAACAAGAATGCATAAAACCAAGATCCAATCTATGAAAAATCCAAGATATAATCTACGAGATCGGTGCAACGATATTTTAGAGAACTAAACCTCATAGATCCAAAGCATTTAATGAGATATGATTCTCATGCTTAATGTAGTCGATTACTTGTCGATCTCAAGATCCTGTAGACGATCCTTCCGGCGCCGCGTTTCGGCAGCGTATCTACAATCAGTCACACGTACGGAGTCGATGAAGACCTTCCTCTCCCAGTTCCAGCAAGGCATTAGAGGTAATAGATCCCCTCGGAATCCCAACATCACTACGGTGTGGTAGTGGTGGAGGAGAAATCCATGCAGGGCTTCGCCTAAGCCGGATCAGGGCGATGAAGGAGGGAGGAGGGAGGCGCCTAGGGTTTAGAGGGGCAAGGGACTTGGGGCTTGGGTGGTGCGCCCCCACCCCTCTTTATATAGAGGGGGCGGTAGCCAAGGGGTTCCTAGCCCAAGATGAGTCCCCCCAACTCGGCCAAGGGAAGAGGTGGGAACTCTCCCCACCTTTTCAAACTAGAGTTTGTCCCCTTCTTCAAACTAGGGATTGACCCTAATTCCTTTGGCAGTCGAATTCGCCCTCTTGGATTTGGTGTGACTAGACCTAGGGTTCCCCCACGACATGCCTCATCCCAAGTGCCCCCTCCCGGGGTGGTGGACCCACTGGTGGTCCTTCTAGAACATTCTAGAAGCTTCTATTCAAAATACCGAAAACTTTTCCGAACCCCGGAAAACCACTTTCCTTAAACGAATCTTATTCTCCGGACCATTCAGGATCTCCTCGTGATGTCCTGGATCCAATCCGAGACTCCGAACAACATTAAGTCTCCAACTCATATTCTATATCTACTTAAACAACATCGATTCCTTAAGTGTGTCTCTCTACGGTTCGTGAACTATGCAGACATGATCGAGAGACCTCTCCGGTCAATAACCAATAGAGGGATCTGGAAATCCATATGGCTCCCACATATTTCAACGATGACTTTGTGATCGAATGAACCATTTAACATATGATACTGATTCCCTTTGTTGCGTGATACTTTACTTATCCGAGGTTCGATCGTCGGTATCTCCATACCTATTTCATCCTCGTTACCGATAAGTACTCTGTACTCGTATTGTGATGTGACATCCCTTGTGACCTTGTAACATGCTTGCAAGCCAATTGGATGACACTCCACCGAGAGGGCACAGAGTATATCTATCCGTCATATGGATGGAAAAATCCCACTCTTAATCCATGCGATTCAATGAATATTTTTAGAATACCCAATGCCACCTTTATAACCACCCAGTTACGGAAGTGGCATTTGATGTCATCAAAGCACACATCCAGTGATGGTGATTAACATGATCTCATGGTCGAACGATTAGGTTACTATGTATTTGAAAGCTTGTAGCAAAACGAACTTAATGACTTGATCTTATGCTATGCCTACTATGGGTGTTTGTCCATCACATCATTCTCCTAATGATATGACCTTGTTATTAATAACATCCAATGTCCATGATCAGGAAACCATGATCATCTATTAATCAACAAGCTAGTTTAACAAGAGGATTACTATGGACTCTTTTAAGTTTACAAAACACACAAGTATTAATGTTTCCGATTAAAACAATTATAGCATGGGATGCAAACATTTATCATAAACACAACGATATAATAATAACCACTTTATTATTGCCTCTTAGGCATATCTCCAATAGTCTCCCACTTGCACTAGAGTCAATAATGTAGTTTATAAAAACTTATGCACTCAACACCTATGGCTTTCTGGTGTTGTATACACATGATTGCTAGTGGTAAACATAATATTCGGATCCGACACTTTCAGGTCCATGTATATTTGCATGTCTTTGCGTCTCTATGCATCACTCATTCTCAATGAGATGGCATTGTATAAATTTGGTCCTTTGGTGAGACCTTTAGTTCTTTGGGGTTAAAACATGTTGATAAAATTGGCATACAATATATCTTCATAGTACTAGCCCGCTGTAAACCACACCTAGTTTGATAACAAACTATTTGACATAAATGCCCTCTTTTGCTGCTACAATAGCAGTCATATACTTAGCCTTTCTATACTTAGCCTTTCATTGTAGTATCCGTCACAATGTCTTAACTTTGGAACGCATCCAAATTCGTTATGGAATCTCCTTTCTATTACATTGTGCCACACATAGTTTAAATTGAGATAAACTTAATTTGTATTTTTTGAAAAAACTAGTATCAATGTAACACTTTACAATAAATTATCTATCTATTTGTCACCTCTACATAGATAACTTATTCTTAGTTCTTTTCAAAGATCATAAGAATATCCTTACTATCGTCCAATGATCATCTTATGAGTCATTCCGGTATATGCTCATAACATTTAGAGCATAGGACATATCCGGATGTGTACATATCACAATATGATTTATCAAAATATTCTTGTGATTTCAATCACCAAGTGTCAAAACACTTGAATTTTGATTCACTTGCCAAGTGTCAATACACTTGAATCTTGATTCAATCCTTTCTATGTGGGAAGAACCTTTCTTGTCATTTCCATATTGAACTCATTCAATATCTCATCTATGTACATTTGGCACAATCATATTAGCGCCTCAATTTATCCATATAGACATTGATGCCTAATGTTGGGGATATACTTTCCGGGTATACCCACAGGACTCACTGACCAAGGTGGCCCACCAACGGGTTAGAGCTCTGCTTCACGGGCGGCCTAGTCAGAGAAATAGGAGGAGCCACTTTCGGCTACAACAAGGCCCAGAAGAGTTACCGACTTAGGGCCGTAGTATTATTTGTAGTCCAAGTTGTATCTAGTTACCGACTCTATAACGTAGCCGGATAGGTCTCTCCTGTAGCCCTAGGTCCCGGTGACTATATAAACCGGCCCTATGGGAGACTTTAGGGCACCAGATCATAGATCAACCACAACCTACTCGCACAGGTGAACCTCTCTTGTAATCCATTATAACATCCGGCTCTCGCCGATATATTACTGGGTTGATAGCAGGAGTAGGATCCGATCACCACAGTCGGATCTAAACCTGGGTAAACTTGTGCTCACCATTCCTGGAACATCCGGTGTCTCACACCCCATCTTCTCAACACCGTCAGGACCCCCTATGGCGTACTTGTCAACAATCAGCCGACAGTTGGCGCCCACCGTGGGGCGGGTGACTTTTGGAGCTTCGTTCTAGGCGGAATTTGTGTGTGCAGGAATCGGCAAAATAATCGCTATGGGTGGCGTGGTCTATGCCAGTGATGTCCCTCTTGTTCTTCTCGACGAGACTTGGATTCCGGCTAGCAAGCCTGTGACAACCTACACGATCATGCCTATCGGCGAGATCGATATCTACCGCAGTTTCGCTGAACCCGCCCAACCCACCCTTGAGGTGATGACCATGGCGGAAGAAAAATCCGGATCTACTTTGTCCGCAGAGGCAGAAGAGTTCAAGATCCCGAAAAAAACGGAACCCACCCAGCCCACTCCTGTAGTGGAAGAAGTGGTGGAAGAAAAATCTGGATCTCATCTCCCCACTGAGATCGGATACATGGACGAGGAGTATATCTGCTTCGGATCCGGTCCTACTGATGCCGGAGCAGAAAAAACACTCTTGAGGCACATGATAAAGAAGATGACGAAACGCCGCTACATCGATTACGAAGCAATCGCTGATATCAAGGAAACCTTTGAGATGGCAGAGGCGGAAACCCAGCTGTGCCGCTACCTTCAGAACATGAAAAATAAGAAGTACTGCTTCGTATACCACGTGGGCTCTGGATCCGACTCTGTCGATGCTGGAGCCATAAACGATTCTGTTCTCGACGCAATCAAAGAAAATGCCGACTTACCTAGTTCCCCTCAGGAGTCAATAACGTCGCAGGAACTTCGAGACTTCGAGAAGGATATGGAGGCATATGAATAAGAATACGCCTCTAAACCAGCGCAAGGTGAGACAGAGACCCCTTCGAGTCCATATGATAGCATGGACAAAGACTACACCTCGCATGATGACATGGACACCGGAGACTTGTCCGAGGTCTAGAAGCCAACTACTACGAAAAGTACTGACGGAATTTTATCTCCCAGTACCGGACCAAAAGCCGTCTTTGCCACCGTTACGCATATCAGGGCTACTGGACGGTCAAAGAAGAAGAAGAACAAAAATCCGACACCAACCAACAAAGAAAAAGTTGATGAAGAGATCGATATGGAGAATCAGGATGGAGATCTAATTAATCCCACACCGATCGATCCTCCTGTGGATGGACATGTCGTCACCAAGGGTGCACGTGAAATTTACGGAGATGCTCTCACAATACCAAACCCAACTGCTTAGGGTCTCACTCCAGATGCATTGGGGGAAAAGGGCTGAGGACCTGGAAAAGCACCGCTTGTTTTTACTCGAGGAGACTGCGCGCATCATTGAGCTCAAACAACAATTAGACAGCTATCCTGCCAAATACCAGTCAGATTTCAAGCGACTACCAAACAAGACACGGAGAGGTCCGGTTCTTGCTAACAGGAACCCGGATATCCATAGAGATTTATTCGACGGAAAATCAGGAGAGAAGATCCGCATCTACAGCACGCCGTTAGAAAACGCTGCGGCTGCTTAGGCTATCCTCGCCAATAATCTGTCTCTAGAGTAAGTTCGGCAATGTGTTGCGTTGCTGGACAAAGGTCTGAAACAGCAGAAGACGGCCGCATCATTCAGTGGCAAGCTAGCCTCAAAGTCGGAATTTTGCCACACTGGCACCGACCAAAGCGCTGATGACAGACCCCGCAGGGATACAAATCAACGCTATCGTCCCCGGGGAGAAGAAGAAAATTCAAGGACCGGATCAAATAGTCATCATTGCATGCCCGCACGCATAGTCCAAAGTTATTCTGGTTGCGTCCGAAGATGCCATCAAGGCAATGGTGCCTCATCAGGGCCATTGTCGGCAGAAAAATCGCCACAGAGAAGACCCAGAAGTGCGTCACCGGCGAGAACAGGATCGGCTAAGAATGCCACCACCAAGCCGTCCGACTGGTAACGCCGGACAAAGAGATGATCCGGATCGTCCTAAATCAAGTAGGGGCAGAGCCCGAAGAAACCAACCTCAGAGCTAGCATAATGAGGCTCCACCACCACCACATAACCCAGTCGTAAATAATCCACCAGGGCCACCATCTCCTGCATACAACTACCATGAGGGATCTCATCGCAGCCATGGAAGCCGCAGGGGCAGAGGCGGCAATGGTGAGAGGAGAAGCAGAAATCCGGCTTCGCCGCGCAGAAGCCGCGAGCCTCCAAGGCGCAGATCTCTCTCACCAAACGACTCTCTCCATCGCATTGAGTCAAACATAGAAGCGTGGAGGTACGAGGAAGAATACGTGTACGTGGGACCCAAGTGCTTTGGCCCACGCATCCGTCGAACCAAATTTTCGGTTGAGTTTGGTATCGCCAAACACATCCAACCCTATGACGGCGCATCTCGGCCAGATACCTGGCTTCAAGATTTTTCCATGCTTGCTGCATCGCTAAAGGAGGAAATAGCCTGGTGATGTGCTCAGATCACGATACAGCTTCATTGCGAGACCCCAAGAGGAAGGTATGATGAGCACAACAGCAAGTCTTACCTCAGAAATAAACCAAGGTTATCGAACCAGTAGGAGGAAGGGAACGACTCAAAGGTGTTGCTAGCAACTTGGAAACCTGCACAACACAAACTTAAGACTTTGCCCCAACGAACATTGAGGTTGTCAATCTCACTTGTTGCTGTAACAAAGGATTAACTATATGGTGTGGAAGGTGATAGTGGTTTTCAGAAAGTAAACAGTAACAGTGGAAGATGTATCAATGGTAAAGATTGGTCCGGGGTCCATAGTTCACTAGAGGTGTTCTCCTTAAGATAAACAACATAACATGCTAGGTAAACAAATTACAGCGGGGCAATTGATAGGACAGTGCAAGGCATAACAATGCAATACTAGACATTCATGATCCTATGAGATTTGATTGGGCAATACAACAAGATACATAGACCGCCATCCAACTGAATCTATCACTAGTAATCCACCATCAGGTTATCATCTGAACCCCCTCTAGTATTAAGTTGCAAGCAACAAATAACTTCTTTAAGCAAAGTGTGTAAGGTAAACAGTCCACATGTTCCATGAACAAGAGACCATTGTTTTCTCCCTAGTGGCAACAACACATCTACTCCCTCTTAGAGTCACTAGCATCTACTTGGCTAAGGTAGCTACTAGAAATGGAGAGCATGCAAGATCTCAAACAACACAGATATGATAGAATCAATAAGATAGAATCATTAACCAATTTGACATAGTAATCTCAATATCCATCGGATCTCCGCAAACACAACATGCATGATTACAAATAGATGATCTTGATCAGGAATGGAGCTCACAAAATCTAAACATGGTAGCACAAAGGAGGAGAAACAACCATCTAGCTACTACATGGACCCGTAGTCTAAGGTGGAACTACTCATGCATCATACCGGAGGCTGGGATGGTGATGAAGAAGGCCTCCGGGATGATCTCTCCCCTCCGACAGGGTGTCGGGAAGAGCTTCAGATCCCCCCATCTAGGCATGATGGTGACGGCTGGTACACACTGTTTCATAGAAGATTGATTTGGTACTTAGGGTTTTGGTATCGAGGGCTTCTTATAGGCGAAGAGGAAGGCCGAGGGGGTGCCCGAGGCGGTTGCACCCCCCCAGGCGCGGTCCAGGGGGTGTGGCCCCCTCGCGGCCCTTCTCCGTCTCGTATTCTGGCTTCGTGTTCCCCATGGTAAAATATTGACTTTGTCTTTTGTCCCGTCCAATTCCGAGAAAATTGATTTTCTGACTTTTCTAGAACCAAAAACAACAGAAAACTGGCAACTGGCACTGTGGCATCTTGTTAATAGGTTAGTCCCAGAAAACATATAAAAATACCTCAAAGTGAAGACAAAGCAAAGCAAAGCAAAGTAGATACTAAACAAGCATGGAACATAAAAAATTATAGATATGTTTTCGACGTATCAAGCATCCCTAAGCTTAACTCCTGCTCGTCCTCGAGTAGGTAAGTGATAAAAAGAATAATTTTTGAGGTGACATGCACCATGAAATCAAGATCAAATCATTTGCAAGCATTGAAAGCTGGGATCAAAGTACTCTAAACATGAGCATGCAATAAGTTCTAACAATAAGACAAAGTAACTATGCATGCACCATGAAAGGTTACAAATAAAGATCATGAATAACAATGCATTGAAAGAAGTTTGTTTGTTTCACATAGAGAAAACATGGCATAGTGCTATTCAGCTTGTCCCTCATGGAGTAGCAAATAAATGCATAGGACACCTTCAAAGTTCATAAGAGTGACTAGATACAAATAGTTCAAGAACAAGCAATATCAACCTTATAAATCAATCAACAAGTTTTGGGACAATGCACATAGAACTTAGAATGGCAACTATGCTCTCTTAATTGGTGCCTAAGGATAGAAGGTGGAGACTCAATATAATGGTGGAAGAAATGCCCTTCATAAAATTGAAGCAGGGATTTCAAGTCTCATAAAGTGCTTCCAAGAATTATGGTACTTGTTAGCTTTCAGCTCTCATTTCCCCTATCATAAGGATCTTGAAGTGATTAAGGTTAAAGGAATAAAATATGGAGTATATGCTTGACAAAGTATAAGTTGGAAATCTCATGTCCCTTGAAATCGAGGGCCGCTCCTCATGCTACTCAAGTTTAGTTACCGGTAAGTTCTTGTCATAGTAAGTACATGTGTATCATAGAGAACCGCCAACGGGTACCCCTTGCACATGATACAGGAGCTATCCCATAATAAAAATGACAAGGCAAGCAGACAATGAGCATCTCAGCAATCTTCTTATTTACCATGGGAAAATGGTGCTTTTTTTTCTCTTTCCTTTTTTCTCATATCTTTTTTCTCAATCTCTATCTCTTTTTTATAAGAAGAATGCTTCATAGATTGCTCATTATGGTGATGCTGCAAGTTTCCACCATGATTAGGCATGGCTTAGGCTAGAGGCCCAGGCGTTTCTCTAACACACATACATAACTCCATGGACTTACAAGCTCCCCTTTCATTTCACACCAACGACATCCATAAACAAAAGAGCATGATATCAACTGGGTACAATGTACAAGTGCAATGTTTAAAGTGTTCCCCATGACAACATGGTTCTGCTAATCCCAACGTATAAGTGCAATCATATACAACATAGATGACACAATGTTTCAATTTTATTTAGGGGCAAGAAAAATAAAGTGTGCCATCAAGTTTGTGAGAGCTTTAATCACTAAGTTTTCACATAACAAAGTGAATTTTTAATTGGAAGGTAGATAAAAAAGAACATACTTGGAATGGTGTAACACACCATGCATAGGAATTTATAGTGGAAACTTTGGAATAACTTGGTTTCTTGGGAGTTGGATGCATGAGTAGAGCTTACTCATACAAGTGGAGGCTAGCAAAAGACTGAGAGCGACCAACTAAGAGAGCAATAATGGCCATAATCATGTAGAGCGACAAAACATTACTAATCAAAGTATAAAGTGGTACTACAAGTCAAAAACTAAATGATCATAGAGGCTAAGGTTACTTGTTCATAGTCATAACATGGTGTGAGCATATGCCAAGTCAACCCAAACAAAGTATCAATGGAGAATACCACAATACTATGCTTTTGTATGCTAAAAAAACGCATGATTCTTTCAAGGCACATTAAGCAATCCTAATTGTTTGGAACAAGTCATGCTACATCAATAATCACTAAGCAGAAGGTCAAAACAACATCTAGCATGACATGATAAAGTCTAAGTCACAGTCAAAGCAAGCTCCTCTTGTACTACTAAGCAAGAACTTCCTACTCCTTTCCAAGACCAATCAACTTATTTGAAACAACACAACAAGAACGGGGGTCCGAACTACTTTATTCAAGCAAACTAAGCAAACAAAAACCAAAAATGAAAACTAATACACTCCAAGAACAACACAATTATGCATGAAACAATAAAAACGAAGTGTCTAGGAAGATCTGAGATTTTTATTGATGAAGAAGCGGATGCCCAAGGCATCCCCAAGCTTTGACGCTTATACCTATTGAATATTTATTGGGGTGACACGGGGTGGAATCCCCAAGCTTGAGCTTTTGTCCATTCTTCATCTCATTACATCATTCTTCCTCTACACCTGCAAATTTTCCTTCATACAAAACTGCACACAATCTTCATTAACAACATTAGTGCAATCAAAAGATAATAGACCTTTGGGTTTTAGTTTTAAAACAGAAAAAATTTCACTAAATACATAATCTATTGAAGCAATTCCCTCAAAAATCTCAATTTCCCAAAAAGAACCAAAAAAGGAATCAATAAGAAGCAAATGCAAATAATGGCAGAAATCTGTCAAAACAGACCAGCAGGTAGAAACCGATTTTTTTGAAGAACTTATGTTTCTCAAATAAAAAAGTTTTGAACTAAAAAAAGTTAGCTAACAACCTGGGGGATTTTTCAGAAAATTACAGCTCAATCCGACTTATAGAGATTTTACACGAATTTTTATGGTGGAGCACAAAAAATCTGTTTCGGGACAACAACTCCCCAAATCTTACTTCCGTCTCATTAGAGGTTATTCTTGGCACAAAAATCGAATAAAAAGGATAAGGAGGGGTCATTACAGAAGTAATAACTTCCAATACTCAATAAAACTATTGGGTTATATCCCAAGAAGTACTTTTCTTTAACGCCTTTAAGTTAGGCACAAGAAGCAAGAAATCAAGTATTTTCAAATGAGGAAGCATTAACATCAAACCTTGCTTTCAAAGGAGGAGCAAAAAGAGACTTCTCTCTCCTCATAGGGAAGTGTTCAATACCTTTCTTAAAAGGGAATTGATATTTAATGGTGCCTTCTTTCATATCAATGATGGCACCAATAGTTCTAAGAAAAGGTCTTCCCAAAGTAATAGGACAAGAAGCATTGTATTCAACATCCAATACATAGAAATCAATAGGGACATAGCCATTGTTAACCATAATAAGAACATCATTAACACTCCCCATGAGTTTCTTTTTTAGCATTATCATCAAGTGGGACATCCAAATAGAAATCTTTGAAAGGTGGCAAATCAAGCATTTCATAAACTTTCTAGGCATAATAGAGACACTAGAACCAAGGTCACATGAAGCTTTGAGATCAAAGTCTTCACTTGCATATTAATGATGGGTTCCCAACTATCTTCTACTTTCCTAGGAATTGAGGCTTTGTGTTTCAACTTTTCTTCCTTAATTTTAATAAGAGCATCAGTAATGTGTTTGGTGAAAGCCACATTCATATCACTAGCATCAGGGATTCTAGCAAGCTTTTGTAGGAACAAAATCACTTCAGAAATATTGCAACCATCAAGATGAAAATCAAACTTAGCATCACTGGTAGTAGACTCATTGGGTTTAGGCATTGTGGTAGAAGGAATAGGGACTTCTTGTGGTTTAGTGGCATCCATATTGGTGGTGGTGATAGTGCACACACTATTATTTCTAGCAATTTCAGCCTCTCTCTCCCACTTAGCATGTAGTTGATCTAACAGTCTAACATTTTCATCAATAGTAACTTGTATAGCATGAGTAGCAGCAAAGGTACTTTCCAAAGTTTTAGGTTTAGCCGCCATTTTATTAATCAAAGAGGACTGTCCTTCAGACAAAGAGGAAATATTTTTCTCAACATTCAAAAGCTTTTCCTCCACAATTTTGTTGAAAGTGGTTTGTTTACTAATAAAGTCTTTAAGCATGACTTCTAGTTCAGAGGGAGCACTTCTAGTATTGTTGTAGGAGTTTCCATAGGTATTGCCATTATTAGGAGGATAAGGCCTATAATTATTGTTACTACCAAAATTATTCCTATAGGCATTGTTGTTGAAATTGTTGTTTCTAATGAAGTTCACATCAACTTGCTCTCCTTGAGCAACCAAAGAGGCTAAGGGAACATTATTTGGATCAATAGGAGCTTTTCCATTAACAAGCATAGCCATGATAACATCAATCTTATCACTCAAAGATGAGGTTTCTTCAACATAATTTACCTTCTTACCATGTGGAGCTCTCTCAGTGTGCCATTCAGAATAATTAACCATCATATTATTAAGGAGCTTTGTTGCAGCACCCAAAGTAATGGTCATAAAGGTACCTCCAGCAGCTGAATCCAACAGATTTCTTGAAGATAAGTTTAAACCTGCATAAAAAGTCTGGATAATCATCCAAGCAGTAATTCCATGAGCGGGACAATTCTTAACCAAAGATTTCATTCTTTCCCAAGCTTGAGCAACATGTTCATTATCAAGTTGTTTAAATTTAATTATTTCACTTCTCGTAGATATAATCTTAGCAGGAGGATAGTATTTTCCAATAAAAGCATCCAAGAATCAATACTATTTCTAGGCAAGGATAGCAACCATTCTTTAGCTTTTCCTCTCAAGGAGAAAGGAAACAACTTGAGCTTAATAATATCTCCATCTACATCCCTATATTTTTGCATCTCACAAAGTTCAACAAAGTTATTGAGGTGGGAAGCAGCATCATCAGAACTAGCACCAGAAAATTGCTCTTTCATCACAAGATTCAACAAAGTAGGCTTAATTTCATAAAAGGTAGCATCAGGAGCAGGTGGAGCAATAGGTTTACTTAGGAAATCATTGTTGTTTATGCTAGTGAAGTCACACAACTTGGTATTCTCAGCAGAGTTCATTTTTGCAAAGGTGGAGCAAACCAACAGCAGCAACAACTAGAGCAGGAACTATTTTTTTGAGTTTTTGATAAGAGAAAGCAAACCAAACGAAACTAATCTTTTTGGAGTTTTTGATAAAAAGAGGCAAATAAAAAAAGCAAAATAAAATAAGCAAAACAAAAACAAAGTAAAGAGAAAGGTTGTGAAGGACTCCCCTAGTGAAGCCGTCCTTAGCCTCCCTGGCAACGGCGCCAGAAAACAGCTTGATGCGCTCAGATCACTTTAGAGCCTCGCTGGGAGACCCCAAGAGGAAGGTACGATGAGCATAGCAACAAGTATTCCCTCAGAAAGAAACCAAGGTTATCGAACCAGTAGGAGGAACGAAACGACTCAAAGGTGTTGCTAGCAACTTGGAAACCTGCACAACACAAACTCAAGACTTTGCCCCAATGAACAATGAGGTTGTCAATCTCACCGGTTTGCTAAAAACAAAGGATTAACTGTATGGTGTGGAAGGTAATAGTGGTTTGCAGAAAGTAAACAGGAACAATGGAAGATGTATCAATGGTAAATATTGGACTGGGGTCCATAGTTCACTAGAGGTGTTATCCTTAAGATAAACAACATAACATGCTAGGTAAACAAATTACAGCGGGGCAATTGACATGACAGAGCAAGGCATAACAATGCAATACTAGACATTCATGATCCTATGAGATTTGATTGGGAAATACAACAAGATACATATACCGCCATCCAACTGCATCTATGACTAGTAATCCACCTTCAAGTTATGATCCGAACCCCCTCCAGTATTAAGTTGCAAGCAACGGATAAATGCTTTAAGCAAAGTGTGTAAGGTAAACAATCCACTTGTTCCATGAACAAGAGATCGTTGTTTTCGCCCTATTAGCAACAACACATCTGCAATCTTAGAGTTTTCTGTCACTTCCCCATATTAAATAGAGGCATGAACCTAGTATCGAGCATAAATACTCCCTCTTGGAGTCACTAGCATCTACATGGCCAAGATAGCTACTAGAAACGGAGAGCATGCAAGATCTCAAACAACATAGACATGATAGAATCAATAAGATAGAATCATTGACCAATCTGACATAGTAATCTCAATATCCATCGGATCCCCGCAATCACAACATGCATGATTACAAATAGATGATCTTGATCATTAACAGAGCTCACAAGATCTAAACATGGTAGCACAAAGGAGGATAAACAATCATCTAGCTATTAAATGGACGTGAGTAGTCCAAGGTGGAACTACTCACGCATCATACCGGAGGCTGGCATGTTGATGAAGAAGGCCTCCGGGATGACCTCTCCCCTCCGGTAGGGTGCCGGGAAGAACTTCAGATCCCCCTGATCTAGGGACGCTGGTGGCTGCGGGTACAGACTGTTTCGTGGAAGATTGATCGGGTACTTAGGGTTTTGGTATCGGGGGCTTCTTATAGGCGAAGAGGGAGGCCGAGGGGGTGCCCGAGGCGGCTGCACCCCCCTAGGCGCGGGCCAAGGCCAGCCATGCGGCCAGGGGGTGTGGCCCTCTCGCGTGCCTTCTCCGTCTCGTCTTCTGGCTCCGTGTTCCCCATGGTAAAATATTGAGTTTGGCTTTTGTTCCGTACAGTTCCGAGAATATTGATTTTCTGAATTTTTTGGAACCAAAAAAATAGAAAACAGGCAACTGGCACTGTGGCATCTTGTTAATAGGTTAGTCCCAGAAAACATATAAAAATACCTCAAAGTAAAGACAAAGCAAAGCAAAGTAGATACTAAATAAGCATGGAACATAAAAAATTATAGATACGTTTTCGACGTATCACCTGGTTGTAGTCCGATATCTCCCGCTTATGCTAAGGAAGACGGCTCGATCATGGCTCAATGAACTATCGGAGAATTCAATTCATAATTGGTATGATATGCAAAGTGCATTCTTTTCAAACTTTGAGGGAACATACAGGAGGCCCTGCACAGTCGGAAACTTACAGCGTTGTACTCAAAGACCCAGAGAAACTTGCCGGGAATACCTCGTACGCTGGATCGACACGAAAAACTCCTGCGAGGGAGTAAATGAGCAAACTGCGATTGAAGATTTCA
Organism: Avena longiglumis; assembly: GCA_030063025.1. Taxonomy (NCBI): domain Eukaryota; kingdom Viridiplantae; phylum Streptophyta; class Magnoliopsida; order Poales; family Poaceae; genus Avena; species Avena longiglumis. The sequence continues at coordinate 413,052,435 of CP125977.1, read as the reverse complement.
TTGCAGGACTCCCAGTCGGACTTTTGCGTCATAGGCTGAATCTTGACCATGTCACAGATTTGGGAGAAATGATCAAAACAATGAGCAAATATGCTGACACCGATGACGATTCAGAAGGACTGCTGAATATTCTGGCTAACCCAAACATGGCCAAACAGTAGAAGCAACAAACTCAGAAGCGCAGGAACACCTCAGAAGATAAACCGGCTCCAGACAACGCAGCAGTTAACGCAACATTCGGATCTGAAGGACGAGGAGGGCGCGAAGGTGGCCGAGAAAGAGGCCGCGGAACTTCCTGAATCCAGGGCAGAGGAGATCAGCAACCCGGAAGAACCTATACCTGGGACGACATTGCCAACAATCCCTGTGTCCACCACCTGGATAGTAATGGAGGATCTACAAACACAAATGTCGAGTGTCGTTTCAATGACGACATCAAAAAAGAAGAATCTGCTAGCTACCAGGCCAAGCGACGAAAAGGAAAGAAAAATTCCAAGAAAGGCAAGGATCCCAAGGAAGATTCCGACATGGAAGCGGATGCCGCATAGCCCAAGTCGGATGGAAAGAAGTATTATCCCACAAACAAAGACACATACGTCTGCTTCCTTGGGACTCAGCCAGCTAAGGTCAAGAAGGCGGTTCTCCGTGAGCTCAATGCCATGGTTCCGTCTGTCCCCCAATTCCTAGATTGGTCGGATATAACCATCACCTTTGACCTCTCAGATCACCGAGGAAAACACATCATCGGGGAAAGTATCCTCTGGTCGTTAATCCTCTTATTGATGGCTATGAGTTCTATAAAACTCTCATGGACAGTGGCAGCAGAATTAACATCCTCTACATTGAACCGGTCCACCGCATGAAGATCCATGAGAGCCAGTTGAGTTACAGTAGTGTAAGTTTTCATGGCATTGTACGAGATACAGGTGGATTATCTGGGTGATATCACACTAGACATGACATTCGGAACCCGAGATAATTATCGGACCGAGCCACTCTCCTTCGAGGTGGTACCATTCAAAAGTGCTTACCACGCCATCTTCGGGCGTCCAGCTTACTTGGCGTTCATGGCTTATCCATGTTACATATACAACATGATAAAATTTCTAGGTCCAAAGGGAGTCATCACCATCCGGGGAAATCCGAAGAAGGCGCGAGAGTGCGACGAAGGATTTGCTGCCTTAGCCGAAGCCGTGCTACACGCCCAGGAGTACCAGGAGATCAAGAAGACCATCGATCCATCCGAGATGCCCGCTATAAAGAACGAGGTGTTGAAGCCAAGCATGCATTTCAAGGCATCGGAAGAGACAAAGAAGATGTCGATGAAGGAAGACGATCCGTCCAAGATGACGAACATAGAGGTAGGCCTAGACCATGCATAGGAAAGCGTGGTCGTTGAGTTCCTCAAAACTACTAGTGATATCTTCGCATGTGTAACATCCCAGCATTAGATCTTAGAAATAAGCTGAACACAGATTTGTGCATTGCATTCATGCATAGAAAATCTGAATAATTTTCGCACTTTTGAATAAAACTTGTCAAAGTGATTGAAGCTTCTCTTAACTTGATGGAATTGAAGTAGATCATCAAGTTGACTGCAATAAGTTTCAATATGACCTTTGCTTAAAACTTATTTAGGGTAAACATGATTTGATCTAAGGGTAGATCAAATGTAATAAAAATTAACCATAATACATTGCTTAGATGATTAATATCAGATCCTCTAGAGATCATATCATAGTATTCATTACAATAACACATGAATACCAAGCTATGAATATAATTCAAGTAATAAGAATGTAATAGCTAAATCTTAACCTATCTTAATCTTCTCTATTTCTATCATGAGCATCATGGTAATAATTCACCCTAACTCTTTAGTTATATGGAGTAGGAAGGAAATCAAGTCAAGATCATTCACCACATATCTTTCTTTCCATATCAATTCTTATCATCTCTACTGAACCACATTCTAATATCTATTGTTCATCAATGTTGAGTAATCAACTATTGATTCACCAATTCTTAACCTATCAATTCTTGGTCTATTAACTCTTGTCCTTATCATAGCATTCACTTAAGTCCTTTAGAGAAAGAAGTAAGAAGAGGTAAGTGGTAATGATAGTTTTAGATATCATCTATAGGATGGGAGTGTTTGAAGAGAATCAAATCAATATGATAATTGATGGAGTTAACTCACTCCTGAATGGATAGAAGAGTTATCTGGAATATATATTTATATGGTAACAAAGAAGATTATAAGGATGAAGTCTGAAGATTGTTACCAGGAGTAATCCTATTGGTTCAAGTAGGTATAGTCAATGAATAATACCTTCTAGTTAGTATGAGTTATTGAGGCAAGTAAAGATAAGATAGTATGGCTAAACTGAAGCTAGAGTAGCATTAAGTTATTGAAGTAGTAATTTTCCTCTTAGAGAATACTAAACACTTAAAGGAAGTAGGATTTTATATATATAAATCTATTGGAGTAATATTAGCGATGGATGATAAAGGAAGTGTATAAATGGAGTTAGAAGTAACTACTTAATGGATTAGAGGTTATCATTATTAGAGTAGTTTAATATAACCAATTATATATGTGAGCAGATTATGAAAAGCTTTAGTGACAAGCATCTGATATTTATAAGTGAGATTACAAAGTATTATGAAGTAAGAGAGTAATCATTCAAATGGATTTGGTGTTATTAGAAGCATTCCAGAAGTGGGATATATTCATATGAGGAAAATATTTATAGCATTAGTGTCAAGCTCATTGGATTTACAAATGGATTTAGAGGGAGACGTGATTAGTAAAAGTATATGTAGTAAATATTATCATGCTAACACATGGTGATGGATGTGAAGGAGTAGTATATTTCTAGGAAAGGAATTCCAAGTAAGAGACAATAATTATAAAGCATGGAAAATAGGAATTCTTGATAAACACTCAACCTTAAATCTATAATCAAACTAATATCTATTTCATTTGTATGATCAATCATATTATTTCCACAATGGCTTATAGGAATATTTTCCTATAGCAAATCACTTAAGCGCATCTTTGTCCTTTACAACTATCATAATCACATGTGCTTAGGAACCATCTTGAGAAATTCCATCTCATAAGTAATTCTAGAGTATAACCTTACTATTTTAAAAGGTGATATCATTCATGATCATAAACATGAGGGCAATATGTCTTCAACCATAATGTTCATTTACATATTAAAATAATACAAGTATATTAAATCTCTTAAGAACTTATGGTAAACATTTACAATTCAAACCCTAACTCTTATGATAGTTATAATAAAATATATACCTTGGTATTTCCTAGATTCATGGGAATAATATTAACCATATTAATTCCTTAAAACTTTATGTACCATATAATAATGAAGGATCACTATATAAAAGTTCCTTTAAAAACTATAAGTTAATTAGAATTAAATATTATGAATGAGTAGAATTATACTGGTCAAAGAGTGCAAAGGCTTCCAAAAGTACGCCCGTCAGGCACATGTTCTGGCTGATTAGCTGCGAATAATACCTATTACATGGCCATTTGCGGTCTGGGGAATTGATATGATAGGGCCGTTTCACACGGCAAAATGTGGATTTACTCACCTACTAGTGATGGTGGATAAATTTACAAAATGGATTGAGGCTAAACCCGTAACTGACGAGGTTTCGACTGTCAATGACCATTGTTATGAGCTTGGGTTTTGGAGAAGGTGGGGGTGCTGGAGATCGTGGAACAGTTAACAGACAAGCAACCAGGGGACACGAGATTTACCCAGGTTCAGGCCCCCGGAGGGAAAACCCTACTCCTGCTTTTCTGCTCTTGATTACGGCATAACCGGAAGTTACAGGGGTGTGCAGATGCAATCTGGCGTGGAGGTGTGTATGCGGTGGAAAAAGGATGGACTCTCGCTGCCCTTCTTCAGAACAGTCTTGGAGATGGAGATCGGTTAATGCATAAGCAACCAGGGGACACGAGATTTACCCAGGTTCAGGCCCCCGGAGGGAAAACCCTACTCCTGCTTTTCTGCTCTTGATTACGGCATAACCGGAAGTTACAGGGGTGTGCAGATGCAATCTGGCGTGTAGGTGTGTATGCGGTGGAAAAAGGACTGGACTCCTCTCCGTGCCCTCTGTAACACCCCCGTTCACTCCGGACCGACGACTGTCACTTCTGGAAGCTCAATAGGATCTCTAGACTAACCCCACAGACCAACACTAGTCTTTCTGCGCACTTTGTCCTCACTCATGCGCACCCGGTACCCACTTCCCGGTCGGTCACCCATCCTAGAATTGCTCTAGGCCAAGCACGCTTAACCTTAGAGTTCTTTTCGATTGAGCTTTCGGAAAAGAAGTTGCAACTTGTTTGTATGGGTTTCCTATCAATCCTATTGATCCATGCACAAGGGTCTCACATACACCCACCCTTAGAAGATCAACATCCTCGTCGATCAACCACAAGCCAGGAACGTCCCCTCTTAGCACATGTATGTGCGTCTAGTGCCGGCACATGTGCCATGTCGTGTCCACTCCGGGCCACACACGCCATGCGCCACATGTTCGTCACTGACCCGCACACGCCCAAGTAACTGTGAGGATCGGCTCTGATACCACTTGTAACACCCCCGGTCACTCCGGACCGATGGATGTCACTTCTGGCAGCTCAATAGAATCTCTAGACTAACCCCACAGACCAACACTAGTCTTTTCTGCGCACTTTGTCCTCACTCATGCGCACCCGGTACCCACTTCCCGGTCGGTCACCCATCCTAGAATTGCTCTAGGCCAAGCACGCTTAACCTTAGAGTTCTTTTCGAATGAGCTTTCGGAAAAGAAGTTGCAACTTGTTGGTATGGGTTTCCTATCAATCCTATTGAGCCATGCACCAAGGTCTCACACCCTCTTAGCCTTTATATAGAGTTAGGCAGGTCTCGGGCACAGATCGAGTCGGTTACAAGTTTAGGGTTTGCCCCCTTTAAATATTCTATCTGTTCTAGTCTTGCTCTCCAAGGATCCGAAGATGCCATGGGCTTGGGCCACCCGAAAATCGCCACAGGCCGTGTATGTTCTCGTGGGCCTTCTTTGGGCTAGACCAGGTATACTACTGTCTTGTACCCGTAGGGTATAACCATGTCAGTAGCCCACGAGTGTTCAGTCGAATCACAGATTCGACTGAGGACTCTTCAATATTTCGGGTGCAGCTGTTTCTGTTCATCAGGGAAAAGAATGATTTTAGTGTGTAGGGATTATTGATGCGTGTGCCTGACTCTCCTGACGGATCAGGGTCAGTTAACTATCTTAGGACAGAACAACACGATCTTCTTCAGACTCGAGTCCCTAGACTCTAACCTAGAACAGATGCTGGCGTAATTCGACTCAGGACGTTGAGGTCTTACAGGAGTCAAATCCCCAGTAGTTTTTGAATGATGTACCCAACGCTTCTCTCGGGATTTTCATCGCGCCTGTTGGCACGGATTTTTACTAGTAGAGCGCAGTCAGGTGCGATACTAGGCCATCAGATGGTATCTGTAGGTCTTATCTTTGCGTCGCAGACACAACATCCGAAAATTTATCACCGCGGAGGTGTTTCAGGTGGCCAAGGAGGATGTTACTCACTTAGCGTTGGTTGGGGAAAGTTTCCAAAAAGTTTTGATCCGAAGGATCGCAGTCGAAGAATTCATAGGGTGTGCGACCATCGCTTCCTATGGGAGTAGCCCCCGAGTGTCTGTTCGAGTCATAGACTCGAGCAGAGACTTTAATTCAGCCGTTGTTAGCTCCAGGTCCATATGACAGAATTTTTTCGGATGCTTGAATCAATCCTTCCTATGGGAGTAGCCCCCGAGTCCGTAGTGGAGTCATAGAATCGACGTAGGACTCGAAGAATAGATCATTGGTGTAGTACCTTAATCATGCCTCAGGTGCGCGGCCAGCGCTCCTGATAGGAGTAGCCCCCGAGTAGTTGCTCGAATCTTAGATTCGAGTGAGTACTTTTAGCTGTTAGCCGAAGATTTCTAACCGTTGCTAGTGTGGTTTCATGACGTCACTGCTGACGATCGGTGACCTCAACCGTCTGCGGCGCTAGAGGTGACATGACCGGACGGACGTGGGTCCCACTTTCTGACTTGGAGTTGACTGGTCATGCACGACGTGGCGAGAATTATGGTGTCTCCTTGGTTTCCGTGCATAGTGGACGGCATGCGAGCGACGGTTTGATGTTGTGTTGACACGTGGACGGTTGGTCTGATCCTGGCGTTAGGGCTTCCAGATGAACGGTCCATGTTCATCGTCTTCGTCCTTATAACTATGTAGAAAACTGTAGTTTGTTTTCACCCTAGCCATTTGCTTTCCACTGCCTCCATTTTTTTGAGTTTTTCCCTTTGTGCGCTGGACGTTCTCCGATCGTTCCCTTCCTCGTTCTTGCATGCACATCGTCGCCTTCGATGCGCCACGATGGGGAAGTCGAAGAAGGCCTCCACCAGCGCGGGCACTAGTGCTGCTGCCAGCGGCAAGAAGGGCACCGCCGTTGCTCGTGTCACTGGAGGTGGGTGGCGATGCTCGGAGACGCGCGAGGGCGACCTGCGCAAGCTGCGTGATGCGGGGTTGATCCTGCGGGATAAGGAGGCCGTCAAGATCCCCGGCGATGATGTAACTCCATGTGCACCCGCAGGGTTTAGGGTGATGTTTGTAGCTTTCGTTCTTTGCGGCCTCTCGTTCCCAGTCCATGATTTCCTTCGTGGACTGTTGTTCTTCTATAGCATCCAGCTCCATCATCTCTCACCAAATTCTCTTCTCCACATTGCCTGCTTCATTACTTTTTGCGAGTGCTGGCTTGGAATCGAGCCGCACTTTGGCCTCTTCCGGAAGCTCTATAACGTGAAGAGGCAGTCCGGCTCCGACGGAGTTTATCCGATCGGCGGCTGCATCATTACTGTTCTTTTCTTCTCTTTATCTATGTCTGAGTACGTCCAATACTGACGGAGAAAGTGGTTTTATATCCGTGACTCCACAGTGGACGGGCAAAAATTTGGCCTTGCCCCTTTCGATCCCACCCAGGAGATCTTGAAGAAGAGATCAATCATATCCTGGAGGGCAAGGTGGAGGAGGTAGAGGAGCTCTACCATCGGGTGGAGGCTCTCCAGGTGGTTGCAGAGAAGGAGGTGAATGGTGTGGACATCATCTGCACCTTCCTCAAACATCGGGTGCAGGCACTCCAGGCTAGGGCGCATCCGATCTTCCTTTATTCTGGCCGCCATGATCCGACGAGGGTTTTGGCTGAGGAGCTCTCCAAGGGGGACCTCGACAGAGTTCTTCGGCCACTGCTGAAGTACAAATCCGACGAGGACCTTCCGAGGAAGTTGCGGATGCCCCCTTTCAGTGCCTCTCGACCAGTTTCGCAGGTGTAGATTTGCGACGTGCGCGTAGCGCCTTTTTTCGAGTGATTTTCCTTATGATTACTTGTACTGACCGTTTATGTCTTCATTGTGCAGGACCTCAAGGTGGCTGGCATGGTGCCTCCGCTACCCGAAAGGTTTCCGAATGCGCCGGACAACGAAGTTGTGGACTCCGAGTCCGAGCTTCCGCCGACGCAGTCGCCTACTGAAGAAGCCCCCGAGGCGAGCGAGGGGCAGACCCATAAGTGGGCACAGAGCTTGAGCGAATCTTCGGATGCCTCGACTCCACCAATGTCGAGGGACCCGCCGTTCCTTGTTCACCATAGTGGAGGTGACGACACTTCTTCCTCGCCTATCCCTGCCGTGCCTGTGCGGGCTATAGCACCGTAGCTGTCGTGGTATTGCCGACGAGTACACCATGGAGGGGTCCTCACAGTGCGTGTATAGAGACGTGGGGGAAGGCGGACAGTTGACGGGTACGAGGTAACACAACTTACTTAGGTTCAGATCCCACGACGGTGGCAGAATCCTACTCCTGCTATAAATCACTATAAGGGCAATACTCCGAGTTACAGAGATAGGTTCGCTGTGCGAGGTGTGTGCTAATCGCTATTTGATTGTCTGAGATCGTGCCCTAAAGGCTCCCATAGGCCCGACTTATATAGTCGCCAGGTCCTAGGGTTATAGGGAAAAGTCCTAGCCGGACAGGTTACAGAGTCCTACACCATCTATTACTAGTCTTGTGTATCTTGCACTCCAAGGCTCCGGGTACGTCAGTGACTCCAACCGTAGCCTGCCTTTATCCGGCATGGGCCTCCCTTCTAGATCCATCTAACTGGTCCGCCCATTAGGCCATGAGCCATGCTACCAACCGTGGGCCACCCGGGTTATCCGGATAGGAGACATGCTTTGAGGATACCCATATAGCATATCCCCAACAGTAGCCCCCGGAGAACTCCGAGATCTTGCACCGTCTTGACTCTTTTAGTTGAATGCTCCGTCTAGATGGATGCCGGAAAATCGTCAAGCAACATCTTGTAGTCCTCCCAAAGAACCCTACAAGGTTTTGCTTCGTCTTAAACATGTAAGTTGGAGAAATGCTGGATCTTCCATCGTACTCTTCCGTAGCCGGACTGGATCCGTCCATGCCGGAATCTTCCGATGTGACGGCTCATCTGCCTATGTCAGCTAGGGCGACGTAGGCGTAGGTCAGTGACGCCTCGTAACTCACATATGCAGAGAACGCAATCATGTCCGATTTTCCCGCGCGAGCGATACGAACCGTTGGCGGCGACGGTTGGGACATGGCGAAATTTCCGAGCACGTTCACACACACACGTCGTCTACGTGGAAACCGTTCGATCAAGCTGCACAAATCTTGATGCTGGATATCATAAATAGTAACTGCGGTGGAATTTTAACTTTTCACCTCATTCTCTCCTCGCATCGTCTTCTTCCTCCAGCGAGCATCCCCTCGAACTCTCCGCACAATTTTCGTGAAAAACCCTAGCTCCAATCCTCGCCAATCACTTCCAATCCCACACAATGGCCAGTAGCAGCTCTACCCCCTCCATGGAGGCGTCGGGCGAAACCGCGGTGAAGCCGGCGAGCTCCATCGTCGTGCCCCCAGAGGGCCTGGTCATCCCCGTCTCGGCGATGGTTGAGTCCACCGGCGGCGACCATAATCCAGCGGCACTAGAGCCGCTGGAGGAGGAGCTGGACTCGTACAAAGGCGATTGGCGCGATTCAGACATCACAGACCGCGACATCAAGGAACCAATCGCCAAAGTCTACCTCCCTGCGACGGAGGGGATCGCCTGGTGGGTGGCGCCGGCCGGCGAGGTGACACCTTCTCCCCAAGCCGGAGAAAAGGTGTACCTCAAATCCCAATTGGTACGCGGCGTCTCCCTGCCCATCTCTAACTTCTTCCTTTATGTCTTGAATCACTATAGAGTCTAGCCCCAAAACCTCTCTCCCAATAGCATCCTAGCGCTTAGCAATTACGCGGCACTCTGCGAGGGTTATCTGGGGATTTAGGCCTAGGCTAGACCTCTTCGTGTATTTCTTCACTGCCAAACGTGAAGCCAGAGCCAGTAAGGACAAACTTAGAAATTGTGGCACCATAAGCTTCAAGATCCGTTCTGGCCGGTGGTTCCCCGACATCGTCAGCCATGAGTCCTGCAAGAACTGGCGACGTACTTACTTCTACAGCCCAGATATCCCTCTAGCCGGCCGAGAAGTAACGTACCTGGACTTCGTTGATGGAGCCACCGCTGAAGCCTCATCATGGAGATCCCAGGCATCCCTTCCCTCCGACCTCGATTCTTCCCACGCCATAAGGCGGATAAAGTGGCTCGTAGAGACAGGTTTGACCGGCTTGGACCTAGCCATGTGCTGGTTCATCAGGCGAATCTAACCTCTGCAGCACTGCGCGAAGCTAATGCACGAGTATACTAGCAACAGAAGGGATAACCTCTGCATCTCCATGGATAACTTCTCAAGCGACTCCGTCAAGCTCCGCCTTAAGGACATCGTCAAGGTGAAGGACAAAATATGTGGCTTCACCATCACCTACTATATGTTCATAGACGGCAAGTGCCCAAAGGTAGTTGTTTATTTTCCGTGTATGACATATACTCCAGTTCTTCCGTCTAGCAAATATCATCCCGTCTAACATGGTGGTTCTTCACCTTACAGTTTAGCGACATAGATGAGGATAGCATGGCTCCTCAAATCTATGATCCAAATATGAAGGAAGTCACCATCGTGTCCGATGATGATGCTCCATTGGCGCGAAAGCGGAAAAGCTCCACCTCTGACGCTGCCGACGGAGGCAAGAAGAAGACGGAGGGTGGAGCCTCCAAGAAGACTACCGCTGTCCTAGAGGCGGAGAAGAGAAAAGTTACCGAGATCCCCTTTGCCAAAGCACCCCCACTTGTGTAAGCTTCTTTCTCTCAGACATTGTCTATTTATCTGTCTTGCTCCTATACTTATGCATTTTTCATGTTTCATGAAGAAAGCCACGACCAGCTTGAAGAAGACCTCCAAAACATTGGGGGCTTCTAGAACCATTAAGGACATGCTGCATCGCGACGCATCTCCCGCCATCGCCCCTGTCACTCCTTCCATCAAGCCTTCGTCTGCCCCGACAAGCTCACAAGCTAAGGAGGCACCTGGCCCTTCCGCCATGGAAGTGGACTCAGGTGCCTCTACCGAGGTCACTGTTGTCGGCGAGCAGGCGACGTAGGAGAGTACTTCGGCTAAGGATGCCATCGGTAGCGGTAAGGCGGTGGTGGAAGCTGGTACTTCTGCCGTAGGCGGCGCCCCTGCACCAAAGAAAACCATAGCTTATCCAAAGAGAGTATATCCGGTACTTACACCGGGTAGCAGTGCTCTGGTCCTTGGTGCAGCGCCGACATCTCCGACGTGCGGTCTAGAGGAGCTCCTCCGACAAGCAGAGATCTTGCAAGGAAATAGCTCATCCTTTGGCAAGCTGCTGGCCAAGAGTGCCACCAACCTCAAGATCATTGCACTTGTAAGTTTTATTTGCCTTTTGCATTTCATATGAGTATCCCACTGTAGGCCCCGAGGATGTAGACGGAAAACCATAAGTCTTTGCGTCTAGATGCTCTAAGAGTGACTAAGCTAGAAAACTTCTCACTGTAGCCCCCAAGCATATAGGTGGAATGAATTATTCCGACTAGATGCTTTAAGATTAGCATACGCATTGTTTATAAATTTCAATAATGTAGCCCCCAAGCTTCTAGTTGTAACTGAATTAGTTCTGACTAGATGCTTAAAGAAAATCTAAGCATATATCCGAGTTAAAAACTTTATACTGTAGCCCCCAAGCTTCTAATCAAAAACTGAATTAGTTCCGACTAGATGCTTACATAAAAGCTAAGCATATTGCCAAGTTAAAAACTCTCGCTGTAGCCCCCGAGCGTCTAGGTGGAAAATTTCCGGCTAGATGCTCCAAGTAGACCAAACAATGTTTTAATTTGTTCTTTTTTCCATAGAACGAGAAAGCTCAGAGGGGCATGGCCAACGATAAGTATCATAAGATGCGTGCAGACTTGGAAACTGAAAAGGGTAAAACTGCCTTCTTGAAGGAACAGATCACCAAGAGCAAGCGTCTGTTTTCTTTTTCGCATTCCGACTTGGTTTTGTGCCCACATTCTCCGAGTACTCACTGTGTACCTTTCTTTCTCCGACTTGTAGAAACCATTGCCAAAGCCAAGTACATTGTCGAGCAATTCAAGCATATTCAAGAGCTGGATAGCGAGAACAAGATCCTTAAGCAGGAGAGGAAGGACATGCTTAAGATGCACGAGGAATCCATGAAATTCCTGCAGGACTCCGCCTCCGAGGAGATCAACTGCTTGAAGGAGGAGATCTTGATCTTATTAAATTCAGAAAAAAGCTGTCGACGAGCAGAATCAATGCCATCATGAGGCGTATAAACTCCTCCAACAAGAACGTGACTCCTTGGCGGACACCCTCTGGCAGGCTGAGGCCAGCATCTTCAGTAAGTGATTCTCCGTCTTGGATTTCTGTAGTCTAGATACTCCGAATATTTGAACTCATGTGTTCCTTGTCGGAATTTGCAGCTCCTATGGGCTTAACCCGGTCGCCTCCTCCAGCCAAGGAATGCATGGTTCTTGCCAGCAAATTCATCAACACCGCCATCACGCAAGCCAAAGAGATCGCCAAGACCCTCCAGATTAACATCAAGGCATCAGACTCTGTGGTGAAGTACTCGGAGATCTTACGCCGAGCCCCCGAGCGTATCACAAGATGGAAAGCTTCATGTGCATGGTCTGGTGCAAGGATGGCGTTGTCAATGGTGAAGGCACACTACAAAGATGCCGGCATCGACACGGTGACCTCTGGTATTCCCGACGTAGATGACGATGGAAAAGAGATTAATCATGAATCCATCTTGTCGTCACTCGAGGGATATGACACTAGAGTTGCCAAGTTAGTCAATGTCAACGTCTTCGTGCCAATGAACACCATCGATGGCGGCAACCAAAGCTCCTCTGAGTCTCTTCGCACCGCCGACTTCGAGGGCGGTTCTCCTGCTGCTGCTGATGATGCTGCTTCCAAGTCGCCTGCGCCAAAGCAATGAAAACAATCTTGTAATATTTGTTTCATCTTTGATGCATATGCAGAAAAAACTATGTATTTAATCTTAAGGCGAAAAACAATGTTGTATGTCCTGCTACTTAAGAACCAGCTTCTAGCATGTATATATTTTTTAAGAAAGTGATGGCTTATCCATTACTTTGGTTCTTATGCTTGACTTTTCGTGAGTCGGAAGACTCGTTGTCGGAACCATGCGCTCAGGTGATGATGCCCAATGGCACCGTAAAAAACCTAAGCACAAAATCGCCAACAACAAGTGTCAAAAGTCACTACTCCAGAATCCACATAAAAACGACAAAGAACTTGTAGACCAGAAAACTTAAGCTAACGCCTGTAGGCGGAATTTTCACAATTGCAATCGCAAAACTTGTGCATAAAGGTTTTACATGATCCAAAAATGAACACTAAAGGAGGTAAAAGACTTAGAAATATGAGTGAACCTAAGAGCTTTAATTTCATTGATCATATAAGAGGTACACAACTAGATAAACAATACTAAGTGTAAAAAGGACATAGCTGTGCTATGTTCCATGGCCGATCAAGCTCCGAGTAGTCATCATCCGGGTCATGTCGCTTATGCTTATGATCCTCGTTGGGTCTATCCTTCAGTTCACGATTGTCAACGAGGTAGTAAGACCCATTGAGTAGCGCCTTGCTTATGATGAACGGTCCTTCCCATGACGGAGATAATTTGTGTGACTTCTTCTTCTTAAGTCGGAGCACTAAATCCCCCTGTTTAAACGAGGGATGCCGAATGCGGCGACTATGGTAGCTGCGTAGCTTCTGCTGGTAGATGGCAGATCTTTGGCATGCCAAAACGCTCTCCTCCTCGAGAAGGTCCACATCTAGGCGTCTGGATTCTTCAGCGTCATCTTCATTGTAGGCGGCAACTCTTGGTGCATCGTGAAGTATGTCGGAAGGCAGGATGGCTTCTGCTCCATATACCATGAAGTAAGGGGTGTAGCCGGTGGATCTGTTGGGTGTAGTTCGTAAACTCCACAGCACAGATGGCAATTCTTCCGCCCAGGATCCATCTGCTCTATGTAGCGGTGCCTCAAGGCATGGCTTGATTCCCTGCAGAATTAATCCATTGGCTCTCTCAACCTGACCATTGTATTGTGGATGTGCCACTGATGCAATATCAATTCAGATGCCCTCCTCCCAACAATAAGCCTCCACTTCTCCAAGTGACAAGTTGCTGCCGTTGTCGGTGATAATGCTATGTGGGAGACCAAATCTCACCACTAGATCCCGGACAAACCTGAGGGCAGTTGCCCCATCAAGATTTCTAATGGTTTTAGCTTCTATCCATTTAGTGAATTTATCAACTGCTACTAGCAGATGCATAAACCCACATGGTGCCGTCTGTAATGGTCCCACCATGTCTAGCCCCCAGACTGCAAATGGCCAAGTTATTGGTATTGTTCGCAATTCTTCAGCAGGAACATGTGGTTGTCGGGCATAATACTGGCATCCCATGCACGTCTCAACCAGTTTATCGGCGTCGCCGCGGTCACCAAGATAATCTTCTTGGAAGGCTTTCGTGACCAACGATCGAGGAGCGGCGTGATGCCCGCAATCTCCGAGATGGATTTCGCGTAGGATTTCCATACCTTCTAACTAGGAAACACACTTTAGGTATACACCGGTAGTGCTCCTTTTGTAGAGTTGTCCATTGATGATGGTAAAACCCTTTGCTCGTCATACTATTTGCCGTCTTTCGACCTCGTCGTCGGGCAAAGTTCTGTGTTCGAGAAATTCCATGAACGTTTTTTTCCAAGCCGGAGGAACCTTTGTCACCATCTTGATGAAAGAGTCAGCTCTATCCGGGTTGTCGATGTCGGCTCCCTTCACGGATGGCGTGCGCAGATGCTCTAGGAAAACTCCTGGCGGAATTCGTTTGCGCCCTGATCCAAGCTTAGATAGCAGATCAGCCGCCTCGTTTTTCCCTAGGTACATACTTGACTTCGTAGCCCAAGAAGCTCTTGGCTATCTCATCCACTTCGTCTCAATATGCCGCCATCATAGGGTTCTGCGCCTTCCAGGTGCCAGCCACCTGCTGGGCAACCAAGTCGGAATCTCCACAGCAAACTATTCGCTTGATGCCAATATCTTTGGCTACACGTAGTCCATGAATGAGAGCTTCATACTCCGCCATGTTGTTTGTAGCCTCGAAGTGGATCTGCAGAACGTAGTGTAGCTTGTCTCCTGTTGGTAACTATAACAATACACCAGCCCCCGAGCCGTTGAGCAACTTTGATCCGTCAAAGTGCATCACCCAGTACTCTGGTTCCGGCAACGGAGTAGCATCTAGCATCTCCGTCCAATATGCAACAAAATCCGCCAAGGCTTGTGATTTGATAGCGTCGCGTCTCTTGTAGCTGATTTTGAAGGAGGCAAGTTTAATGCCCCACTTTGCGACCCTTCCCGTAGCGTCGCTGTTGTTGATAATGTCGTACAGTGGAGTCTTGCTCACCACTGTGATTCGGTGCTCCTGAAACTAATGCCTTAGCTTCCGAGAAGCAAGGAATACTCCATAAGCTATTTTCTGGTAGTGCGGGTAACACTGCTTGGACTCCGTCAGGACCTCACTTACAAAGTAAACTGGTCGTTGAACTCCGTGCTCATAGCCTGGTTCCTTCCGCTCTACCACGACGACGATGCTGATTACCCGGTTGGTTGCCGCCATGTAGATTAACAGGGGCTCTCCAGGATCGGGCGCTGCAAGGATGGGCACTGAGGAAAGAATATCCTTGAGCTGCTTCAATGCTGCATCTGCTTCATCCATCCACGTAAGTTTGTCTGCCTTCTTCAGCAACTTGTACAGCGGCAGAGCCTTCTCTCCAAGTCGGCTGACGAACCGACTAACTACTGCAACACAACCTGTTAGTCGTTGAATGTCCTTTAGGCATTTCGGATGGTTTATGTTTAAGATGGCCTTGATTTTCTCCAGGTTGACCTCGATTCCGTGCTGGGAAATGATGAAACCCAACAATTTTCCGGCTGGAACCCCGAAGACACACTTCTTAGGGTTAAGCATCATGTTGTATTTCCGGAGATTATCAAAGGTTTCTTTTAAGTCGGAGATTAAGTCATTTGACTTTTTAGACATCACCGCGATATCGTCCACATAGGCGTGGACGTTCCGACCAATTTGGTCGTGTAGGCAATGTTGCATTGTCCGCTGGTACGTAGCACCTGCATTTTTCAGCCCAAAGGGCATCGTGACATAGCAAAACGTGTCGTATGGGGTAGTGAACGAAGTGGCCAATTGGTCCGACTTCCTCATCTTGATCTGGTGGTATCCTGAGTATGCATCGAGAAAACACAAAAGTTCCGAGCCAGCCGTCGAGTCAATGACTTGGTCAATGCGAGGCAAAGCAAACGGATCTTTGGGACACGCGTTGTTCATTCCGGTGTAATCAACGCACATTCTTAATTCTTTGGTTCCCTTTTGGGGACAAGTACATGATTGGCCACCCATCGGGTGTGAAGGACTTCTCGGATAATTATAGCCTTAAGTAGCCTGGCTATCTCTTTGCCAATGGCGCGTCTCTTCTCGTCTCCGAAGCGTCATAGAGGTTGTTTCACTGATTTGCATTTTGGATCAATGTTTAAGCTGTGCTCGACAAGTTCCCTAGGTACACCTTTCAAGTCGGAAGGTTGCCAGGCAAAGATGTCCCTATTCTCACGGAGGAACTCGACGAGCGCGCTTTCCTATTTGGGATCCAGGTTCGACCCAATGGCGGTGACCTTGGAGGCATCGCCTACCACAAGTTCCACCAGCTTGGTATCGATGGCAGCCTTGAATGCAGGAGCGGAGTCGGAGATCTGCTTCTTCGACATGGGCATCTCTGAGTCATCGACCTTGCTCTGGATCTCTTTGAATTCTTCACTATAGAGGACAGCTTCCGCGAAGGCTGCTTCGTTGATCTCGCAGTCCCTTGCCTTGGTAAAGCTTCCGGATACGGTGATGACACCGTTTGGTCTGGGTATCTTGAGTTTGTTGTAGTCGAAGCATGGTTTGGCCATGAACATGTGGAATATGTCGCGGCCGAATATGACGTGGTACACACTCTTGAAGGGGACCACCTCAAAGGTCATGCGCTCTTGGCGGTAATTATTAACATCGCCAAAGACAACCTGAAGTGTAATGCACCCAAGGGACCAAGCCTCCCGACCAGGAACTACGCTGTGGAAGATGGTGTTGGTCCGCCTTAGGTTTGCCTCCATCAAGTTCATCTTCTGCAGTGTATCTAGGTACATGATGTTGATGTTGCTTCCACTATCCACCATACACTTGGTGAACTCTACGCCGTCAATCAAGGGATTGATGACCATGGCGTATTGGTTCTCCGTAGGAATAAGGTCTGGGTGGTCCGTCCTGTCCCAAGTAATTGGAACCTCCGACCAGCGCAAGTACTGGGGAACTGGGGCAGAGTAGCCATCAGGATCCTCAGAGAGGTCTTCTGTTGTCAGACGGTGGGGGTGCCAAGGAAAGTCTGGTAGACTGGTGCCTTCTTCACGAAGGGGTTCTAGCCCTTGTCGTCGCTCTTGGCGGAGTGCTTGGGGTCAACGTCCTCGTCCATGTCACTTGAATCCTTGGACTCCTCCTCCTTCTTCTTCCCCTTGCCCTTGCCTCGTGGTCTGTTCTTCCGAATTTGCTTGTAGCCGGACTCCGGGTCTTCCTTGAGGTCGTTGACAAACTTGCAGTGTCGATTGGTATGGGTGGCCTTGCTGTTGACATCGAGGTGTATGAGGCACGGCATATCGCGGTACTCCTCGTAGGTTTGGGGAACGCGGAGTGGCGCTGAGGTAGTTTCACTTCCTCGTTGCTGCCCATGACCAGCTCCCCTTCCTCGGCCACGTTGTCCGCCATCACCTCGTCCTGCAAAAGTCATAGCGACCATGTCGGTAGATTGCTTTTCTTCTGGAGCGGTTTTCCACTTTGTACTGCTGTTCCTCCGAGCCTGAGTTGGAACGGCTGTTGCCGGCAAGGAGCCGCGAGCATCGTCGTCGACAGCTGCGAACTCACTAGCCAACTGAATCATCCGGTTCAAGTCAAGCTGGTGATTGTCCTGCAAGCGCTTCAACTTATGTCGGAGCAATGTGCCCCTTTCCAACCCATCGATGAAGGAGGCCATGGCGGCCTGAGCGTGCACTCCTGCGCAAGAATTCTTCATGTCCAGCCAGCGGCAGAGGTAGGTGCAGGATGTCTCGTATTTCTCCTGCACGCACCGCTGTAGATCGCCAACAGTGCAGGGACGCTTGTACGTACCCTCAAAGTTCTTGGTGAACGCTTCTTGCATGTCCAACCAATTGCAGCTTGATTTCTCCGGTAAGTCGTCGATCCATTGATGGGCCGTGCCCGCCAACATTAACGGGAGGTACTTGACAGCGATGTTGGGGTTGCCTCCGGCAATCTCCACCGCGTTGCCATAGTCCTGCAACCATGTGGCTGGCTTGGCGGTGCTGTCATAGCGATTGATGGTCTTGTCAATTCGGAAACCTTTGGGGTAAGTTGCGGACCGTATTGCAGGTCCAAAACAACATGGTCCCAAGTATGGTCCTTCCCGGGCCTCGTGGACCTTATCGATCCGCGAACGTGCGTCGTATGGCTCCGGGTTCTTCTTCTTCTTGTCAACAGGGGATGGGCTGCGTGAACGATGCGGGCCTCCTCCACCATGGTGACTGCTAGGTGGTGACGGAGGCGGAGGTGGCGGTGGGTTAGCCTTCTTGATGTTACCCTCCTGCGACGCCTCACGCCTGTCACGGTTGCTTGTCGGACGCGGAGGGTCATGGCGTGACCTGCTCTTGTGTCATTGGTTGTGCTCTCCGTCATGACGGGTCTGCTTCGCGTTGTCGCGGATGACGATGCCGCACTGCCTTGGTGGGGGCATATCTGTACGATGGTGAGCCTTGGGGTCTTCGCGATGTCGGGGGGATCGGGGCGGTGGCGATGGGCGACGAGGTCGGGACTTTTCTCCGTGGTCGGAGGATATGGGAATAGCATCCTTCCTATTGCGCGCGTCCCTCCGTCTTTGTTCTGATGAACACGTCTGGGACCCGACATCAAGAGGAGATCTGTCCCTTGGTGGCTTATGCTGGCTAGACTGGCAAAGCACTGGGTTGGACTCAAGCCTCTCAGAGATGGCCTTTTCCTGCTGCTTTACCGCCTTGGCCACTAGGTCATATACCTGTTCCACTGCCTCGGGCGATCTATCCTGCTCCAGAAGGGTCTTGGCAACGGCGAGGTTAAGGAGTGGGGTGGGCATCACCTGCTTGCCTTCACTGTCAATGTATGGCTTGGCCTATGCCAGCTTCGAGGGAGCCCATCCTAGGTTCGCCGTACACCAGGATCGTTGATGACGTGAGCCGGAGCTTTTTTGGCCTTCTGCTGATGCTGCTGCAGAGTCTTGTACTCGGCCTCCATTGCTCTAGCTTTTTCTATGGACTTCTGCGCGTTGAACAGATCTAGATCTAGCTTAGCGCCTTGCTCCGCGATGGCCTGCGCTTCCTCCAGCAGCTGCTGGTGCTTCTCGTCAAGCTGAGTCACGTTCCGGATATGAGCTACGATCAGTGGCTCAACGAGGAGATTTCCGTACATGACTCTATCAGCCAGAGTAACTTGGGCAGCTACAAACGTAGATGCCGGAGGCGGCAAGTTTGCAGTGTTGTTTTTGTTCGGTCCGGTGCCGAGTTCCTGCGGCTGCTGCACTGGGTTAGGCGGAGGAGGCATGACTTTTGCACGATCATCGTCAGCAGCAATAAGTGGCCCCTTCCCCTTTTCTAGCGTTGTAGGCGGAGCTCGTACGGGTTGATCTTCATCCATTGCCATCCCAATGGTGATGAACACCTCTCGAAACGTGACAACATTGTTGGCTTGCTTGTCGCGCGTGTACTCCTCCTCCATCTCCTGCATGGCGGAGTCTAGTTCCTCTAGACTGAAATTTATCTCCTCTGAATCTGCACTGAAATCAGCATAAAGCGCGTCAATAACAGAGTCGGAGGGTGACAGGACTTCCTCAATGACGGGCGGTGGAGGTGCAACAGCAGCGACGATGACTGGAGGTGGCAGCACAACTACGATGATGGCGACCGGAGGCGGTGGTGGCGGTGGCTGAATCGGAGGGGCTCCATCAATGAGCGCAAGCGCTGTCTGAGCTGCCGCTTAAGCCTCCACGTAGTTGTTGACGGTGTTCACCATGCGTTTGAAAGTAAGGCGTCCTGACGCCTACTGCCGTCTTAGAGAATGTCAGAGAAGCGTGCCATGGTCCAGTCCTTCCACAAAGTGATACATATCATCACCATTGGGGTAGTGGGCCAGATTGGCTCGTATGCGGAGCCACCTGGCCAGGTAATCGCAGGGTTTTTTCCCTCTCTCTGAACGCAACGCGCCACATCCCAGATGGTAACCACACCGACGAACTTAGATCTCTGTTGTCCAGACGCACGGGCGAAGCCGACGGACTTGCAGCGATCTTCCACCTTTATATCCTGCACAGGGGCGGTTTGGGTGGGCCTTGAATTTTTCCGATCTTTGCCGGCAAACTCCGAAGAGAGATCCGACATCGATCCTTCCGCGAACGTATCCTGCCCGTAGGCGGTCCATGCGGGCCTTGATGCTCCTCCGACTCCCAGGAAACTAGTGCCCGAGTCGGTTTCGCCAATGAAGAGGTGGATGTCTCCGATAGGAACGATCGACCACCGCATAGGGTTCATCTTCGCCGGGGTCCAGAACTTGTCGGGAGGGACGATCGGAACGTTGCCGGAGAAGAGAACGCGACCGATGGCTATGGTTTCGCCGATTCCCGTGAAGATCTTGGTCCTCGCCCGCTGAAGAGCCTGAAGCGCCTCTTGCCCCACGGTGGGCGCCAACTGTCGTGGTATTGCCGACGAGTACGCCATGGAGGGGTCCTCGTAGTGCGTGTATAGAGACATGGGGGAAGGCAGATGGTTGATGGGTACGAGGTAACACAGCTTACCCAGGTTCAGATCCCACGACGGTGGTGGAATCCTACTCCTGCTATAAATCACTATAAGGGAAATACGCCGAGTTACAGAGATAGATTCGCTATGTGAGGTGTGTGCTAATCGCTACTTGATTGTCTGAGATCGTGCTCTAAAGGCTCCCATAGGCCCGACTTATATAGTCGCCAGGTCCTAGGGTTATAGGGAAAAGTCCTAGCCGGACAGGTTACAGAGTCCTACACCGTCTATTACTAGTCTTGTGTATATTGCACCCCAAGGCTCCGGGTACAACTCCAACCGTAGCCTTCCTTTATCCGGCATGGGCCTCCCTTCTGGATCCATCTAACTGGGCCGCCCAGCAGGCCATGAGCCATGCTACCAACTGTGGGCCACTCAGGTTATCCGGATAGGAGACATGCTATGAGGATACCCATATAGCATATCCCCAACAGTAGCCGCCGACCAAGAGGAAGAAGGTAGAGAAGAATGCGGAGAGGGTGATGCCCATTTTTGACTTGAGAGACATGGATTCGTAAGTACCTTCGGATACTGTTCGTTACTTTCTTGTATTCTTTGTCTTCTTGCTTTTGATTGGTGTTTTCCTTGCAGCCACTCCTCTAAGGTCTCTTTTAGTGAGGCCACTCAGGAGGCAGTAGGGGAGTCAAAACTGACGCCCCCTCCCTCTCAAACGGTGGCCACCTCTGGGGGAGATGCTCTAAAGCCTTCTCCGCAGGAGGCTCGAGTGATCGTATCCCAGAAGACTACATCAGGACCTTCGGAGTCTCCGTCTGATCATGTAAGTGATTGTCACATCCCAAAATTTTCCAATTTTGGAATGTGAAAAATAAATAAACAAAATAAATAATTATTGAAATTTAGGGTGAAAAGAATCTTTTTGGATTCCAAATGAAAACATCAAAACCCAACTTGAACAAACTTTGAATGAAAAGGTGTAACATCCCAAAAATAATAAACTTGGATCATCAAACCTTAATCATCAAATTTAGGGTTAACAAAAACTTTTCAAATTAAAAATATGAAAGCATGCATATGTGTATGCATTCCAATTTGGATTCTTTTTGAATTACCTTGCTTGTGTGTTTCTTTTCTTGTAAAAGGATTCTTAGGTGAAATAAACATCATCTAAACAATCCCCACACTTTTCCCAAAGACAAATAAATCAAAACAAACAAAATAAGGGAATGGTCACTTTGGCTAAATTAACTCCCATGCCTACTTTGGCTATCTCTAACTTTCAGAACTTAATAGAAACTTGTTTGGATATTTGCACCCCTTGATAGTACTCATAACAAAGTATCAAGGCCCACTTTGTGATCATCTAGAAACATTCAAATGCATAGTTTAAATGACAGTTTAAAAGTGAATCTATATCATATGGGAAGATCCCACTTTTTCAAAAACCACTCAAACAAGATCAACGTTCAAAACCCAAGCATCTACAGACTCACCAGCACATGCGTAACACACCCACCAAAAATCTTTTCAAAATTCAAAACTTGAATTCATGCGGCCATTTCATCAAACACCTTGCAGATGCAAATCAAACAAAATCAAAACACTATAGTGTGCAGTGTTTTGGGCCAAACTTGTTCCCTCTCTGGACACCACTAGCTTTAGTAGATTATCTAAAAAACTTAACTAATCACTAGCACCACTGTGAGCTCGCCAATGTCATCAATGGTGAACAACCGAGAGCACCCAGGTCACCCCAGTGTGGACAGCAGGCTAGAGGAAGAACTAGTCGTGCCAACCTTGTCTGGGAGGTAGCCCATGCCTCACCGCCCCCTCTCGACCAGCCCTGCCTCGCAGACAGCACCCAGAACCGCCAGGAACGCCGCGCCCATGCCACTGTTGACCATGCCGACCCTCGCCGCAAAGCACGCGCCGTTCCCATTTAACCAGACCACCTCGAGCCCTCGCCGCCCGCCAACATGCTCCCAACCGTCCCAGGAGACCGCTAGACATGACCATTTCACCGCCCGTACCCCGTAGCCACCGCTCGCCGTCGAAGACGCCGCCTCTGCCTCGCAGAGCATCGAGCATTCCCGACCGTTTGCCACCGCCCCTACACACGCATTAAAGCCATAGAGCATTGCCAGGAGACCACCGATCGATCGCCACCCTCGGCCATGCCTCTAGCAGCCTGTAGCCATGTCGCCACCGTCGCCTGGCCATCCCGTTCGGTCTTGTTGTCGAGACTATAAATAGAGGCCTCCCCCGCTCAAACTCTTCACACCATCTCACTCCCCTCTCCTCACTGATCGTTCCACCCTGTACCCGAAACAAGGCGAGCAGCGCATCACCAAAGTTTGGCCGGAGCCCGCCGCTGCTGGAGAAGAAGGAAGCCAGCGATTGGAGCCGCCCAGAGAAGCCGCCGTACAGAGGTTCGCCGTCGACTTCGCCCGCCTGCCGCCGACCTCGCCCGGTGAGCCTCCCACGACCCCCCACCTGCCGCGTTAGGGTTCTATCTGCCGGCGCTGCCCAACGTGGACGATGAACCAGAGCCGTCGGATTAGAACTAGATCCAACGCACACGTTGCCTGCATCGCCGCACCCGTCTCACCGACGCCAGGGACAACAACTTAACCAGCCCAGAAAATGCGGCGTGCCGACCCATTTGTTTCCCTCAGCTTGACCGCTTGAATTTGGATTTTTCCATTTTCATTCAAACACAGTTCTGTACCTAGTTTCAAAAATCAACCCAGCTCGATTCAGTGAACCAAATTGGATAAAACCAATTTTGTTAGAAAGGTATGGAAATGCTGAATCCAAGCCCATTGGATTCAAATCATTTGAATCTGTAGATCACCCTTGGTAAAAATAACAAGGCAGAAGCTTTTTTGCATTCAACCATTTTTAAATTTAAACCATAATAGCTTTTGAGTTGATTCCAACTCTCAAAAATCACAGTTTATCATACCTTTCAGAATATATAAAAATATATGGGTTTACTTACATAAATAATGTCCAAGTAATAAAATGATGCCACATATGCATTTCTAGTCACTTTATTTAATTAAAATAAAAGGTTAAACCTTATTAAATTGTGACACCACTTTAAATCACATTCCCCTGTACTGAAATGTGTGGTGATGACATGTGTCAACATGATTCCATGTTTAGTTTGGAGAATATTAAATCTTAAGTAGTTTTTAAATAAGTAGAAATTACTTTTCTAAAAATAAAAGAAATTAAACCAAGCTTTAATCTTGTAATGTTAGTAATGATGCTAGATCATCTATCGGACCCTTTTGTGTGATAATTGAAAATAGTTAAGTATTGTTTGGTGATTGTGTACCTCGTATTTATTTATAGATGCTAGTACCGACCAAGGATACGAGGGAGAAGGAGGATACTACGAAGAAGAAGCTGAGGAGAACTTCAACCACTGCTCTGCACAAGGCAAGCTAACACTTGCAATTATGAGAGTTAAATAACCTATGCAATGCACTAAGCATGCTTGGTTATATACATTTGAGGATACCCAATCCTAGTTTTACTTACAAGATTTATACTTTATTTCTTTATCAAAGCTAGTACTTAGAGCTTACTTAAGTGAATTGTAGATTCTAGAGAGATAATTGGGGTTGCATAAAGAGCATAAAATATGGCCTAAGCTAGATAATCTTTATGTCATCCTAAGGCATGAGATTGAACTTAGTAAAACTCCACTAGTTTACCACCCCTCATTAGTACTTACCCCCACTGGTAGATGCTAGTGCTAAGCATAAGACTTGATCAACTTTAGATGGGAATACTTGGTGAAAATGGTTATGAAAACCTTGGAATGATGGATCATTCTATTGAAATGTT
Organism: Avena longiglumis; assembly: GCA_030063025.1. Taxonomy (NCBI): domain Eukaryota; kingdom Viridiplantae; phylum Streptophyta; class Magnoliopsida; order Poales; family Poaceae; genus Avena; species Avena longiglumis. Next base: position 413,028,070 of record CP125977.1, on the reverse strand, counting down.
TTGGACATGTGTTTCCGAACACCAAATGATTTTTGGTGATGAAAATATGGAGGCATGAGCCTTAGCCCTTTATAAAACTGATGGTTGTCTGGATGCGATACCATTCCAATTTTACCGTACAACCACAATACCCGAGAATTGGGTAGGGCTTGACTGGAAACTTATATACCTTAGTATTGGTTCCCTCACGGCCAAGGTCTGAGCTGAGGCTACCTTGTGAAGCTTGTCCACCTGTGCAGTACCCAAGATGACAGTTGGTCATGGTTGGGAGGCCAAACTCATAGGAGAGGTGCTTATACTAGGGCGTGTAATTGAAAAGATAGGATTGATTATCCGCATACTGAGTATGGTGAATTCAGGATTTGTTCCTGACGGATGTATCGAATGTTGTGGTGAAAGTGTACAATCTCTGCAGAGTGTCAAACTATTCGAATAGCCGCGTCCGCGGTTATGGACAGTTGGAGTGGCCATACTGTTCCCCCGTCAGATGTTTTCAAAATGACTTGTGAAATGGATTGAGATTTTGACTTGACCACAACAGGGTTGTGACATGAGATACAAGTTCCCACTTAGGTGTTATAAAACTTCAACTCGCTTTCTTCATTTATGAACTTAGTAGAGGTAAATCTGGATTTTTGCAAAACAACCCTAGAGCCTAGTGTCCTATTACAAAAACCCCCTTCACTTGTTAGTATTAGTTTGCGAGTACTTAAAGAGTACTCATGGCTTTGTCCCTGGCTATTCCCGTGGCCGGACTATGAAGAGGAGTACCTGGAGGATGGACCCCAGGAAGGTTACGATAACTAGGATCATCTCCCATCGTCAGCATTGCCTGTGACCCCGAAGATGGAGCTTCGCCTACGCTACCGTTATTATTACGTATTTCCACTACTTGAGTTGTATTAAGAACTGGATCATGAGATCCTTATTTGTGTAAGACCTTATGTATGGTTTGTAATGGATGATGTACTGTGGTATCCAAATCTGTTATGTCTCGCAAAAATGGTAATCCTAGGATTGTGATGTATGGCATAACAGGCATCTGGGATTAAAAATCTGGGTGTTGACAAAAGGGAGCCCAACAAATTTCAATCAAGTGAAATGCATTCATCAATTAATGTGTCTTTAAATTTAAACACTTGGAAAATAAACCAAAACCCAAAACCTTAATGGAGGAAAATCATTTCCAAGATATCTCAAAGACTATGGATTTGATCCATATAAAAATTGGTCAACAAACATTTATAAATGATCAAAAATGATAAACAAAAATATTTTAAAACCATAGAAATTGGTTTCACTTAATTCAGAACCGTATATAAAAACTTATGAATTTAATAAGATGAAAGGAAATAATTTCCAAAGCTAATAAAGCTCCTATCTAAAATCCATACCAAATTATGAGCAATTAATCCTAAAAGGATATAAAGGATATTTAAAAGCCAAATTAAATCTTGGACAAATCCATAAACAAATGGAAGTTATTGAATAATAAAAAGGATTAAAAGATTATTTAAATAAAATCATAAGGATTGAATAATATCCAATTTTATTTAAACAAAGACAAAATCCCTTAGATAAATGATTAGTTAAATCATGAGAAGATAATAAATGGGAATTTATCAAAGTGGATTAAAAGTTATCAAATCAACTTAAAAGAATTATTTGAATAAAATATATATGGATTTAAAACCATATTGGATTTTATTTCAATAAAGACAAATGCCCAATTTAAATGATTAATAAATCATATTAAAATGAATAAATAAAACCTACTGAAAAAGGTTTGGTGAAAATTATAATTCAAATAAGAGTATGAAAATATAATTAAAATCTTGTTTGATTAAAGGCAAGTGTCTATTTTAAATAAATAATAAACCATAAATGAATAAAATAATTACTCTCAAATGGTCCTTAAAATACAATAATAAACCAGTATAAAACCTACTAAAAATTGTGAAGAGTTCGAGTTCAAACTAGTATTTGAAATCATTTGAATTAATTCAAAACAGAAAAAGATATTAGAAAAAGAAAAGGAAACAGAATAAAAAAAGGGAAACAACCCAGCCCAGAACCAGCCTAGACCACTAAAACCAGCAGCCAGCCCACCCGACACCTCCCCTCTCTCTGGCTATTCCTTTTCTCACACGCGAACCAACCCACTCATCTCGCTGACACCCCGGACCCGTGCCACGCTGGCATTGTCTTCCTCGCGTGAAACCCGCCCACTCTTTCCTCCTCGCCGTTACTGGCATTTGAAGACGGCTTCAATTTCGCGTTGATGCCGCAAGCATTACTCACCGCGACTGCGCCCTATTAATTTCCCTGGTCTCCTCTCCCTTTTCCTCCCAGACCTCACCCCACCGGAGCCACCAGGCTGCTACAATTTTGACCTCGAACTCCCTCTGCCCGACGACACTCCGGCGATGATTCCAGCCGCTCCTCGCCTCCCCTTGCCTCCCAGACTCCATGAGGCTACTCCCCACCTCCCTACGCGTCTTCTCGTAGCACCAGCTCATCCACACAAGCCCTAGAGGCTCGACAACAACGACGCCTCCTCGCCACCGCCATCTGCAACATCTCCGGTGAGCTCTATCACATGACCCAGTGCGCGCCTCGACTACTAGTTCACACCATCTTATTCGCCCGTGTCCTGTGAATCTCCATGTGCTCGCCAATCAGCCACGCGTGATCTGTAGGCTCGTCTCCGACAAGAACCGTGCGTGCCTGAGCCAGTTAGGAACTCCGACGAGAAATCCCTGACGTCCTCGAGCGCCCCTTCGCCAACCAAGGACACCTCGAGCATCCCCACGCCACGGTGAACTCGGTGAGATTCTCCCCTCCTTCTCTTGCTTCCTGTATCGCTGGTAACGCCACCGTCTGAGCGCGCCGCTGCCAGCCACCGTCGCCGCGCCGCCTATCCTTGGTCACTCGCACGTCAACCGTCAGATCACGATCGCGTGGCTAGGATAGGTGACTTAAGAAAACGATATGATTAGATCTGAGCCGCACAGATTCATTTTAATCCCACGGTCTGTAATGTGTGATCCAACCGAAGTGGTACCGTCCAATAGGATTGCGCCACGTGGCCTGAGTTTTGTTTTAAAAATAGAAATATTACTATTAGATGTTAGAACTTGCAAAATTCATAACTTCTAATCCACACGTCCACATTTTACAAAGTTTATATCATTGGATTCAGAAAAATGTGAAGTTTCCAACCATGTTCTTTGTTTAGTATTTTGCTTCTGTAAAATTGATTGTTTTTTTAGAAACTTGTCTAGGCCTATTTTGTGTATAAAATTTATTCTAAAAATGATTTAGGGGTAAAATCTTTTTTAAATGGATTGTTTTGAACCTACTGACCATAGAAACCAACTTTTGGATTTAAAAACATATTTTGGGAGGCTAAGGAATAAATCTTTGAATAAAAGCATTCCTAGTTAAATAAAAATGTTGTTTATGTTTTAAAAATGCTTTTTGAGTAAAACCTTTGGAAAATGATTTGAATTAAACTCTCTGACCCTAAACACCAAGTTTTAGGATTTAAAAATATATTTGGTGAACCCTAGAAAATTATTACTTTGTTTAAAGGCATTTCTAATGAAATAAAATGTTGTTTGAATTAAAAATGGTTTATAGGTAAAACATTTTGCAAATGGTTTTAACAATAAACACTTAACCATAAAACACTAACATTTGTGTTTAAAAATATATATGTCTAACACTAGAAATTATTCTTTGAATAAAATCAATTCTAGCAAAACAAAAGGGATTTAAAGTGGCCATTTTCACTAACTTGTTATCAAATGTTTTGCCACTTTGATAAATGACCAATAGGTGAGTTAAAATGTTTATAACCTATTAGAAGCCACTTTTCCGAAATAAAACAATCTTTGGCATGCTTGCATGCATTGCTTTATTTTTATTATTCTATGTGTTGAATTGTTTGAATGCTAGATTGAATTTGTGCCTTGATTGAATTGTAGTGAAATTTGAAGAGTGTGACTATTGAAAAGATCAAGGAGTGAACTTACACTCTCTACCAATAAGGCATGTGGTGCTTCATACTTTTGTCCCATTATTTTCACTATGCATTAGTGATATTTCTAAGTAGGACTTGCATGGAATTTTTACTAAGTATGCTATGCCATGGGAAATCCTAGTAGATGATGCCTTAGTAGAATTTTCCTAAGTTAAGATTCCTACTACTATCATGCTTAGCCTAGCTAGTAGAAAACAAGGGTGGATTATATTCATGCTATGGAATATTTCTAAGTCTATGATTTGTGTTTTGTTTAATAAAACAACTATGTGAATGAATCACCTGGGTGGAATGGAAAGGATGGATTTATGTTGAGTGGTTACACAAGGCCAGGGGACTGGTGAACCTTGTGTATCACACTTGTGGAATGCCACCCAGGAACAAAGAGATTTGAGATGTCAAATGTTGAGAAGCTTCAAGTGCAGCCACTTGGCATTATGGGCTTTGCCTCGATCATATAGGTTGCAATAACTTAGCCAGATGGACAGTTGGTGGTAGGGGATGATAGGTTTGGGAACGCGTCCATTTTGGTCTAAGGGAAGGCTTTTGAAAGATCTTGTCTCGATGCATGTCGAGTCTCGTGGGGAAAGTGCACCACCTCCCGAGAGAGTAAAATCTAAGTACTTAGCCGTGTCCCCGGCAATGGACAATTTGAGCATCAAGACATGGAATCTATCAAGAATCTCCTCATCCCAATTTCTAAGTTAAAAACTTGTGGTTGAACAAGGGTAAAGGATCACCAATGTCTATTGGTAGATGCTTTGGGTGATTTTGACAAACAAAAACTTAGTGTTTTCAAATGATAAAGAAAATCTATTTTGAGCAAAGCAAGCCTAAGCTCCACTTAGCCAAATGCATATAGATGATAGATACCACTATTCTACCATAGTATCACTTGCCAATACAAATCAAATGTATTGACCCTTGTGGATGTAACTTATTATGTTGCAGGTTTGTTTGATGTTAGTGAAGTGTGTTGATTAGGATTACAAGTCTACAACCAACATGATTGCCTGTGGCACTTTGAAGATGAAGGACTCCATGCTATATAGTTATTTCTGCTGCATTGTAATAAGATAGCCAAATAAGCTATGTAAGATGTAATGTATTATTTTATTCCTGGTTATAAAGTTGTATTATGACCTTTGTTTCTTGATATTACCTCTTAACTGTGGATGCTAGCTATTGATCCAGGGACTGGCATTGTAAACACAGGGATCTCTACCTTATTAAAGGTTGGGACCTCTATAGTGATTTTCCCCTATTGTCCGAGGGGAGCCCCCAAGCATTTGTTGGGTCGTTTTTGCTCGATGTTGTGCTCGTTATGGGGCGTAGCCCCCGAGCCCTTTTCTTGATTATTTCTTTGATTGTTTTATTTTGCTTCCTTCTATAGCCCTTTGTGCACAGTCCAAACCTCCTTGTGCAGCAGCATTTGGCGCTGGAGGCCATCATGCGGCAACTTCAAGGTACTTGCTGAACTGATCTTGTTCTTTTTTGGCTGCTCGCTTGTCTATAGCTTGTGTTGCTTATGTAGGTTCTTGGTGCTTTTCAGATGAAAATAACACTGCCCTTCGCGAGCTTGATGCTCTCAAAAAGAGCCTTGGGCGAGCGAAGAAAAAGGCTGAGGATGCCATTGGGCCGAAGGAGCGCCTGCAGCAGGAGATGGCTGATGCCACAGCAGCCAAGGAGCGCCTGCAGTGAGAGGCTTCAGATCACGAGGAGAAGCTTGCAACCGCTGCGGCTGCGCGCGAGAAGGAGGTGGCCGAGAAACTGATGGCTGCTGCCAAGGCCGTTTCCGGTGAGTGCTTTTGCCTGTCTTTGCTTTTTCGGTTTCTCAGTCTGCATGCCCTTATTTGATTTATTCTTTATCTTTTGCCCCAGATGCCTCGGGCATTGAGTTAAATTGTAGTGCCTTGGATCATGGGAGCGCTCTAGATGATGCCGCCGCGGCGGTCGAAGACCGCTGCGGTACTGCCGCTGGCTCCCTTGCCAAGGCCAAGGAGATCCTCGGGTGTTTCTATAAGGAGATCGTTCCCAAGGGCGCTGCCCTTGAGGATGTCGATTCTTTGGCGGATGCACTGTTAGTGGATGCGCCTACAGCCTGCAAGCGCAAGCAGAAGGGCATCGGCGCCTCCATGGGGCTGGCTATGTCCATGGCGTCCGTGGTAGAGATGGATCTTCATCAGGTCACTTCCCAGATGACAACTGCTCCTGATGGTTCCGAGGTAGCCTTCGCTCTCTACGCTTCTCGATGTAAGCGCTATGGGCCGAAGCTCATTGACCTTCTAGCGGAGTATGCGGCGAGGCAGCAGGAGGAGGTCAAGAGCAGGCAATCTGGCTCCGAGGCCACTCCATACGCGACTGCGTAGGCTTTGTCGTTGTAGCGTTAGGATAGTTGTCTTCTTCTTTTGCTGTAATATTTGTCGAACAGTTTCCTTGTGCCACACAGTGGCCTTTTGTTGTATACATATGATGCTTCGAGTTGTTGCTCAGTCTTGTGTTGTTCATACTCTTGCTTGTTTTCCTTTTGGGACCTTCGGGTGAGGATCCCGTCGATACTTCGTCTGCTCCGCAGCCGCGACCATCTTTGGATGATGCGTTGCAACTTGTTTTTCTTCGTGACCGCGTACGCAATCTTGAGAAGGAGATAGTTGGCATCCGAGGCCATGCGGATGTGTGGAAATCAAAGGCGGAGCGAGCTACCACCAGAGAGGAGTATCTGATGGGGGACCTACGGCAGTTGGCCGAGCAGCTGCAGTGTAAGTTTCCTTGAGCTGCTCCTCGATTTTGGATGCGCCTGTTGTGCGTGTCATCTTACTCTGTATTTTCTGCAGGTGCCAACCTTGTTCCGAGGGAGGAGAAGGAGCGCATTGCAGTTCAGATCAACTACTTGACCCAACAGGACAAGGAAGCCGGAGGGTTTTTTCTGGATGGATCGCGACCGGTCCATGGTCCTTGCGACTATGCAGGATCACGCTCACCAGGTTTCACGGGTGCTGCGGCAGGTGAAGACTTCTCTAGCATCAATTCTGCATGTCATGTCCCCCCTTGATGAGGCGCCTTCGACTCTATGGGTTTTGCTGGCTAAGTTTCGAGATGTAGGTCATGTCAGGGAATTGGTGCGGCACCAGCTGGTTGCGGGGGTGAAGGCCGCCCTTTCCCTTGTTCGACTGCACCGCCCAGATGTTGATCTTGCTACGGTGGCGACTGGGCCACCCCCTCGACCAGATGATGTCCTATGGGACATGCGCCCACACTACGCGGTTGTTAGGCAGTATGCCGAAGAGATTGTGGATCTTTTTGAGCATCGGGCGCATGTTATCCTTCAGAATAGGTAGGACCTGTAAAGAAAAGATAGATGTAAAACTTGTATGTGTTTCGAGTGGGCTTGTTGTGCCCTTTGTTGTAAAGGTTATTTGTATTAGCACGTGGTGCTTAGATGTATGCATGCCCTTTTCGTTAGCCTGACGTGGTTAGCTACTCGGTTTTACATGTGTTATGCTCAGTCGATGAAGTCGTGAGGTGGGGCGAAGCCCCCCGAGTGTGTTGTAACATAAAGTAATTTGAGGGAAAGATAAATTTTCGGGCGAGACACTTAGATTTATTCATATCGTAATGAAGAGGTACATTGTCCGGATGAGTGCCTGGTTCCATCCTTCCTTGTTGAGGTGGATTATTCAATTGGCATCGGGGTCGTCCTCGTTGGGCGGGGGGGATGGTTGCCTCCTGTTTTCTCCATTTCTACCATGTGGGTTTGGTGGTGGCACGTGGGCACCCGAACCTGGTGGTTGTTCCACGTCGCTTTGGATGACCACGGCGCACTGGTAGCGCTCACAGATTGGATCACTGCTGCCGCAACTTTCGGATCCAGAACCGTAGGTTCCTTCATCTGGCGGGGGGTTGCATAGATCTGAGTTGCAGCTGCTGCTATCATATGACTCATCTGTCGACGTTGTCGTGCGTAGCACACTGGGATGCGGGGCCCACGAATCGGTCCTGATCGATGGCAGTGGCACCCGCTCTTAGAGGCGGAGAGTGTCGGTCTGTCCCACCTGGAAGCAGAAGCTCCCGAACAGGATCTCGAGTCCGTCGCCTATGGGGTCAAAGTCCTTCATGGTGGCTGGAAAGTGGGCTGTGAAGTCGAAAGCGTCGAAGAGGAGATGGCTCTCCATCGCCGAGGAGTTGTAGATCGCTTTGGTTAGGACCGTCATGATCGCACAATCAGCGCCCCCAATTCCGACAGACAGTGCCAATTGACGAGGTTTCGACTCGTCAATGCCCATTGTTATGAGATTGGGTTTTGGAGAAGATGGGGGTGCTGGAGATCGCGGAACGGTTAACAGACAAGCAACCAGGGGACACGAGATTTACCCAGGTTTAGGCCCCCGGAGGGAAAACCCTTCTCCTGCTTGTCTGTTCTTGATTACGGCGGAACCGAAAGTTACAGGGGTGCGCAGATGCAATCTAGCGTGGAGGTGTTTATGCGGTGGAAAAGGATTGGCCTCCTTTCCGTGCCCTCCTAGCCTTTATATAGAGTTAGGCAGGTCTCGGACACAGATCGAGTCGGTTACAAGTTTAGGGTTTGCCCCCTTTGAATATGCTATATGTTCTAGTCTTGCTCTCCAAGGATCCGAAGATGCCATGGGCTTGGGCCACCCAAAAATCTCCACAGGCCGCGTATGTTCTCATGGACCGTCCTTGGGCTGGACCAGGTATACTAATTTCTTGTACCCGTAGGGTATAACCATGTCAGTAAAAATTTGCGATGGAGCCACAGCCAGAAAGTTCATCTAGGACGTGATCATCAGATTCGGATATTCGCACAGTATAATTACTGACAACGGGAGCAACTTTTCCATGGGGGAACTTGCCGAATTCTGCGAGGAGCAAGGGATCCGACTTGATATTGCATCATTTGCGCATCCAGAGGATAATAGAAAATTCGAAAGAGCTAATGGTCTCATTTTATAAGGACTCCAACCTCGTCTCGAGGCACCACTTCATCGTGCCGTGAGGGCTTGGGCGAAAGAATTACCATCTGTGATATGGAGCTTACGTATAACTCCTAACAGATCAACCAGATACACTCATTTCTTCTTGGTCTATGATGTAGAAGCAGTTCTTCCAAGTGATTTAATTCACCAGTCTCCTTGAGTCAAAGCGTGTATTGAAGAAGATGCAGAAGTTTCTCGACAAGATTATCTCGATATAATCGAAGAAGTTCATGTCGTTGCTGAGCAGAGATCTACAGCTTATCAGCAGAAGTTACGCAAGTATCATAGTCAGAGAGTACAAAACCGTTCTTTTAGGAAAGGCGATTTGGTTCTCCGACCTGTGCAAAAAAGAAAGCACAAACTTTCCCCGATTTGGAAAGGACCTTTTATGATTAGCAAAGTTCTGCATAACGGGTCATATTATTTAACCGATATGAGACCAATCAAGGAAAAACTGGATACTCAGAAGAGAAAGAGAACTGGCGGTAGTACAGACCCGGATGAGATAGACCGTCCATGGAATATGGCACAGCTACGTCCCTTCTATTCGTAGTTATATTTCCTTGTAATCATATATGTACATGTTCAAAGTGAAATAAAGTATTGGTTTACTCATATGTTATTCTTGAGAAGTTTTTTACCATTTTATATCCAAAAGAGCATGTCATTTTCAAAAATACCAGAATGCTTGAAAGTACTTTATGCTCATGTTTGTTCTGGTTATGATTTTTGAGCATCTAAAAAATGTTACCTTAGGGTAAAAAAATTAATTTGTCGTTTATACTTTGGTTTTTTATCTTATTGCTTAGATGCGGGTATCTTACGAGTAATGAATTATTGGTACTAGAAGCCGACTTTGTTTCCAATTTTAAACAGGTTTAGCAATTGAGCTCTATTGCTCAGCAAAGTTTCCGTGCTAAAAGTTGGCCGGCTCATGAAAGGGACAAGGAAGAGAGCCAGATAAAACGACAAGTATAAACACACACAAAAAACCGTCCTTAAGAAATTTTCGGGCACAAGCATAAAAATATATATAAGAAAGTGCTAAGATAGTAAAAGCATCAGTTCTTATAGACCAGCACATACTTAAACAAAATATTGTTTCCATCATTACAAGCCAAATGACAAAGTTTAGAATAATGCATCAAAGATATTTATGCTGCAGATTCAGGCAGTGGTGATGAAGATCTTGGAGCGCTAGAGTCGACATCATCGTCACCTTGATCCTGAGACTCGGAAGATCCTTCAATGAGTCTATCTTCCGGCTCTTGTGGTGAAGGAGGCACATCGACAGATTGGAAGAATGGCGTCATGTAGTTCGTCATCTCCGCCAGGCGACAAGTGTAACCCATGCATGATTCTTGGATATCCTTGATGTTCTGTGGGTTACCCTCATCGTCCTTGTCGGCGATGCCCTTGGTGGCATGCCAGATCTACATATCTCTATGGTGGCTCATCACCATGGTGAGGGCGGTCTATGCATCGGTCCGAGAATAGGAGATCTACCAGTCTTCGATGATCTTCGGAATATCCTTGGCTCTATCACTCACCTCGAGCACTGGCATTTTGTGCAAATCAGAAAGTCTGACCGACTCGCGAGCCTTTTCAAGAGTCTGGCAAAAGTCGAAAAGAATATCTCCGACGAGCTTTATGCGCTCCAGGCGAGGTTCGGAGGAAGGAGAGTCGGAAAGATGAAGAGGATCTGGGAAAGTACCAAAAATCAAAACTGACTAAAAGAAAGTCGAAAATCTAAGGAAGAGTGAAAGTCAGAAAACTTACCTAGCACGTAGTGGTTCCACTGAGAATGCTCCTCTCGGAGACTCTTCAGTTCTGCTTCTGTGGCCTGGGCTAGATCTTTCTGGCTCTTGAAGTTCTTCTTGAGATCATCTATTTGTTTATCTCGGAGGGTTAGAAGCCTCTCGAGACTCTCGGTCTCCATGTTGCTTGACTCCAGGATGGAGTTTATGGATTTCTCCGATTTAGCCTTTATCTTCTCGAGCTCGTCCCGGAGCTCAGCATTTTCCATCTCCAAGACCTTGAAGTTCCCGGCTTGCTCCACCATCTTGATGGATTCGCCAAGCAATTCTGCAAAGAAAAAATTATCAGTTGGTTGAAAAGTTCGACTATGGCAAACACTAATGAAAAAAGGAGTTGGAAAGATTACCTTCCGCCTCATCTTTCTCTACTTTTAACTTGGAATTTTCGAGACGCGAGTCTTAATCTCTTTGCGCTTGTTGCAGCAGATATTCTTGAGTAATTCCTAGTTGGAAGATGCAATTTTTTGTAAGTTTAGAGATGGAATATCGTCAGACAGCTACTAAGACTCGGGTTGCAGATTTAACAAGGTAAAAATACAGCACGAGCCTTGGGGTCTACACTAGATCGTTCTTTTGCGTCCTATAAGCATCAACTCGGATTCAATACTATGATGTTTATCCGACTTTATGCTTGGGGCTAGAGGATATGACAATAAACACTGCAAAAAAGATTCAGAAAACTTACAATATGTTCCAGATGCAGCTTCTAAAATCCGAGTTTAGTGTTGTGAAACACTTTCTCGGCAAGGGATAGGGAGGGAACGTCCGTCGCTGGGAGCTCTCCAAACTCAATTTTTGCATCCCGGACCAGAATTTGGTCCAGGAGATTAACCAGCTTCACGTCCTCCGTTTCCTGGCTTGCTGCATCCGGAGTGAGGGTTTGTTTCTCGAGACTGGACTAAGCCAGCTTGAGAATATCCTCCTTTTTCTTACGCTTCAGGCCGAAGGTAGCAGAGTCGGCCACTTTATCCATCTCCCATGTTGATATTACCATGGGATCATTACCCTTGACGGGTTCACCCTTGTTAGTTGCCTGGCTACCAACGGTAACCAGGGCTTTCGAGGTGGTGCTGGCATCGGGTATGGCAGAGCCAGCATCAGGAGAGGCGGAAACCTCTGGTGCTGACATCTGGGCACTACTTGTAGTTGGAGGAGGCATGACTGGGGAAATGACAAGCTTCTACTAGAGCAGCTGCTTGCCCGGCTTGCTATATGGCTTCAACTTGCTCTTCAAAACCATTTTTTCTCTGAAACACATAAATCCAAACATCAAGTGTGCTTCGGAAAGAAAGAAATGTACAAAGTACTACTATATTGACAAGGTGCTTACCTTTTAACTACTGGCAACACTTGGGTGCCAGTAGTGAAAACAACCTCCTTAGCCTTGCGCTTCTTGGAAGTAGAGGCAGGAACTTCTTGCACCTCATCATCCTCCGTCGCCTCCATATCATCTGAAAGATAGCCCTCTAGTGGAGCTAACTCACACTCGGGGAGCTTCTCGAGCTGATAAAGTAGAAAAGCATCAGTAAAAATAGAGTCGGAGGAAAAGACAGAAAATAATGACAAAACGCAAACGCATAGTCGAAATATTTACCGGAGTTAGAGGACGGTCAGCTGTAAACATCTTCAGGGAGACGTCTAGAACTTTTCTTTCCACTCTCTCTTTAATCAAAAACTGCATTAGGGTCTTGTAGTCCTTCGTCAGAATACGATGTGGGCTAACCCTCAGCCTGTCCTTCTTGTCTCTGGTGACCATGTGCATGAGGCGATCTCCATGATACTGCAGAGGCTGGATTCGGTGATCTAGCCAGCAGTGGATCAAGTCGGATACACGGAGGCCCTTGTGCTTCATCGGGAACTGAATCCACCTTTTTGCAAGGATTAAGACATCCGAAAGTTCCGGCGCCTCCACTTCCGATGATTCCTTGTGGGGAGCGGCACCGTCAACGAAGGCCGGAAAACCTTCCGCCTTTTCAGGAGCCGAAATATCCTTATTGTAAAAGAAGGTTCTAGCCCAACGTTTAACTGACTCACTAGCGTTAATCCTAGGATGTATAGATTTCTCCCGAGGACTAAGCTAAGAGTACCGGTGGTGTAAGGAACATCGGCACTGGTCGAATTCTTATAGGTACCATAGTAGTACCGAAAAAGGGTGAGACTTGGCCTAATGCTAAGAAACCCCTCGCTTAAAGTTGCATGAGCACTAAGCTCAAGAAAGGAGTTGGGGGAGATTGTGGAGTTGCACACCATAGTACTGAAGTACCTCGATGGATAAGTCCGACGGTGAGAGACTGAGGCCATGATTTATGTGCGTGCCGAAAAGCACTAGCTCTCGCGCGGTGCGGGACTGGCATCTCCAGCGACGCTCCGCCATGCGCTGGTGACGAGGTAGCCCTCGTACTCCATGACCTGGAGCTCGGCGTTGTCCATGACGCTCAGGACCCAGAGGCCCCGCATCTTCTCATCCACCGTCGTGCCCGTCGCCGATGCTCTAGAGCTGGATGGCGCATCCATCTTGCTGGGGAAGATTGAAGATTGGTGGTGTTTGGGGATTTTTGGTGTGCAGATGACAATGGCTGCGGAGGGATCGAGGAGTACGAGGAGTCAATGAATGAAATGGTGGAGAGATTAATCTGGGCGAGAAGGGTTTTCTCCCTCTCTTATTTACCTTTGCGCTAAGATTCGTGTTCAAATCGCGCGATTTGCGCCGCGCGTATAGGATAGAGGGAGGTAGTTTCTCGCGACTACTCCACCCCCTCGATTCTCGCACAAGCATTGAAACGGTGCTCTGTTCCATAGGGAACAGAGCCACCAACGGTCATGCTGATGGGACTCTTGTCAGTGACAAGACCTGGTCTAAAAAGTTGTCAGACAGCACGCCGCTGTTTAAAATCCGGTTCATGTTTTAAACTGAGCAAGGAAAAGACCGAGGTCAAAGAAAAAAACATATCTAACTCGGATGAATTAGAATCCTACTTTTTTGAAAGAAGTTTTCGGGAACGCTTGAAGATTCTCAATACGAAGAAACCATCAAGAAAGACAATTTATCCGACTTTGGATCTTAGAGACTTCTGGGGGCTACTGTTGGGGATATACTTTCCGGGTATACCCACAGGACTCATTGACCAGGATGGCCCACCAACGGGTTAGAGCTTTGCTTCACGGGCAGCCCAGTCAGAGAAATAGGAGGAGCCCCTTCTGGCTATGACTAGGCCCAGAAGAGTTACCGACTTAGGCCTGTAGTATTACTTGTAGTCCAAGCTGTATCTAGTTACCGACTCTGTGACATAGCCGGATAGGTCTCTCCTGTAACCCTAGGTCCCAGTGACTATATAAACCGGCCCTATGGGAGCCTTTAGGGCACCATATCATAGATCAACCACAACCTACTCTCACAGGCAAACCTCTCTTGTAATCCATTGCAACATTCGGCTCTCGTCGATATATTACTGGGTTGCTAGCAGGAGTAGGATCTGATCACCGCAGTCGGATCTGAACCTGGGAAAACTTGTGCTCACCGTTCCCGGAACATCCGACGTCTTACACCCCATCTTATCAACGTCGTTAGGACCCCCTATGGCGTACTTGTCTATAATCCGATGACACCTAATATTTGTATTATGCCTAAGTGTTTCATTAAAATGAAATTCTTAACCCATGTCAATAAAAGATACATCATTTCCAATCAACAATATGTCTTTCACATAATGTATTAGAAATATATCTCAGCGCTCCCACATAATTTCTTGCGAATACAAGTATCTTCATCGTCTCCGATGAAATTAAACTCTTTTGATAGTTTCATCACGGTGAAGATTCCAACTCCTCTATGCTTACTTCAACCATTGAAGTTTGCATGCCCTTTTAGCATCATTTGAATTAACAAAACCCTTTAGATCGTGTCCTGTACATCGTCCTAGGTAACTGTTCTATTAGAAGAACTTTGTTTTGTTTGTTCAACTACCATATAACAAAATTATATGTAGTGGTTGCTACATTAATCTGTTCAGACTAAATATCGCTATGAAAGATCAAATCTTGTCATAGTCAACTTCTTGAACATTGTCGTAAACTCTTTACTGACATGTTGAAAATTTCATAGATGTGAAGCATCCATGTCTATTTATAGATCCAAATACGACCGATAGGTTTTACACCTTTCCGGTGGGTCTTCCAAGTTCAAAGCTTTATTTCTCGTGTATGGAACTATCACAGATTTTGTGGCTTCAAGCCATTTGACGGAGTCAGGTCCCATCATTGCTTCTTTGCTTGTAGTCGATTCATCACTGTCAAACAATGATGATTTAATTCTCAAATCTTGGTATTTGATTGTTTACCTGACCTTCTTGGTTCAATTGGAACTTAGACCTCCATGACCACAACTTTTGAAGCACGTGTTCCATGAGCATTATTGTTGCCTCTAGGACACTTTCCGATGCTACACAACTCAGCACATATAGCTAAGGTTCAATAACCTTATCAAAGTTCTATTGTCCTACCACTTAAGTTTTTATGAAAAATTCCTTCTCAAGAAACTCGACATTCTAAGTGACAAACACTTTTGTCTTCTATGTTATGGAGGACTAACCAACGGTTATTCGAAATATCATACAAAGACATGCTCATCCGACTTTGGTTGTAAACATTTGACTTATGCCTAGCATACCAAAATTTAAGAAAGGACAACTTGGATTTTATCCCAGACCATAACTCATATGGTGTCATTTCAACGGATCACGATGGTTCTCTTTTTAGTGTAAAAGCGGTAGTCACTAAAGGTTTAACCTTTAAATACAATGCCAGTTTTATAACTAACACCTTTGATCTCAACATGCCAAACAAGGTTTCATTACATATCTCGAACACTCCATACTCCTATGGTGTTTCGGGAAATGCAAATCCATGGAACGATTCCTCAAATCTTAGGTGTTATGCTAAACTTGTAACTCAAATTTCTTCCTTTATGATCCAATCATAAACTCTTTATTTTCTTGTTACAATGATTTTCCACTTCATCTTGAAAGTCTTTGAACATTTTCAAATTTTCATACTTCTTCCTCATTAAGTAAATATACACATATATTCACTCAAATTTTCGGAGAAAGCATATGAAGTTGAAATATATTGCTCACGACTACACATAATGGACTACATACATCAATATATATAAATTCCAATAAGTTATCCATCCATTCCTTTGGCCTATCAACAGAGTTCCAATTATCACTGGGAAAGTATCACAAGTGTCATTTGATCAAAAATCAAAAGACTCCACATTTTCATCAACATGGAGTTTCTTCATGTTTTATTTCCAATATAATTTAAACGGCGATGTCACTTTGTAAGTGATCTTTCAATCATTTGTCTTTCGACATTTTAGCATTATTTTATGGATGTGATTTATCCAACTAGACATGTATATCATCCATCTTTTATGGAATATGGTAATTATTTGAACAACCTTTTGTTCTCATAATACCTGATCAAAATAACAATTATCAAAACAAATCTTGAAGGAAAGATTTTATGTCAATGAGAAACACAACAACACTTTATTTGTTTTCGATGAACATCATCACATATTCTCTTGCTAGTTACTTAGGCCATTGCAATTCGTAAATTCTATTGTTTTGTATGACACTTCACACCAACAAATTCGGTATTCAATACCCAAGAACCGCATTGTTTAATAAGCAAAGATACAACCATAACATGTATATCATCTATATACCTAAGCTGGACATTTCCAATCTTTTCTTTCTCTGCCAAATATTTTTGAGATTATCTTTCAGCATTTCCTTTCCTTTTTAAAAGAATCTATCAACATCAACAGTGGCGACATACACATGACACATAATCCAAAGCATGTATACTTAAATAGTAATACCTTTGGACTTGCACTTTGAAGTAGATCACCATCATCAAATGTTTGGTGTTCTTTCAAAATCCATTCTTTAGTAATATTTTAGTATAGAAAACATTTTACCTACATCTTCTATTCGTCCTTATCATGACAATTTTCATGATCAAGCTACTTTAGCTTATAACGGTGAATCGCGAGTATAATGTTTCTTTCAAAAAACTTTTGGAGGATTAGGACATCTAGCATCTCCAACCTTCGCAAATTCTCAACAAATATGAGAACATAAATTTTGCCAAATTATACTCTATCATGTTGCAACCAAAACATTTTTTCAGATATCACAATGCTCCTAGATAACCTTGATACTAAATCAACCTTTTGAATATCAAGGATTATGGAGGCAAACATGATACTTATATACTAACGCTAAATTTTTTACTCTTGATTTAATACTAATTATTAAACTTCATGGAGTAAACGGAGTTTGCTGAAAGTTTGCAATAGGACTTTTAAAACTTTAGATTGACACTCAAAACAATACGATACCATTTCATAAAGTAACTATCCAGAATTCTATAGTTCTGTTATCTCAATTAAAAATAAACGTAAGGTGGTAAACGGATTCCAATGATTACAACAATTATGCAAATTCACTTTGATTTAATTTATGATATATTTTGTTCAAATTTAATCATATTATTTTTGTATCCCACTCAAAACAACATCCCTCATGTTACCTTAGTGATTACACGAACCAAATCCACTACACCAAGTCTAATCATCACGAGAGAAGATGTAGTTTCAAAGGCGAACATCAACATGTTCATCATATCATCCATATGACTCATGCTTTACCTTTCGGTATTCCGTGTTCCGAGACCATGTTTGTACATGCTAGGCTCGTCAAGGTTAACCTTAGTATCCACATATGCAAATCTGGCTTGCACCGGTTGTATGCACACGTAGAATATATCACACCCGATCATCGTGTGATGCTTCAAAACGACAAGTCTTAGCAATAGTGCCTACTAAGGACGGACACTTTATTACTTGATATTTAGTGAGAGGGACCATCTTATAATTCTACTGTCGTGATCTAAGCAATACAAGATGCATAAAAATGATTAACATCACATGCAATTCATAATATGTGATATGATATGGTCTTTCTTCTTGTGCCTTTGATATCCATCTCCAAAGCACGAACATGATCTCCATCATCACCAGCATGGCGTCAATGGCATCGCTTCATGGTTGTCCATCAGCAACAACAACTATTACAACTACTTGGAATAAAGCTATTACATGATGAATAGACACGCATGTCTTAACGAATTTAAAGACAACCATCAGGCTCCTGTCGGTTGCCATATTACAATATGGGATCGTGTATTAGTTTGCATGACATGATGATTATTGTATCCTATCTTGCCTCAATCTAAGGACTTGTCACGTACCCGAGACCCCGTGTATTTAGCCAGGTATAGGGAGTATGAGTAATGAATAATCTGCAGGATGTGAACCCCAGTGACAGAAAGGATAGTACGACTGTATGTGAGGGATTTGCTTAGGATTAACGGTGATGTCACTGTGCATTGATACGTCGGAATGTATCTATAATTTTTGATGTTCCATGCTTGTTTAGTATCTATTTTGCTTTGCTTTGTCCATACTTTGAGGTGCTTTTTATATGTTTTTTGGTACGAACCTATTAACAAGTTACCACAGTGCCAGTTGCTTGTTTTCTGCTGTTTTTGGTACCAGAAAAGCTAGTAAGGAAATATTCTCGGAATTGGACGGGACAAAAGCCAAAGTCAATATTCCACCGAGGAGAACACGGAGTCCAGAGGAGAGACGGAGGGGAGCCACAGGGCGGTCGCACCCCCCCCCCCCAGGCGCAGGATGATACGTTGGAAACGTATCTATAATTTTTGATGCTCCATGCTTGTTTAGTATCTACTTTGCTTTACTTGTCCACACTTTGAGGTGCTTTTTACATGTTTTATGGTACTAACCTATTAACAAGTTGCAACAGTGCCAGATGCCTATTTTCTGCTATTTTTGGTATCAGAAAAGTTAGTAAAGAAATATTCTCGGAATTGGACGGGACAAACGTCAAAGTCAATTACTTTCCACTGGGAACAAGAAGTTCAGAGGAGAGCCGAAGGGGCCAGCCAGGAGGGCCAGACCCATCCCAGGCGCGGGTGGGCCCCACCCCGCGCCTGGCTAGGGTTTGGCCACCCTGGCCTCCGCCTCGGTCTCCCCCTTCACCTATAAGAAGTCCCTAATGCATAAACCCTAAGCACCCGATCAAATCTCCACGAAACCGTCTGTAGCCGCCGCCACCATCGTCCCTAGATCGGGGGGATCTGAAGTTCTTCCCGGCACCCTGCCGGAGGGGAGATCATCTCGGAGTCCTTCTCTCTGGTATGATGCGTGAGAAGTTCCACCTTGGACTATGGGTCCATGTAGTAGCTAGATGGTTGTATCTCCTCCTTTGTGCTTTCATGTATAGATCTTGTGAGATCTGTTCATGATCAAGATCTAATCTATTTGTAATCATGCATGTTGTGTTTGCGGGGATCCGATGGATATTGAGATTATTATGTTGGTTTGATTAATGGTTTTCTCTTTATAATTCTATCATGTCTGTGTTGTTTGTGATCTTGCATGCTCTCCATTGTTAGTAGCTATCTTGGCCAAGTAGTTGCTAGTTACTCCAAGAGATGGTATTTATGCTCGATAGTGGGTTCATGCCTCTAGTTTCCAAGGGAAGTGATAGAAATATCTTTGTTTGTAGATGTGTTGTTGCCACTAGGGAGAAAACAATGGTCTCTTGTTCATGGAACATGTGGACTGTTTACCTTACACACTTTGCTTAAAGCAGTTGTCTATTGCTTGCAACTTAAAAAAGAGGGGGGGTTGGATGATATTGCAAGGTAGACTTATAGTCATAGATGAAGTTGGATGGCGGTCTATGTATCTTGTTGTATTGCCCAATCGAATCTCATAGGATCTTTCTGACTAGTAATTGCATTGTTATGCCTTGCTCAGTTCCTGTCAATTGCCCTGATGTAATTTGTTTACCCTTCATGCCATGTTGTTTATCTAAGGAGAGCACCTCTAGTGAACTATGGACCCCGGTCCAATCTTTACCATTGATACATCTTCCACTGTTACTTGTTTACTTGCTGCAAACCATTACCTTCCACACCATACGTTTAATCCTTTGTTACAGCAAACCGGTGAGCTTGACAACCTCATTGATTCGTTGGGGCAAAGTCTTGAGTTTTTGTTGTGCAGGTCTCCGCGTTGCTTGAAACACCTGTGTGAAGTTTCCTTCCTCCTATTGGTCTGATAACCTCGGTTTCTTACTGAGGGAAAACTTGCTGTTGTGCTGCTTCACACCTTGATCTTGGGGTTCCCGATGAAGCGCTCCCACTTGGACTAGCGCTGCATCAAGCTTTTCTAGTGCAATTGCCGGGGAGGCCAAGGACGTATTCACTAGGGGAGTCCTTCACTTCCTTTATCTTTACTTCGTTTTTAGTTTGCTTTGTTTCTTTTGTTTGGTTTTGTTTGCCTCTTTCCAAAAAACCAAAAAAAATTAGTCTAGTTTGGTTTGCTTGCTTTTTTCAAAAACACAAAAAAATTAGTTCCTGCTCTAGTTGCCACCTTTCTCTAGCTCACTGTGTTGCTCCCGAAGTTTGCCTCGAAAGATCTTGCAATAGGTAGTGGCTCCATAATTGGGAAAGATAATATTGAAGAATTATTTAATTATGTTAGCAAGCATGAGGATATTGAGGATAAATCTATAGCAGAGCTTGCTCCTAATTTTGAGATTGTTGGATCTTATTTAGTTCATATGTTGGAGGCTAGGTTTGTTATCCTTAACCCCTTCATACAATTTTTGTTCCAAAAACTAAAAGAAGAGAAGAATGTTGAAAAGAGGGAATTCGTCCTTGAAACTTTATCAAAATAATTCCATGATGTTGCTAGGGAAGCCAGAAAGGTCTGTGAGCGTTTCAATATGATAGGCTCAAGTGTAGATGTTGTGGGTATTTCTGATAAAACTAAGCCTAGAGAAGAATTTAAGATACCCATACCCTTTAAGCTTGTTGGAATGCATGAAGCCTTTGAAAAGAACTTTGATTGGATTGCTCCTGAAAATATTTTTGATAAAAGTATTAGACCCAAGAGAGATGAGAAGGGATCCTCCAAAACCCATTTGGATGAGATACCTTTCATAGTTGAAGACTTTGCAAGTATGGATATAAATTCTTCATTTGAAAATACTTGATTCTTCTTGCTTCTTGTGCCTAACTTAAAGGCGTTAAACAAAAGTACTTGTTGGGAGATAACCCAAGAGTTTCCTTGAGTCTTGGAAGTTATTACTTCAGTAATGACCTCTCCTTATCCTTTTTGTTTGCTTTTTGTGCCAAGAATGACCTCTAATGAGAGGGAAGTAAGATTTGGGGAGTTGCTGTCCTGAAACAGATTTCTGTCCTCCACCAAAAACATTCATGAGGAGGCTCTGTAACCCGTATTGAGCTCAACATTTATGAATAAATCCCCCAGTATTTTAGCTAACTTTCGTTAGTTCAATACTTTTTTATTTTAGCAACAGAAGATGTTCAAAAAATTCTATTTCTACCTGCTGGTCTGTTTTGACAGATTTTTGCAATTATTTGCATTTGCTTCTTATTGATTCTTTTTGAGTTCTCTTTAGGTGAATTGAGCTTTTTGAAGGAGTTACTATAGTAGCTTGTGTTTTTAATGAAAAGCCTTGATATTAAAAAGCTTTGCCAGGGGCTAATATCTTTTGAATACACTAATGTTGCTAATGAAGATTGTGTGAAGTTTTGTATGAAGGAAAAATTTTAGGTGTAGAGAGAGAATGATGCAATGAGATGAATAATGGACAAAAGCTAAATCTTGGGGATGCCACCATGGTGTCACCCCAAGAAATATCCAAAAGGTACAAGCGTCAAAGTTTGGGGATGCCCAAGGCATCCCCTTCTTCATTAATAAAAAACTCAGGTATGTCTAGACACTTCGTTTTTATTGTTTCATGCACAGTTATGTTGTTCTTGGAGCGTCTTAGTTTTCGTTTGCTTTTCTTAGGTTGTTTAGTTTTCTTGAATAAAGTAATTTGGACCCCATTCTCGCTGTGTTGTTTTTCAAATAAGTTGCTTGGTGTTGGAAAGGAGTAGTAAGTTCTTGCTTGAAGTGCAAGATGAGCTTGCATTGACTGTGACTTAGACTTTAGCATGACATGCTAGGCGTTGTTTTAGCATTATGCTTAGTTATTATTTCTGTAGCCTGTCTTGTTCCAAACAATTGGTATTGCTTAGTGTTCCTCGAAGAAATTATGCGTTGTTTTAGCATGCAAAAGCATAGTATTGTGGTATTCCCCTTTGATGCTTTGCTTGGGTTGACTTGGCACATTCTCACACCATGTTATGAATCTCACAAGTTACTTTAGCCTCTATGATCATTTAGTCCTTGATTTGTAGTACCACTCTTTGCTTTGATTAGTATGCTTTGTTGCATTGCATGATTTTGGCCATTATTGCTCTCTTAGTTGGTTGCTCCCAGTATTTTACTAGCCTCCACTTGTGTGAGTAAGTTATACTCATGCCTCCAACTCCCAAGAAACCAAGTTATTCCAAAGTGTCCACTACAAACTCCTATGCATGGTGTGTTACACCATTCCAAGTATATTCTTGTTTTCATCTATCTTCCAATTAAAAACTATTTTGTTATGTGAAAACTTAGTGATTAAAGCCCTCACGAACTTGATGGCACACTTTATTCTTGCCCCTAATAAACTTGAACCATTGTGACAACTTTGTTGTATATGCTTGCACTTATAAGTTGGAATTAGCAGAACCGTGTTATCACGGGGAATGTTTTCAACATTGCTCAAAATAGATTTTCCCAACCTTTAATAAGGTAGAGATCCCTGTGTTTACAATGCTAGTCCCTGGATCAATAGCTAGCATCCACAGTTAAGATGTAATATCAAGAAACAAAGGTCATAATACAACTTTATAACCAGGAACAAAATAATTTATTACATCTTACATAGCTCATTTGGCTATCTCATTACAATGCAGCAGAATATAACAATAGCATGGGGTACTTCATCTTCAAAGTGCCACAGGCAGACATGTTGGTTGTAGACTTGTAATCCTAATCACAAACTTCACTAACATTAAACAAACCTGCAACATAACAAGTTACAGCCACAAGGGTCAATACATTTGAATTGTATTGGCAAGTGATACTATGATAGTATAGTGGAGTCTATCATCTATATGCATTTGGCTAAGTGGAGCTTAGGCTTGCATTGCTCAAAATAGATTCTCCTTATCATTTGAAAACACTAAGTTTTTTCTTGACAAAAACATTCCCAAGGCATCTCCCAGTAGAAATTGGTGATCCTTTAACCCTTGTTCAACCACAAGTTTTTAACTTGGAAATTGGGATGAGGAGATTCTTGATAGCTTCCATGTCTTGATGCTCAAATTGTCCTTTGCCAGGTACATGGCTAAGTACTTAGATTTTTGACTCTGCAGAGGTGGTGCACTTTCCCCACAAGACTTGGTTTCACCAAGACAAGATCTTTTAGAAGCCTTCCCTAAGACCAGAATGGACGCGTTCCAACCTATCATCCCCTACCACCAACTGTCCATTTGGCTAAGTTATTGCAACCTATATGATCCAGGCAGAGCCCATAATGCCAATTGGCTGCACTTGAAGCTTCTCAACATTTGACATCTCAAATCTCTTTGTTCCTGGGTGGCCATCCACAAGTGAGATACACAAGGTAAACCATAGAAATGGGCCTTGTGAACCACTCAACACAAACCATTACTTCCATTCCACCCAGGTGATTCATTCACTTAGTTGTTTTATTAAACAAAACACAAGTCCTTGACTTGGAAATATTCCATAGTATGAGTATATATTCCACCCTTGTTTTCTATTAGCTAAGCTAAGCATGATAGTAGTAGGAATCTTAACTTATGAATTTCTACTAAGGTTTCATCTACTAGGATTTCCCATGGCATAGTTTATACTTAGCAAAATTCCATGCAAGTCCTACTTAGAAAGATCACTAATGCATAGTGAAAATAATGGGACAAAAGTATGAAGCATCACTTGCCTTTTTCGTAGAGAATATAGGTTCACTCCTTGATCTTGCAATGTTCACACACTTCAATTCACTACAATTCAATCAAGCAAGCAATATTTAAATCTACCATTCAAGCAAAACATCACATAAAATGATAGAAGCAAAGCAATCCATGCAAGCATGCCAAACTTTGTTTTATTTACAAAAGTGGTTTATAATAGGTTATAAACATTCTAAAACCCTTTAATGGTCATTTTATAAAGTGACAAAACTATTTGCAAAAGATTTTACCTATGAACCATTTTTAAACTAAGTCATTATTTTATGTGGTTGAAAATGCCTTTAGCAAAGTATTAATCTTTATGGAATTCACCAAATACATTTTCAAATCATAAAACTTGGTGCTTGGGGTCAGAGAGTTTATTCCAAAACATTTCCCAAAGGTTTTCTCCCAAAAGCATTTTTAATAAATAAACATTACTTTTATTTGACTAGAAATGGTTTAAATCAAAAGTTTATTCTTTTGCTTCGCCAAATAAACCACAATTTAATTTCTATGGTCAGTAGGTTCAAAACAAACCATTTGCCAAAGATTTCATCTCAAAATTCATTTTAGAACAAATTTTATATTCTAAACATGCATACACAAGTTTCTACAAAAACAAACAATTAACAGAAGCAATTTACTAAACAAAGGGCATGGTCAGAAAGTACTTGTCTTGCTGATTCCATTGATATAAAATTTGCAAAATTTGTACGTGTGGTTTGAAAGTTATGAATTTTTCAAATTGGCACATCTAATAGAGCAAATCTTGTTTTTAAAACAGACTCTGGGCCACGTGGAGCAATTTGATTGGCTGAAAACGTTTCGCGTGGATCGACAAACACAGACCGCGGGATCCAACTTGATCGCTCGGCACAGATCGCATACCCCTTCGTTTATAAGTGATTCTATATAAGCCTCAGGATCAAGATCCAACGGTCCTAGTGTAATGACCTAGAACTGGCGACGCTGGACTCTGACGCGCGGCGGCGGCGGCCTGGCAGTGGCGTCGCCGGCGATGCAGGAAGCGAGAAAGAGAAAGAGGGGGCTCACCGGATTCGCTGAGCGATGCTGATGCTCAACGTGTTCTCGGGGAGGCAGGGGGCGCATGGGGTGGTCGACAATTGCTCGTCGGAGTAGTGGTCACCGTCGGTTGCGCTCAGGCGTCGTTGGTGGCGAAGCTACAGAGCATGCTAAGACGAGTGGAAGACATGGTCAGATGCGCAAGGTTGTGGAGCGCACAGGAGTATCAGAAAGAGGGGAGAGGGAGGTCAGAGCTCATCGTGTGGAGTCGCCGGAGTCGAGGCAGAGGATGGCGAGGTGTAGTGGTCATCGTTGTCGAGGTTCTGGGGCACGCGGGGGCGAACTGACGCCACTGGGAGGTGCGCCAGGGTCTGTGGAGCACACGTGTGCGGTCGAGGGGGCGAGGGGCGATGTCGACTGGCCAGAATCGCTCGCGAAGCTCGTCGGAGACAGCGGCAGTGCAAAGCAAAATGGAGGCAGCCTGGTGGCTCTCTGGCAGCGGGGTTTGAGGGGAAAAGAAGAGGAGAGGGAGGGGATTTATCAGGCATGATTGCGAGGATTAAACGTCGAGCCATTGCAGCGAATTTACTCCAAGAAGTTAACGGCAGGAAACGACTGGGAGGAGGGCGTGGTCAGCGGGGTGGGTGAAGAAGATGACGACGTGGCGATGGGGTCCAGGCGGTCAGTGACGCTGCGGGTCTATTCGCGAGTACGAAGCGTTTTTCTCGCGGGGAAGGGAGATGGGCTGCTGATGGGCTTAGTGGGCTAGGCTGGCTGGGTTGCTTTGTTTCTTATTTTTTTTTTCTCTTGTTATTTTTCTTTTTCCAATTTGATTTTTCTGTTTTGATTTTGTTTAATCAATTCAATCATCCATTTGAATTCAAACCTCAACCAAAATTTGTGTAGGTTTAAATACTAATTAGTAATATAATCTGAAGTCAATTTTGGAATAAAAATTTTATTCTTTTGGGGTCTTTTTAATTATTCAAAAAGGCCCTTGTTTTAAATCAAATAAGTTTTTAATAATATTTTCAAACATCATTTAAATTCTCAAACCTTCCAAATCTTTTCAGTGGGTTTTTATTTGTTTAATAGGGTGTCAAATAATTCATCTTGAATTTTTTGGAAAGTATTAAGATGATTCATAAATCATTTGAATTGGGTATTTGTTTTAATTCCAATGATATTAAATATAGTTTTAATTCCATAAATTTTATTTGGAAGATTTATTTTATTTAAGTTAACTAAACAACTTTTATTCCACTTGGGTAAATTCCAAAATACCATTTTATCATGAATTATATACTTATTCTTATTAGAGATTTGTATTTATTAAAATAGGGATAGAATGGTTAATACCATTTTATTTTATTTGGAAATTCTTCATCCTTTTATTTTATTTGGATTTGGATTATATTCATTCCATTTGCTTATGTTCTTGGCCAAGATTTAATTTGGTCTTTAAATATTCCTTATTTAATATTTCTTTCTTCATCTTATAAAATCCATATCTTTTTATTTAGGGATCCAAACTTGGTGATTCCAATTTGTAAAATCTTATTTGAGATTTATTTATCCTTTTAAATATCTTTAGGATTATTTGCTCACCATTTGGTATGGATTTTAGATAAGGGCTTTATTAGATTTGAAAATTCAATTTCCTTATCTTATTAAATTCATAAGATTTTATCTATGGCTCCAAATTAAGTGAAACCAATTTCTATGGCTTTATAATATTTCTATTTATCATTCTTGATCATTTATAAATGTTTGATGATAAATTTTTATATGTATCAAATCCATAGGCTTGGAGATAACTTGGAAATGATTTTATCTCATTAGGGTTTAGGGTTTGGATTTATTTTACAAGGGTTTAAATTTCAAGATACATTCATTTAGGAATGCATTACTCTTGGTTTGGATTTTGTTGAATTAAAACTTTTAATTAAATTTTGTTCAAGATGGGATTTTAAGTTTCCATTTAGAAACAAAAGTTTCTTTTCACCCAAAATTTCAATAATTATTTATTTTATTTATTTATTTTTTACATTACAAGATTTGGAAAATCTTGGGATGTGAAAATTGCACTTGTACTTTGGACTCAGTTGATATCATGTTATTTTGTCTATGCATGTCACCGGTGTGAAATAAAGAGGGAACTTGTAAGTCCATGGAGTTTGTATCCTGTGTTAGAGAAACGTCTGGGCCACTAGCCTAAGCCATGCCTAATCATGGTGGAAATTTGCAGCATCACCATAATGAGCTATCTATGAAGCATCCTCAATAAAAAGCTATGCATATGGTAAATAAAAAGATTGCTGAGATGCTCATTATCTGCTTGCCTTGTCATTTTGGTTATGGGAAAGCTCATGTACCATGTGCAAGGGGTACCCTGTTGGCGGTTCTCAATGATATGCAAATACTTACAGTGACAAGAACTTACCTGGACCCAAAGTTGAGTATGCATGAGGTGTGGTCCCCGTATTCAAGGGACTTGAGATTGCCAACTTATACTTCATCAAGCATATACTCCAGCTTTGCCACTTTAACCTTAACCACTTCAAGATGCTTATGATAGGGGCAATGAGGGTTGAAAGCTAACTAGTACCATAATTTTTGGAAGCTTTTTTTGAAACTTGTAATCCCTGCTTCCTTTACAAAAAAGTCCTTTATTCCACCACTATTGAGTCTCCACCTTCTACCTTTAGGAACCATTAAGAGAGCATAGTTGTCATTCTGTGTGCAGTGTTCCAAAGCTTATTAGATGCATATTGTGATATTATGTAGAGTTCCCAACCTTTAATAAGGTAGAGATCCCTGTGTTTACAATGCTAGTCCCTGGATCAATAGCTAGCATCCACAGTTAAGATGTAATATCAAGAAACAAAGGTCATAATACAAATTTATAACTAGGAATAAAATAATTTATTACATCTTACATAGCTATTTGGCTATTTCATTACAATGTAGCAGAATATAACAATAGCATGGGGTCCTTCATCTTCAAAGTGCCACAGGCAAACATGTCGGTTGTAGACTTGCAATCCTAATCAACACACTTCACTAACATCAAACAAACCTGCAACATAATAAGTTACAACCACAAGGGTCAATACATTTGAATTGTATTGGCAAGTGATACTATGGTAGTATAGTGGAGTCTATCATCTATATGCATTTGGCTAAGTGGAGATTAGGCTTGATTTGCTCAAAATAGATTCTCCTTATCATTTGAAAACACTAAGTTTTGCTTGACAAAATCACCCAAGGCATCTCCCAATAGAAATTGGTGATCCTTCAACCCTTGTTCAACCACAAAATTTTAACTTAGAAATTGGGATGAGGAGATTCTTGATAGCTTCCATGTCTTGGTGCTCAAATTGTCCTTTACCAGGGACAGGGCTAAGTACTTAGATTTTTTTACACTCTGCAGAGGTGGTGCACTTTCCCCACAAGACTTGGTTTCACCAAGACAAGATCTTTCAGAAGCCTTCCCTTAGACCAGAATGGACGCGTTCCAACCTATCATCCCACTACCACCAACTGTCCATTTGGCTAAGTTATTGCAAGCTATATGATCCAGGCATATCCCATAATGCCAAGTGGCTGCACTTGAAGCTTCTCAACATTTTACATCTCAAATCTCTTTGTTCCTGGGTGGCCATACACAAGTGAGATACACAAGGTAAACCATAGAAATGGGCCTTGTGAACCACTCAACACAGACCATTCCTTCCATTCCACCCAGGTGATTCATTCACTTAGTTGTTTTATTAAACAAAACACAAGTCCTTGACTTAGAAACATTCCATAGTATGAATATGATCCACCCTTGTTTTCTACTAGCTAAGCTAAGAATGATAGTAGTAGGAATCTTGACTTAGGAAAAATTCTACTAAGGTTTCATCTACTAGGATTTCCCATGGCATAGTTTATACTTAGAAAAATTCCATACAAGTCCTACTTAGAAATATCACTAATGCATAGTGAAAATAATGGGACAAAAGTATGAAGCACCACTTGCCTTTTTGGTAGAGAATATGAGTTCACTCCTTGATCTTGCAATATTCAAACTACCACTCAAGCAACCATCACATAAAATAATAGAAACAAAGTAAAGCATGCAAGCATGCCAAAGATGGTTTATTTGTAAAAGTGGTTTCTAACGGGTTATAAACATTGGAAAACACCTATTGGTCATTTTATATAAGTGGCAAAAACCATTTGCAAAAGATTTTACTTATAAATCATTTTTGAACCAAATCAATATTTTATGTGGTTGAAAATGCCTTTAGCAAAGCATCAATTTTTATATGGTTCACCAAATCCATTTTTAATTCTAAAACTTGGTGTTTGGGGTCAGAGAGTTTAAATCAAAACATTTCCCAAAGGTTTTCTTCCAAAATCATTTTTAACAATTAAACCATATTTTTATTTGACTAGAAATGCTTTAATTCAAGGTTTTATTCTTTTGCTTCACCAAATATATTTTTGAAACCACAAATTGATTTCTATGGTCAGTAGGTTAAAAACAAACCATTTTCCAAAGATTTTATCTCAAAAATCATTTTAGAACAAATTTTATATTCTAAATATGCCTACACAAGTTTCTACAAAAAAAACAATTTAACAGAAGCAATTTACTAAATAAAGGGCATGGTTGGGTAGGATTTGTCTTGCTGATTCCATTGATATAAAATTTGCAAAATTTGGACGTGTGGTTTGAAAGTTATGAATTTTTCAAATTGGAACATCTAATAGACAAGTTTCTGGTTTTTAAAACAATCACAGGCCACGCGTCGTGTTGTTATTGGTCTGTACCGCTTCGTGCGGATCGACAGATGCGAGCCGTTGGATCTAAGTGTAATTGTGCGGCTCATGGCACTACTTACCCCTTCGGGTTAGATTCTATCCTAGTCACTAGATCGAAATCGAACGGCGCACAACATGCTTGCCATCGAGTGGCGGCGCTGGCGGCGGCAGGTGGCGGTGCTGGCTCTGGCTACGAGGTCGCGGCGATTACAGGAAGCAAGGGAGTAGGGGGAGTGGCTCACCAGGTTCGCGTGGTCGTGGTGATGCTCAAGGTACTCATAGTTGACGAAGTGGCAAACGGAGCTGTTGTCAATTGCTCGCCGGAGTCCTTGCTTCCGTCGGGAACGCTCGGCCGTTGTCGGGGACGAGGCTACAAGGCACGCCAATGTAAAAAAAAGGGTGCGTTAGACACGTAGGAGAGTAGGGAGTGCGGGAACATCAAAGAGATGGGGCGGCGCGGTCGGAGGTTACCAGTAAAGCTCGTCGGAGTTGGAGCAGACAGTGGCGCGGTCAGTCAAGGTGGTTGCCGATGATAGGGGGCATGTGCGAGCGATCTGAGGCCTCTGGGAGATGCATATGGAAGAGGGGAGAAGGCTCGCATGGTCAAGGAGGCGAGGCACGGCTTGGGTTCGCCGGAATCGGCCGGAGAAGCCGTCGGAGACAAAGACGATGTCGCAAGCAATACAGACAGCCTGGGGGCTCTGGTGGTGTGAGGATTGGGGGGAAATGGAGAGAGGAAACGGGCGCTTAAGTGAGCATGGTCAGGGGGCAGGAATCACGCGGCATTGATGCGAATTTATCACGCGAATCAATCGGCAGAAACGGGAGGAAGAACTGGTCGCGCGGGGAAGACGCTGACGTGGTCGTGGGGTCCGTTTGACAGTGAGAGAGGAAGAGGGGAGATCGGGTCCACGCGTCGGTGACTGAGCGGGTGAGTTTGCGCGTGAGAAAAGAAACGGTTCGGGGGAGAGAGATGGGCTCCTGCTGGGCCAGTTGGGTCGGCTGGCTGGGCTGAGTCCTTTTCATTTTTTTTTTGTTCTGATTGTTTTCCTTTTCCATTTCTTTTATTCTGTTTTGATTTTGATTAATTATTTCGAACATCAATTTGATTTCAAACCTCAACCAACATTTGTGTAGATTCATATACTGATTAATAACACATTCCAAAGTCAAATTTAGAATAATTTATTTATTCTTTTTAGGGTCTCTTAATTATTTAATAGGCTCTAGTATTAATTCAAATAAGTTTTAATAATGATTTTCAATCTCCATTTGAATTCAAATCACCACCAAACTTTCGATGAATTTTTATTCTGTTTATCAACATATTTCAAAGTCCAAAATAAAATATTTGTTTTATTCTTTTAGGTTCTATTAATAATTAAATAAATAGTCCATAGTCTTTAATTCAAATAGGTTTTAATTTATTTAAAAACTCTTTTTGAAATCTAAATAATATCAAAATCTTTTCTGTAAGTTTCATTTGAAAAACAATAAAACACTTGGAATTCTTATTTTAAAATTTTTAATGTTTATTTGAAAGGAAAAAGCCTTTACTTAAATAAAATTGGATATTAATAAATCCTTATTATTTTATTTAAATAAACCTTTATTCTTTTTAACAAATAGAAATATTTTATTTCATTTGCTTGGCCAAGATTTAATTTGGCTCTTTAAAATAATACTCATTTATATTTCTACTTATTCTTATCAAAACCATATCTTTTTATTTAAAGATCTAAAAATAGTGATTCCAACTATCATAACTTTATTTTTTATGTGTTTATCTTTTTAAATCCTTTTAGGATTATTTGCTCACCATTTGGTTTGGATTTTGGATAGGTGCTTTATTATCTTTGGAAATTACTTTTCCTTATCTTATTAAATTCATAAGATTTTATCTATGGCTCCAAATTAAGTGAAACCAGTTTCTATGGTTTTATAATATTTCTATTTGTCTTTCTTGATCATTTTGAAATGTTTGCTTGGCCAATTTTTATATGGATCAAATCCATAGTCTTAGAGATAACTTTGAAAATGATTTTCTTCCATTAGGGTTTTGGTTTATTTATCAAGTGTTTAAATTTCCAGATGCATTTAAAGAACATGCATTCCACTTAATTTGAATTTAGTTAGATTCAAACATTGACCAAAGTTTGTTCAAGATGGAATTTTAAGTTTGCATTTAGAATCGAAAAGTTTCTTTTCACCCTAAATGTCAGAAATTAATTATTTTGTTTATTTATTTTTCACATTACAAGATTTGGAAAATCTTGGGATGTGACAGGCTACCACCCTTAAAATAAATCTCGTCCCGAGATTTGGGGAGGCTAGGGTTACAAGTTGGCTCAAAAGCAACTAGGGTACTACCACCCTTAAAAATTTTCCAACTAGATTACTTCATGGCTTGCTTGGGATCTTGTTGAAATATTTCTGGGCAAACATCTGCATTGTGTCCTTTGTTTCCACACTTGAAACATGTGACAAGGCTGAGATCCTTCATAGGCTTGTTTATCTTGTGCTTCATCTTTTATGGACAATTGCTTGCATAATGTCCTGGTTCTTTGCAATTGAAACACATCACTTGGATGATATCTTTCTTTTCCTTTGGTATCATTGCCTCTTGTTTGTTTCCTTGGTTCTTTTTCTTTTCTGGGCATTCATTTTCATAGTGGCACATCTCTTTGCAAGTGTAACATTGCTCTTGGGTAATATCCTTCTTTCTTGGGTTGGGGCATTTCTTCTTCTTCTTCTTCTTGGGTCTCTACAAAGCTAGGAGTTCTTCTAGTTCATGCTCTTCATACTTTACCACAAAGGTGGGAATTCTTTCTCTCTTCTTGGGGCATTTACTAGAGATATGACCTTCTTCTTCACAAGAGTAGCAACACTTTGTGATCACTTTGTATTTGGCCTTATGGTGCATAGTTTTGACTTTCCCTTCATCCTTCTTGGTAGAAGTTGTTCCTTCATGAGGGTTTACAAATTGTTGTTGCACTCCACCTTATTTCCTTTGTTGAACTTTGGAATAGATGGGGCATTGGATAGGTACATGATTATTTCCTTCACATAGGAAACAAGTAGCTTGAGAGGTGGGGCATTGATTAGTTGGATGTTTCTCTTCACAATTGGGGCATTGATCTTTGTGTTCCTTGGGAGTGTGATCCTTGTTTTCACAAACATTGCAAGCTTGGTTTCCTTCTAAATTATCATCCTTGATATCCTTGTTGTCACAAACTCCTTGGGAAAGGTTGTCTCCCATGTTGATCATTTGAGTGGCCATCCCTCGCAACAATTGGGATTGAATTTCCAAAAACTTTTGTATGGTTGGGTCTAATCCATTGTTGTTGGCTAAAAACTGAGTTGTCACTTGGTTCAACTAGGTTTGGTTTGCTAGTAGTTGTTCTCTCATGTGCATCTCTTGGTTGTTGTTGTCATTCTTGGTGTTGAAGTCTCTAGGAGAAGTCATCTGTTTGGGTTGGATTGGGATTAGAATAGGCAAATGATTTTCTAAGGAATCAATTCTAATCACACACATCATAATTCACTCAAGCAATGTGCAAGCAATCACAAACAAACATTCCATTCAAACAACAAGTTCAAGCACATCTTTAAGCAATAAAATATTTTGTTACACCACATAAGTTGGTGAATTTGGTTTGATCTAATTATGGTGGTCCAACTATATGGTTCACTTGAAATCATTCTATCCTTCTTGGTGGATTCTTCTTGAATGAGATCATGGTTTCCTTGGAAAATTTTTTGGTCACCAAACTTTAAAGTGATGATGGTTCCTTCTAAGTTGTATTCCCTTAGTCTTCAAGTCTTGAGTAACATTTCTTGTCTCACTTGTAGTCCTTAGAGATATCCAAGGTTGAAGTCCTTGTTGAGAATAAGGTTGAAATCACTTGAAGATGTTGAAGTCATTTGAGTTGATGAAGTACTTTGCACATGGTGAAGTCTTTGTCCATGGAGAAGGCTTTATCCATCAAGTTGAAATAGAAGAGATGTAGAGTCAAAACCAAAATGGTTGAGGAAAGAGTTTACAAGATTGTTTGTAAATAAATTTTGGAACAAATACAACTCCTATTTTTCTAAGGGGTTTGTCCAATCCTAGGTTTACAAATCCTACAGGCAACACAATGCTCTGATACCATCTGTAGAGGTCCCAACCTTTAATAAGGTAGAGATCCCTGTGTTTACAATGCTAGTCCCTGGATCAATAGCTAGCATCCACAGTTAAGATGTAATATCAAGAAACAAAGGTCATAATACAAATTTATAACTAGGAATAAAATAATTTATTACATCTTACATAGCTATTTGGCTATTTCATTACAATGCAGCAGAATATAACAATAGCATGGGGTCCTTAATCTTCAAAGTGCCACAGGCAAACATGTTGGTTGTAGACTTGCAATCCTAATCAACACACTTCACTAACATCAAACAAACCTGCAACATAATAAGTTACAGCCACAAGGGTCAATACATTTGAATTGTATTGGAAAGTGATACTATGGTAGTATAGTGGAGTCTATCATCTATATGCATTTGGCTAAGTGGATATTAGGCTTGCTTTGCTCAAAATAGATTTTCCTTATCATTTTAAAACACTAAGTTTTGCTTGACAAAATCACCCAAGGCATCTCCCAATAGAAATTGGTGATCCTTCAACCCTTGGTCAACCACAAAATTTTAACTTAGAAATTGGGATGAGGAGATTCTTGATAGCTTCCATGTCTTGGTGCTCAAATTGTCCTTTACCAGGGACAGGGCTAAGTACTTAGATTTTTTTACACTCTGCAGAGGTGGTGCACTTTCCCCACAAGACTTGGTTTCACCAAGACAAGATCTTTCAGAAGCCTTCCCTTAGACCAGAATGGACGCGTTCCAACCTATCATCCCACTACCACCAACTGTCCATTTGGCTAAGTTATTGCAACCTATATGATCCAGGAAGAGCCCATAATGCCAAGTGGCTGCACTTGAAGCTTCTCAACATTTGACATCTCAAATCTCTTTGTTCCTGGGTGGCCATCCACAAGTGATATACACAAGGTAAACCATAGAAATGGGCCTTGTGAACCACTCAACACAAACCATTCCTTCCATTCCACCCAGGTGATTCATTCACTTAGTTGTTTTATTAAACAAAACACAAGTCCTTGACTTAGAAACATTCCATAGTATGAATATGATCCACCCTTGTTTTCTACTAGCTAAGCTAAGCATTATAATAGTAGGAATCTTGACTTAGGAAAAATTCTACTAAGGTTTCATCTACTAGGATTTCCCATGGCATAGTTTATACTTAGCAAAATTCCATGCAAGTCCTACTTAGAAATATCACTAATGCATAGTGAAAATAATGGGACAAAAGTATGAAGCACCACTTGCCTTTTTGGTAGAGAATATGAGTTCACTCCTTGATCTTGCAATATGCACACTCTTCAAATCACCACAATTCAATCAAGCAAGCAATATTCAAACTACCACTCAAGCAACCATCACATAAAATAATAGAAACAAAGTAATGCATCCAAACATGCCAAAGATGGTTTATTTGGAAAAGTGGTTTCTACTGGGTTATAAACATTGGAAAACACCTATTGGTCATTTTATATAAGTGTCAAAAACCATTTGCAAAATATTTTACTTATAAATCATTTTTGAACCAAATCAATATTTATGTGGTTCAAAATGCCTTTAGCAAAGCAACAATTTTTATATGGTTCACCAAATACATTTTTTAATTCTAAAACTTGGTGTTTGGGGTCAGAGAGTTTAAATCAAAACATTTCCCAAAGGTTTTCTTCCAAAATCATTTTTAACAATTAAACCATATTTTTATTTGACTAGAAATGCTTTAATTCAAGGTTTTATTCTTTTGCTTCGCCAAATATGTTTTTTAAACCACAAATTGATTTCTATGGTCAGTAGGTTCAAAACAAACCATTTTCCAAAGACATTATCTCAAAAATAATTTTAGAACAAATGTTATATTCTAAATATGCCTACACAAGTTTCTGCAAAAACAAACAATTTAATAGAAGAAATTTACTAAACAAAGGGCATGGTTGGGTAATATTTGTCTTGCTGATTCCATTGATATAAAATTTGCAAAATTTGGACGTGTGGTTTGAAAGTTATGAATTTTTCAAATTGGAACATCTAATAGACAAGTTTCTGGTTTTTAAAACAATCACAGGCCACGCGTCGTGTTGTTATTGGTTTGTACCGCTTCGTGCGGATCTACAGATGCGAGCCGTTGGATCTAAGTGTAATCGTGCAGCTCAGGGCACTACTTACCCCTTCAGGTTAGATTCTATCCTAGCCACTAGATCGAAATCGAACGGTGCACATCATGCTTCCCATCGAGTGGCGGCGCTGGCGGCGGCAGGTGGCGGCGTTGGCTCTGGCTACGGGGTTGCGGAGATTACAGGAAGCAAGGGAGTAAGGGGAGTGGCTCACCAGGTTCGCGTGGTCATGGTGATGCTCAAGGTACTCGTAGTTGACGAAGTGGCGAACGGAGCTGTGGTCAATTGCTCGCCGGAGTCCTTGCTTCCGTCGGGCACGCTCGATCGTTGTCGGGGACGAGGCTACAAAGCATGCCAATGTAAACCAAAGGGTGCGTTAGACGCGTAGGAGAGTAGGGAGTGCGGGAACATCAAAGATAGGGGGCGACGCGGTCGGAGGTTACCAGTAAAGCTCGTCGGAGTTGGAGAAGACGGTGGCGCGGTCAGTCGAGGTGGTTGCCGACGATAGAGGCATGCACGAGCGAGCTGAGGCCACTGGGAGATGCATATGGAAGAGGGGATCAGGCTCGCGTGGTCGAGGAGGCGAGGCGCGGCTTGGGTTCGCCGGAATCGGCCGGAGAAGCCGTCGGAGACAAAGACGATGTCGCAAGCAATACATACAGCCTGGGGGCTCTGGTGGTGTGAGGATTGGGGGGAAATGGAGAGGGGAAACGGGCGCTTAAGTGAGCATGGTCAGGGGCCAGGAATCACGCGACATTGATGCGAATTTATCACGCGAATCAATCGGCAGAAACGGGAGGAAGAACTGGTCGCGCAGGGAAGACGCTGACGTGGTCGTGGGGTCCGTTTGATAGCGAGAGAGGAAGAGGGGAGATGGGGTCCACGCGTCGGTGACTGAGCGGGTGAGTTTGCGCGTGAGAAAAGAAACGGTTCGGGGGAGAGAGATGGGCTCCTGCTGGGCCAGTTGGGCCGGCTGGCCGGGCTGAGTCCTTTTCATTTTTTTTTTGTTCTGATTGTTTTTTCTTTTCCATTTCTTTTATTCTGTTTTGATTTTGATTAATTATTTCAAACATCAATTTGATTTCAAACCTCAACCAACATTTGTGTAGATTCATATACTGATTAATAACACATTCCAAAGTCAAATTTAGAATAATTTTTTTAGCGTCTTTTAATTATTTAATAGGCTCTAGTATTAATTCAAATAAGTTTTAATAATGATTTTAAATCTCCATTTGAATTCAAATCACCACCAAAATTTGGATGAATTTTTATTCTGTTTATCAACATATTTCAAAGTCCAAAATAAAATAATTTTTTTATTCTTTTAGGTTCTATTAATAATTAAATAAATAGTCCATAGTCTTTAATTCAAATAGGTTTTAATTTATTTAAAAACTCTTTTTGAAATCTAAATAATATCAAAATCTTTTCAGTAAGTTTCATTTGACAAACACTAAAACACTTGGAATTCTTATTTTAAAATTTTTAATAAATTTTTAATGTTTATTTGAAAGGAAAAAGCCTTTACTTAAATAAAATTGGATATTAATAAATCCTTATTATTTTATTTAAATAAACCTTTATTCTTTTTAACAAATAGAAATATTTTATTTCATTTGCTTGGCCAAGATTTAATTTGGCTCTTTAAAATAATACTCATTTATATTTCTACTGATGCTTATCAAAACCATATCTTTTTATTTAAAGATCTAAAAATAGTGATTCCAACTATTATAACTTTATTTTTTATTTTTGTATATTTTTAAATCCTTTTAGGATTATGTTCTCACCATTTGGTATGGATTTTGGATAGGTGCTTTATTAGCTTTGGAAATTACTTTTCCTTATCTTATTAAATTCATAAGATTTTATCTATGGCCCCAAATTAAGTGAAACCAATTTCTATGGTTTTATAATATTTCTATTTGTCTTTCTTGATCATTTTGAAATGTTTGCTTGGCCAATTTTTATATGGATCAAATCCATAGTCTTAGAGATAACTTTGAAAATGATTTTCTTCCATTCGGGTTTTAGGGTTTTGGTTTATTTCTCAAGTGTTTAAATTTCCAGATGCATTTAAAGAGAATGCATTCCACTTGATTTGAATTTAGTTATATTCAAACATTGACCAAAGTTTGTTCAAGATGGAATTTTAAGTTTGCATTTAGAATCAAAAAGTTTCTTTTCACCCTAAATTTTAGCAATTAATTATTTTGTTTATTTATTTTTCACACTACAAGATTTGGAAAATCTTGGGATGTGACATATTACTTGTTCTTGTGCTACTTGTTTATAGTCACCCTTGTGAACTTTGCAGGTGTCATATGCATCTATTTGCTACTCTATGAGGGACAAGCTGATTTCCACTATGCTATGTTTTCTGCATGTGAAACAAACAAACGTTTTTCAATGCATGCTATTCATGATCTTTGTTTGTAGCTTGTCATGTTGCATGCATAGTTACTATGTCCTATTGTTAGAACTCCATCTTTCATGCACATGTTTAGAGTTCTTTGATCCTAGCTTTCAATGCTTGCAAATGGTTGGATCTTTATTGTGAGGGTGCATATCACCTCAAAAATTATTCTTTTTATCACTTACCTACTCGAGGACGAGAAGGAGTTAATCTTGGGGATGCTGATACGTTGGAAACGTATCTATAATTTTTTATGGTCCATTCTTGTTTAGTATCTACTTTGCTTTACTTGTCCACACTTTGAGGTGCTTTTTACATGTTTTCTGG
Source organism: Avena longiglumis (assembly GCA_030063025.1). Classification (NCBI taxonomy): domain Eukaryota; kingdom Viridiplantae; phylum Streptophyta; class Magnoliopsida; order Poales; family Poaceae; genus Avena; species Avena longiglumis. The sequence continues at coordinate 412,989,332 of CP125977.1, read as the reverse complement.
TACTAACCTATTAACAAGTTGCAACAGTGCCAGATGCCTGTTTTCTGCTGTTTTGGGTTTCAGAAAAGTTAGTAAAGAAATATTCTCGGAATTGGACGGGACAAACGTTAAAGTCAATTACTTTCCGTGGGGAACAAGAAGTCCAGAGGAGAGCCAGAGGGGCCAGCCAGGAGGGCCAGACCCACCCCAGGCGCGGGTGGGCCCCACCCCACGCCTGGCTAGGGTATGGCCACCCTGGCCGCCGCCTCGGTCTCCCCCTTCGCCTATAAGAAGCTCCTGATGCAGAAACCCTAAGCACCCGATCAAATCTCCATGAAACTGTCTATAGCCGTCGTCACCATCGTCCCTAGATCGAGGGGAACTGAAGTTCTTCCCGGCATCCTGCCGAAGGGGAGATCATCCTGGAGGCCTTCTCTCTGGTGTGATGCGTGAGTAGTTCCACGTTGGACTATGGGTCCATGTAGTAGCTAGATGGTTGTATATCCTCCTTTGTGCTTTCATGTATAGATCTTGTGAGCTCCGTTCATGATCAAGATCTAATATATTTGTAATCATGCATGTTGTGTTTGCGGGGATCCGATGGATATTGAGATTATTATGTTGGTTTGATTAATGGTTTTCTCTTTATAATTCTATCATGTCTGTGTTTTTTGTGATCTTGCATGCTCTCCGTTGTTAGTATCTATCTTGGCCAAGTAGTTGCTAGTGACTCCAAGAGATGGTATTTATACTCGATAGTGGGTTCATGCCTCTAGTTTCCAAGGGAAGTGATAGAAATATCTTCGGTTGTAGATGTGTTGTTTCCACTAGGGAGAAAACAATGGTCTCTTGTTCATGGAACATGTGGACTGTTTACCTTACACACTTTGCTTAAAGCAGTTGTCTGTTGCTTGCAACTTAATACCGGAGGGGGTTCGGATGATAACCCAAAGGTGGACTTCTAGTCATAGATGCAGTTGGATGGCGGTCTATGTATCTTATTGTATTGCCCAATCGAATCTCATAGGATCTTTATGTCTAGTATTGCATTGGTATGCCCTTCTCAGTCCTATCAATTTGCGCTGCTATAATTTGTTTACCCAACATGCCATGTTTGTTTATCTAAGGAGAACACCTCTAGTAAACTATGGGCCCCGGTCCAATCTTTACCATTGATACATCTAGCACTGTTACTGTTTACTTGCTGCAAACCATCATCACCTTCCATACCATACAATTAATCCTTTGTTACAGCAACCGATGAGATTGACAACCTCACTGTTAGTTGGGGCAAAGTCTTGAGTTTTTGTTGTGCATGTTTCCATGTTGCTTGCAACACCTTTGAGACATTTCCTTCCTCCTACTAGTTCGATAACCTTGGTTTCTTACTGAGGGAAGACTTGTTGTTGTGCTGCATCACACCTTGCTCTTGGGTTTTCCCGATGAAGCGCTCCCATGTTGACGCAGTTCCATCATGCATACCATTAGTTCTCTTTCTTTTATGGATGAGACTAATAGGTTATTGCTATAAGTGGTTGTAGACGCACTAGCAGTTATGGATGCACTGTCCACATATAATTATCTTGCTCTAACAATTATATGCATACTTTATTATTATCTTTTATTCCCATCAGATGTTTTGCACAGCTACAGGTGAAACCGAATGGCCCAGGCCCTCTCTCTCCATCATCAACAACAACAATAGATCGCAAACTCTTGGTCCGGTAAAACACTAAAAGAATTCTAAAACTCCCGAAGGTCCGTTAAAGTAACTTCACCATGCTTTCTGCTTCCCGAGGATTCGATAACCTAGGTCTACTAGGGAAAAAGAGCTATACTACCTCCATAATCCAGATCGAAGGTATCAACCAATTTCCTAGCGCCGTTGCCGGGGAAGCAATAGCTACCCAGGTAAGGTTATTAGGAACCTTACTGGTTTTAATTCTTGTTTTTAATTTTGTTAGTTTGCTTTCAATATTTATTTGAAAAACCAAAAAAATAGTTAGCCTTTAAATTGTTGTTTTTACTATCATAAGTTTTTGTTTAGAAAATCCAAAAACATGGGTACTATGTCTAAAAAGAAACTATGGGAGTTTGCAACTCTCCACGATGATTATTTCGTACTACTATTACCTAGCCCGCAATTACTGCTGAGGATTATGAAATTAAGCCCCACTATTTAAGTTTGGTTCAATAGAATCAATTTGGACGCAGGTATGTACTTAAACACTTTCACTGAAATATGTGATATGATGCGCATTAAAGATGTTGATCCCCACGCGGTCAAGCTGCACTTATTTCCTTTCTATCTTAGAGGAAGAGCAAAAGAATGGTTGCTATCTTTGCCCAAAATATTATTGCATCATGGGTGGAATGTACTTCTTTATTCATGACTAAAATTTTCCTACATGCAAAGACTATGCAACTAAGATCTAATATTACTGGCTTTAGACAGGAAGAGTGTGAGCCACTGGCGTTTTCATGGGAGAGAATGAAAGAATGCATGAGAAATTGTCCTAGCCATGGGATGGAAGATTGGTTAATTCTCCATTTATTTTATAATGCTCTTAATCCTGGGTCTAAGTATATGCTTGATACTACAGCTGGAGGAATATTTATGGGAAAACAAATTGCCGAAGCAAAGCAGGTGCTAGATAATATGCAAGACAACCATGCCCAATGGCATGTGGAAAGATCAAACACAAAGAAGGTGAACTCTGTCACACCAGAGGAAAATGAAGAACTCACTACTAAACTGGATAAGCTCATATTAGCCGTCAAGGGTAAGGAAACCCAGGTAAGATCCATCCCAGAATAAAATATTGAAGAAATAGACTTCATAGCTCGTAATGATTATAACCCTGCTTGGAAGAAGAACTATATTCCAAATTTCCAAAAATATTATTCTAGCCCTATAGGTAAATCTAATAATACTATTGGATCAAGTAATGATAGTCTCCAAGAATCACTTAAGTCCTTTATGGACTTGCAAAATGAGCAAAATAATATCCTTGTTAAGATAACGAAGAACCATGATAATATGCTTGGAAAATTGTCTAACCAATCTGTGAGTTTGAAGAATGATTTGCAGTCCCTCCAAGAAAGAACAAGGATTGTTGAGGCACAGCTAGGTAAGATAACTGAGAGTCAAACTCACATTCTAGCTAAGTTTGTAGGTAAAGTTGAGCCCAATCCGGTTGAAGACCTCAAGATGATAAGAATCCAAAGGGAGGAGCCTGAAGAACTTGATTGTAGCAATGCCCTTTCACCAAATTACATGGTTGAAGATCTTATGAGGATCAATATTGAGATTCCAATAAGTGAAGGAAATGATGAAGCTATGTATCAACATTTAGTTAATCATGTAGCAATAAAGGTACGTGAGCTTGAAGATGAATACAAGAAAATTGCTGAAAAACTACCTGTTAAGATAGATGATATATTTGAGCCTATTATTAAAATTAAAATTGGGACTAATGAGATCGTTGCACTTTGTGATCTAGGTGCAAGTGTTCCAACGATTACAAAAAGTCTTTTTGATAAGCTAAATCTTGGCTCTTTAGAAATTACAGAATTAAAATTACATTTAGCAGATTCTATCTATAAACAAGTTGTATGGATTAAGGAGAATACTTTAGTATACATTAAAGATTGTCCTTCCCTTATTAATTTTGTTATTGTTGACATTTCTAAAAAAAATACTGCTCCTATCATATTAGGCCATCCATTCTTAAGAACTATTAAGGCTTTGATTAATCTACATGAAGGGAACGTGAACCCTCAATTTCCTTCGCGGGATCCTTTTGTTGTTCATTTCCCCAGGAAGAAGAAAGCCAAGCATGATGAGAAGGAGGCCATCACTTTGAAGGCCGACTATTTTGGAGTGGGTGTTCCACTCATTTGGCCTAAGTGAGAAACATCATGGTCAAGCTATTGTCCATAAAAGAACGCTTTATGGGAGGCAACCCATGTAAAATAAAGGTTTGAGTAAAGTTTTTAAGTTTTAGTTTAAGTTTTATGTTGAATAAAAAGTGCTAGAAAACTCCAGTTGAGAAGTAGAAGCTCGGTGGTACTGAAATCCTGTCTTATACATGCTGTTGTTTGTAAACAATTTAGTCTATCATTTTTCTGTCAAAACATGGTGTTTCGCTAAGTTTCAGGTTAAGAAAGATTTTTTGAAGAAATAGGTAAATTTTGGGGCTCCAGAAGGTTTAACGACCAACTATACGACGGGAATAAAAATTTCGGCCGTATAGTTCTGGTCATATAGTTATTGATGCCTCTGTCAAATTTCATTCAAAGGATACAGAAGGTTAAACGACCAACTATAGGGTAGGAATAAAAATTTCGACCGTATAGTTCCGGCCGTATAGCTTGCGTCGCCAGGAAGAAACCCTAAAATATTGCCGTCGAACCAACTATACAGCGGGAATACACATTCCAGTCGTATAGTTTTGGACGTATAGTTCATGCGACCACAAAAACTCCATGGGAAGGTACCCCTAACACCAAAACTTCAATCCTTTTTCCCTCTTCTACCTACAAACTCTCTCAAAACCTCAAGAAATCTTTATCTCTACTCAATTTCATTCGATTTCCTCGCACATAAGTGATCTACGGTATGTTTCTCCTCCGATCCTCCAATTACTTTTTGCAACATCATCTCGGATCTGTTGTCATTATCAATCTAGGGTGAGACCTACTATGAACTAATTGTCATGTTTCTCTTGCCTAGATTATTATTTTGAGGAGATTCTTTAGTGTGCTATGATGAGAAATATGTTATGCTTATTACTATTGGATTAAAAAGTTTTATTTTTTGTCTTTCTTATTATTTTAGATGATGAACACAAGGAGCCAAACACGTGCTCATGCCGCTATGAGTTCTTCTCAGGTTGTCGCTGCAGCTCAGAACCGCATGGGGATACGGTTTAAGAATGAGATCCAACGTGATAGCTTCGATAGGATCAAGAACCGAGAAGTGAAGACAACCAAGTGGGCTTGTCCCATTATATTGAATCAACTCGGTATTTCTAATGACTTCAATTTACTTTGCAATCCTGCAAAAAAATTTATATCATGATGCGCCTACTTATCGCTGGTTAACTCTTGAATTTTTAAGTTCTTTGAAAAGCACCGTTAAAGCATGGCATGGAGAGGACATGATTTCTTTCCGACTTATGAACAACAATTATACATTATCACTTTATGAATGGTGCAATTGTTTTGATTTACCAAACAATTATGTTAATGCTTTACGCGCATCTTTCACCCTTTCCTGGATCATTATTATAATAGAATGAGTTTCACTTCTAGAGTCAACAAGGGGAAGAGTATTCAACATCCTGCTATTCTCTATTTGTTCTATGTTATTGCTAACACCTTGTAGGCACGAAATGAGTTTACAAGACTCAATGAGGAGGAAATTTTGATCCTTGCAAAAGCTGCTATCAACAACAACTTATCACTCAACTTGGGCGCAATTCTTGTGCTCTACTTGGATCACCAATCCTCCCAAAGCCAAGGGCCAATCATATGTGGAGGCGTTATCACCGTGCTTGCCATTGCCTTGGGCGTCAACCTAGGTGAGTTGCAACCATTTCTAGGTGAGCGACGTATTGCTTTCTCTACTTTAAAATCTTGTAGAATGCTCACTAGGAGAGGTGGTAGTTATTACTAGCATATTGCTGGAGATGGGCGTATCTACCCCGCTCCTTTGCCTAATGTTCTTTTATCTATCAAGAAAGGGTGTTTTCTATATGATTTGTAGTTTGAGCAACACCAACCTAAGGAGGAGATTCCGGATGAGGATGAAGACCAAGAAGAGGAGCAAGAAGTTCCTGATCAAGAGGAGCAACCACTCAACCAGTTTGCTACATATCAATATTTCCAAGAACGTGGAGGAACTATGGAGGGGATGCATAATATCGCCCTGAACCTCTAAGAAACCACTAGTAATTTATCAACTCAACTTGCGAACTGGAGCCACAAACTTTTCCCACTACCACAATGATTTGAAGGGCTTGCAAAAGCCTAAGCTTGGGGAAGTCTAACCATTATCTTTATTTGGCATTTGTTCTTTTTTATATTTTGAGTTTATGCTTTTAGTTTGAGTTTATAAGCACTCATTTTGGTTTCCCCAACACTTTTTATTTAGTCATTTTATTTGTTTTCGAGATTTTCTAGCCGAGCTTTGCCGCCATTTTTCTATTCTTTAACTCCCTCTCTTAAAAACAACAAAAAGATTTTTCCATTTATCTTTATTTTCCCTCTTCCTATTTCTATTCTCCTCGTGGTTCTCGCATATTTGCAGGAGAGTGATTGACTTCAAGTTTCCAATAAATGAATCAAAATGGAAGAGAGAAGTGGAACCAATCATGAGAGGTATGCCTTATGAGTCACCACTTTTGAAGTTTGAGAAAGCCATGCTAGTTAGTAGTAAATGTTAAGATATTATATTGGTCGAGTGAGTCTTTATATTGGAGTAAAATTTTGCTTGCATGGGTATTTAGTTGAGTATATTTTGTTCCAGCTCTTTTAGTTAACCAAGTCTTGCCTAAAAATTTGCTAAACAATTGTAATAAGAAAAAGTCTCACAATTGAAGGCTTGGGTGTTATAGTGTTTAGTCTTGAAAGCTTATTTCTAGAGATACTCAACACCATAGAAAATGATGATTGACTTGATAGCTCTCTTTGAAAGGATTTGTTCAATGGAACTAATGTTTAGCGGTTTTTGTGAGCATGCCAAAGTTTGACTTATGAATCATAAAAATGATACAGCTTTATGCGTGTCAAACTTCATGGGGGATGCCAAAAAATCCGGTAGCCTACGAACGATCTTCATGGGGGAAACTCCTATATTTCGGCTATGAGTTGATTAAATATTTGTAGCAGCAATTCTATAATGGGTAAGATTCTTGGCACCCTCGTGTAGCTGTGTTCATGATGGAACCACTCCTCTGGATGATATGAGTAATCATTATGCAAAGGGAACAAAAACCTTGGTAATGCCACAAGTGTCCATCATAGCCCGATAAACTAATTAAAATTTTGGCATGCTCTCAATTACTTAAGAACTGAAATTCTTGAAGGACAATGAATAGAAAAGTAGTGCTTGAAAAGTCTTGACTTATTGATGTGGGAGAATTGAGATACTTTAGTGTATATGCTTTTCATGACAAACTCTCACACTCTCAATTTTACATGATTATACTTTATTGTTCAAAGGCAAGCTTATGAGTTGATTACATGACATGGAATAGATTTTACTCATTTGAATCATTATGCTAACAATAATCTTGCTATACTATAAGGATTCATTAAAACCTGTATGATATGCTTGCCATTACTCTACCTATGATGAGTTTTTCAGATTAATAAAGTGGAGGAAACATGATACTACCCATCATGAGTAAGATCATCATCTTGTTATTTCAGTTTAAATGTTGAGTTCCTTTTTTACTTTGGTTTTGTTGCTCGAGGACGATCAAGTTTAAGCTTGGGGAGGTTGATGGCTCTGAAATATTCATACTTTTGATGAAATATCTCTCTAAACCCTGTCACTAATGCCTAATGATCAAAGGGGTATGCAATCTTGTCTTTCTATTTTTCCCTGCGTAGGAAATGACGTTTAATGATGGGAATCACAACATTCAATTCAATGATACAAGATTTCCAACAAACCAAAGAAACCAGGGGTCGTGAAAAGGAACCAGAAGGTTTAACGACCAACTATACGGCGGGAATAAAAATTCCGGCTATATAGTTTCCACTAGCACTGCTAGGTCAAATAGAACAACTTTCATGAAGGGAACCTATATAAAGAGACCTCTCATAACGAGAAAAGGCCCCCGAGAGAGCCAGACAACACAAAACCACAACACCGAAGAGCTGTCGGAGGAATAGATCTAGATCCAATCTCCAAACCCTTCTCCACCAACATAGCCATAGTCCACCACTTGTAATAGTAGATCTCATCTCCAATTGGCGACATTGTAAGACTAATACTATCAATCTCATGGTTTCCAATACAATGTTTATGATTGTTCATCTCATCTCTATGTGTGAGTAATTCTCCTTGGGCTAAGGGCTTCGGCCTAGCCATGTAGTTTGTGCATGTTATTTATCATATATGGGATCGTGTATTAGTTTGTATGACATGATGATTATTGTATCCTCTCTTGCCTCAATCTAAGGCCTTGTCAGGTACCCAAGACCCCGAGGATTGAGCCAGGTATAGGGAGTATGAGTAATGACTAATCTGCAGGATGGGAACCCAAGTGACAGAAAGGGTAGTACGGCTATATGCGAGGGATTTACTTGGGATTAATGATGATGTCACTTTGCATATCATTAGTTCTCTTTCTTCTATGGATGAGACTAATAGGTTATTGCTATAAGTGGTTGCACACGCAATAGCAGTTATGGATGCACTACCCACATATAATTATCTTGCTCTAACAATTACATGTGTACTTTATTATTATCTTTTATTCCCATTAGATGTTTTGCAGAACTACAGGTGAAACCGAATGCCCCAGGCCCTCTCTCTCCATCATCGTCAATAACAAAAGATCACAAACTCTTGGTCCGGTAAAACACTAAAAGCATTCTAAAACTCCCAAAGGTCCATTAAAGTAACTTCACCATGCTTTTTACTTCCCGAGGATTCGCTAACCTAGGTATACTAGAAAAAAAGAGTTATACTACATCCATAATATGGATCAAAGGTATCAGGCTTTGCCTAAAGACGGAGCAGGGTGATGGAGGAGGGAGGCGCCTAGAGTTTAGAGGGGCAAGGGACTTGGGGCTTGGGTGGTGTGCTCTCACCCCTCTTTATATAGAGGGGGCAACAACCAAGGAGTTCCCAGCCCAAGCTGAGTTCCCCCCAACTCGGCCAATGGAAGAGGTGTAGAGGTCCCAACCTGATAAGGTAGAGATCCCTGTGTTTACAATGCTAGTCCCTAGATCAATAGATAGCATCCACGGCTTAAGATGTAATATCAAGAAACAAAGGTTGTAATACAACTTTATAACCAGGAATAAAATAATTCATTACATCTTACATAGCTCATTTGGCTATCACATTACAATGCAGCAGAATATCTAAATAGCATGGAGTCCTTCATCTTCAAAGTGCCACAGGCAATCATGTTGGTTGTAGTCTTGTAATCCTATTCAACACACTTCACTAACATCAAACAAACCTGCAACATAATAAGTTATATCCACAAGGGTCAATACATTTGAATTGTATTGGCAAGTGATACTATGGTAGAATAGTGGAATCTATCATCTAAATGCATTTGGCTAATTAGAGCTTAGGCTTGCTTTTCTCAAAATAGATTTTCCTTATCATTTGAAAACACTAAGTTTTTGTTTGTCAAAATCACCCAAGGCATCTACCAATAAAATTGGTGATCCTTTACCCTTGTTTAACCACAACATTTTAACTTAGAAATTGGGATGAGGAGATCCTTAATAGCTTCCATGTCTTGATGCTCAAATTGTCCATTGTCGGGGACACGGATAAGTACTTAGATTTTACTCTCTCGAGAGGTGGTGCACTTTCCCCACAAGACTCGACATGCATCGAGACAAGATCTTTCAGAAGCCTTCCCTTAGAAAAAATGGACGTGTTCCAAACCTATCACCCCTACCACCAACAGTCCATCTGGCTAAGTTATTGCAACCTATATGATCCAGGCAGAGCCCATATTGCCATGTGGCTGCACTTGAAGCTTCTCAACATTTGACATCACAAATCTCTTTGTTCCTGGGTGGCTTTCCACAAGTGTGATACACGAGTATTCGCCAGTTTACTGTCCCTGTGTAACCACTCAACATAAATCCATTCACACCATTCCACCTAGGTGTTTCATTCACATAGTTGCTTTATTAAACAAAACACAAGTCTTTGACTTAGAAACATTTCATAGCATGAATATAATCGACCCTTGTTTTCTACTAGCTAAGCTAAGCATGATAGTAGTAGGGATCTTAACTTAGGAAAATTCTTCTAAGGCATCATATACTAGGATTTCCCAAGGCATAGCTTATACTTAGAAAATTCCATGCAAGTCCTACTCAAAATATTACTAATGCATAGTGAAAATATTAGGACAAAAAGTATGAAGCACCACTTGCCTTTTTAGTAGAGAATATAGATTCACTCCATGATCTTGCAATTGTCACACTCTTCAAAGTTCACTACAATTCAATAAAACAAGCACGTATTCAAACTAGCATTCAAACAATTCATCACATAAAATAGTAAAAACAAAACAATGCATGCAAGCATGCAAAATATTGTTTTATTGGAAAATTGGTTTCTAATAAGGTTATAAACATTTTAAAACACCTATTGGTCATTTATAAAAGTGGCAAACTATTTAAAATCAAGTTAATGAAAATGGGCCATTTAAATCATTTTTGTTTTGCTAGAAATGATTTAAATCAAAGTAATAATTTCTAGTGTTAGCCAAAATGTTTTTATACACAAATATTAATATTTAGGGTCAAAGTGTTTTTAAAACAAATCCACTTTCAAAAGGTTTCACTCAAAAACCATTTTTAAATCAAAGCACCATTTTTATTTAACTAGAAAAGCTTTTTATTCAAAGGAATAATTCCTTAGTGTCACAAAATATATTTTTAAATCCAAAAGCTGGTTTTTATGGTCATTAGGTTCAAAACAAATCATTTTCAAAAGATTTTACTCAAAAATCATTTCTAGAATAATTTTTATACTCTAAATAAGCCTAGAAATGTTTCTATAAAAATAACCAATTTTCCAGAAGCAAAATGCTAAACTAAGGGCAAGGTTGCAAAGGTTTCTTTTTTCTGATTCCAATGATATAAAATTTGTAAAATTTGGACATGTAGATCTAAAGTTAAAAAAATCAAATTCAATCATCTAATAGAAATTTTTTGTTTTAAAAACAGAGTCTAGGCTACGTGACTGCTTCCTATTGGTTGGTAACGGTTCATGCGGATCGAGCAATATTGACCGTCAGATCTAACTAACAACGCACAACACAGATCAAAACATACCGCTTCGGTTAAGTTCTAATCTCACTCATTCTATCAAGATCTAACGGGCCGTATCGTTTTGACCATAGGTGGGCGGCGCTACGACGGCGGACGGTGGCGGCGCGCTTGGGTAGAAGTGTTCCGGTGAAACTAGGATGCGCAGGAGAGGGAGAAGGGGCTTACCAGACTCGCTGTGGTGTGCTGGAGCTCGAGGTGGTCGTTGCAGGGACAAGGGCGCACGGAGTCACTAGCGATTCCTCGCCGGAGTTCACGACGGCGTCGGGCATGTCTGTTCCTCGACGGAGGCAAGGTTACCGGTCACGCCAAGGAAAGAGAAAGGTTGTGTTAGATGCGCACAGGGTCGATGATCACACGCGTATCAACGAGAGGGAGAGGGGAGGATGGGGCTTACGAGGAAAGGTCGCCGGAGTGGACGTGATCGTCGGTAGCGCTCAGTCGTTGATGTTGCCGAGCCTCTAGGGCATGCGCGGGCTAGCTAGGGGTACTGGAAGATGCGCAAGAGGGTGGGGAGTGTTCCCGTGGAGGTTAGGGGCAGTGGGGAGGGTCGACGTCGCTGGAATTTGATGGGGAGATCGTCGGAGGCAGTGTAGGTTTCCAGCAAAATCAGAGCAGCCTCGTGGCTCCAGCGGGGTGATGACTGGGGGAAAAGGGAGAGGAGACATGGGCTCTTAAATGGGCGAGGTTACGAGCGCATTCAACGGGAATTTACATTGCGAAATCAAAGCAGAAACGGCGACGGTGTTTGGGGAAGAACATGTCTGTGGGGTGGAGAAGATGACGTTGATGTGGCATGGGTCCACGGGTCAGCGAGCTAAGAGGGTTTGTTTGCGAGTGAATAACGGTTTGGGGGAGAGGGTGAGAGTGGCCTGCGCTAGGCCTGTTGGGCTAGGGTTAGATGGGCTGGGTCCTTTTCCATTTTTTTCTTCTGTTTTCTTTTTCTATTTCTCATTTCTATTTTGAATTTATTCAAATGATTTCAAACCCTCTTTTATTTCAAATCTTTTCCAAACTTTTCAGTAATCTTTTAATATTGTTTATTAATATATTCTAAAGTCCATTTTAGAATAATTTCTTTTATTCCCTTAGGGTTTATTATTTATTTTAAATAGACATTTTGTCTTTATTTAAATAAGATCCAAATATGGTTCCAATCCATAATTCTTTTATTCTTTTTAAGTCAATTAGATAACTTTTTAATCCACTTTGGTAATTTCATTTATTTTTTCCATGATTTATTTAATCATTTTTATTAGGGATTTTGTCTTCATTTAAATAATTTGAATATGGTTTACTCCCATATACTTTTATTTGAATATTCTTTATCCCTTTATTTTATTTAGATTTGGATTATATTTATTCCATTTGCTTATGGATTTAATTCAAGGTTTAAATTGTCTTCTAAATAATTTTATTATTATTTAGTTTAGGCAATTTGTCTTTATTTAAATAAAATTGGATATTTTTCAATACTTATGATTTTATTTAAATAATCCTTTACTCCTTTTTATTATTCAATAAAATTTCATTTTTTATGGTTTTGGGCAAGATTTAATTTGGCTTTTAAACATTCCTTAATTATTTATTTCTTTCTTTATCTTATAAAATCCATATCTTTTTATTTATAAAACCAAAATTGGTGATTCCAATTTGTATAATTTTATTCAATATTTGTTCATCCTTTTAAATCCTTTTGGGATCACTTTGGTCTCAATTTGGTATGGATTTTAGATATGAGTTTTATTAACTTTGGAATTTATTTTCTTTATCTTATTAAATTCATAAGTTTTTATTTATGGCTCCAAATTAAATGAAACCAATTTCTATGGTTTTATAATATTTTTGTTTATCATTTTTATCATTTATAAATGTTTGTTGATAGATTTTTTTATATGGATCAAATCCATAGTCTTAGAGAGATCTTGGAAATGATTTATTTCATTAAGATTTTAGGGTTTTGGTTTATTTTCCCAAGTGTTTAAATTCAGAGATACATTCATTGATGAATGCGTTTCACTTGATTGAAATTTTGTTGGGTTCCATTTTCATTCAAAGTTTGTTCAAGGAGGGTTTTGATGTTTCCATTTAGAAACAAAAAGTTTCTTTTCACCCTAAATTTCAACATTTATTTCTTTTGTTTATTTATTTTTCACATTTCAAAATTTGGAAAATTTTGGGATGTGACAAGAGGTGGGAACTCTCCCCACATTTTCAAACTAGAGTTTGTCCCCTTCTTAAAACTAGGGTTTGACCCTAATTTCTTTGGAAGTCGAATTTTCCCTCTTGGCTTTGGTGCGGCTGGACCTAGGGTACCCCCACGACATGCCTCAGCCCAAGTGGCCCCTCCCAGGGTGGTTGACCCACTTGTGGTCCTTCTAGAACATTCTAGAAGCTTCCGTTCAAAATACCGAAAACTTTTCCGAACCCTGGAAAACCACTTTCCTTATATGAATCTTATTCTCCGGACCATTCCAGATCTGCTCGTGTTTTCCTAGATCCAATCCGAGACTCCAAACAACATTCGGTATCCAACTCATATTCCATATCTACTTAAACAACATCGATTCCTTAAGTGTGTCTCCCTACGGTTCGTGAACTATGCAGACATGATTGAGTCACCTCTCCGGTCAATAACCAATAGAAGGATCCGGAAATCCATATGGATCCCACATAATTCAATGATGACTTTGTGATCAAATGAACCATTTAACATATGATACTGATTCCCTTTGTCATGCAATACTTTACTTATCCTATGTTTGATCATCGGTATCTCCATACCTAGTTCAACCTAGTTACCGATTAGTACTCTTTACTCGTACTGTGATATGATATCCCTTGTGACCATGTCACATGCTTGCAAGCCAACTAGATGACACTCCACCGAGAGGGCAAAGAGTATATCTATCCGTCATATGGATGGACAAATCCCACTCTTGATCCATGCGCTTCAACGCATACTTTCATAATACCCAATGCCACCTTTATAACCACCCAGTTACAGAAGTGGCGTTTGATGTCATAAAATCACTCATCTGGTGATGGTGATTAACATGATCTCATGGTTGAAGGATTAGGTTAATATGTATTTGAAAGCTTGTAGCAAAACGAACTTAATGAATTGATCTTATGCTATGCCTACTATGGGTGTGTGACCATCACATCATTCTCCTAATGATATGTCCTTGTTATTAATAACATCCAATGTCCATGACGAGGAAACCATGATCGTCTATTAATTAACAAGCTAGTTTAACAAGAGGCTTACCAGGGACTCTTTTATGTTTACAAAACACACAAGTATTAATGTTTCCGGTTAATAGAATTATAGCACGGGATACAAACATTTATTATAAACACAATGATATAACAATAACCACTTTATTATTGCCTCTTGGTCATATCTCCAACAGATCATATTGCATGCGGGGAGGAAAACCTTTTGGAGTGGCAAAGACAATAGAAAACTTATCCAAAATGGACTGAAGTTCAGGACTGTACGACTGGTTTTCAATGTTGTCAGAATCCTGAACTAGATGCAATTCTATGAGTGCATAAGTGGACTCTGCAGTTGTCTCTCCATGCAACACAACTAAATTTCCCTCTTTCTCAATAACTAACCATTGCTGAGACCAGTGTGTGAGCATAGGGCCATGCTTAACTAGCCAATCATGGACAATAATCCCATCATAACTGTTGAGAGCCAGAATTCTGAATGGGTCAACAAAGTCATTCCCAACTGCAGTCCAGGTGAGAGAAGGAAAATATTCAATAGATTGGAGAATACCCCCTTCAGCTACCTTCACACGTATAGGTTTCTGCAACTGTTCCCTGCCACCACTGATTAAGGAAGCCTTGTGTAGGTCGATGAAACAAGAGGAACTCCCTGAATCCACTAAGAACAACAGAGGTTGTCCTTGAATCATAAAAATAAGCTGCATCGTTTAAGGGCCAGGACTTGCTGCATTTACAGCTGCCAGAGAGAGCATCATCAATTGCTGGGTAGGTAAAGGAGCGTCTTCTTCATCCCCTAACTCAGATTCTTTAGATTGCATGCAGTTGATCAATTCTTGTACCATATTGAGAGGAACTACATTCTTACACTAGTGGCCTTTACCCCATTTCTCAGCACAAACATAACACAACCCTCTAGCTCGACGATAAGCTTTTAAACTAGTCCACCTATCATCAGAGCCAGGAAGAGCCACTTCCATTTGTTTCTTATCCTCAACTGTTTTAGAAATCCACTTTGCAGGAGGTTGTGGTGGTGGCGGTGGTAGAGGGGGCAGACTCCTAGCGGAAAAGGCGGTACTAGGGCGACTACTAAAAGGATTGCCGCACTCACCCAATTCTTCAAACAACAACACCATTGTAAAAGTTGTATCCAAATTCGCAGACTGCTGCATAGAAACTAAGACACGCACAACTAGGGACAAACCATCCAGGAACCGAGTAAGATAGTGAACCGGCTCAGGTTGGGAATCATAAGATGCTAATTGATCAACCAAATCAGAAAAACCTTGCACGTAATCAGCTATTGTGCTAGTTTGTGCAATGTGGAACAATCGCCTGAGTAAAACATGCTGATGGTTGCACATGAATATCACATAAACATTCTGCACAAACTCAGACCAATCCTCTTGCGGGTTCTTCGTTAGGAATGCTTCAAGCCAAGTAGCAGCAGGGTCAGTAAACTGCGAGGAACTGTATGAAACCCAATAAGTCGTTGGTGTGTTCTAATGCTGAAAATAATCTTCACAACGCCGCTGCCATAGCCTTAAGTTGACTCCCTCAAGTTGGGGTAATTCGACGCGGGGAGCCGAAGCAGATGGGTCAGTGACTGATGAATTGTTCCCCAAATTCAGCAGAGAAGAAATTTTTTGGGCATAATTCGTACCTGCTGCCGGAGGTGGGTGGTGATTCACGCAAGCCAACCCCCGTGTAGTATGATCATCGTGATGCCCAACTGGGCTAGCGCCTCGATCTAAAGATCCGCCCAATGAAGAGTTCGGAATCAACCGGATAGTGCGGTCCATGGAGGAAGCAAGTTGTGATATTTCCGCGCTTTGCTTGCCCTTGACAGACTCCAGACCAACGCCAATGGCGGCCTTGACTGCCTCGAACTCGTTTCCCATGGTGGCGTGGATGGAGTTGATCGAGTTGTTGACGTTCCTAAGTTGTTTGCTGGTGTCGTCGACGAAGATCCGCACCACATGAGAACCTCCTTCTTATGGTCGAGGAAATGAATCTCGTAGGCCTCCCGCGTCTCCGTCGTCAGGATCTCGTAGAGGGCCTCGGACTCCGGTGACCAATCCTCCATGATTGCTAGTCGATGCCATGATCTGTAGCGGGTGTGGTGGGAGTGCTTGGGAATTTCCAGATTTGGGCGATCGTGTGGCTCTGATACTACTTATAAGATTCCTGACTATGAACTCTTAGATCACAATTCTAGAGTCGAATTTGTTTGGGGTTTAGCCCGATCCTCCCTTCTACCCCCGAGCTAGTTCGTTTATCCACGACAAAAGCCGTCCCGTTCTTCCTAATTCTCGCTGAGTTCCACGCTAGTCGGTCAGAGAATACATATAGGAGATATTACAAGGCCTATTTCCGGCCCAATTCGTGGCCTGCAAGCCATCCTAGTTGTCGAGTCTTCCTTGTGGGCCTCGCCTTCTTGTCCTGTGGGTCAGCTGGTACACTGGAACATGGTACTTGGTCGTTGACACGGATCACGTTCGACTACGTCGATGACATGGATAATGATCTGATGGGGCAATGAGCGCTTACTCTCTGGCGATCAAGGCGACAACAGAGATTCAGGGCTGCAGAGTCTACTGGCACGCTATTGCATATGGTATGCTTCAGAACTTCAACGTCATATACCTTTGGGACGGTGCACGGTTTCTCTGTCCACACCTTCACGTCGAAGCACCAATTGTAAGTGGGTGAAAGCATCTCCACCATCTCGTCACTCAGGATGTTGAGGAGCCGGTTTGGGTCCTCCGGCTTCCTGGCATCGATAGGGAGGCCGTCGAAGCTTAGCGCACATAGGTAACCAAGATCTGAGACAGAATAACAACGTATGCCCGATGCCAATGCGTGAAGATAGTGGTCGCATCGCTGCACTTGAAACGGTCGCCAAGTGTGGAGGACGTTGTCGGAGTCCTCGGAGAACTTGAACCGTTTGAACAAATCAGAGGGCGGTGCGTGCACCTCGATGAGGACTTCTCTCCGATGAATGCCGCATTGAGTGCCCAACACCGTGAACCGAGGCATATCATGGATGGTTGGCTGGTGCTGATATATGTCCTACCCGCGAGGTCCTAAGTTCGAGTGCTAGCGTCCGCTCTTTCGCCGTACACACCAAAAAATCTATTATTAAACTGCTTGGAGGGCCCCGGCTACCCTCCAAGTCGTATTTTTTTAGTGTCCAACGCCGCTACCAGCAGACAACACAACATGCCATGCCCCAAACACCGTGGCGACGAGAGAAGTCTTGTTTCTTAGATTGAAGTTGGTCTATTTTGTTTGGTGTGTGGTCTCCAATTTGAAGAAAAGTTGTTCTGAATATGATATATGCTACTCTCTGATATGTAATGATCTATGCTAGTCTTCGAACTTGGTGTAAGAAATACACTGATTTATCGTAAGAAGTGTAGAGAAATAAATTGATTGTTGCTTCTAAAATGAAGTGTAAAGCTCACTCTAATATATGCAGTTTTTTATGTACGCACTATGTTTCCAATGTAGTAATCGAGAGAAAAAATGCATAGACAAAAGAATGGAAACCAAATAATTAAGCATGCTCAAACATATGAACATAAACCTGACAATTAATAGTAAAAGACATAAGTTTATAAGTGCTAAAACCTAGTATTATTTGCGTTGCCGGTTGCCGGTAATCAAAATGACTTAAACCTAGGAACTTTGCCACTCAACTAAAGGGTCTAAACTTGCATTTCACATGACTTTCACAATCATGAGATTGGGACTAGATTAAGTGGAATTTGGCGTCTTAGCGTATTTGGGAGCTGGATCCCCTTCCGTCCGCTCACGAGGAGACATCGCCGCCTCCCCTAACCACCGGAGCTGCACCACGTCGCCTCTTTCCGCCAGCACGTTGACGGCTGCAACTAAAGTACGTCAGAGTGCCGCGCCGCTTCCTCCCTCTCTCTCCTCCTCGGGGTGAACGGAGTTGTAGTGAAGGTGGAAAAGATCTGGAATGGTTAGATTCTTCGGGGTGGGGGAGGGGGAGTTGGCAAATTTCTGCCAGCTCTGCCTTTGCAGTTGATGTATCCTGACATGTGGGTTCCACAACTGACAAATACAATGTTGGTTCGCCAGTAACGGTGTCCGTCTATGGGAAAGAGCATTTCCAAAACTAGGGTGACCAAAGTGCTTCAAGGACCCTTACCTCATATCCTATTAAAATATGGGAGCATCATATACGTACCACAAGCCTCATCTCTCCTTTCTCCCTTCTACAGTAACTGAACCACAACCTTCTTCGTGTCTCTGGCCGAGCCAAAGCCCTCTCCGACGGCGCCGCCGCCGGAGGGCGGTGGAGGCGAGGCCCCCCTTGTAGGCTAGGTCCCGGGCTTCTCGCAGTAGGTGTCGTAGGTCTAGGTTTAGGTTTTTTCGTGTCGGCCCTTGTGGCGTATGGCGAGATGCCGTTTTGCCTGTCCCCTCCGGCGCTCCGGCACGGCGCCGGCTGGCCGTCTTCGGGGTGGTTCAGCAGGATCCAGTGGTTGGAGCTTGCTGATGCTACTGTTGTGGACGGAGGCTCTCTCAATAAGTGATGCCGTCTCTGGATCTGGCAACCTGATGCCGTTCTTCTCTCCCTGGCCGGCCGTGGTGGCGAGGGGTGGGAGAGGAAGGTGTTGATGACTGCTGGATTTGAGAGACCGACGGGGTGCTCGACGTGCACTTGCTCTGGCCCAAGCCGTCGTCCTCGGGAGATGCTCTTCACTGCTGCTGCGCTCCTCTGGTTGGAGCCTCGTTCAGCGGTGGTGCTCGACTCTGGGAAGCCCCTTCATAAGGCTGGTGAGTTTGGGTCGCGAAGGTTGGTTTCGGTTTCCTGTTGCTCTTCTCCGGCCAGCCGTGGTGGCGAGGAGAGAAGGGGTGGCGTTCCTCAAGCTCGGCCTTCTGCGATTCCAAGCCTGCTTCATATGGGTGCTATGGCTTGCTGCGAAGCTGCGACTCGAGATCCTTTTTCGCAGTGGTCCTTTGGTGGCAGGGCTGCCGGGCCGCTGCCCTTTCTGGCCGAAGGGCGGCCTAGGGTTTCAACCTCCATTGGAGGCCCTGCTCGAAGCTTGAAGCCAGAGCTCGACGACTTGGCACTGACAAGTGGTTTGTCCCCGTCGCTGTCAAGAAGGCTGGCGGCTTGCTTCTTCTCCGGTTCGGAAGGCGTAACGAGCAAGAGACCTCGACCTCGCCATGGCTGGAGGTCGCCGGAGACTGGTGGCGGAGGCTCCCGAGGACTTGATTGCTTTTTAAGTTTTAGTCCTAGGGTGCTTTTTGTAAGTGTTAGACCCTTCTCTATTTTGTCTAGCCTGGCTAGAGTTCTTTATGCTAAGTGCCTAACCGTAATTTGTACATGCCACGTTTATTAATTTGCAGCTCGGGTCCTTTGGACCCTTTTACCTTAAAAAAATATTAAAATATGGTCCCATCTTTGACCGGCTCAGTTCCTCCATGTACGGCTCGGCGCAGCTCAGATTGAAGAGGAGGACGGCTCTCGCGGGCGGCCCGAACTCAGCAGGGCTCTCGTCGTCGGTGCCGCGGCGATCTAGAAGAATCAGGCGGGAAGCGGGATGATTTGGAACCGTGGAAGATTTTGGAACTCCCCAGGTTTTGCTACAGTACTATTATTCCTCCGTTTAGGGCTAATTGGTTACGGTAATGGTAGTTGGTTACTTAAAAAAAAATGGTAATGGTAGTTGGTGTACTCAGCTAAGAGGAGTGCGTTGCCTTCCTATAGCCCGTAGGCTTAGAGCATCTCCACCCTCCTATCCAGAAAGCCAATCCGGACGTTGAATTTTGGTACAGACGCCGAAAATTGGTCCAGTCGCATATTCAAGGACTTGTTTTCGGCCGGATTTAAACCAATTTTGGTCCGGACTACCCAGGCTGAACCCAGATTTCCGGGTACACCCTGGAAACGTCGAACTCAGCGAATTCGGAGAAAAAGAACGAAACGATGTGTGGACCCGCCGAGTTAGCGACGGAAACCGAGTCATCGTCATCCTCGGAACCACGCGACATCACGGACATTAATCGCGTTGTACACGTCGCCGATTCTGAGCCATCGCACTGCCTCGGCTCATGACGAACGGCGGACACTAACTTTCCGCCGTTTCCCCTTTTCCCGCCCTCGCCGCTACACCCCTCCCGCCCTCGCTGTCCACCTTGGCTTTTATAAGCCGTACCCCTCACCAGAGATCTTCACACTCTCTAACAGCTTCCCCACCCACAAGCCCAAACTCTGGCGAACCCTCTCTCACCGTTTTCCCTTCCCAGCCATGGATGAACGGTACCCCGGCGATAGTATTGCGGAAAACGGCTTCGGCCGGCGCACCCTCCAGGTCTGGTAGCAGTTCTTCGCGGACCGGCGCGAACAGGAGCTCGCCCGCCACGAGGGGCCGCCGAACGAGTCGCCGCAGCAACAACTTTCCGGTAGCCGGCGTTGCCGGAGCTCGTCGTCGACGCCATGGCGTTGATGGAGCACATCAACCGCGGGAAGACGTCGTGGATCGGCTTTCCGCGCACACCGACGCCGGCGGTCAGGTCGGGCCGGCGCCCTCCGCCGAACTGGATGCCGAGGAGGATGGCGAGAATGAGCTCGTCCTCCTCCGCGCCGGCATCCCACTCCGTCTCGCGCGCCACTGACGCCGACGGCGATCAAGCGAGGCGGAGTTACTGGCGCTGCTGCGCCGTCGCTGCTGCTGGCATCGTCATCGGCGAGTCGCGGACGACGGCGTGCTAACTGGCCGCATGCGTCTCCGCCGCCCTAAGACAGAAGACTCGCCGGCGCCCAAAGACGGCGCCTTGAGGATGGCACTGGAGCAGTCGCTCCGCGACACGGCGTCGCAGCCGAAGCTGGTGGATCCCTCCTCGTCGGACATCCTGGAATGGTCCAGGAAGGACTAGGAGAAGGCGGAGCGGCAGCGCATCCTCGGCCTGCAACAGCAGGCCGCCCGGTGGCGGGCGTTGGCCGGGCGTTGGCCGGGCGTGAGCTCGCCTACCAAGGCGCCCCACTCTACGTCCTTGACGACGACGAGGACGAAGTCCCGTCCTATCAGCCCTGGAGGTTCGGCGACCCAGGCCAAGGGAGCTCCCGCCAGAACCAGCCGCCGAGCGACGACGACGATGACGGCGGCGAGGATGACGGCCGCGCCGACCCTGGATACACGGCGTTCTACAGAAACTTCGGCCTATAGAACGGCGAAGTCATCGGTGGAGGCCACGACGGGCCTTTTTATTTTAAGTTTATTATGTAGTAGTTTAGTTTAAATTTGATGTAATCCGCCTATATTCGCTCAACTTAATGAAATTCGCCCATTTTTAATGAATTTTAGTCGAATTTGGGGACTCGGCCTAGGTACGCGAGTGGGAAAATGGGTATACCTAGACCGAAAACTAGTTCCGTCCGGTCAAAAATAGTTCTAGGTTCGGCCAACGAGTGGAGATGCTCTTAGTCTTGCATTCTTCCGACTAGCTCATCTCTGCAACAAAAAACAATTTCTCCCCTTGTTTTATTTTGCCATGTTTTGGCAACTCACATGCATCGAGTGTGACCGTCCTAGTTGGCCCTGTTCCTGGTCTCAATCAATTGCTGATCGGACTTAGTGGTGACATCTCTTTTATTGCGAGGTTTATCTGTAATTCGTCGAACATTCATGCCTATTTGCCATTCAGTTAGAGAGGAAGCAAGTGTACCTCGCGAGAGGTTTGGCCTAAACCAAAGAAAACGAAAAGGGAAAAAAGGCCCAAAAAGAAGAAAAAAAAACTATCCACGGTCTCCTGTGTCGGCTGTGAAGGCATCTTATATCAATCTTGTTCCGACACTGTAACTTGCTGACTTGCTGTGTTACAAGTTATTCTTGTACTCACTCCGATTCAAAGTAAGTGTCGGAGATATAATACAAACTTTATACTCAAACAATACTAAATCATCGACACTATTATGGATCGGAGGGAGTAATATGTTTGTATTTTTGAGCTACAGATGGGTCAGCTCATGCACTTGGCACACATTCTTGATTATGAGAATTAAATAACACAGAATGATTAGTATTCAGAAAGAAAATGCAGTCAAGTATTGCCCAAACCTTGTGGTATACTACGTGCAAAATAGCTTTGTCAGCAGAAGATAAAGTGTAGCTTCGAAGCAAAAATGAAATGTGGTACTGTGGAAAATTAAGTTATGTGCTCCTATGAGCTACAAATAGATCAATAAATTTGCTCAGGTACTCTCTGCCTTCTGTTATGCATTATATTTTAACATATGAAAATGGCATTTCTGTTCCCGTATTAATATCAGGAGCTTCTCTTAAGCCATACTATCACTATATCACTTCAGGCCAAGAAACTCGCTCTGGGGTCATGGTGGTCTCTTGTTACCTCTCTTTTGTAACTTCTCCATCACCAATAATAACTGGATTATCAATCATCTTTGTCTTCTTGGATTTGGACTTTTTGTTCTTCTGCCTCTTGTTTTTCTGTTGTGTTGCATCATCATTTGCAGGCACCTTGGGCTTCACATCGGCAGCACCCGCTATCTCTTCTGCCCCATTTTTCGGTCTGTTTAGGCTGGCATTGCTTAAGCTGTCTTTGGAGATCTTTTCCAAGTGCCCAACAGTACTATTCTTCTTCTTGGTTTCTTCTGCTTTGCTGTTTTCCCTCTTCACCAGCTTGTTAGATCTGGCACTGTCCTGGTTCAGGGAGTGCCGTGACTTTTGGTTGTCGACGTGACTGTTCATCAAATCATTGTTGTTCCGCCGAGGAAATTCGGACTTCCTGGAACGGCTGTCTCCATAAATATCATCTATATCTGAAAAATCATCACTTGTTGTGTCTTGCAGGTCATCAACTTCTATACCGCTCGCAAGCTTCACCTGCTTTTCTTCTAAAGATCTAGCCTTTTGTTTCTGGTGTTTGATTTCTGTAACTGTGGTGTTGCCAGCTCTCTTATTTTCTAATGGAGCAGGTATAGTAGTATTGCTGGATTTTGTGAGATTTCCTGCTACTGCAACGGCAGCTGTTGCGTTCGCATTGTTTGCCTGTTCTGGAGTTCTCTTACTACTTGCAACCCTTCTGTCCTGGAATCTAGTCTTGATCTCTTCGAGCTCAGCTTCCTTTCTCTGCAGGATTTCCATGAGATCTGCCATCTGGTCGTTCTTTGACTCCGCGGCGGCTTTCTCCTCCAGTAGGTTGATGCGGATGTCTCTCTCTTTGAGAGATACTTCATGTTCTTTCTGAGTTTTCTGAAGATTTGTGGCTTCCTCTTCCATTTGTTTGATGCGCCTGTCTCGTTCCTTGAGAGATGCTTCAAGTTCTTTCCGGGTGTTGTGAAGATTTGTTGCTCTCGCTTCCAGTTGGCTGATGCGGCTGTGTTTCTCTTTGAGAGATGCTTCGAGTTCTTTCTGCGTGGTCTTAAGATCTGTGGCTGTGGCTTCCAGCCCCTTGAGCTTTGTTTTCAGGTCTGTCTTTTGAGTTCTTAGGGAAGATATTGTGGCCTTCAGTTCCTCCACCTTCCTCTTCGTCTCTTTGCTGTATGCCTTCTCTTTCTGGTAAGAATAATGGTACAATGTTTGGTTAATTAGATTTCTTGAATTTTCATGTATATTATCTGGTACAGAAATAAGATTCTTAGTGCATAGTAAACTTAAAAAATAGGCCAATCGAAACTCCATACTGATACCAAATACAACTTCAATGCATAGAAAATAGGTACAGCTTCAGAAGTAAATAGACCAGATGTTTGGAACTGGGAAATTCTATTCATTTGTTATAACCGATAAAAAATTGGCCAGTTTTGATAACTAGTCCCAAATAATTGAAGTTGTAGTTTTGTCCTAAGTCAAATTTCTCAAAGTTTGACTGGATTTAAAGGAAAAATTGGCAATACATAGAACGTCCAATCTATATAGTATGAAACTATATCGTATGATGAATCTAGTAAAACTAAATTGATGTTCTAGACGTGTGGTAAAACTTAAAGTAGTTTGACTTAGGACAAAACTAGAACTTAATAATTTTGGAACGGAGGGAGTATTAGCTTGTTATGGATATTAGAGAATCAGAGTACTGCGTTTTTCTTGCATAAATTTCGTCAATATGTGATTCTTCACATGAGGGAGAGAGAGAGAGTTCATAAATGTGTTAGACATTCAGATTCCAATATTTTGCTTGCTCACCTTTTACATTTTCTAAAAATGTTACTGTGCAGTACAGAATTGTTTATGGGATGTCAAATGGTGCACACAAGATTGGAAACAATGAGCAAGATTTTGCATTTTGAGAGGTGCATCCGTATTACACTGGAAAGGAAAGGGTTTCTTACTAGCAGGTCAGCGCAGATAAGCTTCTGAACTCACCAGTTGCTCTAACACTTGTTGGGTTTTACATTCTAATAAAAGATGCAGTTTCCTTCTTAAAAGATGGAGGTGAATCATTGTTCTTGCACACACCTTGTTTCCATGGTCTAAAAACGAAAAGGAAAAAAAGGAACTAGTACAAGACATGAACCATGTCCATACCTGAAGGAGGACCCGAAGGGAGATGACCTGCCCGTCACGTTCCTGGAGAAGCACAGAAAAGATGCGCTGCTCCCTCACCTTGTGCATGACCACAACGCTCAGCGCTGCGGCAGTGAGGAACACCATAAGCAGCAGCACGTAGGGGAGCCTCTTACCGGCGCCGGCCATCCCATAGCCCTTTGGTCTGTACTTGCTCCCATCCATGGCCTGCTCCTTCCTCACCAAGTGCACAACGCACTTGCTCTCTTGCAGGATCTTGCTTGGTGCTGCAATGTGGAGCGAATCAATGGAGCTGCAAGGAGTACAGGTTATTTTTCTAGTCTTGTGCTCGGGTTTTGGAAAGGGTAGGACTTTAGAGACGATGTTAGGACTCTTATGCTAATGCACATGACATTGAAGTACTACCTGCCATTCTCTTCTTTGAGTGATGGGATTAATTAATAAGAGATGTGCATGCCATTGACTTACACTTAACTGGAGAACTGATGACTGCAGGGAAGAAGTAAACTGTTGGAAGTTGGATGCTGATTTCCCATGTAGAGATTGCACAGGCTGTGGGCCGTCTATCGTGCATCGGACGGTTGCGAGAAATACTTGTTTTCGTGGATGACAGTCCGCGAGGAGTGTAAAACTGACGGTTTTCGAGGTAATGTAACTTTAGCCTCTCCAGCGCAAGCAAACAAACAGACCGTCCAGATGAGTAAAGTCAACGTGATGCAAGATGGCAATTAATGAGATTCTCGTATATATGCATCTCAGATCTCCAGGCAACGATCACCTCAAGATGAGTTGTAGTAGTAATAATGTATTCATGGAGCAGCAGCAACAGCAGCAAGGGTTAGTGCTCCACCATGCATGCAGGACAAGGAGTATCTTTGACCTAGCTAGGCAAAGCTCCATCAAAGGACGTTCCAAATCTTGTTTATGGTGGACGAGAAACATCTGCCGTGTACAAATTAAAGTCCAGATGCAATTGCCACCGATCACGCACACCCATTTTGTAATTAGTGCAGCTTATTGCAGCCATGTGATTGTAATGCCAAAATTTTACTTTTGACAGTAGGAGATGAGATGGAAAGTTGGTAACTCCATGAGCAGAATCTGCAGGGTTGACCTACAGATGGATAGTACATACTACATACTAGTACTATATATATCATCAGAGTATATAGAAGAAGGCCCAGGATGAGATATCAACAGTTTAACATAGAGTGGTGTATCGCAGAAATGGCCATCGTGCATGGATGAACACCAGCTGATTAATTCATGATCCTGAAATGAGGTAACGAACTCATGCATGCGCGACGGAGGGGTATCCTGGAAAGTGGATGGCTGATGGGCTGCACGTCGACGCTGCTTGCCTGGCTCGGAAACCCGCCGACATGCCATCAACGTCCGTTGATTAATGGATGGCGGTACATTACTTATTACCCTTACTTTTTTTAGATCAACCCATATCACATTGAAATTATGCCATATATGTTTATCTATCTCAATTTCAAAATATAACAAAGTTCCTCAATGGACAGCTTGAGTCCTTTACCTTTGACTCCAGCTCTCAAACATTCTGCTACCTTGACTGCCAAGCCAGTTAGACAGTTCTTCCTCCTACAAATACCCAACTGATGCATTCGCAAGTCTGAACCACTTAACACCTGTAAAACTAACTCTCATAAGCTAGCGAAGCCAGTCTCCTGCTTGTTGTGCAGCAGCTAGATAAGATATATAGCCTCCAATTAATGGCATACGATCGAAGCATCAGAGATGCCATTTCTGTCGGGGGACAGCTTCATTCGCACAGGAAGCAGTAGGGGTGGGACAAGACGAAGCCATGAGCTGCAGAATGAAGCATCAGGTGAGCAAGGAGAAGAAGCCAAGAGGGAGGATAGTTATTCTTTGGGTCGTCAGGAAAGTTCACCCTGCTTCCTGACGGTTGCGTCCCATACAACGAGCAAAAGTGGTCATATTGTTGTTGCAGGATGAATGGGATGGAAACTAGGTGCAGGAAACAACGAGCGAGATTTTGCGTTGCGCACTCAATGCGACCTTTCTGTTTCTTCTTATTTATTATCTTGATCCAAACTGATCCATGAAAGTAGCTAACTGAACGAGCTACAAAACCGGTCACGTACACCGAGCAGACTGGCCATCGCTCCCATCCCATGGCGCTTGCCGCGCGTGATCCACTACTTGTGCCACGACCTGGTACAACGTCATCATGCCATCCCACGACATCAGATCGGCGCGGAGAACTAGTCTACAACTAGTAGACCTTTAAATCGGCACGAGGTGTGGACAGCACAAACACTCGATCGTTATTTCTACCAACTGTTAACTGAACCTGAAAAGGAAACTAACAGCTACAGCAGGGTCTAGTCATCAATCATGTCATGTGAAATGGTGATCTTCTCCTGTAATTTTGGCTGTACATCTTCATTTTTAGGTTTAATTATGCTACAAAACCAGCAGCAAACACTTGAACGGGCAAAACAACAAGTCCAGGTCCACGCCAAAATTAAGCCATCCCAAAAGCTACAACAGAATATATAAGAAGAAGCATTTCTGGATCGCCAAATCACATCAACAAGCAACTTTTCCGTTTGCATCCTCCTTTACCTACAAGCTCCAATCACCCTGTTGAAAAGCTTCATGGGCAATTCCAAGCCGTACAGTATGTGTTTGGTGAGGCACATAACGACAGTGTCCTTGAGTTGCATGAATAGTGTTCTCCACAACTCTAGGTTTCCATGCCTGCCCGAGAAAGCATCGCGCCTTTGGGTTAGGTTCTCCATGTGTTGACATCAGCCGTCATGTAAAGGAGGCAGAGATGACACGCACCGACAAGGGCTGCTGCTTTGCTCTGCCCAATTATCGCGTTGGGAGTGGAATAAAAGGCCCATCCTCTGATGAAAGGCTTTGGCGATCGTCACTAATTAACCTAGTCGTTAATGCTTGTCTCCCTGACATGTAAGCAAAGTGTCGCTGCGTTTGATCCCACCAGGCATTGCTTGCTTGTTGTTCTTGTTTCCCATGGTGGCTAATTAACAAATGTATGTACATGACAGCTCGGCCTTAATATGTGCATGCATATGTTACTAATCATTTCATTAATAAAAGTCGATCAGTAGTTTGATTCATCGTGACAACTAACAAACGGGCCGGCACCAATTTTTTCCTCTGGCGTGTATATCTCCACTACTATAATGCAGCAGTTTTTGAATTCAAATTTCAATCCACTCTCTATTCCCACCGGACAATGAAGAACCACTTCTGACCGTTGATCCCAAGGCATGTATTGTTATCCACCCTACATCAGCCTTGTGCAGTGTTAGATCGGACGACCATAATCTCTTGGATTCGCCACTACCCATTCCCGCTCTTTCCATGCATACTTGGAAGCTGCTCAGTCCTTCCAGATAGCTCCACATCCCCACTTATGATATTTTTATTTTCAGAAAAGGACTATTGCCGACCGCCCGCGCTCTTGTACTATACATACTTCCATCCTTCATTTCGCGCACAACACACGATCGACGCCTCCATTCTCTCTTGCCGCTCACGTCTGCCAGCGCAGCTATACTCCATCTCCCTGTATCATGGGCTTGTTACTTTGCGGCTCGAAAGTTCGCAGGCGAAGACATTGCGGGGTCCGAGTTGCGTGTAATCACCGCGATTCGAAAAGTTGGTGGGGTAATTACCGAGAGGGGCATTTCGAGTGAATGGGGTCCGAGAGGATTAAGTGAACCCATGAACCCATGTCCATTGTTCCCATAATAGAAAACCCTTGTCGTGTCCTCTTGCATTGCAGAGGATTGGGACACTTTTACATTCTTGTTTTGTTACATTAAATTTGCATCTATTAAATCAACCATCTTGTTCCTTAACTTGTTTAGTGCATAATTAACTAAAACTTGTGACACTTTAGTTGTAAAGAATAGATAGCTTTTCCTTCTTGCTCCTATGGATCAATACCCTACTTCCACATTGAGAGGTACTACGGTGATCCCCTGCACTTGGGGGTTATCAGAGGGGTCTCAAGAACGCCGATGAGGTTACCCCGGGGAAGCGGAGCGTTTCCTCCATGAGTGAGGGTTAGGTCGTGGGGACAGTTCGCATGTGCGAAAAACATAGGGTTTGGAAGGAGTAAGTAATTCCATACAAATATAGACAAATCTCCGATATCTATTACAAAAACTCCTAACGTCATGTACCCTCTAATACGTATGCAGAAGCGAGACAAGTGCGTCAAGTGGGTGAAAGGAATATGCCCGAGAGGCAATAATAAAGTGGCTATTATCTTATTCCATATTTATGATAAATATTTATTTCTCATGCTATAATTATATTAACCAGAAACGTTAATACATGTGTGATTCATAAACAAAAGAAAAGGTTCCTAGTAATGCCTCTCTTCATACTAGCTTGTTGATTAACTGATGATCAAGATTTATTGATCATGAATATTGGATGTTGTTAATAACAGGGTCATGTCATTGGAGAATGATATGATGAACAGTCACCCACAGTAGATTTAGCAATGCGATCAAGTCCTCAAGTTTATAATCAATTACTTTTGGCTCGTGGATCAAGAGTGGCATTTATCCTTCCAGATAACACAAAGATATACTCATGGCCCTCTCGGTGATATCACATTAACATAGATTGCAAGCAAGTGATAAGATCACTAGAATTTTATATCACGAGAACGAGAAAATATTACTTGTCAGTAACAATATTGAACTAGGTATGGATGATACCAAATGATCAGATCTAAGACAAGTAAAATATCACGAGACAAAAGGAATTGGTTGTTGCAAAAAAGGTTCAGACGATCACTGGATTATCGTTGAGCTAGTGGGAGTAATTATGGATCTCTAGGTCCCTCTAATGATTATTGATCGGAGAAAGTCTTGATTATGTCCACATAGTTCTCAAACCCGTAGGCAGACACACTTAAGGGTAGTCGACGCATTTGAGTGGATAGGAAATGCATGAGAAAATACTGAACATCGCATGAATTGTTCCGTTGAATCTGCCGGAATAGTTTCGGTGTATCGAAACATTGCAGAGATTAAATTGTTAATATGTTCATTAAATAAAGTGTTCATTAAGTTGAGTGGCATTAAACCAATTGAATTAAAGTGCTTTAATTGAAAGACCTTTGATTTTTTAGTGGGAATTAATGGATTTATGGTGACCCTTTGATTTGTGTGAGTGGAGACTCCACTACCATCAAGAGGGGAGATGTGGGGGCACCACTAAGGGCTGGTGCATGCCTCTTGGGAACAACCCCCTATCATATAAAAGGAGGAGGTGGAGACCCCCTCTCTACACACCATTTCATCTCTCTCATATGTCCTTTGGATCGCATCTTCCTTCCTTGCTAGTCTTGTCCATTGCCACGAGTACGGTTCTTAGACAAAGCTCTGCTCAACATCTTCTCCATCACCACCACTACCATATCGTAGTGATGCTGGAGTTTCCGATGATCCGCTACTTCCGCTGCCCAACATGGAACAAGGGACGGGAGTCTTTGGCACACCATATGTGTGACCGACTATGGAGGTGCTGCCCCCCTTTGACGCTGATCGTTTGCACGTCCTTAAAAATGGTCATGTACACTCTATACCAATCACGTCTGTTTGCGGGAATGTTATCCCGTTTACGGTCTTCAAGAGTGAGTCCTTTTGAAACCGTTACAAAGTATCACCTAGATTCGAGCTTGGTAGTTGTAACCGTAGATTTTTTTTTGTTTTCTATACAACGAACCCCATCAGTGGGTTCTCAATTTTACGTCTCTATACTAACTCTAGATTATGTGGGACAGGTGGGATAAGTCATAAATCTCACTTGTGACATATTATCCCACTAGTCCCAATAAGTATAGAGCTAGTGTAGAGATGTAAAAATGGCACAATATAATAATACATTGCTCCCATGCAGCAAACAAAAAGCATGATAATGCATTCAGGCAAAAACTCGTATGCATGCAAGTACTACCTCTGTTCGGTAACGTAAGTCTTTCTAGCAGTTTAAATTAGACTACTAAAAAGACTTATCTCTACTACTATAATACAGCAGTTTTTGAATTAAAATTTCAATCCACTCTCTATTCCCACCAGGCAATGAAGAACCATTTCTGACCGTTGATCCCAAAGCATGTATTGTTATCCACCCTACATCAGCTTTGTGCAGTGTTAGCTCAGACGGCCATAATCTCTTGGATTCGCCACTACCCATTCCCGCTCTCTTTTTGCGTACTTCGAAGATGCTCAGTCCTTCCAGATAGCTTCACATCCCCACTTATGATATTTTTATTTTCAAAAAAGGACTATTTCCTGCCGCTCGCGCTCTTGTTCTGTACAGACTCCCATCCTTCATTCCGCGCACAACACGCGATCGACGCCTCCATTCTCTCTTGCCGCTCACGTCCCAGCGGCTAGCACAGCTATACTCCATCTCCCTGTATCGTCGTGCCTACATTTTCAACGTCCTTGTTGTTGCTAGATTTAGGTCTTGGATGAGCTGATGTGTCATCTGTTTCGCTCCATCTTCTAGCTGCAGTATTATACATCCAAATTGGTGCCTTTTTGCTCTCTCTCTCTCTCTCTCTCTCTCTCTCTCTCTCTCTCTCTCTCTCTCTCTCTCTCTCCAGTGGCGCCGATGTGTGCAAACGTATACGAACCATACGCATC
The DNA here is from genome assembly GCA_030063025.1 of Avena longiglumis. Taxonomy (NCBI): domain Eukaryota; kingdom Viridiplantae; phylum Streptophyta; class Magnoliopsida; order Poales; family Poaceae; genus Avena; species Avena longiglumis. The sequence goes on along the minus strand of CP125977.1, from coordinate 412,957,852 downwards.
CAATACTGCCATGTACAACAAGTGAAAGTGTAAGATGGTTAATCTAGAGGGGGTGAATAGGTTTCTACAAAATTCTTTATAATCTTTTGCAAGTTTTAGGCTTTGCGGAATATAAGTGAGCCTAAATGCAAACTAGATGAGACAACCTAGATGATGTACAAGATACTTCAAGCTCGAAGGCTATCACAAGTTAAGCAACACAAGTAAGAGATCGGTTAAGGCATAACCGAAGCATGCGGAGACGAAGATGTATTCCCGTGTTCACCATCTTTGGGAAGGGGGCTACGTCACGTTGGAGAGGTGTGAGGTTCCACGAAGGATTCCTCACGCGCCACAAAGGCTCACCTTCTTCTCCAAGCCTATCCCACGAAGGAATAACTCACTTACTCATGGTAGACTTTAAGGTAGTCTCCAAACCCTCACAAACTTTCCACGGAGCAAATCACAAGACGAATGCCTCCGGGCGACCCTAGCCGCCTAGGGTTTCCCACAAACCCAAGAGTAACAAGCTAACTCGATGAACTCAAGGGGGAATGAACTTTGGCTTGGTGGAAACGTAGATCGGGAACTCCTCTTCCTTTCTACCAAAGGGATTTGGATTTGGTTGGGTAGAATGGGAAATCCTCAAGCTTTTGTGTTTCAACAATGGGGAAGAGAGAGAGAGAGAGAGCTTCAAGAAATGAAATGTTAGCTCAAATGCCTAAAATCACAGTGGATAAGAAAGGGGTATATATAGTGTGAGGGGAAAAATAGCCGTTTGGGGGTTCCTGCGACAGAACCGGCAATAAGTCTGGTCGGACCGAGTTGCTCCGAATTTCTGACGATCGACGGACGCCGAATTTTCACGGCGATCAAATTCTCGTGAACAGAAAGGCTATCAAGAAGCCATATCGGCGAACCGAGAATTTCGGCGATCGGAAATTCGGCGACAAAGACTGCGGCCACGCTTTTGCCGATTTCGCAGAAACCTCTTTTGACTCATTTTCCAAGGCTGTTTTCTCTCTTTCTTCGAACGGGTGTGTGTGGGTGGATGATGAGAGGCATATATGGTGTAGAACATCCCCAAAGAGCACATCGAGATCACCCCTCTTAATAGTGCGGTGTTTCCTATTTGACTCAAGAGTAAATAAGAGAGAATAATAAACAATGCCACTGGCTCTTCATAAAGAAATGAATGGGGGGTCACCCATCACCTATCACCAACAACCTGCGGATTCTCACCTGTAGAGAAGCTAATATAAACGTTAGTCCATCCTCTAGCTCCGATGTCATAGTTAACCAAAATACTAGATAAGGGCTATTTGCCCTTTCAATCTCCCCCTTTTTGGTTAACGATGACAAACCGAGCTAGAGTAGAAAAAAAAGATATTATGATAAGATTAGATCTAGCACATAATAGCAAGCACATAGTGATAGGAAATTCAAGTACAATAAGAGAACTGCAAGGTTGTCCAAACACACACACAAATGGTTCGATAGAGCAAATAAAAGCACATGCCCATGAGAGACAAGCAAGCAAAGTAGGGCTTGTGCAAGAGGCAAATCATGAAAGAAGCGACTCTACTCTTTCTCCCCCTTTGGCATCGAGACCAAAACGGAAGAAATGAGCGGAGAGACAAATCTAGCCACCAAAGTTGTCCTCATCGTCATCATCATAGGCTTCTTCCTCCTCTGCTTCTTCATCGTCACCCTCCTCTTCATCCTCGCCCTCATTATCGTCATCCCCTGTAGATGTAGCACGGCGCTGAGAGGAATTGGAAGTGGCAAACCCGGGGAACATAGAAGGATCAAAACCCCTAAACATGTCCTCATCCAGCGGGGGCTTCTCAAATTTGACATAAGGAACAGGAGCTAGAGCATTTCCCAAATCTGGCACTGGTCGACCATGCTCTGCCAAGAAGGCATTGTGTTGCCTCATGTTCTCCTGACTGAGCTGCAAACTGCGGTGGGCAACATCATAGGAGGAGCGACACATATCCCATAAGTTGTTGAAGAACCGGGCAAGACCCTTCTTGCGAGGAAGAGCACGGGGAAGGTCCCTACAAGAGCGCGAGCCACTAGCAGACAGAGGATCATGAGCATGCTTGGTCCAACGCTCAGATGGCAACATCTGGGGGAGCTCCACATGAGAGCCCCGACGAGGTAAGGTGAAATCCTCCATATCTTCACGCAGACCTCTAGGGAGAGCAGCTGCAAGAACGGTGGCCTCAATCAGGCGCTGAACATACTGACAGAAATTGGGAGTCATGCGCTTCTCAATGGACCGCTGAATCTCATTGTAGATGAAGTCACACTCATTGATCTTCCGGAGACGGCGAGGCTCACAATAGTACAACAGATTCTTGTGGTGACCACGGACATCAACAGAATCACCAGCCTTGCTCACAAGATTGTAGCGGAAGAACCGAGCAAGCACCATGTAGTAGTAGTACATCCCTACCAAGCTGGGAGGCTGATGGCTGGGATCACTGGGATAGCAAAAAAGGAGTTGGTTGTCACTGAAGGCCTTCTCAGAATGAATGCAGAAGCCAGAGACACTGTCAGGAGGGTAACCCAGGGCATGGCAGAAAGCTTCAAAAGAAGCCGAGTATGGCTTGGTGCCGGTCATCCAAGTGACAGTGCGAGCACCATCAGTGTGAAAGTAAGCTGTGCAGAAGAACTGGCGAAAGATATCGAGCATTAGCTTGACCTTGATTGTAGCAATAGCAAAGACATCCATCTGCTTCAGGGCCACATCCACATGCTCGAAATCGGAGGAGAGGTAATGAGCATAGTGGTCCTCATTGAGATACCTGGGAGGAACAAAGAAACCCCGCCGCATACGAGATGGCTCATTGTAAAAGTCATCACAAAAGCACTTCTGGGTGTCAGTCCAGAACATCTTGTCAGCCCCTTGATAAGTGTGGTTGGTAAAGCGGTATGGATTCTGCCTCCTCAAGTCCCGCCATTGATTCACAATAATATCTGAGACAGTATTGTAGTTGGGAGGAACTTCTTCTTCAGTAGGACCAAGATTGGACTTGCCTTTCATAGTGGACCTTCCAGTAGAGGCTTTCTTCTTCTGGCCACTAGCAGATCTAGAACCCCCTGTGAGAGCAGCTTTCTCTAGCTGACGCTGAGTGAGGCGAGGAGGAGGAGGAGGAGGAGGCCGTTGAATAGTGAGCTTCCTCTTTTTGCCGGTGTCGGTCTCAAAGTCGCTATGTTCAAACTATGCACAAGTAGCACACAAGAACGCAAGGAAAAGAAGAACAAATGAGTGTATATGCCATAGAGGAGCTCATAAGAACACGTAATGAAGGTTGGGCAAGCGCATGGATAGAAAAAAAAATAGGCGAAAGAAAAATTTCGGCGCCAGGTCCGGAGGAACCGACCCTGGCGCCGGAATGATCGGCGATGGGTCCGGCGAACCGAGAGCTCGACCAGAAATTCTAGCGAGCAAGTCGGTCGACCGGAACGGTGACCGGAAATTCCGGCGGCGGGTTCGGCGCGACCGGGCCTGGGACCGAAAAATTTGGGCAGTCGACCGTAAACTATCCATGACTTAGTACTTGCACAAACAACAACACGAGGGAGAATATTGGGTGAAACTAGGGTGATGCTAGCCTAGTTACTCTACTAGGGCGATAGAGAGAACTAAGGGAGCACAAGACATGAAGGCTAGGGTTTCAGCACAAAAAAAACAAGGGAAAGAAGAGATGAAAGAGCAAAAATACCCTCGAATGGCGAAGACGAAGCCATGCCCCCTCCCTTGCCAAGGATAGGCACGAAGAAAGCACCACATGGGAAAGTGGGGAAGCACTCCCCGATCTCCCAATGCGTGCAAGGAGAGAGCAAAACCTTCGGTGAAAAGACTTGTAGAGGCCCGATCTACAACTTGGTGGAGTGGGGAGGGTTTTGGGTGGAGGGAAGGGCCTATGGGGGGTGGGGAAGCTTGGGGCGATGTCCATGGAGGAGGGGAGGGCGTGGGGAAGAAAGAAATGAAGAGGAAGGAACTTCCCCACACGCGCGCTATAAATACCCTCTTCAAAAAAAATCGGCAATAAGTCTGGTCGGATCGGTGCCCACGCCGGAAATTCCGGCGAGAGCATCGGCGAACCGACCTGCTGACCGAAAATTCCGGTGGCGACCAAAAATTTTGGCAGAGAACCGAAAACATGTTCTGAAAGGGTTTTCGGTCTGCTGCCGGAATTTTCGGCGGTCGCCGGAATTTTTGGTCGTCAGGCCGGTCGAACCAGAATTTTCGCCGAAAATTTTCTGAAGACAGCGAGACAAGATTGTTGATGTTTTGGAGATGAAAAATTGTGAGGAATCATATGAGCATATACACAAGATCCAAGTGAAGACCAGAGAGAGAAACGTCCATAAGGCAAGGTCATGAAAAAGCAAAAAAGCGAAGAGCGACCATGGACAAAGGATTTAGCTTGAAGCAACAATGCACCCAATACACAAAACCGACCATTTGGCAGAGGATTTCTCCCCTATGTTTAAGCACACATGTCATGGCGCCTCAAAGATAGATGCTTGGACCCATATCATGACACGAGATCAATTTATGTTGCACACATAGGTAAGAATCAAACCAAGATATGGTAAGATGACCATCCCTACATGTGCTGCGCAACTAAGCTACATGGCATGTTAAGAGCAAGAATATAGTGCAAGAAGCAAATCAATCCAAGTTTTGGGGATCTAGGATACTGAGTTCTCGCCTCAATATGACAAACTAGGCTTCATCCAAAGGCTTCGTGAAGATATCATCCAATTGGAACATCGTACCCACATGAGTGAGATTGATATCACCATTTGCGACATGGTCACATAGGAAGTGGTGGCGAATGCCAATATGTTTGGTGTGGCTATGTTGGACGGGGTTGTTGGCGATCTTTATTGCGCTTTCATTGTCACATAGAAGAGGCACCGTACCAAGAGACACACCATAGTCTTTCAAGGTTTGCCTCATCCATAACAATTGAGCACAACAAGATGCCGCGGATATGTATTCGGATTCAGCGGTGGATAGGGCTGTGGAGTTTTCTTTCTTGGAAGACCAACTCACCAACGACCGGCCAATAAATTGGCAAGCCCTAGAGGTTGATTTCCGGTCAACCTTATCACCTGCCCAATCGGCATCCGAATAGCCAACAAGCTCAAAGGTTGACCCCTTTGGATACCAAAGCCCAAGAGTAGGAGTGAGAACAAGGTACCTAAAAATCCGTTTGACTGCCATCAAGTGGCACTCCTTGGGAGAGGATTGAAAACGAGAACACATTCCAACACTAAACATGATATCCGGCCTAGAAGCACAAAGGCAGAGCAAGGAACCAATCATAGAACGATACACCTTTTGATCCACGTCCTTCTCACCTACTCCAAGGCCAAGTTGTCCATTTAGTGGCATGGGTGTCTACATGGGATTAGCCTTGGCCATCTCGAACTTATTGAGCATATCCTTAATGTACTTCTCTTGAGAGATGAAAGTGTCATGAGGAAGTTGCTTTATGATGAAGCCTAGAAAGAACTTCAACTCCCCCATCATGGACATCCTAAATTTCATAGTCATCAACTCGGCAAAAGCTTTGTTATGAGATTCGTTAGTTCCACCAAAGATAATATCATCAACATATATTTGAACAATAAATAAGCCACCCCCTTTAACCCGTTTGGTTAAAAGGGTGGAATCGACCTTACCCACGCTAAACCCATCCATGAGTAGAAAATCCCTAAGGTGCTCATACCAAGCACGAGGAGCTTGCTTTAGTCCGTAGAGAGCCTTATGGAGTAGATACACATGGTTGGGATAGCGTGTGTTTTCGAAACCCGGGGGTTGAGCTACATATGCAACCTCTTTCAAGGGACCATTAAGAAATGCACTTTTCACATCCATTTGATAAAGCTTGAAGTTATGTAAAGATGCATAAGAAAGCAAGAGACGAATAGCTTCAAGACGAGCAACGGGCGCAAAGGTGTCCGCATAGTCAATACCTTCTATTTGGGCATACCCTTGTGCCACTAACCTTGCTTTGTTTCTTGTGACGACCCCGTTCTCATCTTGATTGTTTTTGAACACCCACTTGGTCCCAATGACATTGATGTGATGATCTGTAACACCCTCAGGATCGACCCTATTCAAGTTTGAGCGAAACCCGCCAAACCCGCATAGAAACGATTCAAAGGTGCCCACCAGGCACTTTCGTGCGGGTGGAAAACGAAGTAATAACATTACACAATAGTCCTCGATGGGACCCACAGAACAGATAGATATAACAGCGACTCCATGAGTCAAGAATACATATATAATATACAAAGATCCAAATCACCTTGAAACGATAGCGCGTCCGGCTACGGACAAGATGCAAATGGGGCTAAGAGCCCGGAAGGGTAACCAATGGCGTCCATAACCCTGCCCAGGCCAAGCCGGAAGGGTAACCCTGCTAACGACGTCGATCTCAAAACCTGCTTAAACAAAAGGGGTGCCGACAAAGGGCAAAGGAAAAAAGAGGAGCGTCGATCGAGGCCAAGACACGCGAGGCTAGAATTCGGCGGTCCTCGCCTACATAGGTATGGTGGACTGAAGCGGCAGCGGCAGCATGCACTAAACAACCTATAGAGACTCGATACAATTGACGGCAATCAGAGAGGGGTAAGAAAGACCTATGCGGAACCAACATGATGCTACCATCAAACAAACCCATCCTGGTATTTCCCCCTCGAGACCAAATGAGGAAGTCCACCGAGGAACTCACACCGTTGGCAGTTTTATTTATTCAGTTATCGTTGCAGCAATTACTAGTCAGGTATAGATAATTATCCTGATATAATAAGCAGTGGGCACTTTTAGTTAACCATTCCGTTATAGTTGCAACACTTACTAATCAGATACAAATAGCATGAGATAACCCCAAAACCCAGCAGTTGTTGGTACTTTTATTTAGCCATTCCATTGTAGTGAAGCTGATTACTAGTCATTATAAAGTCTAATTTATAGCACTACTTTAGTTATAGTTGTCTATGATCGAGATACTATGCTCCAAGTCATCCATAACCGCGGACACGGCTTTCAGAAAGTTTTAACCCGGCCGGGGTGCACAAATAGCAACACACACTCGATCAACCTCGGAAAAACCAAATCAAAACCCAACGAGGCCTTCACGACAAAGCAATCACAGGATTCAGAAATATTTCAGGGGGCCACCCCATTGAGTAGACCCGCAACGAAGTAAGCTAGCTCCGAGACGGACTCAAGGTTTGCGTCAATGGCTGTAAACGACTGGGAACCCGAAAACTCGGGGTGTCGATACCGCGAAAACACTCCGCTTACCTAAACAGTACAGTGTGCTATCCATCGCACAATTTAAATAAAGCAGTAGCATGGCATAAGTACAGGATCGTAAATAAAACCTCAAACTAGTTTGTGGCCCCAAGAAATAAGACTGAATCAAGATCTGGCTCAGGGGGGTCCCATAATCCTCCCGGATGTGGATAGCGCGATAAAATCAAAGAACAGGTATCAAGCACTCGGGGTCCTACGGGACACAAGTGGGCTGTCGGAAAACAAATATTATCTATCACCCACCGATGCCTCTTCTTACTTACTTCAATTTTAGTTGTTAAACAGGAATTAAAGTGAACGATAAGTAAAGCCATGATCATCTCCAACAACAAACATGCGGCAATACACCAACAACTGTGGCACTTGACGACACGCAACAGCACTTGAGCAAGCGACTACGACGCGCAAGTCCATCTATCTACCAAACAACAGGTAATAGGATGTGTCCAAGGCAATATAAGGCTGCGAGGGATATCACGGGTACGAAAACTAGAGCATCGCAACACATATAGCAATAGATCAACAGGAGGGAATAAATACTATAAAGTAAGATAGGTAGAAAGGGGGAGATGCTCGCCTGAAAACATTGCCGAAGGTTCAACCGAAGATCGGGGCGAATCTCACACCAACTCAACGGCCTTATCCGCGAAGAACCAAAACACTAGAATAAACACCGGATGCAATATTTAATACAACGGCAGAAGATCGGCATGATGCATGTAGGATGCATGACATGGCAAAGGTGCGATGCAATTAGGTCATATTAAGTGGAACCGGGGTCCCGACATTTAGATATATGGTTCTAGTTGTTTAGATTCCCCGCAATTAAATGTTGCATTAACAAGGCAAGATAAGTTACCGGTTCGCTACACAAATTTAAATGAGGCCAATATGAGTCTAGATTTGCCCGCATATGGGCCCCATATTTAATTAGAGGTGAATCGGCATAATGCCCCCAAACCACATGACAATATGCATGCAAGAACAATTAATATGCGACAAGTTGTATTATATTATAAAAATAGGGTTTCGGGAAGGGGTTCACACATTAGGGGGTCTCGACGAACTTGGGGTTCCGGGGGTTCGGGGTCCGGTCTCGGGGTTCAGGGTTCGACGGGATCGGCGGGAGCGGATACAAGACGGAGAACTTGTCGTGACGTGCCGGAGATCTTGGTTCCAAGCGGTCGATCTTGTCGGGCCCACGGATCGGCCGGTCTTGTCGTTCGGAAGTAGAACTTGTCGTACTTGTGGCGATCTTGGCGTCCCGGGAGGAAGTACTTGGTCTGGCGTCGGGGCATCGGACTTGTGGCATCCCGCAAAACCACTACTAGAAAATCGCGTTGAATTTGTGCATTGCATCGTCATCATCATATGTTGTTTGTCTAAAACTATTTTCGCAAAGCCCGTTTGTTTTCTAAAACGCCCCATCTTTATTCAAATATCAAAACCGGGTCGCCGGAATATTTTACTTTGTCTGCTATTAGTTTGCAAAAGGCTTGTTGGAATAAATAAAAGTTTTAATTATTTTAGCGGGGGCAGTCGAACGGGCCGTTTTGACCCGAACGACCACCCCCAGATTAAATCGGTCCAACCAACCAGTCCCACCCATAATCCTAAACCACCTAAAACTCTACCCACACCCTCCCTCCACCTCACCCCACCCTATAGCAGTTTGCCACCTCACCCTCTCCCTATCCCCAACCAACCAGGAACTGCCACCTCAGCAGCCCCTCTCTCCTCTCACCCCACTCCCCAACTCAGACCACACACACGCCACCCCCCTGGGACCCACCACGCAGCCTCACACGCACACACTCACGCACGCCAGCGCAGCACCACCCAGGCACACCCCGCACCCGCTCGCCCCACCTCCCTCTCCTCCCCTGTTCTTCTTCCCCGGCTCGCCCCGCACCCCTCTCCCGCGCACAGCCCCCCACGCCACGTCGCAAGCCTCCGCCCTCCTGCGTTCCGCCCATGAGCCTCCTTTTCCCCACCTCCATGAAGGCCGCCACCGCCAGCGTGTCGCCTCCCTCTCCTCCTCCGTCTTGGCGCCTCATCCTCCCTCCGCGCGCCTCATCCTCCGGCCCTTCCTCCCATGACGGTCGCCCGGCTTGGTCAGCCGCGTCTGCGCCACCGCCGGTTCGCCTCCGCCTTCCTTCTCCCTCTGGCGCCGCCACCTCGCCGCCTCGGCCACACGGCGCGTGAACCGCCTAACCCGCATCGGCCCCGCGGCCCGATCGCCAAGCCCGCGGACCTCGTCCCGTCGAGCCGCGCCCGCCTCGCGCCCGCCCCCCTCGCCACGGCGCCGCCCTGCCTCCACCCCGTCGGTCCCCTCGAGCAGAGGCCGCCAGTGGACCGTCGAACCCGCGCGCGCCTCGTCGACGCTGCCTAGCCCTTGCCGCCTCCGGCCAGCGCGGAGCCCCGTGCTGCCGCCGCCGGCAAGCTCGCCCTCCAGCAAGCATGCCTCCTCCTCGCGCCGACCGTCCTCCCCCGCCTGCGCCCTACTGCCCCATCGTCCTCTGGCGCCCTGGGCTCTTCCCTGTAGACCGCACGAGCCCGCGTCGCCTTGGCCGCACGTGTCCCAGCGCCTGCGCGCGTCCGTCGCCGCTACTCCCTGATGAGGATGTGCGTGGATGAGAATGAAGTGAGGCCGTGGCGATCATCGGGTACCACTGGTATCCTCGTCTGCCAAGATCGTCACCGACAACGAAGTCAGAACGGTAGGAGCTTCTTCATGGACGCCGAGGCCCCGATCCACGGACCCGAAGACCACGAATGCAACAAGACCGACCCGTAACAAGTTCTCCGTTTCCGTCGCCAAGATCTCCGCACGGACAAGGCCAACCCGATGCCGGCCACAGATGATCGAGATGACATACTAAGATCTTCGACAGGGAACGACGAGAACTTCTGCCGGAGTCCAAAACCCCGAAGGCCAAACCCGATGGCTCGACATGATCTTCTTCAGGGAACGCCAAGACACCGTCGAACCCCGCAGACCGAACCCCGGTACCGGACAAGTTCGCCATCGACCTCGAGAACGCCTACACGGACCAACAAGATCTACCGCCGGACGCCAAGTACTCCCTCGAGGGCGCCGAGTACTTCACCCCGGACCTCGAGACCCTGAACGGCAAGTTCTCCGTCCCGGAAGCATCGGCGCTCGTGCTACCAGATCTACTACCCCGATCCGAAGACCCTAACCCCGGAGTCCGAGGACGTTTCCCGTCGAACCCTGGAACCCCAAGACCGTCGAGACCCCTAATGTGTGAACCCTTTCCCGAAAACCCTATTTTATAACATAATAACAACTTGTTGCATATTAATCATTCAGCTCGCATGCATATTTGTGGTTTGGGGGCCTTATGCCGATTCACCTCTAATTAAATATGGGGCCCATATGCGGGCAAATCTAGCCTTATATTGGCCTCATTTAAATCTGTGCATTGAACCGGTATTATATTTTGCCATGTTAATCCAACATTTAAATTGCGGGTATTTAAATCACTGGAACCATCTAATTAATTGTCGGGACCCGGTTCCACTTAATATGACCTAATTGCATCGCACCTTTGCCATGTCATGCATCATACATGCATCATGCCGATCTTCTGCCGTTGTATTAAATATTGCATCCGGTGTTCCTCCTAGTGATTTGCTTCTTCGCGGATAAGGCCGTTGAGTTGATGTGAGCTTCGCCCCTATCTTCGGTTGAACCTTCGACATGTTTTCAGGCGAGCATCTCCCCCTTTCTACCTATCTTACTTTTTATAGTCTTTATTCCCTCCTGTTGATCTGTTGCTATCTGTGTTGCGATGCTTTAGTTTTCGTACCCGTGATATACCGTGTAGCCCTATATTGCCTTGGACACATCCTATTACCTGTTGTTTGGTAGATAGTTGGACTTGCGTCGTGAGTCGCTCTAGTCTTTATTGCGTGTCGTCAAGTGCCACGATTCTTGATGTATTGCCGCATGTTGATGTTGGAGATGATCATAGTGTTACTTATCGTTCACTTTAATTCCTGTTTAACAACTAAAATTGAAGTAAGCAGAGGCATCGGTGGGTGATAGATAACATTTGGTTTCCGAACGCTCACTTGTGTTCCGTAGGACCCCGAGTACTTGATACCTGTTCCTTGATTTATCGCGCTATCCACATCCGGGAGGTATATGGGACCCCCAGGCGAGCTTGATTGATCTTATTTCTTGGGGCCACAAACTAGTTTGAGGTTTTATTTACGATCCTGTACTTATGCCATGCTACTTCTGTATTCGATTGTAAGAGGAGCACCTTTATCTTGTTAGGATCGGGACACGATTCCGCGGTGTCGACAAGCTCAGTTTTGGGTTCCCGATCGTTCACCGTCCACCCAAACCTTGGGTCCGTCTCGAGCTAGCTTACTTGCTGGTAGACTTCAAGGGTAGCCTGAAATATTTCTGAATCTGTGATTGTTCATCGTGAAAGCCTCGTTGGGTTTTGATTTGGTTTTCCGAGGTTGATCGGCGTGTGTTGCTATTGGTGCACCCGGCGGGTAAAACTTTACGAAAGCCGTGTCCGCGGATATGGACGACTTGGAGCATGATATCTCGACCATAGACAAGCATAACTAAAGTTTATTGCTATAAATTTGACTTTATAATGACTAGTAATCAGCTTCACTATAATGGAATGGCTAATTAATACTGCCCACAATTGCTTGTTGGAGTGTAAACTGCGACCATTGTACTACCTAGTAAGTATTGCAACTTCTAGCGGAATGGCTGAATAAAAGTACCAACAACTGCTGGGTTTTGGGTTTATCTCATGCTATCATGTCGATTAGTAATTGTTGCAACTTCTAGCGGAATGGTTAACTAAAGTGCCTTGCTTACTTTATCGGGATGATTATCTAAACTGACTAGTAATTGCTGCGATAGCTGAATACATAAAGCGCCAACTGCGTGAGTTCCTCGGTTGACTTCCTCGTTTGGTCTCGAGGGAAACATCGGGATGGGTTTGTTTGGTATTAGCTTGAGTTGGATCCGAATAGGTCATTCTTATCCCTCTCGATCACCGCCGGTTGTATCGAGTCTCTATAGGTTGTTTAGTGCATCTGCCGCCGCTTGATCCACCATACCTATGTAGGCGAGGACCGCGAATTCTAGCCTCGCCGTGTCTTGGCCTCGATCTTGGCTCCTTCTTTTTTTCGTTTGCCCTTTGTCGGCACCTTTTGTTTAAGCAGGTTTGAGATCGGCGTCGTTAGCGGTTACCCTTCCCGCTTGGCAGGGTTATGGGCATGTGGTTATTCTTGAGGCTCTTAGCCCCATTTGCATCTTGTCCGTAGTGGACGCTATATCAATTTCAAGGTGATTTGGATCTTTGTATATCATATCGTATTCTTGACTCATGGAGTCATTATATATATCTGTCATGGGTCCCATCGAGGACTGTTGTGTAATGTTATTACTTCGTTTTCCACCATACGAAAGGCTGGTGGGCACCTTTGAATCGTTTCTATGCGGGTTTGGCGGGTTTCGCTAAAACTTGCATAGGTCCGATCGAGGTGTTACTGAGTATCGAGCTCGGCGGTTGCGATACCCCACAAGTCCAGCCTGTAGGATAACCTAGCTAACGGCCGAAGTAGAGTGTCAAAACTATTTTGAAAAATCGGTTGGATAGTTCTGATTAGGTCTGATTTTACTCCTTACCCCTCTGTTGTTCTCCTCTTACCCCTACGTGTTTTGAATCCGCTCTCTTCTTTCTCTTCGAGTCCAGGAAATTCTCGTGGGTGGGTTTCCGTCGTACCTTCAGGGTTTCGCTCCCTCCTCTGATAACGGTGTTCTACCATCCGGTGTTCATGCTGCCTGAGGAATCCGTCTACTGTGGTACCATTCTTTGTTCCTTGCTTGTGCCTTCCGGTGTGTTCCGACGCGACGACATCATCTCATGATCCGATCTGATGCGCATCGCTCCTTTGTTTCCGAACCTCGTTTGTCGAGATCTTCAGTCTGAATTCCGAGAGTTGGTTGCATAATCCGCCTATTCGTGTGCAGAGTAATGGTTTGGGTGCGCGATGGACTGATCACCATCCGATTACTCTTATCATTCGCTCTTGTACATCGAATCAGTGGATCCAGCGATTTTACTCCGTCCACGGAAGCTAGAGGTGGCTTTATTTGTTGATACCTCTACTTTCGACCTGTTGTTCCCGGAGTGTTCTCGCGACGATCACGTACAACGACCTCTTGTTAGTGGTGTCGCGAAGATCTACACGAAGCGAGAAGACGCAGATCGCCGACCTTCCTTCCGGTACCATGAGGCGGATCTCGAGGGCGAGATCCATTGTTAGTGGTGTCGAATTGTGGCATCCCGCAAAACCACTACTAGAAAATCGCGTTGAATTTGTGCATTGCATCGTCATCATCATATGTTGTTTGTCTAAAACTATTTTCGCAAAGCCCGTTTTGTTTTCTAAAGCCCATCTTTATTCAAATATCAAAACCGGTCGGAATATTTTACTTTATGCGCTATTAGTTTGCAAAAGGCATTGGAATAAATAAAAGTTTTAATTATTTTAGCGGGCGTCGAGCAGGCCGTTTCGACGACCACCCAGTTAAATCGGTCCAACCAACCAGTCCACCCATAATCCTAAACCACCTAAAACTCTACCCACACCCTCCTCCACCTCACCCCACCCTATAGCAGTTTGCCACCTCACCCTCTCCCTATCCCCAACCAACCAGGAACTGCCACCTCAGCAGCCCCTCTCTCCTCTCACCCCACTCCCCAACTCAGACCACACACACGCCACCCCCCTGGGACCCACCACGCAGCCTCACACGCACACACTCACGCACGCCAACTTGTGCACCACCCAGCACACCCGCCCTCGCCCCCTCCTCCTCCCTGTTCTTCTTCCCTGCCCCCACCCCTCTCCCGCAGACGCCACGTCGCCGGCGAGCCCTCCGCGCTCCGCCCCGTTCCGCCCCTCCCCGCAGCCTCCTTTTCCCCACCCTCCGCGAGCGGCCGCCACCGCCCAAGCGGGTCACCTCCCCTCTCCTCCCTCCGCGTCCGCCGCGCCTCATCCTCCGGCCCCTTCCCTCGCATCGGTCGGTAGCCGCTTGTCGACAGCGTCTGCGCCCCCACCGTTTGGCGCTCGCCCGCCTTCCTTCTCCTCGGCGCCGCCCGACACCTCGCCGCCTCGGCCACGCGCCGCCCAGCAGCGTGAACCGCCCCACCCAGCGACCCCCTCCGCGGCCCGCATCGCCAAGCCGCGGACCTCGTCCCCGTCGAGCCGCGCCTCGCGCCCGCCTGCGGCCCCCACGACGCCGCCCGCCTCCACCCGTCGGTCCCCTCGGCAGAGCCGCCCGGTGGGCCGTCCAACCCGCAGCGCCTCGTCGGCAGCCCCCGCCTCTCCGGCCAGCGAGCCCGTCTTTGCCGCCGGCAAGCTCGCCCTCCAGCAAGCATGCCTCCTCCTCGCGCCGACCGTCCTCTCCCGCATGCGCCCTACTGCCCCATCGTCCTCTGGCGCCCTGGGCTCTTCCCTGTAGACCGCACGAGCCCGCGTCGCCTTGGCCGCACGTGTCCCAGCGCCTGCGCGCGTCCGTCGCCGCTACTCCCTGATGAGGATGTTCTATGCGTGGATGAGAATGAAGTGAGGCCGTGGCGATCATCGGGTACCACTGGTATCCTCGTCTGCCAAGATCGTCACCGACAACAAAGTCAGAACGGTAGGAGCTTCTTCATGGACGCCGAGGCCCCGATCCACGGACCCGAAGACCACGAATGCAACAAGACCGACCCGTAACAAGTTCTCCGTTTCCGTCGCCAAGATCTCCGCACGGACAAGGCCAACCCGATGCCGGCCACAGATGATCGAGATGACATACTAAGATCTTGACGAGGAACGCGAGAACTTCGCGAGTCCAAAACCAGGCCAAACCCGATGGCTCGACATGATCTTCTTGAGGAACGCCAAGACACCGTCGAACCCGCGAACCGAACCCGGTGCGGACAAGTTCGCCATCGACCTCGAGAACGCCTACACGGACCAACAAGATCTACCGCCGGACGCCAAGTACTCCCTTGAGGGCGCCGAGTACTTCACCCCGGACCTCGAGACCCTGAACGGCAAGTTCTCCGTCCCGGAAGCATCGGCGCTCGTGCTACCAGATCTACTACCTCGATCCGAAGACCCTAACCCCGGAGTCCGAGGACGTTTCCCGTCGAACCCTGGAACCCCAAGACCGTCGAGACCCCTAATGTGTGAACCGTTTCCTGAAAACCCTATTTTATAACATAATAACAACTTGTTGCATATTAATCATTCAGCTCGCATGCATATCTGTGGTTTGGGGGCCTTATGCCGATTCACCTCTAATTAAATATGGGGCCCATATGCGGGCAAATCTAGCCTTATATTGGCCTCATTTAAATCTGTGCATCGAACCGGTATTATATTTTGCCATGTTAATCCAACATTTAAATTTCGGGTATTTAAATCACTGGAACCATCTAATTAATTGTCGGGACCCGGTTCCACTTAATATGACCTAATTGCATCGCACCTTTGCCATGTCATCATCAGATCTTCTTCTCGCGTTGTATAAATATTTGCATCGGTGTCCCCTCCTAGTGATTTGCTTCTTGGCGGCATCACACACATGCATCATGCCGATCTTCTGCCGTTGTATTAAATATTGCATCCGGTGTTCCTCCTAGTGATTTGCTTCTTCGCGGATAAGGCCGTTGAGTTGATGTGAGCTTCGCCCTGATCTTCGGTTGAACCTTCGACATGTTTTCAGGCGAGCATCTCCCCCTTTCTACCTATCTTACTTTTTATAGTCTTTATTCCCTCCTGTTGATCTGTTGCTATCTGTGTTGCGATGCTTTAGTTTTCGTACCCGTGATATACCGTGTAGCCCTATATTGCCTTGGACACATCCTATTACCTGTTGTTTGGTAGATAGTTGGACTTGCACGTCGTAGTCGCTTGCTCTAGTGCTGTTGCGTGTCGTCAAGTGCCACAGTTACT
The DNA here is from genome assembly GCA_030063025.1 of Avena longiglumis. Classification (NCBI taxonomy): domain Eukaryota; kingdom Viridiplantae; phylum Streptophyta; class Magnoliopsida; order Poales; family Poaceae; genus Avena; species Avena longiglumis. The sequence continues at coordinate 412,941,507 of CP125977.1, read as the reverse complement.
GATGTATTGCCGCATGTTGATGTTGGAGATGATCATAGTTTTACTTATCGTTCACTTTAATTCCTGTTTAACAACTAAAATTGAAGTAAGCAGAGGCATCGGTGGGTGATAGATAACATTTGGTTTCCGAACGTCCACTTGTGTTCCGTAGGACCCCGAGTACTTGATACCTGTTCCTTGATTTATCGCGCTATCCACATCTGGGAGGTATATGGGACCCTCCTGAGCCAGAGCTTGATTCAGTCTTATTTCTTGGGGCCACAAACTAGTTTGAGGTTTTATTTACGATCCTGTACTTATGCCATGCTATACTGTATTCTGATTGTGCGAGGAGCACACTGTACTGTTTAGGATCGGGACACGATTCCGCGGTGTCGACAAGCTCAGTTTTGGGTTCCTAGTCGTTCACAGCCGTCCACCCAAACCTTGGGTCCTTCTCGGAGCTAGCTTACTTCGTTGCGGGTAGACTTCAAGGGGTGGCCCCCTGAAATATTTCTGAATCCTGTGATTGTTCAGTCGTGAAAGCCTCGTTGGGTTTTGATTTGGTTTTTCCGAGGTTGATCGAGCGTGTGTTGCTATTGGTGCACCCCGGCTGGGTAAAACTTTACGAAAGCGTGTCCGCGGATATGGACGACTTGGAGCACAGTATCTCGACCATAGACAAGCATAACTAAAGTTTATTGCTATAAATTTGACTTTATAATGACTAGTAATCAGCTTCACTATAATGGAATGGCTAATTAATACTGCCCACAATTGCTTGTTGGAGTGTCGCTTGCGACCATTGTATCTGACTAGTAAGTATTGCAACTACAACGGAATGGCTGAATAAAAGTACCAACAACTGCTGGGTTTTGGGTTTATCTCATGCTATTTGTATCTGATTAGTAATTGTTGCAACTACAACGGAATGGTTAACTAAAAGTGCCCACTGCTTACTTTATCAGGATGATTATCTAAACCTGACTAGTAATTGCTGCAACGATAACTGAATACATAAAACTGCCAACTGCGTGAGTTCCTCGGTTGGCTTCCTCGTTTGTTCTCGAGGGGGAAACACCAGGATGGGTTTGTTTGGTATTAGCTTCAGGTTGGATCCGAATAGGTCATTCTTATCCCTCTCTGATCACCGCCAGTTGTATCGAGTCTCTATAGGTTGTTTAGTGCATCTTTGCCGCTTGATCCACCATACCTATGTGGCGAGGACCGCAATTCTAGCCTCGCCGTGTCTTGGCCTCGATCTTGACGCTCCTTCTTTTTTCCTTTGCCCTTTGTCGGCACCCTTTTGTTTAAGCAGGTTTGAGATCGACGTCGTTAGCGGGTTACCCTTCCGGCTTGGCTTTGGCGGGGGTTATGGACGCCATTGGTTATTCTTCAGGGCTCTTAGCCCCATTTGCATCTTGTCCGTAGTCGGACGCTATATCAATTTCAAGGTGATTTGGATCTTTGTATATCATATCTGTATTCTTGACTCATGGAGTCGCTGTTATATATATCTGTCTATGGGTCCCATCGAGGACTGTTGTGTAATGTTATTACTTCGTTTTCCACCCGCACGAAAGTGCCTGGTGGGCACCTTTGAATCGTTTCTATGCGGGTTTGGCGGGTTTCGCTAAAACTTGCATAGGTCCGATTCTGAGGGTGTTACAGGACTCGCCCTGGTTGCTGTCGTTCTTGTTGTCGATGGCGAACTTGAGGGGATCGGGTACCGGGGTACTCGAGTCCGTGAATTAGATCTTGAGGCGCCCGCTTCACCAGGTCCAGTAGGTGTTCTTGTCTTCCATGTAGAATACCTTCGGGTTCGGGGCTTCGGATCCGCGAAGGGGCCTCGACGTTCCGGACTTCGGTGGTCGGTGGAGAACTTGGGTTACCCGTTGGTGCGGTCTCCGAGTGGCACTGATGGTCTTGTGGCTCCGACTTGTTGCAACCATGCGTCTTCCAGGGAACAACTGGACGAGTTTGGCAGACGGTGTCTTGCGGGCCTTGACCCCCTTGCGGCCACGCATGTGCACCTACAATGAAGTCAAACGGATTGGCAAGCAGGCATGGCACGCGGGGACACGGCGACGGATGAGCTCGAGCAAAACAAGCGAGAGGTGACCAGGGAGGCACTCCGTGGCTGTGGCATGAGCTTCGTCGTGAGGCCAACGGAGGTTATGGAGCTGAGGAAGGAGAGGCCGAGGAGCTTGGCGAGGTGGGCGGCATGGCCCATGGCCGGAGGCGGCGGCGACCAGGAGGCTGAGGCTTGGGAGGCCGGCGGCTGGGCAAGCTGGCGGCCGGGAGCACCGCAGGAGGAGGAAGCGAGCAGAGACGAAGGGGCCATGAGAGGAGCTCTGGCGGCGAGGGCAGCGAGAGGAGAGGAGGCGGTGCGGCGGCCGGCTGGCAGCGAAAGCCTTGGCCAGCGGCAGCGCGAGCGAGGTGGGGACGATGGCTGGCGGGGATGACAGACGGAGGAGGAGGGGCCGCCACGGCTCGAGTGGGCGGTTGGAGGCGGCAGCGGCGAGGCGCGTCTGGGGCGGGCAGGTCGAGGCGGGCGGAGGCGAGCGGCGGCGGCGGGCAGCGGCAGACGGGGAAGGAGGGGAGAGAGAGGAGGAGGCGGTGGCCCGAGGTCAGTGAGGCGGCCGGGGAAGGAGAAGGTGGGCGGCAGCCGAGGTGGCGAGTGTGGCGGGCTCGGGAGCTAGGGGACCGGGTCCGTGAGGAGAGGCGTCGGGGTTGGGTCTTTGGGCGGAGGAGGAAGGCAGGAGGGAGGCCGGTGGTGGGAGGAAGAAGGAGAGAGAGAGAGAGCGGGGTCGGGTGGGCTGGGGTGGGCAGGGAGGCCATGGGGAGGTGTGAGTGAGTGGGGAGAGGGAAGCGGGTCCAGGGAGATGGGGGGCCCAGGTGTCGAGGAGAGGTGGCTGCGGTGTGAGAAAGAGAGAGAGGAGGGGAAAAGGGGTGAGGTGGCAGCGGGTTGGGGTGTGGCCAGACTGTAAGTGAGAGGGGTAAGGTGGGACTGTGTGAGAATGAGGGAGAGGGGGAAGTGGGGCTGGTGGATTGATGACGTGGCGGGGTGGGTATGGATTAGGGGAGAGGATGAGGTGGCGAGCTGTGAGAGGTGGGTAGGATAGGATTTGGTGGGACTAGGATTTTAGAGGTGGCTGATTAGGTGGACCGTTTTAATACTGGGGGTGGTCGACTGGGTCGATTCGGCCCGTTCGACTGCCCCCACAAAAATAATCAAATATTTTATTTGTTTCAAACAGACTTTTGCAACCCGATAGCAAACAAAACAAAATAATCCGGTGACCCGGGTTTTGCGTTTGAATAAAGACGGGGCGTTTAGAAAACACAAACAGGTTTTTCCGCAAATAGTTTTATGCAAGCAAATGCAAGATGATGACGATGCTCAAATGCAATGTGGCATGATGACATGAGCATGCGGTCATGATGATGCAATGCACAAAAACAACGCGATTTTCTAGTAGTGGTTTTTGCGGGATGCCACAATTCGACACCACTAACAATGGATCTCGCCCTCGAGATCCGCCTCATGGTACCGGGAAGAAGGCCGGCGGTCTGATCCTTCGCGCTTCGTGTAGATCCTCGCGACACCACTAACAAGAGGTCGTTGTCCGTGACCGTCGAGGGAACACTCCGGGAATAAAAGGTCAAAGGTAGAGGCATCAACAAATAAAGCCACCCCTAACTTCCGTGGACGGAGTAAAATTGCTGGATCCACTGATTCGGTGTACAAGAGCGAATGATAAGAGTAGTCGGATGGTGATCAGTCCATCGCGCACCCAAACCAGTACTCTACACACGAATAGGCGAATTATGCAACCAACTCTCAGAATCAGACTGAAGATCTCGACAAGCGAGGTTCAGAAACAAAGGAGTGATGCAGACTCTGCATCGGATCTGACATAGATGATGTCGTCGCGTCGGAAAACACCGGAAGGCACAAACAAGGAGCAAAGAATGGTACCACAGTAGACGGATTCCTCAAGCAGCTTGAACACCGGATGGTAGAACACCGTTATCAAAGGAGGAAGCGAGACCCTAAAGGTACGACGGAACCCAACCACGAGAAATCCTGGACTCGAAGAAAAAGACGAGAACGGATTCAAAACACATAGAGGTAAGAGGAGAATAGCAGAGGGGTAAGGAATAAAAATCAGACCTAACCAGAACTATCCAACCGATTTTTCGAAAATAGTTTGGACACTCTACTTCTGCCGTTAGCTAGGTTATCCTACAGGCTGGACTTGTGGGGTATCGCAACTTCTGAGCTCTGATACCACTCTGTAACACCCTCAGGATCGACCCTATGCAAGTTTGAGCGAAACCCGCATAGAAACGATTCAAAGGTGCCCACCAGGCACTTTCGTGCGGGTGGAAAACGAAGTAATAACATTACACAACAGTCCTCGATGGGACCCACAGAACAGATAGATATAACAGCGACTCCATGAGTCAAGAATACAGATATAATATACAAAGATCCAAATCACCTTGAAACGATAGCGCGTCCGGCTACGGACAAGATGCAAATGGGGCTAAGAGCCCTGAAGGGTAACCAATGGCGTCCATAACCCTGCCCAGGCCAAGCCGGAAGGGTAACCCTGCTAACGACGTCGATCTCAAAACCTGCTTAAACAAAAGGGGTGCCGACAAAGGGCAAAGGAAAAAGAGGAGCGTCAGTACTAAGGCCAGTACACGGCGAGGCTAGAATTCGGCGGTCCTCGCCTACATAGGTATGGTGGACTGAAGCGGCAGCGGCAGCATGCACTAAACAACCTATAGAGACTCGATACAACTGGCGGCAATCAGAGAGGGGTAAGAAAGACCTATGCGGAACCAACATGATGCTACCATCAAACAAACCCATCCTGGTATTTCCCCCTCGAGACCAAATGAGGAAGTCCACCGAGGAACTCACACCGTTGGCAGTTTTATTTATTCAGTTATCGTTGCAGCAATTACTAGTCAGGTATAGATAATTATACTGATATAATAAGCAGTGGGCACTTTTAGTTAACCATTCCGTTATAGTTGCAACACTTACTAATCAGATACAAATAGCATGAGATAACCCCAAAACCCAGTAGTTGTTGGTACTTTTATTTAGCCATTCCATTGTAGTGAAGCTGATTACTAGTCATTATAAAGTCTAATTTATAGCACTACTTTAGTTATAGTTGTCTATGATCGAGATACTGTGCTCCAAGTCGTCCATAACCGCGGACACGGCTTTCAGAAAGTTTTAACCCGGCCGGGGTGCACAAACAGCAACACACACTTGATCAACCTCGGAAAAACCAAATCAAAACCCAACGAGGCCTTCACGACAAAGCAATCACAGGATTCAGAAATATTTTAGGGGGCCACCCCATTGAGTAGACCCATAGCAAGTAAGCTAGCTCGAGACGGACTCAAGGTTTGCGTCAATGGCGATGGCGATCGGGAACCCGAAAACTCGGGGTGTCGATACCGCGAAAACACTCCGCTTACCTAAACAGTACAGTGTGCTATCCATCGCACAATTTAAATAAAGCAGTAGCATGTCATAAGTACAGGATCGTATATAAAACCTCAAACTAGTTTGTGGCCCCAAGAAATAAGACTGAATCAAGATCTGGCTCAGGGGGGTCCCATAATCCTCCCGGATGTGGATAGCGCGATAAATCAAGGAACAGGTATCAAGCACTCGGGGTCCTACGGGACACAAGTGGGCGGTCGGAAACCAAATATTATCTATCACCCACCGATGCCTCTGCTTACTTACTTCAATTTTAGTTGTTAAACAGGAATTAAAGTGAACGATAAGTAAAGCCATGATCATCTCCAACATCAAACATGCGGCAATACACCAACAACTGTGGCACTTGACGACACGCAACAGCACTTGAGCAAGCGACTACGACGCGCAAGTCCAACTATCTACCAAACAACAGGTAATAGGATGTGTCCAAGGCAATATAAGGCTGCAAGGGATATCACGGGTACGAAAACTAGAGCATCGCAACACAGATAGCAATAGATCAACAGGAGGGAATAAATACTATAAAGTAAGATAGGTAGAAAGGGGGAGATGCTCGCCTGAAAACATTGCCTAAGGTTCAACCAAAGATCGGGGCGAAGCTCACACCAACTCAACGGCCTTATCCGCGAAGAACCAAAACACTAGAATAAACACCGGATGCAATATTTAATACAACGGCAGAAGATCGGCATGATGCATGTAGGATGCATGACATGGCAAAGGTGCGATGCAATTAGGTCATATTAAGTGGAACCGGGGTCCCGACATTTAGATATATGGTTCTAGTTGTTTAGATTCCCCGCAATTAAATGTTGTATTAACAAGGCAAGATAAGTTACCGGTTCGCTACACAAATTTAAATGAGGCCAATATGAGTCTAGATTTGCCCGCATATGGGCCCCATATTTAATTAGAGGTGAATCGGCATAATGCCCCCAAACCACATGACAATATGCATGCAAGAACAATTAATATGCGACAAGTTGTATTATATTATAAAAATAGGGTTTCGGGAAGGGGTTCACACATTAGGGGGTCTCGACGAACTTGGGGTTCCGGGGGATCGGGGTCCGGTCTCGGGGTTATGGATCCGAGGAAGGAGAGGCCGAGGAGCTTGACGAGGAGGTGGGGCGGCATGGCCCATGGCCGGAGGCGACAGCGGCGACCCGAGGCTGAGCTTGGCCGAGCCGACTGCAGAGCAGGAGGAAGCGAGGCAGACGGTGGAGGGACGCCATGAGGAGGAGCTCTGGGCGGCGGGGACGCAGCGAGTAGAGGAGGCGGTGCAGAGGCGAGGAGCCGCGGCTTGGCGAGGCGCAGACGAGGCGAGGAGGGCGCGACGAGTGGGGGCGATGGCGACCCAGGATGAATGAGAGGAGTGAGGCCAGCCAGCGGTGGGAGGCGTCCGGGCCTGAGGGAAGGAAGGAGAGAGGAGGAGAGGTGGTGGCGGCAAGGTCGGTCTGGCGGCCAGACGAGAGGGGTCCGGGAAGGAGAAGGTGGTGGCCGAGGTGGCGAGGTGGCGAGGGCTCAGGGAGCTAGGGGACCGCGAGGTCCGTGAGGAGGAGAGGCGAGGCTTGAGGAGAGGTGCGTCGGGGTTGGGTCTTTGGAGGCGGAGGAAGACGGGAGGGAGGCCGTGGTGGGAGAGAAGGAGAGAGAGAGAGGTGAGGTCAGGTGGGCCGGGGGTGGGCCAGGGAGCGTGGGAGGGTGTGAGTGGGGAGGAGGAGCGGGTCGGGGAGATGGGGGCCAGTGTCGGGAGAGAGTGGGTGGTATGTGTGAGAAAGAGAGAGAGGAGGGGAAAGGGGTGAGGTGGCAGCGGGTTGGGGTGGGGCCAGACTGTAAGTGAGAGGGGTAAGGTGGGACTGTGTGAGAATGAGGGAGAGGGGGAAGTGGGGCTGGTGGATTGATGACGTGGCGGGGTGGGTATGGATTAGGGGAGAGGGTGAGGTGGCGAGCTGTGAGAGGTGGGTAGGATAGGATTTGGTGGGACTAGGATTTTAGAGGGGGCCGATTAGGTGGACCGTTTTAATACTGGGGGTGGTCGACTGGGTCGATTCGGCCCGTTCGACTGCCCCCACAAAAATAATCAAATATTTTATTTGTTTCAAACAGACTTTTGCAACCCGATAGAAAACAAAACAAAATAATCCGGTGACCCGGGTTTTGCGTTTGAATAAAGACGGGGCGTTTAGAAAACACAAACAGGTTTTTCCGCAAATAGTTTTATGCAAGCAAATGCAAGATGATGACGATGCTCAAATGCAATGTGGCATGATGACATGAGCATGCGGTCATGATGATGCAATGCACAAAAACAACGCGATTTTCTAGTAGTGGTTTTTGCGGGATGCCACATGATTTTTAGGCCTCTCCACTAGAGACCATACTTCATTGCGGGTGAAACACTCGAGTTCTTCTTGCATGGCAATGACCCAATCCGGATCCTCCAAAGCCTCATGAACCTTAAGGGGCTCAAAGTTGGACACAAAAGCATGATGCCCACAAAAGGTTGTGAGGTTCTTCTTCCTGGCACGGGTCTCGATCCCTCTTGATATGCTTCCAAGGATATTGTTGACTTGAAGTCCACTTGCAATGGAGGCGGCCTTAATCTTCCAAATTATGCCTCATGATCAACAAATTCATCTTTTGAGGGGCCTTGATCATTAACACCATCTTGAGCTTGGCCTTGAGATGGAGGTTGATCTTCTACTTGGTATTGATCAAGGGTTTGAGGGCTTGGTTCTTGTTCTTCGGTTTCCATGGCATCATGAGAGAGATGTTGATCTTGTGATGCATTTGATGGCTCAACTTGGGTAGAGCTCGGCTCTTCTTGAGTTGAGCTTGATTCTCCCCCATCATCTTATTGAACATGAATGTGAGACTCGGTGGGCAACATGTGCCCAATACCCATCAACTTGATGACTTGAGAAGAATCACCATCTCCTACATCACGAGAAGAAACTTGCCCCTCATGGGGGCCATTATTCTCCAAAAACTCCACGTCAAGATACTTCAACACTACCATTGGTCTTGTTGTAGTACCTATAGGCGTGAGAGTTTTCCGCATAACCAACAAAAATACCCTCTATAGTTCTAGATTCGAATTTACCGAGCTTTTCCTTTCTGTTCTTGACGAGGCACTTGCATCCAAAGACACGGAAGTAGTTGACATTGGGCTTCTTACTTGTGAGAATATCATATGGAGTCATGTCAAAGGGAGCACGGAGGAAGAGCCGGTTCGTGTAGTGGACCGCGGTAGCAATAGCTTCTCCCCAAAAATTGTGAGGGGATTTGAATTCACTCAACATTGTTCTTGCCATCTCAATGATTGTCCGGTTCTTCATTTCAACAACACCATTTTGTTAAGGGGTATAAGGAGCTGAGAATCCATGCTTGATCCCCTCATCTTCAACAAATTCTTGCATGGTGTAGTTCTTGAACTCGGTGTCGTTGTCGGTTCTAATAGTCTTGATCTCCACACCATGAGTACGTTGAGCTTGCTTGGAGAAGATCATGAATTCCTTGAAGCTCTCATCCTTCGTCTTGAGAAGAAAGACCCAAGTATACCTTGAGTAATCATCAACAATGACAAGACCATATCTTCGTTCACCAAGAGAGTCATATGTCAAAGGCCCGAAGATATCCAAAGATCCAAGGGTCTTGACGTGGCCACCTTAGTAACGGAAGGATGATGCTTCCCAATTTGCTTTCCTAAAATGCAAGCACTACACACGCGATCTTTCTCAAAGGAGATATCGGTTAGTCCAATAATATGCTCACCCTTTAGGAGTAGATTGAGATTTCTCATATTGACATGGCCTAGGCGACGATGCCAAAGCCATCCCTTGTCAGCCTTGACCATTAGACATGTAGGAAGAGATTGGATCTCTTTCGAGAGGTCGACCACATAAAGGTCATCTTCCACATGTCCAATGATAACCAAGATGAGATCATCACCCCTAAAGACCTTCACAAAAGTTCTAGAGAAATAGGAGTCATAGCCGGCATCCGCGAGATGTTTAATAGAAAGCAAGTTGTAACCAAGGTTTTCAACATGTAGGACGGTCTCAAGAGTCAAAACCTTGGAAATTACCAAATTACCATAACCTAGTACCTTTCCTTTAGAGTTATTTCCAAAAGTGATGCTTGAAGTTGAGTTGACATCGTGAATGAATTGGTCAAGCCCACTCCTACCTCCGGTCATGTGATTGGTGCATCCACTATCAAACACCCATTTTGATCCACCGGAGGCATAACCCTATAAAATCAATTCTTTGATTTAGGAACCCATTGCGTAATGGGTCCCCTAGCATTAGCAATAATATCCTTAGGTACCCAAATTGAGTACCACCTATAAGCATAACCATTTCGAGGGCCAACATATTTGGCATATACATCTCCTTGAGTGCCCTTACATAGCACATAGGAAGGATTAGACTTTCCCGCATACTTGTGATTGGGATTGCCCCTCATGGCTCCCCCATTCACCACATTCCTTTTGACCTGGTCAACCACCTTGTCACCTTCTTTCACAAAGGTTATCTTCTTTGGTGGAATGGCATTGCTCGTGTTGTTCTTTGGATCAAAACCGACACCTTCCTTAGAAATTCTCGTCTTTTGACGGGATAAAATCTCATCTAGGATCTTTCCCTTGGAGGTAGGTGCATGGCGCTCTTTCTCAAGTTGCTCTTTCAACTTCTTATTTTCCTCAATGAGGTGAGCTTGATCAAAGGTAGAGTAATAGGTACAAGAATCATTTTCAACTATAGTTGGATCCTTCAATGTACCAAGAGCCTTCTCATAGGACACCCGAAGTTGATCATGGTTCTCTACAAGTTTTATGAGCTCACGCTTGACAAGCAAACTAGCCTTCTCAAGGTGCTCAAGGTCCTTGGTAAGAGAAGCATGAGCAACTTCAAGCTCTTTCTTTGAGGCTAGCCCTATCAATAGTGTCCATGTCTTTTGCTTTATCAATTTCAAAGATTTCAATTTGTAGCTTAAGAAAAGAATTAGTATTCTTTTCCTCATAAAGCTCTTGCTCAAGAAGATTGAATCTTCGTTTCTCATCATCAATATGAGATTCCAAGCTATCAATGGCCTCATTGTGTGAGCTAACAAGTTCCATTAATTGCTTGACTCTAGCACGAGCAATGGGAGGAAGAGACTTCATGATAGCATACATTTCTTTTATATATTCTTTACCAAATTCATCATTATCGCTATCACTATCACTATCATGATCACTCTCAAGATCATCCAAGACACTAGATAGGGATGGAGGAGAGACAATTACCTTAGAGATTCTTGACATAAGACAAGAACCGGTGATCTTGGGAATAGGAGAACTCTCGATGTAGTCCTTGGAGTAGTCGTAGGTGAGAGGTGAACCGGGTTCAACATATGCCAAACCGGTCACACCCACCACTTTCTCCTTATCCCCACACTCCACGTCGGACTCGTCCTTGGAGCTCCTTGCCATGAGGCAAGTGGCGGTGACCTTGGGGTTAGGAGAGTCGTCGGTGTAGTCATAGGTGAAGAGAGACCCGGGTTTGGCAAAGGCCAAACCGGCCACTCCAACCACCTTCTCTTCATCCTCTTCCTCATTGTCGGATATGTATTCTTGGCCTAGGAAGCCCTTGCCATCACGCCTATTGTTCCTCTTGTATCTTTCATTGATGGGGTTGGGCTTCAATCTTGGTTTGGCACCTTCTTCATACTTAGGCTTGTCAAGCCTCTTCTCATACGGACACTTGTCGGCAAAATGGGTTGCCTCATCACAATTGTAGCACGTCCTCTTCTTCTCACTTGATCCCATTGAACTTCTCCTTCTTCGGAACTTCATGTTCTTGGTGAAGAGAGCAAGTTGAGAGAGCATATCATCAACTCCATCAAATCGCTATCTTCATCACTAGCAACATCTTCTTGCACTTGCTTGGCCTTTAATGCTAGAGAGTGGGAAGACCCGATAGCACGGTTTATCTCCTTGATCTTTTGCCCTTCATCCGCCAAGTTATCTGTGGCAACTAGATAAGAGACTAGATCATCAGGAGTGAATTTATTAGCTCTATCAAGGAGTTGCAAGTTCAAGGCAAGCTTCTTGTCGGTGACCGCGATCATGGAGACAATCTTGGACTTGATAAGTTCATCATTCAAATTGAATCCATCATCATACTTCTCACACCCTAGGCCACCAATATTCACGTGGAGGGCAACGAGTCTCTTGTATGCTTCAGCGATAGTCTCACCATCATGGTTCATGAACATGTTCATCTCTGACTTGGCAGCTTCATACTTGGATTTTTGGATAAGAGAGGTTCCCTCTTGGAGAATGACAATCCTATCCCAAAGATCCTTTGCGGTGGGGATGTCTCTGACTTGATCATGGAGAGTGCGGTGAATGGCACTCCTTATCTTGTCATAAGCCGTTGCATTTAGTTGACGGTCGTAGTACTCTCCCGGGGTGAGGTTGTTGGGATCATGAGGGTGGAAACCGGTGCATACAATCTCCCAAAGCTCAACGCTGCAGCTGCGAAGATGAGATTACATAGAAGCTTTCCAATGAGAGAAATGAGTTCCATCATAATGAGGTGCAGGACCCGAACCATTAATATGAGGCATGATGTTCTTTTGCTTAGGATAAACATAAGGGAATTGATTAGGGGGCGTGGAAGTTTTTGACGAGCCACCCTCATGAGCGGACTCGGCATCCTTATCCTTTTCGGTGTCCATTGGTCTCCCTTGAGGTACTACCAATGGATTACCAAGAAAATCCCCATCGCCAATGGCCTTAAGTTGTCCTTCTAGGTAACTCATTCGAACAAGGAGATCGGAATCTGCCTTGGCCTTTTCAAGGGCACCCTTGGCTAAGATTTCACGAAGCTCCTTGACCGAGTAAGTCTTTTTGTCCTCATCATCGGAGAAAACCATCTTTTCCCTTAGGAGGTAAAGCCCTTAAAAGAGCCCTTGGCTCTAATACCAATTCAAAGTGTAAGATGGTTAACCTAGAGGGGGGTGAATAGGTTTCTACAAAATTCTTTATATTCTTTTGCAAGTTTTAGGCTTTGCGGAATATAAGTGAGCCTAAATGCAAACTAGGTGAGGCAACCTAGATGATGTACAAGATACTTCAAGCTCAAAGGCTATCACAAGGTAAGCAACACAAGTAAGAGATCGGTTAAGGAATAACCGAAGCACGCGGAGACGAAGATGTATTCTCGTGTTCACCACCTTTGGGAAGGGGGCTACGTCACGTTGGAGAGGTGTGAGGTTCCACGAAGGATCCTCACATGCCACAAAGGCTCACCTTCTTCTCCGAGCCTATCCCACGAAGGAATAACTTGCTTACTCGTGGTAGACTTTAAGGTAGTCTCCGAACCATCACAAACTTTCCACGGAGCAAATCACAAGCCGAATGCCTCCGGGCGACCCTAGCCGCCTAGGGTTTCCCACAAACCCAAGAGTAACAAGCTAACTTGATGAACTCAAGGGGGAATGAACTTTGGCTTGGTGGAAACGTAGATCGGGACCTCCTCTTCCTTTCTACCAAAGGGATTTCGATTTGGTTGGGTAGAATGGGAGATCCTCAAGCTTTTGTGTTTCAACAATGGGGAAGAGAGAGAGAGAGCTTCAAGAAATGAAATGTTAGCTCAAATGCCTAACCTCACAGTGGAGAAGAAAGGGGTATATATAGTGTGAGGGGAAAAAGAGCCGTTTGGGGGTTCCTGCGACAGAACCGACAATAAGTCCGGTCGGACCGAGTTGCTCGCCGGAATTTCCGGTGAAAGCTCTAGTCGACCGAACCCCACGCCGGAATTTTTGGCGGCGACCGAAATTCTCGGCGAATAGCCGAAAGGCTATGCAGTAAGCCATATTGGCGAACACCGAGAATTTCCGACAGCGACCGGAAATTCCGGCGACAGCACCGGCGCCACCGGCGCTTTTGCCGATTTCGTAGAAACCTCTTTTTACTCATTTTCCAAGGTTGTTTTCTCTGTTTCTTCGAACGGGTGTGTGTGAGTGGATGATGAGAGGCATATATGGTGTAGAACATCCCCAAAGAGCACATCGAGATCACCCCTCTTAATAGTGCGGTGTTTCCTATTTGACTCAAGAGTAAATAAGAGAGAATAATAAACAATGCCACCGGCTTTTCATAAAGAAACGAATGGGGGGTCACCCATCACCTATCACCAACAACCTTCGGATTCTCACATGTAGAGAAGCTAATAGAAACGTTAGTCCATCCTCTAGCTCCGATGTCATAGTTAACCAAAATACTAGATAAGGGCTATTTGCCCTTTCAACAAGACACATTGCTGGTGTAAAAGGCCAACGCCACAAGAGGAAACTACATGTTTTGAAATAGGATTTCATCAGAAACCACCATGACACCTCCCTCAGAACATGCGTACTAGGACAATCCACGTGGCAGAAACCACCATGACACCTCCCTCAGAACATGCGTACTAGGACAATCCAGCCAGACCGGCCATAGACAGATCAGAATGACGAGCCCTGCAAGTCAACTCCGTAGCTCGAGGTGAGATGCCAGACGGTCAACGGATCTAGGCCTATCGGCCCGGATCTAGCACCTCATTCCACTAGGACCAAGGGATGGGCTCCAAGATATGTTCGGAGCCCCTAAAACCATTGGACAGTAGGGCCTGCCCAGCCCTAATTAGGCTCGTATGGGCCCCGATATGGGCCGAGGCAAGGGCGATGCCGTCCTGGCTAGCTCCGCCCGTTCCGGTCCGTCCCTGCACCACCCGTTCATCGAGGAGGGCCCTGGGAAGCTTCAAACCGCCGCCGCCGCTCGAGATCTGCTGGCCGGTGCAATCTCAGGCTCCTGCCGCCTTCGGCCGCAACAACCGAGAGCCCTAGCACCAGCCGCTGCCTCTATATGCAGGGAGCCTCTCCCGGCGCCGCTCTTCGGCCGTCGCCATGCCAGGACTCACCGACTCCCGACGAACAGCACCACGCGCCGAGGTTCATGCCACCTCGCCCTTGATATCCTCACGCCGGGTAAGGGAAGGCCACCGCCGGCACCGCGCGAGCTTTGCCCGGCGGCTCACGCCAGCGGCGGCGGGAGGGGGAGAGGGGGCGGAGGGAGGCGGGAGGGAGGTTCCGTCGCCGCTTCGGTCTCCCACGGGGGAGCGACACGAAGTTAAGCGTTTTTTGCTCAGAGGAAACTACATGTGACTCACTCCCTTCCTTTCTTCATTTACATCAGATTGATGCACATATGATGCTTCTTGTTAATCCTGCCCGTGGAATTAGTTGGTTATTCTTTGTGTGTTGTTACCTCCATTATTTTTTTTTGTACACAAGGTGTTTTTTTTTTGCCTGTCCAGTCCAGTCCAGTGTCAGTTATAGACACGTGAGGTAAACTTAAAAAGACACTAAGTATTGGGATAAGTGTGTCATGACAAGTGATTTGATTTATTTCTTGAATTATTTTTAATTATGATTTTGTTATATTATTTGTCCACATTTATATATTTATTTTACAAGAAGGAAATACGATTATTGTTCATCTTTGAGGCCTCTTTAGAAGACGTGCGCTCCTCATTTTGGTTCATCTTTGTGGCCTCTTTATAGGATTACTCATCATTATTGTTCACCTTATGACATCTTTCAACATAGATACTCATCGTCGATGGATATTTAACTAGAACAATGACATTATAATTTTTAACCGTTGATAAAAAAAGTGATTATTGGTAAGCTTTAAGTCACTCCCTAAATACTAACCACATCATGAAAAATTAACGGTTCAGCATCTTTGCCATAATAACTCAGGGAACCTACCTTTTAACTTCCACGGTGTTCATATTTTTGTGTTGTTTTTCATAAATAGGAAACTATAGTATGTTTGTCAATGTGGTAATTTTTTACTACACAAGCGTTTAATGTTGTTCTAATTTATTGTGTTTCAACTGTTGACATTGAAGAGCGGAATCGTCACTTAGTTTAACTAAGCGGTGCAACATCACCATATTCTTCTTAGTGTAAACATTATCATGATTGGGTTAAGTACATGCAGATGACACTACAACAACGAGAAATTTATCCGCAAATGAATAGAGTGTAAAAATGGATGAAGAGAGGTGCCGATACAATTAGTAGAAATGGACAATCAATGAAATGGGATAGCAGTACGAGTACAAATTGCAACATTCACTTGCCAACTGAATCTTCTACAATGATAGAAGGTACCATGTGTTGTGTTAATAAAATATATATATATCATCTTCATAGTAGATGATTATGTGATGATAATAATATATATTTATATTAATACTTGCAAAACAAAAATAAGAAGTTGATCGGGTAGGTAATCATGCATGTATATATTGGTCATTGTTAGTTCTAATGTTGTAAATTTTCCATTTATTTTGTGTTTATGATCATCAGAAGTACAAATAGTGACCTAAGTGCCATATCAATCTGTAGATATGTATACAGAGCCGATGATTCGTAATAACGTGCAATACAAATTACAATAATACAATAAAAATTGTATGCATCAATTGACACAGAGGACCGGGGTTTTACACATTTCACAAAATCATAGACCCGATGAAGCCTGTTCTAAAATATGTTAAAAGCTAATGATGTGCATATAAGTGAATGCGATAGAAAATGAGTTGGTAGGCCATGTATTTAAGGAACATGAGGTGTTAGTTTTATAGAAAAATCCCATCTCCAGAAGAAAGCCTAGACTAATCAGAGCAGAAAGAAAATTCAAGATTATGTACATTGGAATTTGTAAAAACTCCATTTTCTCTTTTGGTAGTTTGTTTGTATTATCTGATTAGCGCAATAAGTTCAAGCTTATACTTCTGAGATAACTCTATATTTTCCAAACATGAGAAGCACAAATATTCTTCATCATGTTCTTTTAACAAATGCGTCAAAAAGATGATATCTTAGATAACACATATTTTGCTCTTTATTAAAGGTAATCATCTATTATATTGATTTACTTCCTGGAATTATAATCTTCAATTTATGATGTTGCTTTAGATGCACAAGGCCAAAAACGTGCCCTGCCTTTTACTAGTGTAGTCAAAAGTTTGGGTTACTAGATGTATGTGCGAGCCTCGCCTCGCCGCCTATATCGCGTTAGGTATCGCGAGCGAGTACGCGAGTTTTCAATCGCACCCTTATCTCTCTCTTATATCCAGTTCTTTCAATATACTAACAGTGTGTAAATGATTAATTTGTGGAGTGTTGTTAGCACTTAAGCCCAATCTTATTATTAGAATATAAATAGAAATTTTTAGGTTAAAAATAAATAAATGTTTATTTTCTTTCTCTAAGCATATGATTTCTCTAACCAATAAATTAACATATGAAGGATCGGTGATACAAAATTCAAAAATAATTATGCCCATCTATAGTAAATTTTGCAAATTAAGAAGAAGAAGAAGGAAAAAAAAGTTAAGGAGAAGGAAATGACAACTCAACCCGGGGATGGATTCTATACTCATTATATTCACAACAACGTCTACTCGTAACGTTTGCTTGTTGCTTACAAGTTAAAAGGAGAAGAGAGAGCTGAGAGTGGAGAAGAGGAGCATATGAGAGGGGTGGACAACCTAAGAAGGAACTGCCTTTCCTTGTCTCTAGGCAGAGACGGGCGGGAAAGGTTTAGGCGGAGTGACACGGCCAGGCGCCTTCCTCTCCCACGCAGTGCTGCCCTAGAGTCGACGTCCCCACGCCTCCTCTGCAGACTCAACTCCACGCCAAAGACCCTGCCTCGAAATGCGTCTACAAGCCCCTCGCCTGACCAGTGCCTCATCACACCGTGCGGCTCGTTCTCCTGCGCGACACCTCCGCATAGAGCAACGATTTCGTGCACCCCTCCTCGCACATGGCCGCGCGGTGGTCAAGATGAGGCCGAGGGAGGCAGCCTAAATGAGTTGCTGCTGAGCGGGCTTAGTATGGTAACAGTCGGAGAATCATAGGCAGCACCCGAAAACCCTAGCCCGGAGCTCTTGAGGAAGACGAATAGAGAAGGTCAACTCTATGAAAAAATGCTTTAGAGCACGGGCTCCATAGAGCCTGTTTTTGATTTTTTTTAAATTCATCAAATATTTTAGAAAAATACCTACATGTAGCCAACAGTATGAAATACACGTCTGCAAAAAAAAAGAAAAATACCTTATATTTCGTACGCAACAAAAGAGACAAATATGACAGATTTTGAAGAGACCCATTCAAATTGCATTGATGTGAATATATTTCTTTTTAGGAGACCAGAATACAAAGTATTTTCACATAAAATTTTATAGGCGTGTATTATAAATCGTTATCTATATCCTGATATATTTACTGAAACTTTTAAATCTTTAAATTTGATTTTTTAAAAAAATTCTCCATGGAGTTGTCCGGCCCACACTTCATAGACACATAATGTGCAAGGTCATTGCTCATGCATGTTACCAAGCTTAAGTTATAGTATAATAAGGTTGAGTGCACGTAATGCCCTCTCCATCGATCATTGAAGCTTTGCAGATGAGACGCCAATCAGTACGACGACTTTCGAATCGTTAACTAAGTACCTGACCTGCGGCAAATGAAGGTACGGATGTGTGTTAAGAACAACCGGTTGGTCGGAGACTCGGAGTAAGCTAACAGAGGTTAACCGTGCAAGATGGGAAAATGCAAATAATCAAGGGAACAATGACACTTCATAATCCGAGAAAAAACCATGAACAGAAACTAGCTGCATACCGTCGAATGTGTAAAGTTTCTCGACTTTAAAGGGAAAAAACAGAAAGCATGAAGAGAAGAAGATGCCAGACACGGACCACACGGTGGCTTCCTAGGCGCAGCCAGCCAACTGAGGAATCGTCTCATGGAGCAAGGCAGCAGCCAAATTCCATTCTCAGGTAGCACTACAAAGGAGATACCCAGCATAATCTTAGGATCTAAGCGATATGCTTAACTAGTACTACCCCTGTTTCAAAATGTAAGTTTTTTTATTAGTAGTTTAATTTAAACTAGTAGAAAAACTTATATTACAGAACAGAGGTAGTACTTGCCATGCATACCTTTTTGCTACCCGAATGCATTATCATGCTTTTTATTTGCTGCATGGGAGTAGTGTATTATCATATTGTGCCATTTTTATATCTCTATACTAGCTCTAGACTTAGGGCTTGTTTACTTCTTCGGTATTTTTATTCCCAAAAGATGTGGGGATATGCAGGGATTTGGTGTCCACCCAATACTCTCCATTCCCCGCAAATACCTTTCCCCAAAAATACTCTACCATGATGGAGAGTTTTTAATCTAGCCAAAAATACACTAGTGTGGAGGGGATTTGGGGGGATATTCCGAGATTATCCCCTCTAAACCCGGTCTAGTAAACAACCTATCGGGGAAATTCCGAGATACAAAATAATCTCCTCCCATCCCTTCAAATACCCTAAACAAGGCCTTACTGGGACTAGTGGGATATTTCACAAGTGAGATTTATGACTTTATCCCACCTGTCCCACATAATCTAGTTAGTACAGAGACGTAAAATTGAGAACCCACTTGAAGAACTTGTCTTGCTTCTCCATCCTTATTAGAGGGTACGATGTGCACGGTTGAATATAAACAAGACATAAAATCTGAGATTTATCTTTGATAGCTGAAGTGAATGTACAACCAGCCAATTAACATCAAAATCGTGTTATCTTTTGTTCTCATATATATTCGTGCCGCACTCATATACATACAATATTGTTAACCAAAGTTGTATTGGGATGATTTTGTAGGACATTTATTTTACTCCCTCTGTATTCTGTAAGGCAAATTTTAATCAAACATGAATATCGTGATTTTTGTTAACTATATTTTCTAACGTCCAAAATCTATTGAATAGCATCAAAAGAATAATTTGTATAACAACAGATTTTGATCAAACATGGAGATAATGGGCATAAAACCAAAATGTGAACAATAAAGATAATAGACATGCTCACATGCATTATATCTACGTTAATATCTTGAAAATAAGGAGTGCACATTTATACATGAAAATGAAATGCTAAAAGGACTATTATTTTTGGATCGATGAGTTTATAAGCTACGCCATGCATGGGCTATGCAGATGCGATGATTATTAAATTAGCAGGGCTAGCATAATTAATAAAAGAAATTCAGTCGACTAGTTCTAATAATGTTTTCGTGGCTATACCATGGTAAGGCAAACAAATGATCTAAAGAGGACGACAGACTGGAAAAATGGAAAGCTCAAGTTGATCCCTAATTCCACGACATCTACTAAATTGCATCATGAAGGCAAGGAATCTAGTAACATGCATGAGATCCCATCATATAGTATACTAATCCTCTTTCATTTCTCACCCTTGAATATGTCTTCAAGAACTTTAAAAAAGGTGTACTAATCCAAACATCTTGAAATGATTAAGGGATAAGATGGATTGCTTACTAAAATTCTAGACCCTTGTAACGGGAAACCGGCTCCTTTAACTTACTGAAGTGAAGTCACATAGCTACAATAGCAGGGTACTGTAAAATGCTAAAGGGAAGTCAGGGTTTAGTAGCAGAGACTGATTATCACCTAATGTACGTGTGATTACTATAGAATAAATTGCCTAAACTTAATTTTTGAATCATAATTTTTGTTGCAAGTAATGACTGTATATGTAGAGTAGATTTATACTATACAAAATAGTTTGAATTATAAAACCAAAATTGTATGTTTCTTAAGAAGGAAAGTTAGAGAACTGCAGCTTCTCTAACTTTACTTCAGTAATGACCGCAAGGATTCTCTGTAGGAGTTCTTAATTGCACTTAGACACTTTGATGATTAGGTTAAGGGAAATGATTAGTAAACTTTGAGGAGTTTTCCTTGCTCATCATATGAACTTGTGTGCCTAATCCTATCTGAGAACATGAATATCTAAAATTTCCATTCCTAACTAGAAGTCTAGAACTAGGGTTATAAGTAGTGTTTGTAATTCCTTAGAGGTGACAAGATTTAAGGAAAATTTGGGATCTATTAGCTTATCTAGCTTGTGTACACAGAACTACTTGACTTCAAGATAGACTTTACTTAGCAAAATACTACTAATCAGTTGCAAGTAGCTGAATTAATGGCTAAAATAAAGTTACTTTGGTTGCATGATAGCAAATGGCACTTGAAGGCATCTTTCTTCTACTTTTACTCCTCAAATTAAGTTACCATCTTAGTTTAGTTTTTGGTACATGTGAGTCTTGATCCACCTTTTCTACCTCCTAACTACTTAGGTGTTTTACCTACATCTTTACACAAATGCAGCTGATTAATGTACTAAAAGAAGTATTAGTGCATCCTAAGCTAGCATGAGGTCTTGGCGATAACATTAGTTAGCAAAAAGCAGCTCTGCAAATTGGCTATCCCTTTCTTAGCAAAAAGCAGGTGCCCCTTGTATATAAACCTTGGACATGACTTCATTTGGGCCTGCAAGTGGTGTTCCTTGGTTCTTAAGCGAGAGCACACACACATATACATGTCCAGTATGATCTTGAGCACTTAATTTTTTGTTGTTTCATTGCCGGTATTTTCCCCCCAAGGTACTTACTAAACTAATCTGATTCTGTTCTTCTTTGATTCATTCAGTTTATGCATCTTGTACTAATTTTGTGCATCTTAATTAGTTAGTTTACTCACAAGTAAAGTGCCTTGTTACTTTATAAGCCAGGTGCTCATTTGGTTAGATATTAGCAAAAAAATTCCATTCCACATATACATGAAGTAGCATTCTTTTGCCTTGTAGAAAACACTGGGACACTGCACACACTTCAGTTCCATGCGTGGAGAAGATTGAAAACACAACTAATGGTAATCTGGGGGTGCCAATCTTCCTTGTAGAGATTTATATGATCTCTCATCTGAGTTTCTATACATACAAGTGAAAAGGCTAGGGTGGGTTCAGGCTCATTTGCTCATTTTAAATGAACAAAAATTGTTCAATACAATTAGTGTTTGCTTTTTATGTGACAGTCGAGAATAAGTTTGTGAGTGTTAATCATGCACAATTTCATTCAAGTTCCTCCACTGTCCCATCTCATATGAGGGTCTATGCTGTCAGGAATATGCAACATGTATTCCTCTGGGGGCCAAAGGCCATAATATATAGTACAGGTACAGGGCAATATGCAGGAAGCCCCCTAACATATGGGGGAAATACAATATACAGATATATACATCTAACACCCCCCCCCCCTCAAACTCATGGTGGATCCACAACACTGAGTTTGGAGAGTAAAATCATCTTTGCGTCTCGGTACTGCCTTCGTGAAGAAATCCGCCAAGTAAATCCGAAGGCACATACTGAAGCGCAACAACCTGAGCATGTATCTGAGCACGTGTATAGAAAGCATCAACACCAATATGCTTGGTAAGCTCATGCTTGATCGGATCACGTGCAACACTAATAGCACCTGTCCGGACAAAACCAGACTGGGTGTGGTAATGGAGACCCCAAAATCCATAGTAACCACCGTAACAGGTCACCTCAGCGATCAACAAGGCCATAGCACGCAACTCAGCCTCAACACTCGAACGGAAACCGTCTGCTTTCTTCGTCTTCCAAGCAATGAGCGAACCACCAAGAAACACACGATGGCAGAAAGTGAACGACGATCCAGGATCACTCGCCCACGTAGCGTCCGAGTAGCACTGGAGCTGGAGGGAGCTGGAACGAGGAAAGAAAAGGCGACGAGTGATCGTACCACGAAGATAACGAAGAACACGGAGAAGATGACTATAGTGAACCGTGGTGGGAGCAGAAACAAACTGACTCAGAATATGAACAGGATAAGAGATGTCAGGACGAGTGACAGCAAGATAAACAAGACTCCCAACAAGATGACGATAACGCGTCGGATCAGAAAGAGGATCACCATCAGTGAGTTGAAGCTTAACATTAAGCTCCATAGGGGTCTCAACAGTACGCTCATCCCCAAGAGCAGCACGGGCAAGAAGATCCTGAATATACTTTTCCTGAGAGATGTAAAAGCCATCAGAAGTGGAGGAGACCTCAATCCCAAGAAAGTATCGAAGAGGACCAAGATCAGTCATAAGAAACTGATCACGAAGACGAGCCTTAACAAAGGCGATATACTCAGGATCATCACCAAGAATGATCATATCATCAACATAGAGAAGAAGGAGAGTCGTCCACGAGAGAAGTGTGAACAAACAGCGCTGGATCATGAGCACTAGGAGAGAAACCAGCAGCGATCACTACGAAGCAAAGCGCTCAAACCAAGCGAGGGCCTGTTTGAGGCCATAAAGAGAACGTCAAGACGACAAACCATCCTCGAGCAGAATACCCGGGAGGAGGCTGCATATAAACCTCCTCACTCAACTCACCATTGAGAAAGGCATTCGAACATCAAGGGGACACGGACCGGTGACGCAACAAGCAACAAGAAGAAGAGTAATGCATACGGTGGTCATATGAGCCACAGGAGCAAAAGTCTCATCATAGTCACGACCATGCTCCTGCTGAAAACCACGAGCCACAAGACGCGCTTTATAGCGCTCAAGAGATCCATCAGAGCGAGTCTTAATCTTATAGACCCACTTACATGTGATAGGACGAACACCGGGAGGAGGAGAAACAAGTTCCCAGGTGCCAGTGCGCTCAAGCGCAGCGATCTCCTCAGCCATGGCCAGCTGCCATTCAGGATGATGCTCAGCATCCCGATAAGACGCCGGCTCAGAAGCAACAGAAAGACCATACTGACTAGGAGAGTAACGATCGGGGGCACGACGCTGACGAATAGGACGAGGAGAGGGAAGATCATCAGAGAAAGACGACGCAGGAGACGACGATGAAGAAGAGGGAATAATAGAGGAAGACTCCGGAGAACGAGGAGAACTAGGGGAACTAGAAGGAGCAGAGGAGGACGGCGTCGAAGAGGGGAAATCAGGGGGAGGAGATCCTGAAGAAGACACAATAGGTGTAGAAGGAGGTGTGTCGGGAAAGAGAAGAAAAGAGATATCTTCCACCGGGTAAGTGCCAGCGGTGGGACGAGGATAGAAAGGACGCGTCTCATCAAAAGTAACATCACGAGAGATACGCATCCGACCAATCAGGTCCCAACAAGATAGCCCTTATGCTCATCATCAGATCAAGGAAGACACACTCAACAGGTGAGCGGTCGGTTTGGTGCGTTCATGAGAGCAAGGAGAACATAGCAAACACAACCAAACAAGCGGCAGGAGTAGTCTGGAGACTGTCCAGAGGCGCTCAAGAGGGATACCACCGCAAGGCAGCGAAGGCTGAATATTGATGAGATAAGCCGATGTAGCGACCTCGGCCGTAAATACGGCGGAGAGAAGAAGCAATCATCATAGCGAGTGGTCTCAAGAAGATGGCGATGCTTACGCCAAGAACGCCATTCGGCATGTGCGCCAGACAAGAGAATCGAGCAAGGGTGCCCCGCCAAGAAGAACACCTCGCAACATCTGGGAGATATACTCACCAGCAGAATCAGCACGAAAAACACGAATGGGGGTAGAATACTGAGTACGGACCATGGCCGCAAAACGCTGATATATGGAGAGCACTTCACTACGAGAGCGCATAAAATACAACCAAGTGTACCGAGAAAAATCATCGATGAATAAAATATAGTAGCGATGGCCCCCTTTCGAAGCGAAAGGAGCCGGACCCCAAACATCGGAATGAACTAAATCAAAAGGTCGCTGAGATACAGACGCGCTAGTAGGATAGGGAAGCTGAATCTGTTTACCCAACCTACAGCCCTGACAATGTAAAGACCCATCTCCTGAGACAGACCCCAGAAGACCACGATGAACTAAGGACGACAGGCGGGAGTCACAAAGGTGACCAAGACGATGATGCCACTGCTGAAAAGAGCTGGTAGCAGAAGCGACAACCGAAGAAGAACTGGCAGATGAAGTGGCAGCGGAAGGAACGCGAAGCCAGTCTAACTCCCAAAGTCCTGAAGAGTCACGGCGAGGCAGCTCAACCAGGGCCTGTGCGACGGTCTGGACAACACACTAATCAGCATCAAGAATGACACGACAACCAGAGTCGAGAAGCTGGCTAGTAAAACAGATTCATCCTAAGAAGAGGGACATGAGAAATATCGAGAATGTAAAAGAAGAAGTAGAAAGGGTGCCCGACTAGAAACAGGAAGAGAGGTACCATCACCGTAAAACACGGACAGGAGAAGGGAGAGAACGAAGCGATGTAAAAGAAGACTCGATGTCATGTGAAAGGAAGCTCAGAATCCGGATACACGGGACGTACTGACCGTGTAGAAGGTGGTGGTCGCGATCTTAGGAAGAATCGAGCACGTAACGGAAGGGCCCGTCGAAGAAGAGCACATAGCAGCAGACCGCCAAGACTCGATAATGTCCCGATCGAGAGAAAACGCTGAAGACCGGAAGGAGCCGGCTGCCCACTTTTGACTGGGGTCCCGTGTATAACAGGTGGCCCAAGTGTGGCCATCCCTGTTGCAATAAGAGCAGTGACGAAGAGAACCACGACGACCCTGACCACGAGCCTGCTGGTGCTGACTCGCATGGCTAGATAGAATAAAGTGTTGAGCAGATAGAACATGTAGAGTTCTTTTCGGGAGCACATCTTCTTGTAGGTTAATATTGTAAGAGCATATCTTCCACCATGCTCTTTCATATCACCACACACGCCCTTGGTTGATTGGTCGCAAGCTGACGCATCGACTTTTTTCTCTTCCTATGTCATACTACATAAGAGAGGGGCAAAGATTCTGCACTTCCTCTTTGTTCCTTTAAAAAGAGGGACCGTGATCGATCTATGCTAAATTTTAAAATTGTGAAGATTTCACAGTCCATAAAAATAGCTAGCGCTCCACAAAAATGAATCCTAAGAGTAATCTGGAGTATAGACCATTAGAAAGCACGTACTAGCAATATTCTTAGCAGAGAGATGAGAAAGAAGAGTCCACTGTTCCGTTGTCTAAGAACTCAAATGAACATATATATGATTACTATGCAGTCTCATCATCTTTCATTTGATTGTTTACAAGGTGATCGGCTATGGAGCTTTACCCTGGATACCTTGACGACCATTTCAGCATCCTCAAGCTCAGGTAAAACCAATCCCCATCAGCTGTTCCATCTAGGTAGCTAGCTTTTACAGCAACATGGTTCTTGCAAAAAGGTAGGAACAATAAAAGTTAGGAAGAAGGAAAAGCCGTGTGTATGATTAGATAAAACAATTAGAGGTGTGAAAGCAGAGGGGATGCTTAATCATGAAGCTAGCGCTAAATAACAGTTTGCTTAGCGCAGCAAGTGGGATGTTGCACTACTGTAGTCTAGTCTCTAAGTACGGCCGGCACCAAAGCAAAGCAAAGTGAGGTGGTGAGGTCCAAAGTCATGGGGCTGTGGTCTGCTTTTGGAATATCCATATGGTTGCATGGGAGGGCACATAAATTATTTAATAATATCGTGCTGAATTTGTAGTAGAGTAGATTCGATACGATCACCTGGTCTATGAAACCCAGTTGGGTTTGTTTCTCAGAAGAAGAAAAATGAGCTAAAAAAATACTACTAGTACCCTAAAAATTTGGTGTTGTGTTTCTCAGCAGATGGAAGGAAAAAAAATAGGGAAATTAATTGAAAAGATATATAAGCTGAAGAGGGTACGCACAGTGAACGCACCCAATGGCCACACGTAGAGTAGAGGTCGCAAGCAACACGGAAGCAGACACAGCATCGTTCTTCTCTCGAATACTACATAGATGTCCCGTTAGACGGTCGACGCGCGCCCTAAAAATGCACCGGCAGCGCAGAGGATGCGGATCCCTGTGATAGGATAAGCTATAGGCATCAGATCCTTGTTAGGCCTGCGTACGTGGAACTGGAGCCTCAGAAACCAGAATCTATAATAACCGGCCGGGCTTGGCCGAGATAGTGGGGAAGCACTAGCTAGGCCTAGTGAGATCCTGATTCCATGGTGGCTAGTGAGATTCCAACTTTGCGGTGATGGACGCAGCATCATCGCCAACTACTGCAGCTCGACTGGCTGGCCAACGCAACGTGTGGAAGCTCCTTTTTGGGTAGTATCCTTGGTGGCCTTTTTCAATTGGGAGTGTCTAGATCTCGTGCGCCTGAGAATTTTTTAGGTCTAAGTCGTTGACGTCATCCTAATATTTATGCTAATTCTCAGTTGTAACTCATAAGATTTATACTAATTCTCAGTTACAACCTAGTTGCAACTCATTAAATTTTCAGTCAGGGCCGTTTCTGAGAATTCAGGGCTCGGGAAAAAATTAAAATTTTAGGGTCCTTATTATATTTTTTTGCATATGTGAGATGATGAAAAATAAATATTATAAGTATACTCCAACTATAATATTCATATAGAAATATCAATGTTTACATGATATCTTAAAATTTCCTCCGAAAATTTCTAGAAGCAAAGTCCGAAAATTACAATGAAACTTAAACGGGAAAAGTTTAGAAACATAAGAAAACAATCACGATTGCTGCTGAAACAGAATTTTAGTCTAAAATAAAAATTGCAAGAGATAAAAAATTTAGAATAAGCAGAAACAATGTTCAGAGACATGAGGCACCAAGTCATAAAAAATATATATCTAATTTAAACATGATAAAAGGTAAAGAAACAATAAAATTGAAAGGAAAAGTCGTGAAAGAAATATACCAAAGAAAAACAGGAAAAATGATGAAAAGGAATGTAATAGAAAGAAAATACGTAATGGAACTTATGTAAAAAAAAATAAAGGAAAAAGACATGCGTTGATGTGTTGAAAATAACCCGTCTGGTATGTCTCTAATCAGTATGCGGATACCTTTTTGAATGGATGAAGGGATCGATAGTATGACAACACTCAAAGCTATATGCTCTAAACTAGCTCAGCCCACTACCGATTTTCTTTAGCGAAACCGTACTAGGAAACGCTCGTGTGCTAGCGAGCAGTTTTCTAGGACTTGGGAAGCGAACGGGACGATCGATGAATCAATCAATGTCGGGGACTGGCCACTTGAAGTCGAGCGTTGCCCACAAGCCCAATAAAAAAATCTTTTTTATATGTATACTAGGGTTATAAATTTTTGGGCCCCTAGTTTTTTTTGGGCCCGGGGCGGCTGCCCCGCTAGTCCCTCCCAAGGGCCGGCCCTGTTCTCAGTTACACCCTAGTTGCAACTCATGTGGAATTTCCACTTTACACGAATCACGAGGTAAATCGAACGATGAAAGAGACGACTGAGACCTAAGAAGTTCTCAGGCGCTTGAGAACTAGCAAAACCTTTTTCAATTTTATGACGGAGGAGGGACTGTGTAGGCTGTAAACTAAGGGCAAGTCTAGCAGCACCCTTATAAGGGGCAAACCCTCAAAACAACCGTCGTTTTAAGGTTTTCGGCAAGAAATCGGCGGCAATCGGTACCCTTAAATCACACGATTCTTAAATAAAGTAAGGACCGACTCGTAAACCCGGCACAAACCAGGGTTGGAGAGGGCGACCCGAACACGCCCCGCACTCCATCGTTCCTTTGCGCAAGAGATTTCAGCTCGTCCCCCTTCCCGCCCACCCGCCGCCGTCGCCGCCGATCTCCGCGCCTCATTGCCTCCTGCGCTTCGCCGGATCTTGGACGCATGGACCACGATAGATCCATTGTCCCGGGCGGCACGTCGCATCCTGGGGCACCCTCTCCGCCGCTCACCATTTCTCCCGGGGCTGCCGGAGGTCTTCCGACCTCCATGGATGTCGCCAAGATGGTCGCGACACTAGCGTGAAGAAGAGGATGAGGGCGGGTACGCACCTCATCCAGACAGCATCTGCTGGCCCAGCCTCGGCCCACGTCGAAGCCTAAGAGGCGGGTGAGCGAGCGGTCGGCCACTGCAATGCCTCCCGTCGACCACTCCATCTCCGCCTCCCGCTGTTTCCCCCTCCGTCACTCCATCTCCGCCTCCCGCCGTCTCCCCCGCCCACAACCATTCGACTCATTGCCCAAAAGGTATGCCAATTTTTCCCCGAGTCCCTTCGTCTCACCTAGCATAATTTATGCCAATTTCTTCGATTTTAGCACCCCTGCGCATGGTTCGTTCATGGAGATGTTGAACGGCACCACTGTCGACACCTTCGATCCACCTCTCGCTCCTTTCGGCGGTGAACAAGAGTAGAGTTTGGGTGACATTGATGCCGATGAGCCGACCAACGAAGAGGAGATGTATGACGAGGAGATGGTAGAGGTGACCGAGGTCGAGACGAGCGCGGTGAAGAAGACGAAGAAGAGAGCCATGAACATGGGCGATGGGTAAAATGGATGATAGTGATGATGATAAGGAAGGAAGAAGGTGGGACAAGCTGGAGGGGTGCAAGAAGGCCAAGGAGAGGATTAAGATGGAGCCTGAGTCATCATTGCTAAGGGACAAG
This sequence comes from Avena longiglumis, assembly GCA_030063025.1. Classification (NCBI taxonomy): domain Eukaryota; kingdom Viridiplantae; phylum Streptophyta; class Magnoliopsida; order Poales; family Poaceae; genus Avena; species Avena longiglumis. The sequence goes on along the minus strand of CP125977.1, from coordinate 412,912,570 downwards.
TTTGATCAAATGATGAAGACCAAGGAGTCTATGACAATGAAGACATTGGAGGCAAAGCTTGCTATCACCGAGAATAAGAGATAGGTGAAGCTTGCAAAGGTGGAAGCCACACGAGAAGAAGCAATGCACAAGGCCGAGTTGGAGGAGATGAAGATCAAAGTGAAGAAGAAGGCAATGAAGGCACTCCTAGCCGAGGAGAGGGAGATCATGATGATAAACACGAAGGACATTAATGAACAACAATTGGAGTGGCGGAAAGAGACCACTTCAGAGATCACAGAGAGAAGAAGACTCCTTCGTCAAAGTGGAACCAGAGGTGCTTCGGTTGACCTATGAACTATGCATTTGGATTTGCCGTGAACTGTTCCGCGTATGGATTTGATGCGAACTATGTTGTTGATTTGATGTTGAAACTATGCATGAAATGTTTGCAACTTGCATTTGTGCTAGAATCCCTGTTTTTACAGGCTGAAATGCGCCGACAGAGATCAGCGTCCTTATTACAACCCGTGAAACAGAAACAAGGTACATGCGTACTTACTCGAGTTTTATGGACCAGACGAATAAGGGTACTGTTAAACTTACTATAAGTACTACCTCCTCTGATCCATATTACTTCTCGCTAAAATGGATGTATCTAAACATGTTTTAGTGCTTAATATATCCATTTCAATGACAAGTAATATGGATCGAAGGGAGTAATTTTTTTTGTTTTAAATGGATTGCCCACTAATGAGGAATCCGAGCCGAAGCAAAGTAAATGCATGCATGGTGGACAGTAATTAATTCAATGTTAGGCAATACTCCCTCTGTTAGGGATTATAAGGTCTATGGACTACTTTGATAGGATTAAGAAAATCAATAACTCACCCTCTTGATTACTACATGCACCAATAGTTACACATGCATAAGAGAAGATAGAGAAAAAAGAGAACATGCATTGGAGGAGAGAGACTAATAAATAGAGAGGGCTTATAATTCCTAACATTTTAAAAAAGCTCTTAGGCCTTAGGCATTTTCCAATGGATGTTTCTTAGCACGGTATCATAAGCAAATAGCTTATGTGGCACTATACTTAATGAAGAGAGAATGTGAGGTTGTATCTTAGCTTAGCTACAAGCCTGACACGGTATCATAGGCAAAATACATGGTTAGCGCAATCACATGCATGCATGTATCCAAAATCATTAAATGTAGATACAACTTTTAAGATACAAACCATTGTACTAGTAGTTGTTTCTTAAGATACACCACTATCTAGGATAACGAGCTAAGAGACACTCCATTGTGAAAGGCCTTCTAATTTCTAACAGAGGGAGTACTGTGGTAATTGCGCTGATGCGTGGTGACGCCACAGGTGACATACGTAACCCCACCGGTGTGTGTCCTTGTCAACCCGCTCGTTAAGTCTACGCGCCCGCCCTCGAGATAAGCTATTCAACTAGGCGCGCAGCACGTTGAAGATGGTACGTAGTAGTAGTACTGCGGTCTCATCACGCTCGGTGGCCGGCCGTCCGCCCGTCCGTTTCAAGCTGACGTCGGATTAAAACTGCGTGGACCAACCAGCAGGACGTGTCCTCGACACTTGGGCCCGGGGGTTACGGTCCAGCGCAGCGCCAGTGTGCACACGCACCGCCGCTGACAGGGCGGCCCCACGCCATAACGACCTATTCATCATGGGATGAGAGCGCGCGAGGACAAGGAGCAGTACAGCGAGATTTTTGTCGCGCTGGAACGAGGCCACATCCCATCCCATCCCAGCCTAGCTTGCGTCCAAATCCAAGCCAAGACACCCAACTGAACAATCTACCATACCACGAGTAGCAGAGCAGAAGGCACGCACGCACGCACGCACGTAGTAGTGAGAGAAGGAAAGATCCGAGAGACAGACAGGGAGTGGAGTTCCACTCGGCACCTCCTCCTCATCACTCACCATTCATCGTCGTCATCATCATCATCGAGGTTGTCTGTCGCGCGCAACACCCTATCTGTCCACTATACTTCGTTCGTCGTTCCTGCGTTTCTTTATTCTTTTTTTTTTCTTCTCTCTCTCTCGACTCGATGTAAAACTCATCCATCTGTGCCGTGCTGGATTCCGTTTTGGCGACGCGACGACCCAGCAGAGGATCCGCGGCTCCCGGCGGCGGCTACATGCCATCGGCGGCGGCGGCGGCGGCGCCCATGGGGATCTACGAGCGCCGCCACCATACGCTCGCCGAAGCCGGCACCGGAGGGGGAGGAGGAGGCGCCGGCGTCTGGGCCGAACCGTTCAGGTACATGGCCTCCGAACCAGGCTGCAGCAGCAGCGACATCCCCGCGGCGCACGCCATGGAGCTGGCCGACCCCAAGTTCGAGCCGCCGGCTCTGCATCCCATGGTACAGCAGGACGTCCACGCCCTCGCGCTGCAGGAACCTCACCTGCCGCACTCGCCGGATAGCTCAGACCAGGAGCCCGCAAGGCCAGGACACAAGGTACGCTACTCAACTCGCTTATTACAGCTTCAAACAAATCTTGGCTTCGCGACGAACTCTCGTACTAAGTCGTAACCAAACTCACTCTGTTTTTGGTCAACTACTAGATCCAGAGAAGGCTCGCGCAGAACAGAGAGGCCGCTCGAAAGAGCAGGCTACGCAAGAAGGTACTACGCAGCCCAATAGCCTCCCGATGCTCAAATTTCGATCTCATTCTCAGTTTCTGACTTGCCATTTGTCAAACCCCGGCCGGCCGGCTCCCTCAAAAAAATTTCATCTTAATTTGCTTTTTGCCGGTTGCTTGCCAGGCCTACATCCAGAACCTGGAGACGAGCCGGATGAAGCTGGCGCGCATGGAGCAGGAGCTCACCCGGGCAAGGCAGCAGGTGCTCTACGCCGGCGCGACCAGCAGCAGCAGCAGCCATGTTGTTGGTCTACCGCCAGCATCATCCTACGATCCAGGTCAGAACATCACGCGGCCAACTGAATCTTGCATCCTACTACAGAGTTTGCAATGACGATCCTGAATTCCTTTTACGAATGCTGCGGCAGGTGTCGCGGCGTTCGAGATCGAGTACGCGCAGTGGGTGGAGGAGCAAACCAGGCAGACGAGGGAGCTTAGGGCGGCGCTGCAGCAGCCGGACGCGCCGGAGCGCCGGCTGAGCGCGCTCGCCGAGGCAGGGCTCGCGCACTACGACCGCCTGTTCCTGGCCAAGTCCGCCGCCGCCAGCTCGGACGTCTTCTTCGTCATGTCCGGCGTGTGGCGGCCCGCGGCCGAGCGCTTCTTCCTCTGGATCGCCGGCTTCCGGCCCTCCGACCTCCTCAAGGTCCTGGCGCCGCAGCTGGAGCCGCTCACGGACGACCAGCAGGCGGCGGTGGGCCGCCTGCAGCAGACGGCGCGGCAGGCGGAGGACGCGCTGTCGCAGGGCATGGAGAAGCTGCAGCAGTCGCTCGCCGACTCCCTGCTCCTTTCGACGGCGGCGGCAGGGGAAGAAGAAGGATACGACGGCGCCCGGTACGTGGGGCGGCGGATGGCGAGCGCGATGGGCAGGCTCAAGGAGCTGGCCGGGTTCGTGGAGCAGGCGGACCATCTCCGGCAGCAGACGCTGCGGAACATGTACAGGATCCTCACTGGGCGGCAGGCGGCGGCGGGGCTCCTCGCCCTCGGGGACTACTCCGAGCGGCTCCGCGCGCTCAGCACGCTCTGGGCGGCGCGCCCGCGCGAGCCGCTGTAATTTAAGCGCAGCGAAATGGCTACAGTGCCTCAAGTCGTGTGTGTCAGAAGAAGAAGAAGAAGAAGAAGAAGAAGAAGAAGCTGCAGCTGCCCGGTGACGTCCCTCGTTGATCAGATCGTCGGCGTCGCGGAGGCGGAAGAAAAGAAGACATGGTTCCGCTCTGCTTTCCTAGGAAGAAAGAGTCGACGTGTGTGTGCTGAAGAAGCAGCAGGTCCCTGATTTGATCAAGACATTCAGACTGGCAGATGAAACCAAGATTCATACAAATGTGTAAATATGGAACGAGATCCTCTGACTTAGAGCAAACTACTGCAGAGGGAAGTTGTTTATTTTGGATCGCTCGATGTCAATCCGATGGCAGTAGCTGGAATGCGCTAGGAACGTACCGTGGCGTCGGCCCAAAGCCTAGCCCAACGATCAAAGAGACGGGAACGGAGACGGGAAACAGTGCTATGTCGTTCCTTCGCGTTGTTGGAAAGCAACCATGGAGTCGCTGATTCTCCGCGCATCGTCGTCAACAACCTCGCCGCAGCTCTACCTAACCAGCCGTAGCTCAATATCTCTTGCTGTTTCAAATTCAGTCTCTTCGATTCATATTAGTTGATTCTAATTTGTCTATATTTGAATGAATCTAGACATACCATATAGGCTTATCTAAATTTTGCCAAATCAAAGTCAAATAATATGGATCGAAGGGAGTAGTATAATTTTGCCTCGGTGACCTCAATCTCTCTTGTCGTTTCAAATTTAGTTAACAACAGTGACTAGGTTGGACAATTCCTGCACTTTTGCAATTTTTGCACTGCTGTTTATGCACAACGATTTCGTTCCAAGTTCAGTTAAAGATGGCGTGGCCGGACTCGCCATCTTCCTCTTGGGCAATGACGCCAGCATGGGCAACGACAGCGGCGGCATGGACAACGGCGGCGGCGATGTCGATCTGGTCGGCTCGCCGCCGGAAGGTTGGAGGAAGGGAGGCGGAGGTGCGACGCATGCAACCTGCCATTGCGGCCGAGTAGGCGGGCTATGGCGACGGCGATCGCGGAGCGTCGGCCGACAGCGAAGGAAGGAGATGGGTTGTTTTCCGTCTCCGTTAGTTTGATCGGGCTTGGTGACGACACGTTATGTTTACTGGAGTTTGAGCTGCTACCATCGGATTGACATCGAGCGATCCAAAATAAACAACTTCCCTCTGCAGTAGTTTGCTCTAAGTCAGAGGATCTCGTTCCGTAAATATATATAGTCCGTAGTACAGTACTTGGTTTGGAGAGTACATAGCCACTGTTGATTGCTCCATGGATTCAGGGGGTTCATGTGTGCGTGACACGATTTCAGTATGCAAATATGCAGTAGCACGTATCAAATGTAATTTAGAGTTTGTTACACAAGGTCTATATAGCGTTAAGTTAGTGGTTGCATTTGTACCTCTTCGACTACTAGGTGTTGTGGTCCTACGGTAGGTGTTTCTTGATCCATGGAATTAAGGGCTTGATCTTATTTTTGGTTCATCTGCGTTTCGTTCCATTCCATAAATCGACTAAGATTTATGCCTCAAAAAATTGTGTCATTGAGTTAGGGTATTGAATATTCTCTCTGAAGTTTCTTCTGAACTCAATGGGTTCTTGCACTTTGAGCTCGCGACTCGGCTCTCGCTCCTCGGTCACCCCCACGGCCAGTCATGGGCAAACCCTAGCTCCCCCGCCTCCCGCCCTCCTCTCCCCTTCCCACGCCACTGTCGTCGGCGTATGCCATGGGGCAGAGCCCGTTCATTGCCAGCGGCGGCGGAGCTCCCATGTTTCCTCTCGTAATGGAGGACAACGGGGACAACCCCAATCTGGCGGCGGGAACTGCACCGGATCTTCCCCTGCGCGGCAGGTTGCCATGCCACGACGGTGGATGCCTCTCGTGGTGGAGGCGGCGTAGCGTGTCGGAGCTCTCGTATGCCTCGCGTGTGCGATGTTAGTGGAGGCCGACATCTTCATGGGATCTTGCTTCGATGGTCAAGCAGGGTCCAGGGCTCCTTCTACTAGAGTCGGGGATGGAGAGGACCGAGACGACAGACAGGCAGACGACGATGGATGGTGGAGTTGGCCCCGATGGGGGAAAAGCCTGCCTTGGCTAAGATCTAGGCCCATCCGGGCTCGATCTGGGTTGACACATTCTATTGCCTATGTGGGTTTCAGGGCCACCCGGCTTGACTGGGAGCCCATCCCCTAACCATGGAGTGGTTGGGGTACAAGATCTGGGCAGGAGGCCTAGATGTGGTGTCCGTCTAGCAACCCCGTCTTGGGTTCTGCGTTTAACCTGATGTGTGTCCTGCTAGTTGAACCCCTGTTGTCCGAGTCTTGGCTAGCTGTCGTGGACCTCTCATGTTCGTTCTGGTGGACTTGAGTTTTGGCGCCTGCCGCATCGTGGGCAAGATCTCTGATGCCAGCGCGGCGGCCCCGGAAGGTGGACTGCGCGTGCGACTCTATGGCGAGCAACATGGCGGTACTCGTGGTATCGCTTCTTCAGTCATGTGGATGGCGTGGACCGGACGATGGGGGAGGGTCCTAATGTTGGCGGCTCTTCGGCTTTGGTAGCTCCAGATCGCGATTCGGAGTCCTAACTCGGGGACAGTGGGTGGCTGAGTTTGCAGGCACGGTGCGAGAATTTTTCTGGGTGAAGCTCAGCGCCAATGGCAGCGATGCCTGCCAAGTATCGTAACCCTCTTAGGGGCATCGTTGTGGTTATCCTGCTCATGCTTAGGCTTCGGGTGAAAACCCTTGACCTTGGTGGTCACAACGGAAGGGGAACACAACGTCGCTACCCTCTTGGGGGCGTCGACGGGAGCCCCGATTCCTCCCCGTCTCATTTGTTTTCGGTGGCAAGTTTGGTTTCGTGTGTTTTCTTTTGTTTCTTTGATCTGCTTTGTAAGAGGTTCTCCTCTCCACCTTGTACCGGCTCGTCCATCATGGCTTTATTTATAAAACGGGGTGAAAGCCTATTTCGAGAATTTAAGGTATTATTAAGTTTTCATACACCAACCCGTAGAACCAAATGTCCAACCTAATAGAGAGAATATCGACATTCTAAACTAAAATTTTGTTCCATACTAAGAGAAAATTCAATAATAAAACCCGCTGTTAACTATAAGCCACCGCCACAACATCTATAGTCAATCTAATAGTCAATATATACGATAGTTGGCTAAAACTATGTACTACTTTATTTGGCTAAGACACACCTTACACTCACACAAAATACCTAGGAGGACGTGCTATAGCTAGCTCTTGCATGAGAGTCCACTAATTTTCTCTCTCCACTTCTCTCTCCTCCACATCATCTTAAATGTATTATTTAAAATCTTATAGCCTTCTTACATAAGCTTATTGTACTTTCGCTAATCTACATTTTAGTTTTTGGACAATATCTGCATTCTCGGTAATTAACAACATAGAAAATGAAGCGGTTTTATTAGTCCAATATTAGACATTAATTTCAATTTAGTTTGGTTGGTTGTTTGCATCTAAGGCTAGTCATAGTGGATAGTAACTTAGATTAGTAATATGCATATGTTATTACTAGTCCAATACTACCTCTATAGTGGGTAGTGTCATAATTTAAGTAACATAGAAAGCCTCATTTATTACTTTATACACTCATTTTGCATTGAGAAATATGATGTGATGGTAACATATTTCCATGTGCCTCTCTCTTTATTAATTACTTGCTACATCATCTTGTATGCTTAGATGGCATATATGTTACCACTTAAGTTACTTCCACTATGATTATTCTAAATAGTACCATTAACTAACCTGCTAATTTATAGTGTAGCTTGTAGAATGGATTATAGAGGAACGAAGGGAGTATACTTCAACACATATATCTAATTGTTTAGGGTTAGGGTTTGGCGGCCATATTTGTGGTAGTGCACTGCCACCCCTAATCATTCATGTTACTATGAGTCATCAAATTATTAATAAATTGGAGTTAGATTTAGAGTTTGAGAGAATGATGGATCGGTTGGATATGGAATCTTTTAATTTGGCCGGCAAGATCAAAAGGAATACAAGGAGAAGCGGGAGATTTAATGAATCTCCAGCGTAATGACCCAAATGGCCTTGCAACGTTTGAACCGGTCAGCACGGACGGACAAAAAACTGCAGCACGATCCAGCGGGACGATCTAGATGGACCGATTCGGACGAATTGACCCATCTGTGCATCAAATTTGGGCAACGGTTGCATCGGCCCGAACAACGCGCGTCCTCCCTTTTCCTCCCTTGTCCTCCCCTAGGCCACCCCGAACAACGAGTGTCCTCCCTTGTCCTCCCTTAGGCCCCCACTTAGAGATCTAGATATTTGCAAGAAATACTAGATCAAGAATTCTCCAAGTTAATGGAGGGGTAGTGGAGCGCTTGATTGGTGTCGATGAATATCAAAGTCTCCTCCTTCGAATCTCCAAATATCGGATCCTTCGGGCGGATGAAGATGGAGATCTCGAGTTGGGACTTGATGAATAGTATAGCAATTTTTTGTTGAATCAAGAGATCTGATAGGAGGAGCAATTGGGATATTTATACCCCTGTCAAAACTCAGCCGTTGGAGATTTTGGGGCTGGATTATCCGACCTAAGTGGGGACCGAATTATCCGGCCGGGGAAAAACTCCACCTCAGAATCGGATTTTTCCCGAAAAATCCACCCCCTATACCGTGTGACGCGTCTTGGATGCCTTTGAAAAATTCCTAGGAGGGCGGATTATCCGGCCTGGGAAAACACTCCGGCCTTGTCTGGATAATCCGTGGGAAATTCCGCCCCCATACCACGTGACGCGCTTTGTCCACCTTTGTTGATCAAGCCATGGGCGGATAATCCGGTCCTTGGCAGGGGCGGATAATCTATCCCCCAAAACTCTGTTTGGATACTGTTTGAATGGGAAATTATCTGTAGCACTCAACACATATTAAATAATTCTTGATATTGTTATCTAACACGTAAAACACTGGAGAACATGAAATGTTATTTTAGACGGTGGCGACAGCGAAGCGAACACATGACAAAGAGTTGGCACAGGTTTTTTTACCCAAGTTCGGGACCCTCACGAGGAGGTAAAGCCCTACTCCTGCTTTGTTGTATTGCTCACATGATTCGCAAGGGTACAATGGAGGATGAAAGTCTAGGGTTTTTATATCTCTGGTATCAACCCCTTGTAATGTAGGAGGAGGGCTCCTTATATAAGGCGGCGCCAGGCAAGGGTCACCACGTTCCCGCCCTAGGGACTCTGGTCCGGCTTGAATTCACATGGCTGCCAGGCAGCTGTAGCAACGGAGTAGTGGACGACCACCCCCTGCTTCGTTGCGTCACCCTGGTCTCCTAGCACCAAACCGGTAATGTTAGTCGCTGCAGCCACTCTGCGTCACCTCCCCACCTTTGCATAGCAGGGGACATGAAGAATCTTGCTTTCTCAAGGTGGACCGGTCGTTTCCTGGACCGGCCGTTGGCCCGTCGTCTTGTGAGCACGCTCGTCGTGGAGGTAGCCTCCCCTCGAGAGGCCTCATCAAGGGTCTCTCCACCCATGGTGATGTCGATCTTGTGCCCGCTAAAGTCATGCGACTCCTTCTTTCCTCTCGAGGATCATGCTCCTCGCGAGTTCTCTAGGAGGAGCGTCTGGCGGGTCCGGCGCCTCGGCAGGACGGGGTAACGTCGGTACCAATAGTCCGACAGTAGCCCATAGTCGCTTGCTTTGCACGCCTTTGACGAAGGGGTGTGGAAGTCAAGGAACCAACTGGCGCCAGGCCCACCGGTGGTCGCATCAGTGCATAATCCCTGAAGACGCCATCCGGAGCTTCCACGTGCCCACATAGGGCGTGGTGTCCATCCGATGCGGGAACCGCCACTTCCGCTCTTTGGTTTTGGGGGTTGTGCCTACCATAAAACCTTAAGCTCGGGAAGGCTCGCCATACTTCATCTCCTCCCTCCGCCACTCTACATGTGCCCCTGCTCCGGTGCCCTCCCTTCCCTGGTAGCACTCAAGATGGCCCCCGAAGAAAGCCTATGCCGTCCTCACCGCACTGTGTTTCTCCATGCCAAGCACCAGGACCTTGCCACGAGCGACGGTGCTCAACGAGGAGGGGTTGGAGAATTTCCGGAAGTTGATGGCCTCTAGCTCGAACGAGTGGGGAACTTCATAGGTGTGGTACGCTGGCGTTGAAGGGGATGGGTGGAGCGCCTCCACGGCCCTGGTCTTCACTCACTCCATCGCCGCTGATCTTGTTACCCCTTTCTCCCCCTTCCTTATCGCTGTCCTGGAGTACTATTGGATCCAGCTGCTCCACCTCCACCCGTGTAGTGTGACCCTCCCGGTTGCTTTCGTCTACTGGTGCGAGTCCTTCGTCGGAGTGATGCCGTCCCTGGCACTATTCCGGTATTTCTACCGCCTCCACCGTTCTTTCACCAGAGGACTTCCTTGGGGCGCATCGGGTTGTTTGCCGAGGAAGAGGGAGATTTCCTTCTAATCTTTATCCATGGGGTGGCGTCCGAGTTTCCCCACGACTGGGTGTTGGTGGACGCTAGTCGGTGATACGTCGTAAACATATCTATAATTTTTGATGTTGCATGCTTGTTTTATACCAACTATCTTATGTTTTGTCTCCACTTTGAGGCATTTTTATACATTTTCTAGAATTAACCTATTGACAAGATGCCACGGTGTTAGTTGCCTGTTTTCTGTTGTTTTTGGTTTTAGAAAAGTTAGTAAATAAATATTCCCGGAATTGGACGGAACAAAAGCCGAAGTCAATATTTTATCGGAGCGAAGACGGAGTCCAGGGGGGACGAAGAGGCGCCACAGGGCGGCCACACCACCCCCTAGCGCGGGTCCACCCTAGGCCGCGTCAGGACATGGTGTGGGACCCCTGGCCCTCAACCGACCTTGCCCTTTGCCTATATAAACATCCTGAGGCAGAAACCCTAAGCACCCGATCAAAAATCCACGAAACAGTCTGTAGCCGCCGCCACCATCATCCCTAGATCGGGGGGATCTAAAGCTCTTCCCGACACCCTACCGGGGGGGAGAGATCATCCTGGAGGCCTTCTTCATCACCTGCCAGCCTTCGGAGTGATGCGTGAGTAGTTCACCCTTGGACTATGGGTCCATACAATATCTAGATGGTTGGTTCTCCTCCTTTGTTCTATCATGTTTAGATCTTGTGAGCTCTGTTCATGATCAAGATCATCTATTTGTAATCCTACATGTTGTGTTTATTGGGATCCGATGAATATTGAGTACTACGTCAAGATTGATTATTGATTCTATCATGTTTGTGTTATTTGTGATCTTGCATGCTCTCTGTTGCTAGTAGATGCTTTGGCCAAGTAGATGCTTGTAACTCCAAGAGGGAGTATTTATGCTCGATAGTAGGTTCATGCCTCTAGTAATCTGGGGAAGTGATTTAAATCTCTAAGGTTGTAGATGTGTTGTTGCTACTAGGGAGAAGACAACAATCCTTTGTCCAAGGGCAATTGTATTGTTTAGTTTACACACTTTGCTTAATGCAATTATCTGTTGCTTTCAACTTAATACTAGAAGGGGTTCGGATGATAACCTAAAGGTGAATTATAGTCATAGATGCAGTTGGATTATGGTCTACGTATTATGTTGTAATGCCCAAACGAATCTCATAGAAATCATCATGACATGTACATGCATATTTATGCATTTTCAATCTGTAAAATTCCCAACTATAATTTGTTCACCCAACATGCTATTTATCTTATGGAGAAACACCTCTAGTGAATTGTGGACCCCGGTCCATTCCTTACCATTGATATACCATCTACTGTTTACTATTTACTTTCTGCAATTATCACAAGAAATTACTATCTTCCACACTATATGTTTAATCCTTTGTTTTCAGCAAAACCGGTGAGATTGACAACCTCATTGTAAGTTGGGGCAAAGTATTGTGGTTGTGTTGTGCAGGTTCCAAATTGCTAGCAACACCTTAGAGTTGTTTCCTTACTCCTATTGGTTCGATAACCTTGGTTTCATAACTGAGGGGAACTTGCTGCCGTGCTCACCATACCTTCCTCTTGGGGTTCCCAACGAGCTCTACATATCTGAGCGATCAACCACTTTTCTGGCGCCATTGCCGGGGAGATAAGGACAGCTTCAATCTCTTCCTCCATGTCAAAACACTCTTCTAGGAGAAAGAATATTCTTGCAAGGGGAGTCTCTCACAACCAATCTCTTTACTTTGTTTTTGTTTTGCTTTGTTTCTTTAGTTTTCCTTGGTTTGCCTCTTTTTATCAAAAACACAAAAAAGTAGTTCCTACCTTAGTTGATATTTCTGTTGGTTTACTTCTTTTATCAAAAACACAAAAAAAATTAGTTCTTTCCTTAGTTGTTACCTTGTTCTTAGCTCATTATGTTGATCCCTAAGTTCATCCTGAAAGACCTTTCAATAGGTAGTGGCTATATAATTGGGAAAGATAATATTGAAGAATTCTTCAATCATGTTAGTAAGCATGAAGATATTGAGGATAGATGTTTAGCAGAACATGCTCCAAATTTTGAAATTGCTGCAGCTTCTTTAGTTCACATGTTGGAGGCTAGGTTTGTTAACCTTAATCCCATGATGCAGGCCATGTTTCTTAAACTTAATGATATTAAATATACTGAAAAATAGATTTTATCCTGGAAACCTTGATTATTTATCCTAGAAAGGTCTTTGATCGTTTTAATATGCTAGGTTCATGTGTAGATGTTATTGGTACACTAGAAAATTTGGACAAAACCAAACCCAAAAATGGAGAGGAAATTAAAATACCAATGCCTTTTAAACTTGTAGGAATGCATGAAGCCTTAGAAAAGAATATTGATTGGATTGTTCGTGAAAACCCTTTTGATGAAAATAGTGAACCCAAGAGTATTGAGAGAGGATCCTCTAAAACTTATTTGTATAAGATACATTGCCTTGTTGAAGATATTTCTGGTATTGATCTTAATGCTTCTTCATTAGAAAATACTTGATTCCTGCTTTCTATGCCTAGCTGAAAGGCGTTAAAGAAAAGCACTCTTGGGAGATAACCCAATTTTATTTTCAGTAAGTTTTTACTTTATTGAGTCTTGGAAGTTATTGCCTCTGTAAAACCTCTGCTTATCCCTTTTGTGTGGTTTTTGTGCCAATAATAACATCTAACGAGAGAGAAGTAATATTTGGGGAAGTTGCTGTCCCGAAACAGATTTATGTGCTTCACTGTAAACAATCGTGAAAAGTCCCAGTACGTCGGATTGATCTGAAATGTTTTGTGTGCATGCCCCTGTTATTCACCCAACTTTCGTTAGTTTTGCACTTTTCGATTTGAGCAACAGAAGATTTTTGAAAAAATCGGTCTTTACCTGCTGGTTTGTTTTGATAGATTTCTGCCATTATTTGCATTTTCCTCTTAATCGGTTTCTTTTTGAGTTCTCTTTGATCACTTGAGATTTTTAAAGGAATTGATACAGTAGATTGTGTTTTAATGGAAGTTTTACTTGAGTTGAAACTAAACCGAAAGGCTTATTATCTTGAATACACTAATGTTGCTAATGAAGAATTGTGTGAAGTTTTGTATGAAGGAAAAGTTTCAAGTGTAGGGGAATAATAATGTGATGAGATGAAGAATGGACAAATGCTCAAGCTTGGGGATGCCACCCGTGTCACCCCAAGAAATATTCAAGAGGTACAAGCATCAAAGCTTGGAGATGCCCAAGGCATCCTCTTCTTCATCAATAAAAATCTCAGGTTTTCTTTCAAGACACTTCATTTTTATTGCTTCATGCACTATATGTTGTTCTTGGAGCGTCTTTGTTTTTGTTTTTAGTTTTATTTTGCTTGCTTGCTGCAATAAATTGTCCGTACCCCAACACACCTATTATGGAGAAGTCATACCAAGTTCTTCATTGTCTAGAACACTTTAGTTTTCACTCTTATTGTTTTGTGAGTGTTCTATTTTGCTAGCACTGTGTTTAGCTTTAGTTTTCTTATTCTTTGCTTACAAATTTTTAGTTCTTCTTTGAGATTTGTGAGACAAGCTCACTGATCTTTATTGATATGATTATTATCTTTGTGAGTTGTTTCAAATAAGTCGACTGGTGTTGGAAGAGAGTAGGAAGCTCCATGCTTATAGTGGTTCAAAAGGAAGCTTGTTTTGACTGTGGACTTATACTTTATCATGTCATGTTAGATGTTGCTTTGAATATATGCTTAGTTATTATTGTTGTAGCATGACTTGTTTCAAACAATTGAGATTTCTTAATGTGCCATGAAAGAATCATGCGTTGTTTTAGCATACAAAAGCATAGTATTGTGGTATTCTCCTTTGATGCTTTATTTGGGTTGACTTGGCACATGCTTACACCATGTTAAGACTATAAACCAGTCACCTTAGCCTCTATGATCATTTAGTTTTTGACTTGTGATATCACTTTATGCTTTAATTAATAATGTTTTGTCGCTTTGCATGATTATGGCCATTATTGCTCTGTTAGTTGGTCGCTCCCAGTCTTTTGCTAGCCTCCACCTGTACTGAGTATGAGCTCTACTCGTGCATCCAACTTCCAAAAACCAAGTTATCCCAAAGAGTCCACTATAAACTCCTATGCATGGTGTCTTACACCATTCCAAGTATATTCATGTGTTTATTTACCTTCCAAATTAAACTTTTGTTATGTGAAAATTAGTGATTAAAGCTCTCACGAACTTGATGGCACACTTTATTTTCTTGCACTTAATAAACTTGAACCATTGTGCCATCTATGTTGCTTATATGCTTGCAAATTATAAGTTGGGAGTTAGCAGAACCATGTTGTCATGGGGAACGCTTTCAACACTTGTACATATCTATTCAGTTGATATCATGATCTTTTGTTTATGGATGTCGGAGGTGTGAAATAAAAGGGGAGCTTGTAAGTCCATGGAGTATTGTATATGTGTTAGAGAAACGCCTGGGCGGCTAGCCTAATCCATGCCTAATCATGTTGGAAACTTGCACCATAACCATAGTGAGCAATCTATGAAGCATCTTCAGAAAAAAAGGAAAAAAGAACCATGCTCATGGCAAATAAAAAGATTGTGAGATGCTCATTGTCTGTTGCCTTGTCATTTTGATATGGGATAGATCCTGTGTCATGGGGCAAGGGGTACCCTATTAGTGGTTCTCTATGATACACATATACTTACAATGACAAGAACTTTCTTGTGGCTAAAGTTGAGTAGCATGAGGAACGGCCCTCGTACTCAAGGGACATGAAATTTTCAACTTATGATCTGTCAAGCATATACCTCATATTTGTCTCACTTTAACCTTAATCACTTCAAGATGCTTATGATAGGGGCAATTATAGCTCAAAACTAATAAGTACCATAATTTTTGGAAGCTCTTTATGAAAGTTGAAATCCCTACTTCCCTCTATGAAGGGCCTTTCTTTTTTACTTTTATGTTGAGTCTCCATCTTCTATCTTTATGCACCAATTAAGAGAGCATAGTTGTCATTCTTTGTTCAATGTGCATTGTCCCAAACCTTGTTGATTGATTCATAACTATGATATTGCTTGTTCTAAAATTATTTGTATCTAGTCACAATTATGAACTTTGAAGGTGTCCTATGCATTTATGTTTTGCTATACCATGAAGGACAAGTTGAATACCACTTTTCCTATATTTTCTATATGTGAAGCAAACAGATGTCTTTCAATGCATTGTTATTCATGATCTTTTGTTTGTGTTACCTTTCATGTTACAACATAGTTTCTATGTATTATTCTTAGAAATATATCTTTCATGCTCATGTTTAGAGTACTTTGATCCCAGCTATCAATGCTTTGCAATACCTTGATCAAGATTGTGATAATGCATGTCACCTCAAAAATTATTCTTTTTATCACTTATGTACTCGAGGACGAGTAGGAGTTAAGCTTGGGGATGCTTGATACATCCTAAATGTATCTATAATTTGGATGATCCATGCTTATTTTATACCAACTATCTTATGTTTTGTCTACACTTTGAGGCATTTCTATACATTTTATGGAACTAACCTATTGACAAGATGCCACAGTGTCAGTTGCCTATTTTCTGTTGTTTTTGGTTTCAGAAAAGTTAGTAAATAAATAATCTCGGAATTGGACGGAACAAAAGCCGAAGTCAATATTTTACTGGAGCGAAGACGGATTCCAGGGGGGAAAAGAGGCGCCACGGGGCGGACACACCACCCCTGGCGCAGGTCCACGCTAGGCCGTGCCAGCGCATGGTGTGGCCCCCCTGGCCCTCAACCGAACTTGCCCCTTCGCCTATATAAACATCCCGAGGCAAAAACCCTAAGTACCTGATCAAAAATCCATGAAACATTCCGTCGCCGTCGCCACCATCGTCCCTAGATCGGGGGATCTAAAGCTCTTCCCGGCACCCTGCCTGAGGGGAGAGATCATCCTGGAGGCCTTCTTCATCACCATGCCAGCCTCCGAAGTGATGCGTGAGTAGTTCACCCTTGGACTATGGGTCCATACAGTATCTAGATGGTTGGTTCTCCTCCTTTGTTCTATCATGTTTAGATCTTGTGAGCTCTGTTCATGGTCAAGATCATCTATTTGTAATCCTACATGTTGTGTTTATTGGGATCCGATGAATATTGAGTACTACGTCAAGATTGATTATTGATTCTATCATATCTGTGTTATTTGTGATCTTGCATGCTCTCTGTTGCTAGTAGATGCTTTGGCCAAGTAGATGCTTGTAACTCCAAGAGGGAGTATTTATGCTCGATAGTAGGTTCATGCCTCTAGTTATCTGGGGAAGTGACAGAAATATCTAAGGTTGTAGATGTGTTGTTGCTACTAGGGAGAAAACAACAATCCTTTGTCCAAGGGAAATTGTATTGTTTACTTTACACACTTTGCTTAATGCAGTTATTTGTTGCTTGCAACTTAATTCTGGAAGGGGTTCGGATGATAACCTGAAGGTGGATTATTAGTCATAGATGCAGTTCGATTACGGTCTATGTATTATGTTGTAATGCCCAAATGAATCTCATAGAAATCATCATGACATGTACATGCATATTTATGGATTTTCAATCTGTTAATTGCCCAACTGTAATTTGTTCACCCAACATGCTATTTATCTTATGGAGAAACACCTCTAGTGAACTATGGACCTTCCTTACCATTGATATACCATCTACTATTTACCATTTACTATTTACTTTCTGCAATTATCACAAGCAATTACTATCTTCCACACTATACATTTAATCCTTTGTTTTCAGCAAAACCAGTGAGATTGACAACCTTACTGTAAGTTGGGGCAAAGTATTGTGGTTGTCTTGTGCAGGTTCCTAGTTGCTAGCAACACCTTGGAGTTGTTTCCTTACTCCTACTGGTTTGATAACCTTTGGTTTCATAACTGAGAGAAACATGTTGTTGTGCTCATCATACCTTCCTCTTGGGGTTCCCAACGAGCTCTACATATCTGAGCCATCAGTCGGTCATGGCCATAGCTCCTGTCGGGGGCGGCGGTGGAGAATCCAGGATGGGCTCGCGTGGATGCTGCCTGCATGAGCCTCGGGCCCCTCGTGAGGCGCGTGGCGCACTTGAGGGGCCAGGGCTTGACTGGCGAGATGGTAGTTCGGGAGTATCTATGACAGCAGATTGCTCCACTTCAAGAGCACGGGATGCCCGTCTAGACCATGTCACCTGGACGGGATGTAGTCAGGCTCGCAGAGGGGCTCCGTGCTAAGGGCACGGTGGTCAACTTTATGCGTATGCTTCTGGGTGCGGAGACAGCGACAGAGCTTCCTCCCTGCGCGCGTCCCTTGTACCTGGAGGGCGACGGGCACGCTGCTCGCATGGTTCTTCCAACCTTCGATGCTCGAGACGTATGCCCCTTGGTTGAGCTGGATGGCGAAGATGAGGTGCCGGGCAGGGACTCCAAATCCTCTCGACCAGTCCGGCACAGGAGGATGATCAATAGTGTGTCATCTTTGGAGGAGGATGTCGTGGATCTTCCTGAGATCCACGTCCGTGCTACCATCGACCACTCAGACCGCGTAATCTGAGCCGTAGCTGGGGTAACGGTTGCTTCTATCGCGGCGCGTGTAGCCGGGAAGCATCCAATACATGATGAGGGCGGCACATTGCTCCCCCGGGGAGCGAGGAGAGCTAACTGGTCTCTGGTGGGAGCGGGATCTAAGAGGTGAGTCGACCTATTGAGGCTTCCCCTTTTTGTGTTCCCCCTTCTTGCTTGATAAACGTGCTATTCTAGTGCAGGCACGAGAAGAAGCGTAGGAAGAAGGCATCAAGATCCGGCTCTACAAGAACGTCAGAGCATTCCAAGGGGAGCATCGGTCTCCTCTCTGCCCGGGGACATCCTCTGGTAGGATTCGTCAGGAGAAAGTCGCCCCGGGTCGAAGGATCTCCGGGGGACACAGACACCAGCCCTGAAGCGAGGGGCCACTCCCCTGAAGTGGAACGGTCTGATCTGGTGATGGATGTCGGAGGTGGTGGTGTCAAGCCACCTGAAGACCCTATGGGCACACAAGGTTTGACCCCGTCACCACTCCATGGTGACAGGAGGAACTCTCCCGATGGGATCCCTCATGCTCCCGAGGGTTCTGGCCTAGGCACGCTGGCTCTGATGTCACCCGGATAGGCCTATCTTGGTAGATCGGGGCAACTGCATGGAGTTGTGGCGGACGCTCACACCGGGCTTGATCGATTCCTCGTGGACATCGCCATGGAGGAGCATCGTCTGGCGGGCTCCTCCTGAAACGGGCTGACTTTGACGACACCTGGAAGAAGTGGAGGGACCACAGCGAGGCGAGTGCCTCGCGAGGCGACAATGCTCCGGAGAGGCAAGGGCTTCAATGCCTACCCGGAGTCTGATCCTATACTCCGGAGGGGTCAGACTTCCTCTAGGGACCTGAGCTGTGTGGTCGAGGATCTTTCTGTGCGTGATCGCGCACTTTCCTTCTTTGAGTAGGAGGCCGAGGAAGACCGCCTGAGGGTCGCCCAAAGGAAGGCGGACGTGGCCCTTCGCGAGGAGGCGGTCTAGCTCTGCAAGGACAAGGCCCAACTGGAGAGGAGCCATATGGAAGCACTGGATGCTGAGCTAGAGGCGACTCGCTAGAAACTTGAGGAGAGCACACTCGACATTGATTGCCGTAGTGAGAAGATCAATAAGTGCATCCGTCGCTGTTATGAAAAGTTCGGCGAGGAGCGGAAGCAGTTGAAGGAGGCTAACGAGCAGGAGCTCCCGTAGCTTCGCTTAGCTCTTCGCGAGGAGTATCTGGAGAAGGCCAAGACCCAGCAGGTGCGTTTCTTGGAGAAGAAAGAGGCCTTGGTGCACTCCCATTGCAGGGCGGAGGAACGCTTCACTTAGGCCATCGTCGACTTGGACGCCCTGAAGGGGTTGTAGGCAGCTCACCAGGAACTCTAGAAGTGATGGGCCCTTCATGATGAAGTGGAGCGGGACCTCAGAGTGCTAGAGAAGGAGCGGTGCAAGATGTACCGGGCGCTTGCCTAGCGTGCAGCTGATACTGTCAAGTCGTTCGGAGTGACTGACTTCTACACTGGGGACCTTGACGATGCCGACAAGGATGGTGCTTTCCTAGCTCTCTTCGATCAGATCATGGTGGCGCTGGAAGGGAGGGCCGAGATCTACTATGGATAAAACTTGTACGAGTGTCGGAGGATGATTTGGGCTATTGCAACCCAAGTCTTTTCCACCCTATACTAGCATGACTCCAACTTCCCCTGGTGGGTACTCCTGTAGAGGGTGGAGCATCCCGAGGGGACATCTCCAAGCGAAATTGTTCGCTTCCAACAACTCGTGGAGGAGAATGTGGATGACTTCCTGCTACTGTTCGAGCGGACTAAAGAGGGCGATTCTACGGAGGCCCAAGGAGGTGAAGACAGTGCTTCCCGGGGCATTTCTCCTTACGCCAAGAGGAGTGATGAGCAATCCCCTAAAGACAACGCTTCAGAGCCGTCTTCCTGAGGGGCCCCTTCAGCTGTAGTCCACTTGGCGATCCTTAGCGTGCTGGCCATGTATGGACCTGAAATATTCTATGTATCCTTATTGCATGTATTCACTTTGACGTTCCCTTAGGCCTCTCGAGGAGACGACCGTGTGGCCCTGCAATGCACTTACGTAGCAAGTTCTAGGCGTTAGGGATTGCGGGTGAGGTAACCTACTGCTGCCATCAGGCGGTAAGTTCAGAGCTCGAAGTTTTAGATCCTGTATATTTCTGGCCGCTAGAGGGGAAGTGCCTCACGAGATACCCCGTAAGCCTCTCGAGGAGGAGGCCGTAGGGAAAATGCTGGTCCCGCTGGACCCTCGAGGAGGAGGTCGTCGGTCTATCATGAAGATTTTTGATTTTTTAATGGCCAGGAACTGTGGGTGGGGTAACTTACAGCCAAAACCGGACCATAAGTTCAGATCTCGATGCTTTAGGTCCTAGAAATTTGGGGCCACCGGAGGAAAGTGCCTGACGAGCCGCCAGGAACCATGGGTGAGGTGACTTGCGGCCGAGGAACGGGCCATAAGTTTAGAGCTCGACACTTTAGGTCCTAAATAAATTTGGGCCGCCGGAGGTAAGTGCCTCACGAGCCTCCAGGAACCGTGGGTGAGGTGACTTGCGGCCTAGTAACGTGCTATAAGTTCAGAGCTCGACACTTTAGGTCCTGGAAATTTGGGCCGCCAGAGGGAAGTGCCTCATGACCCGCCAGGAACCATGGGTGAGGTGACTTGTGGCCAAGGAATGGGCCGTAATTTCAGAGCTCGACACTTTAGGTCCTGGAAATTTAGGCCATTGGAGGGAAGTGCCTCATGAGCCGTCAAGAACCATGGGTGAGGTGACTTGCGGCCAAGGAAGGGGCCATAAGTTCAGAGATCGATAATTTAGGTCCTAGAAATTTGGACCGCCGGAGGGAAGTGCCTCACGAGCCGTCTGGAACTGTGGGTGAGGTGACTTGCGGCCGAGGAACAGGCCGTAAGTTCAGATCTCAACACTTTAGGTCCTGGAAATTTGGACCGCCGGAGGGAAGTGCCTCACGAGCCACCTGTAAGCCTCTAGAGGAGAGTGTCATGGGACCCGTTCTCGCCCGTGATCCTCCCGAGGAGGGGATCGTAGGTATTGCATGTTTTGGCGATTCTGACTAAGGATGAACGTGTCCTGGCTAGGTCGCGTCTCCAGCGCTGACTCGTTTCATTTATACACCATGCGAGGGTCTCAAGCACCGAAAACCATGGGTGAGGTGGCTTATCGCTAGAGCTAGTCCGCAAGTTCAGAGCTCAACACTTTAGGCCCTCGACGTTGACGCGAGTGGTCTGGCGATGGGCACCATCCCAGCCCCGCTCGTATGAGGGATACACGAAAACACGACGAGCACATGGGAAGAAAGGAACATCCGGAAGAAAGAATCAATTCACAAAAAGGCAAATAGAAAGTGTCAATAGTCGTGGTAGTTCCCCTTCTCGAGTACCCTGCCCCTGAGGGGGTGAAAAATATTGCCCGGTGGAAAGGGATGGGGGCTGAGAGTCACCTTAGGAGGGCTGAACCAGGGCGCAGTTTGCTTGACTTAGGGGTGCGGGGGCGTCGCTGACTCCATGGTCTCTCCCGCACGGCCGAGCTGCCAGTCCCATCACCGCGTCCCTCCCTAGCCCCCGGGCCCCTCGAGGAGCTATAGTTCCAGGGCACTAGGGCTTTGAGGCATGCTATGCTTGTTGCTATGCTCGCGCTTCTTCTTGTTGTCGTACTCCTACCTTGCCTCCCTAAGCTTGACACACTCGTTGGTGTCGTGCCTTGCCTCTAGTGAAAGACGTCGTATGGTTGTTGGTCGTTCGTGCCGCCCACTCCCTTCCTGGGGGGGGGGGGGGGGGGGGCTTCTTAGCGACCTTCATCGCGCACTGGCTGGAGCCTCCCTCTGATCTGATGGCATAGCCTTGCCACGGGCATATAGGTTCCTAGCCTCCGCCTAGGCACAGCGATCGGCCACAGCATGGAGCTCAACCAACATGGACATGTTCTCTCCATGGTGACCAATCTTATCGAGCACGTGGGCATCAGTGACACCATCGGCAAAGGCCGCGATGACCTCCGCATCGGTGGCCCTGCCAAATCTGACGAGGCTTTGGTTGAAGCGCTATAGGTATTTGCGCAGTGTCTCGTCGGGCCCCTGGCGCACCTTCCTGAGGTCTTCGCATGTGTACGCTGGTCTGTCCGCGTCCCCGAACTTGGCGATGAAGAGACCGTAGATCTTGGACCATGAGACGATGGATCCCTCAGGGAGGTTCAGCTGCCAGGTGCACACCTCCGCCCCGACGCCCATGCAAACCAGTTGGCAAGGACGCGGTCAACGCCTCCTGTCGCCTTGACTCCCGTAGCGTAGAGTTGTAAGAACTCCATGGGGTTGGTGGTGTCGTCGTATCGTGGAGGCATCCCTGGCTTAAACTTAGGTGGCCACACCACCCTGCGGAGGTGCTCGGCAAGAGCGGGGCAGCTAGAGCTACGGGTCTCCACATCGCTAGCAAGAGCCACCCGGTTTTGGAGACGCCCAGTCGAGATGGCCTGGAGGATCCGGGTTTCGCATCCTCGATGCCTCTCCAGGGTCACCCATGCATCTTCCGTCGAATGGGAAACCTCGTCCTGGCTCTGGATCTGCCTGTGGTATGCCGCAGTTGGAAGTTCTCCGCCTCCTAAGCCCTCAGGCCTAACATGGAGAGGAGGAGGAGGGGGTTCCCTATGGGATACATTGCCCGGTTGTGCCTCAAGCGCTATAGGGATGCCCTAGGCAACATCCATTAGGGCCACGGGGCGCGCCTGCCACTCCTCCCTCACGTCCTTGGAAGGCGACTAGGGGAGAAGCTCCATCGCCATGAGACGAGTTGTCTCCGGGGTGAGCGGGGCGCAGTGTGCCCGGGTTGGTGAGGTGCTAGAAGAAGAGTTTTCCTCGCACATCCTCGTGTAAGGGTGCTGCGAGAAGTTGTCGTGGGTTCTGGAGCGGGATGAGGGAGCAGGGGTATCATGGCGCGAGCCCTTGAGCCTCCTTGCTTGTTCGCGCCGGGAGCGGCTGTCGCGAGGCTTGCTGCGAGCGACCATGCTGGTGCTACCGGCCGAGATCCTCTGAATCGCATCTCAGCCCCTACCCAGCGCGCCGAATGTTGGAGATTTGTCCCGTGAAGGAAATTAGGGCCCAACAATCCCTTGGTTCGAGAGGGAGCTAAACACACAGTTCCAAGGATCCTCGGCGACGGTGGTGACGACAGAGTGAACATAAGATAGAGAGTTGACACAGGTTTTTTTACCCAGGTTCAGGACCCTCCTAAGGAGGTAAAGCCCCTACTCCTTTTTTGTATTACTCGTGTGCTTTGCGAGGGTACAATGCAGGGTTTTTAGATCTCTGGGATCGACCCATTCTAAGGTATGAGGAGGTCTCCATATATAGGGCGGCGTCGGGCCTCTTCCCCCAATCTTAGGTGGGAAGGTCACCACATTCCCGCCCTAGGGACTCCGGTCCGGCTTGTATTCATATGGCTGCCAGCCAGCTATAGCAACGGAATAGTGGACGGCCACACTCCTTCTTCATTGCGTCACTCTGGTCTCCTAGCACCAAAGCCATAATGTTAGTCATTGCCGCCTCTATGCGTCACCTCTCCACCTTTGCACAATGGGTAGCAGACAACATCTTGCTTTCTCGAGGTGGAACGGTCGTTGCTTGGACCGGCCGTTGGCACGTTGTCTTGTGGAGCACGTTGGTCATGGAGGTCGCCTCCCCTTGCGAGGCATCAGCAAGGGTCTCTCCGCCCGTGGCGAGGTCTATCTTGGTACCTGCTGAAGTCACGGGGCTCTTTTCCTCTCGAGGACCGTGCTCCCCGCGATTTCTCTGGGTGGAGCGTCTGGAGGGTCCGATGTCTCGACAGGACGGGGTACCCCAGTGCCAATAGTATAACAGGTACCACTGTTGGCTATCAGAGAGGGATAACAAAGACCTATTTGGAACCAACCTGATACTAACACCAAACATACCCATCCTAGTATATCACCCTCAAGACCAAACGAGGAAGTCCTTCTGAGGAAAATCACACAATTGGCAGTTTTATTCATTCTTTCCATGGTGGTTATCCAACTTACTAGTCATGTAATATCCAAGTCAAATTATAATAGTAATGCTTTAGTGTAAGTTGTCTATGATCGAGAAACTGTGCTCCAAGTCGTCCATAACCGCGGACATCGCTTTTCAAAAAGATTTAACCCTGCAGGGGTGCACCAAAGTATCCACACGCACTTCCACCCTTGTTGCCAGATAAGATAGGTGCAAGATGATGAAACATACACCCAACGGTATGCCGGCGGGGCTTCAAATGCAACATTTCCCAGACCCAAAGTAATTACATGGGGGGCACCCCACTAAGCTACCCGCAACAAAGTCGTCCGGCTCTGAGACGGACCCAGGGTTTGCGTCAATGGCTGTAAACGACTAGGAACCTAAAAGTGTGACTGGGCTTGTAGATACCACAAAAACATTCCGCATTGGTTCCTAAACTGTATAGTAAGTAAACGCTCTCCACTAGCAACAATAGTAAATAAATCAGTAAAGCATAACATAAGTATATAATAGTAATAACGTCCCAAACTAGGTTGTGGCCCCCAGCATAGTACTTTTAGAGAAGGTAGTAAGCCGATAGGGGTGCCCACACACCCCACATGTGGTTATCCCGCTCAGTATCAGAATAGGTGTCAATACCTTGAGTCCTAGGTGGACACAAGTGGGCAGTTAAAAATCAAATAGCAGCTATTACCCACCATACCGGTGCCTCTGCATTAGTTATATCTACCACCTGTTGGAGATATGCCCTAGAGGCAATAATAAATATAGTTATTATTATATATTTGTGTTTATAATAAATGTTTACATTCATGCTATAATAGTATTAACAAGGAAACATTAATACTTGTGTGATTTGTAGACTAAAATAAGAGTCCCTAGTAAAGCCTCTATATAATACTAGCTTGTTGGTTAATAGATGATTGTGGTTTCCCTATCATGAACATTGAGATGTTATTAACAACAAGATCATATCATTAGGAGAATGATATGGTGGACATACTCCTATAGATAAGCGTAGCATAAAGATCAAGTCATTTTAATAGTTCAATTGCTATATGCTTTCTCATACATAGTAATCTAATTCCTTCGACCATGAGATCATGCATATCACCTTTACTGGATGGATGCTTTGATGACATCAAACACCACACCGTAACTGGGTGGCTATAAAGGTGGCATTGAGTATTCGAAAAGTATTGGTTGAGACACATGGATCAAGAGTGGGATTTGTCCATCCATATGACGGATAGATATACTCTGGGCCCTCTCGGTGAAATGTCATCCAATTAGCTTGCAAGCATGTGACTGGCTCACAAGGGATCACATATCACGGGAACGAGAAAAGAGTACTTATCAGTAATGAGGCTGAACTAGGTATGCAGAGATACCGTCGATCATAACCTCGGATAAGTAAACTATCGTGAGACAAAAGGAAATTGATATCGTATGTAAGTGGTTCATTCGATCGCAAAGTAATCGTAGAAATATGTGGGAGCCATATGAATTTCCAGATTCCTCTATTGGTTATTGTTCGGAGAAGTGTCTCGATCATGTCCGCATAATTCACGAACCGTAGGGAGACACACTTAAGGATTCGACGTTGTTTGAGTAGTTATGGAATGATGAGAAAGAGACCGAATGTTGTTCGGAGTCTCGAATGGGATTCGGGATATCACGAGGAGATCCGGAATGGTCCGAAGAATAAGATTCATATAAGGAAAGTCCCGTTTCGAAGTTGGAGAATGGTTCCGGTGTTTTCATCGGGAATGTTCTAGAAGGTTCCAGAATGTCCGGCACTCTGGAGGGGAAGGGTACATGAATGTGTTATATCAAGTTGGTATGATTGCATTATGTACTCGGTGTCATCGCTGAACAAAATAGAGGGATTAATCAAATCCTAGTTTGAAAAGTCAAACGCCAAGTTTGAAAGTCAAATGACTAGTTTTGGGAAGTGGAGAGGGAGGTGGAAACCGACTTGGGGGAGGAGTTCCTCCTCCCACCGTCGGCACACCACCAAGCCGAGTTGGGGAGGGACTCCCCTCCCCTTGGCCGGCCCCCTCCACCTATATAAGGAGGGGCAGGGCTCCCCTCCTAGACACACAAGTTCCTACCTCTAAACCCTAGTACCAAGCCGCCGCCGCCTCCATAGCCGCCGCCGGCCCTAGGGCAAACCGCCGCCGCCGCCTACCTAAACCCTAGTCGCCGGCTTGCCCCTCCTCGGCGTGTCTAAACCCTAGATCGTCGAGGGACTCTCTCATACTCCACCATACTCGCCCGCTTAAGGCGGCTCATGAGATCTCCTCTACTTCCGGTACCACACCATTGTGCTGCCGGAATCGCGATGAGAGTGCTACAACCTCCGCTGCCTGCTGGAACAAGGGAGAGGAAGGTCTTCATCGAGTACCGAACGTGTGACCGACTGCGGAAGCGCTGCCGGAACGCAGCGCCGGAAGGATCGTCTACGCGATCTTGAGATCGGCAAGAGTATGACTACATCACCCACGAGAATCCGCTCTCGTTAAACACTTTGGAATCTTCGAGGGTAAGTTATTCCATCGGCTCGTTGCTACAATCTAGTAGATAGATCTTGGCTTGTTTGTTTGTATGCGATAGAAATTTTTTGTTTTCCATGCTACGAATCCCTACAGTGGTATCAGAGCCGTGTCTATATGTAGATCTGTTGCACGAGTAGAACACAATGGTCATTGTGGGCGTTGATGATTTTATTGTCGATTGCTTCTTGTGTAATTTGAATCTTGCGGTATGTTGGGATGAAGCGGCCCGGGCTAACCTTACATAACATCGTTCATGAGACTTGCTCCACGCTTGACATGCAACTTGTATTGCATAAGTGGCTTTGCGGGTGCCTGTTTCTCCTAGCATAGTTAAGATTCAATTTACAACGGGTGATTAACAATGCTAGTATCAATGTTTTGGTTCTTGTTCGTAAGTTAGAACGACACTTATTGAAATCCCCAAACCACGTAAAATATGCAAAGAAAGTAGAGGCGTCTAACTTTGTTTTGCAGGGGTGTGCTGTGATGTGATATGGCCATGATTGTGATTATATTTGATGTATGCAATGTTCCTTATTGTAAGTTGGCAACCGGCAGGAGCCATATGGTTGTCTTTAATTTATGTTAAGACCCGCGTGTCTATTCAAAGTAGTTGTAATAGTCGAAGCCGGTGGACGACAACCATGGAGAAGCGTCATTGACCTTGATGCAATGCCGGTGATGATGGAGATCATGTTCATGCTAGAAGATGGAGATCGGAAGCACAAAGAAGAAAGGCCATATCATATCACATATTATGAATTGCATGTGATGTTAATCCTTTATGCATCTTGTATTGCTTAGTAGACGACGGTAGCATTATAAGATGATCCCTCATGCACATGAATTTCAAGTCATAAAGTGTTCACCCTTAGTTAGCACCGTTGCTAAAGCTTGTTGTTTCGAAGCACCACGTGATGATCGGGTGTGTTAGATTCCGCAAGTGTATACAACGTGAGCAAGCCAGATTTTCTCATGCGGAAACTAAGGTTTGATATTGACGAGCCTAGCATGTACAGACATGGTCTCGGAACACGGATCACTGAAAGGTAAAGCATGAATCATATAGAAGATATGATGAACATGTCGATTGTTCGCCATTGAAACTATATCGACTCTCGTGATGATCGGTGTTGATATGGTGGATTTGGTTTGTGTGATCACTAAAACAATGTGAGGGATATTGTTTTGAGTGGGAGTTTACCTAGATTAATTTATTAATTTGAACTCAATTTGTCATAAACTTAGTCTAAACTATTGCAAATATGTTGTAGATCAATGGCAGCCCCTACCATCAATTTTAATGCGTTCCTAGAGAAAGAAAAGTTGAAAAACAATGGAAGCAACTTCGCGGATTGGTTTCGCAATTTGAGGATTGTCCTCATAGCTGGTAATTTGACCTATGTGCTGGATGCACCGCTGGGTAACCCACCTGCAGCTGATGCTTCCGATGAAGTAAAGAATGTTTACCTCACTCGGAAGACTTAGTACTCCACAGTTCAGTGTGCTATCTTGTATGGTTTAGAATCGGAGCTTCAGAAAAGGTTTGAGAATTCAGACCCATATGATATTGTCGAGGATCTCAAATTGATCTTTGAGACTCATGCGGCAATTGAAAGCTACGAGGCTTCTGAAAACTTCTTTAACTGCAAGATGGAAGAGGTCAGCTCCGTCAGTGAGCATGTGCTTAAGATGTCTGGGCACGCAAACAAACTTCAAAGCTTAGGTATAGTGATTCCTAATGCTTTGGGGATTTACCGCGTCCTCCAATCACTACCACCAAGTTACAAGAACTTTGTGATGAACTACAACATGCAAAACATGAATAAGACGTTGCCAGAACTCTTTGCCATGTTGAAATCTACAGAAGTGGAGATCAAGAAAGAGCACCAAGTGTTGTTGGTCAATAAGACCACCTAATTCAAGAAAGGCAAGTCTAAGCAGAAGGGACACTTCAAGAAGGGTGGTAAGAAAGTTACCACGCCAACGAAGAAGACCAAGGCTGGACCTAAGCCTGATACTGAGTGCTTTCTTGCAAGGGAGAAGGTCACTAGCGGAATTGCCCAAAGTACTTGGCGGATTTGAAGAACGGCAACATCAAGAAGAAAGGTATATCGATATACATGTTATTGATGTTTATCTCACTAGTACTCGTAGTAGTGCACAGGTATTTGATCTTGGTTCGGTTGCTCATATTTGTAACTCGAACAGTCTTTAGAAAATGGAAGCTAGCGAAGAACGAGGTAACGATGTGCGTGGAAGCGGATCAAAGGTTGATGTGATCATGGGTCGGCACGCTACCCCTTCATCTACCATCGGGATTAGTTTTATACTTAAATAATTGTTATTTGGTGCCTGCGTTAAGCATGAACATTATATCGGGATCTTGTTTATTGCGAGAAGATTACTTGTTTAAGTCCGAGAATAATGGTTGTTCGATTTATATGAGTAATATGTTTTATGCACATGCACCTTTGATAGATGGTCTATTCTTGTTGAATCTCGATAGTGGAAATACACATATTAATAACATTGAGGCTAAACGTTTGAAATCGAGCGATAACTCGACCTATATGTGGCACTGTCGTCTTGGTCACATTGGAGTGAAGCGTATGAAGAAACTCCATTCCGATGGACTTCTTGAATCACTTGATTTCGAATCACTTGAAAGATGCGAAGCATGTCTGATGGGTAAAATGACTAAGACTCCATTCTCTGGTATGATGGAGCGAGCTACGGACTTATTGGAAATCATACATACCGATGTATGTGGTCCAATGAGTGTAGCATCACGCGGTGGTTATCGTTATGTTCTTACCTTCACGGATGACTTGAGTAGATATGGGTATATCTATTTCATGAAACATAAATCTGAAACTTTCGAGAAGTTTAAGGAATTTCAAAGTGAAGTAGAGAATCAACGTAACAAGAAGATTAAATTTCTACGTTCTGATCGTGGAGGTGAATATCTAAGTTACGAGTTTGGCGAGCATTTGAAGAAATGCGGAATACTTTCACAATTGACACCACCGGGAACACCACAGCGTAATGGTGTGTCCGAACGTCGTAATCGAACTCTCTTAGATATGGTTCGTTCTATGATGTCACTTACAGATTTACCGCTATCATTTTGGGGTTATGCATTAGAAACATCCGCATTCACTTTAAATAGGGCACCATCTAAATCCGTTGAAACGACACCGTATGAATTATGGTATGGGAAGAAACCTAGATTGTCGTTCCTTAAAGTTTGGGGTTGCGAAGCCTATGTAAAGAAGTTACAGCCGGACAAGCTTGAACCCAAAGCGGAAAAATGCGTCTTCATAGGATACCCGAAGGAAACTATTGGGTATACCTTCTATCATATATCCGAAGGCAAAATCTTTGTTGCCAAGAATGGATACTTTCTAGAGAAGGAATTTCTCTCGAAAGAAGTGACTGGAAGGAAAGTAGATCTCGACGAGGTTGTCGAACCTTCTCTCGAAATTGCGAGTAGCGCAACACCGGAAGAAGTTCCTGTGGTGCCTGCACCAATAAGAGAGGAAGCTAATGATGATGATCATGAAACTTCGGTCATAGTTGCTACAGAGCCTCACAGGTCAACGAAAACTCGTACCACTGCAGATTGGTATGATCCCGTTATGAGTGTCATGTTGGTGGACAACACCGATGACCCTGAGACATATGAGGAAGCGATGATGAGCCCAGATTCCAATAAATGGCAAGAAGCCATGAAATCCGAGATTGGATCCATGTACGAAAACCAAGTATGGACTTTGGTGGACTTACCGGATGGCCGGAAGGCTGTCGAGAACAAATGGATTTTCAAGAAGAAAACAGATGCTGATGGTAATGTTACTGTCTATAAAGCTCGACTTGTCAAAGGGTTTCGACAAATTCAAGGAGTTGACTACGATGAGACTTTCTCACCAGTAGCGAAGCTAAAGTCTGTGAGGATTATGTTAGCAATCGCTGCATATTATGATTATGAGATATGGCAGATGGATGTCAAAACAACATTCCTCAATGGAGACATTGATGAAGAGTTGTATATGATGCAATCCAAAGGTTTTGTCGATCCTAAAGATGCTAACAAGGTATACAAACTTCAACGGTCCATCTATGGATTGAAGCAAGCATCTCGAAGTTGGAATCAACGTTTTGATAAGGTGATCAAAAGTTTTGGTTTTATACAAACTGATGGACAAGCTTGTATTTACAAGAAAGTGAGTGGGAGCTCTGTAGCATTCTTAATACTATATGTAGATGACATATTGTTGATTGGGAATGATGTAAACCTTCTTAATAGTGTCAAGGAATATTTGAATAATAGTTTTTCAATGAAGGATCTTGGCGAAGCAGCTTACATATTAGGCATAAAGATTTATAGAGATAGATCGAGACGCCAAATATCATTGTCACAAAGTAATTTGGACAAAGTTCTAAAGAGGTTTGGAATGGAAGATAGCAAGAAAGGGTTCTTGCCCATGTTGCCCAATACGACCTTGAGTAAAACACAAAGTCCGACATCGGCATAAGATAGAGAAAGGATGAGTAAGAATCCCTATGCCTCAGCCATAGGATCTCTAATGTATGCCATGCTATGTACTAGACCCGACATTGCATATGCTGTTAGTTTAACTAGCAGATATCAAAGTGATCCAGGAGTGGATCATTGGACAGCAGTCAAAAACATCCTTAAGTACTTGAGAAGAACTAAGGATATGGTTCTTTCTTATGGAGGTGATGAACAGCTCGTTGTAAATGGTTACACCGATGCTAGTTGGACCACCGATCTGGATGATTCTAAATCACAATCTGGATACGTATTTATTTTGAATGGTGCTGCAGTTAGCTGGAGGAGTGCAAAGCAAAGCGTTGTGGCGAGATCTTCAACTGAATCGGAATACATGGCTGCTTCGGAGGCTTCACAAGAAGCGATATGGATGAAAGAGTTCATTACAGAGCTGGGTGTGGTTCCTAGTGCGCTGGACCCAATGTCTATCCACTGTGATAACATGGGCGCCATAGCCAATGCGCAAGAACCAAGGTCACACAAGAAGCTGAAGCACATCAAGCTACGTTTTCACGCTATTCGAGAACATATCCAAGATGGGGATATAAAGATTTGCAAAGTACACACAGATCTGAATGTGGCGGATCCGTTGAATAAACCTCTCCCGAGGGCAAAACATGACCAGCACCAAACTGCCATGGGTGTTCGGTATATTACCATGTAATCTAGATTAGATGACTCTAGTGCAAGTGGGATACTGTTGGAGATATGCCCTAGAGGCAATAATAAATATAGTTATTATTATATCTTTGTGTTTATGATAAATGTTTACATTCATGCTATAATAGTATTAACAAGGAAACATTAATACTTGTGTGATTTGTAGACTAAAATAAGAGTCCCTAGTAAAGCCTCTATATAATACTAGCTTGTTGGTTAATAGATGATTGTGGTTTCCCTATCATGAACATTGAGATGTTATTAACAACAAGATCATATCATTAGGAGAATGATATGGTGGACATACTCCTATAGATAAGCGTAGCATAAAGATCAAGTCATTTTAATAGTTCAATTGCTATATGCTTTCTGATACATAGTAATCTAATTCCTTCGACCATGAGATCATTGATGGGGATATGCCTACCGGGGTATACCTAGCAGGACGTTTCCGGCTGGCCCAAGACCTGGCGAGTGGGCTGTGAGCAACGCAGTGGATCAAGCCCCCAGAGTCGGCGATGGAAGTCAAGGCCCAAAGTAGTAGATAGGCCCAGTCGGACTAGGTTAAACGACTACTGAAACTGTAACCGAATCGGTTGAGATATGTAAACCCTAGGGGAGGTGAGCCTATATAAACCACTCAATAGGGTGAGTAGAGACACGTTCCCTCATACACCCAAGCGACTCGCCGCCTAGCCGCCGAGCTCGCCCATTGTAACACCTCCATAATACAATCTAGCAGGAGTAGGTATTTACCCTCGAGAGCGAACACAGGTAAAACCTCGTGTCTTTGCCCTCATCTCGCACCGCAGATGGCTGGCCGCCCTTGCCCTCGTTTCTACTACTGCTGCCGATTGCAGATCTGCCGTGACAATTCCCACGGTGGCGCCCACCGTGGGGCCTGGCGGTCGGCGGTGTTCGCGGGCGATCAATCTGCCCATCAACGGCAGGCGCCGGCCGCATGATAGCGATCGGCGAGATTCTCCAGATCTTGCCGAGCAGCTACGTCCCGGCGCGACCGTCACGCCTGGCGTGATCACGCCTATCGGCACGATCGGCCTCTTCGTCGGCCTCACCGACGCCATCGTCTCGGAGGACTCGGCTGCATCCGCGAAGTCGCCGCCACGCGATCGGCTCTCCGAGAGCCGATCCGCGATCCACCGCCTCGCCTCCGGTACAACTCGGCCACATGACGTGGCGAATTCGATGGCGCAGAGGATGCGCCCTCACCGACGATGCCGACTCGGCGACCCGGCGTCACTCGCCGGATCCATCACCGCGCCTCATCCGGGCTCCATCGCCCAGGTCTCCAACGGGAGATTTCGAGACCCTCCATCCTCGGGATCTTTGAATTCGACTCGGTCGGAAAACTCCGCCGACCTCCGCGGAACCGGTCGCCCGCCATGACCTACATGGCCACCGGCGCCGATCGCCGGAGGATCCTTTCTCCACCCCAATCCCTCCTAACGCCACGGAGCGGAGGTCGAGAACTCCGCTGGCTGGCGGATACGCAAAGAAAGGCCGGCGAAAAATTTCGCCTCGAGCAGGTGACAGCGAGGAGTATCACGCTACCACCAGCAGCGGATCAGGTCACGCTGAACCCCACCGCTCGGCGCCTGAACTTCGGCAACGAAACGACCGGCCAGCGTGGCCAGCGCGATCTGCGAAACGCCCCTGAGGAGGCGCCCGGCCCCGCCAGATCAACAGCGGCGCCCCACCTCCACCGCGCACCTCCTGAGGACCAGCCGCGGATAGTAGTCTCCTCACGGGAGCGAGACGCGAACGGCCTCCCACTGTTCTCCACCCCAATGGACAACCTCGTGGCAGGTCGAGCAGCAGCCGTTGCCATCACCGCCACCGGTGACGGTGCCCTACAGATCCAATACGTTAGGGCCCTGCTCGCAAAGGCCGTCGAGCAGCAAAAAGCGGGCGCCGACTCGGCAGGCCGAGTATACTCGCGTTCCTCGGGAAGCAGAGCGGCCTCCGGCCGCCCAGCGGCAAACACCCTCAGCGCCACCAGAGCCGTGCGGCTCCAACACGGACCAGCGAGCGCACTCTCCCTGCGACCCAGGCGGCAACCAACCTTGTCGCTGCCAACGGGCAACCCATCGACGCCCGCACCACATCATCAACAACCAAAGCTGGCGCGACGCCAGCCCGACGACTGCGACACACCTAACTAATCGCGCGGACGGTGAGCCTATGGGGTCGCTCGACCGACTCGGACCCAAGTGCTTCGGACCAATGATCCGAGGCGAGAAGTACCCGCCAAACTTCAAGGCGCCAAAAGATAGAAAAATACGACTCCTCGTACGACCCCGCCGTCTGGCTTGACACATACCTCATGGTAATGGGGATCGCGGGTCACACTGACTTACTCGCCGCCCGTTACCTCCCCTGATGATGGAGGGACATGCGCAGTGGATCAACACTCCCCGGGCGATGTCGACTCACGGGAGGAAATGCGCGACGCCGTCGGGCACCGAGTGCTCCTACACGCGCCACCACTATCGAGGACACTGGCAGTGCGTCCGGGGATCCCGCGAGTCGACCATAGCTGGGTCCAACGGTGGCAAGAGCTTTGGTACAGCAGTCGGCATCCACCGGACACCGCGATCCATTGCTTCAAGACCCCGTGCCGCTACGAGCCTCTAGTCGCCAAGCTCAAGCGACACTCCCGCACACTCGATAACATCCCCGACCTCCTCGAGATCGCCAAACGGCACGCCGAGGAAGATCCGAACCAGGAAAGCGGCGACGAGTCGAGGTCAACGCCGACGCAGGCGGCAACGACGGCGGACGCCGAACCGACCTACGCTACAGCGGCACTCGCCTCACCGGCAAGCGCCGCAATGACGGTCGAGTCGACTTCGTCGCCAACGCCGGGCACACGCAGCGCGAGCCCAAGAGCTACCGCATGACGGAGAACAGCGCGCGGCGGAAACTACAAGAACAAGCCAAGGTTCGATCCCGGCCCTCCTTAACCAACCATGTGCGTTCCATAGCGAGGAAGGAAGCCCGCCGCACACAACCGCCGCTGCCACACCCTCGTGAAATCGAGAAGGCACGGCAAGCGGGAGGACCCGACAATGATCCGCCAAACGGCGGAAAATTCAACAAAGTAGCGGCTCGCTCCACACCTTCACGAGCTTCAACACGAAGCGAGAAGAAGGTCATCGCCAGCGCCGCCGTCAATGCGGTGGCCCAAACAGCGTCCCCAGTTCCGAACTGGTGAGCAGCCCATCACCGGAGCCGGCAAGACCACTCGCGCATCGAGTACCGGACGAGTCGCCTTGGTGGTCAAGCCCAAGGTTGGCGACTCTGGCTCCCCAAGACACCGATGGGCGGCGGCAGCTCCATCAACATCCTCTACCTCGACACCTTCAGCGGCGGCTCCCGATCGATGATCGAGCGACCCACACCACATTCCACGCATCGTCCCGATCGGAAGGCGTACCCGATCGGCAAGGTCACGCTGCCAGTCACCTTCGGCACACCGGCAAACTTCCGCACCGAGCGGATCGTCTTCGAGCTGGTGCCCTTCGACAGCCCCTACCACTGCGTCCTGGGGCGCCAGGCGTTCGCTAAATTCATGGCAGCGCCCCACTACGCGTACAACGCGATGAAGCTCCCCGGGCCGTGCGGCGTCATCACCATCAACGGCGACCCCGACATGGCCGCCGAGTGCGAGGCCAAAGGAGCCGAGCTCGCCGACACCGTCATCGCGGCGGAGACCAACCACGCCGACGAGCTCGCCAAGTACGCGAGCGGGGTCAACAACGACGACCCCACCATACTCAAGAATCCCAACTCAGAGGGCGCAGGCACCTCAACCTTTGAGGCCACGACACACACGCGCACCGTCGAGCTGGTACCAGGCGACTCCAGCCAGACGGTGACGATCGGGACGGGCATGACCCAGCGTAGGAAGGCGCGCTCATCGAGTTCCTCCGTGAGAACAGGGACATCTTCGCATGGAAACCCTCCGACATGCCCGGTGTCCCTAGGGAGCTCGCTGAGCACAAGCTAAACGCCGACCCCAAAGTGCGACCTGTCAAGCAGTCGTTGCGACCCTTCAATGAAGAACGTCGTCGAGCAATCGCCGAGGAAGTGCAACGTTTACTCGCTGCCGGCTTCATCCGGCCAATCAAGTACTCCAAGTGGCTGGCAAACCCAGTCCTGGTCGAGAAGAAAAACGGGACCTGGAGAATGTGTATCGACTACACAAACCTGAACAGCGCCCAAAGGCGATTCGTCCTCCCGCGGATCGACCAGATAATCGATTCGACCGCGGGCTCGGAGTCGCTGTGTTTCCTCGACGCCTACTATGGGTACAACCAGATCAAAATGGCCGTCGAGCGAGGAAAACGGCGTTCATCACGCCATTCGAGCCTTCGCTACACCGCCATGACCTTCGCCTCAAAAGCGCGGGTGACCTACCAGCGGTGCATGCAAGAATGCCTCGCGAGCCAAATTGGCGCAACATCCACGTCTACATCGATGACGAGTCGTGAAGTCCACTCGCCAAGGCGACCTCCTCACCGACCGGCGGAAACTTTCGCCAACCCGCAAAGATACAAGATAAAGCTCAACCAGGCAAGTGCACCTTCGGTGTACCACCGGACAACTACTAGGGTACGCTGCTCCAAACGAGGGATCGAGGAGAACCCCACAAAGATCGACACGATCGCTGGCTCGGCAAACCCAAGTGCTGCGCGACGTCCGTGGCGGGGCCGGTGAGTAGCGCTCATCACTTCATCCCGTCACTGAAAAGGCGATGCCCCTATACCGCAATGCGAAGAACCCCACCTTCCGTGGGACAAGGAGGCGGACGACGCGCCCGCGACCTCAAAAGGTGCTACTACGCACCACTACTCGCCGCCCCCGCCGACAAAGAACCCATGCTGGTTTACGTCGCGGCGTCCGAGCGCGTCGTCAGCGCCGTGATGGTCGTAGAGCGACCAGAGGAAGGAAAGGAGCGCCCGGTTCAGCGGCCGGTGTACTACATCAGCGAGGTCCTCACCGAATCGCGCCACCGGTACCCGCAGTACCAAAATCTAGTATACGCGGTCTTC
Source organism: Avena longiglumis (assembly GCA_030063025.1). Taxonomy (NCBI): domain Eukaryota; kingdom Viridiplantae; phylum Streptophyta; class Magnoliopsida; order Poales; family Poaceae; genus Avena; species Avena longiglumis. The sequence continues at coordinate 412,875,865 of CP125977.1, read as the reverse complement.
CGGGCTCAGCGTCGCCTGCCGCACTACTTCCAGGAACACCCGATCACGGTCGTCTCCTCAGCACCACTTCAAGACATCATCCGCAATCGCGAGGCGACCGGGCGAGTCGCCAAGTGGGCCGTCGAGATCGGCGTCCACAACATCAAGTATGAGCCACGAAAGGCGATCAAGTCACGTGCACCGCGACTTCATCGCCGATCGAGGAGGCCCAGAGCGGAGAAGCCGCCGTACCTCCACTACTGGAGCCTGCACTTTGACGGCTCCAAGAACGCGGATGGCGCAGGCGCAGGGATAGTGTTGACTTCACCAAAGGGCGACAAGCTCCGCTACATCCTCTGCCGACTTCACGCCTGCACCAACAACATGGCTGAATACGAGGCCCTACTCCACGCATGCGAGCCGCCAAGGAGATGAACGTCAATCGCCTCCGCTACAGAGATTCCGACCTTGTCGCGGCAAGTCGCCGCACCGTGACGCCGCCTCTACCATGGCGGCGTACCGCCAAGCGGTGGATAAGTTGGGCGGCCACTTCACCGGTTACTCCGTCGAGTGGATTGACAGGCGGAAAAACGAGGAAGCCGACGCCCTATCTCGCATCGGGTCGGCTCGACTCGCACCACCCGCCGGCGCGTTCCTCGACACAATCTCCAAGCCATCAGTCTCTCCCCCGAGGGAGATCGACATCGGAGTCCCACTCCAACCAGAGGCAGCCTTGGTCGCACTCGTCACCGAGCCAGACGACTGGCCAAGCCCTACATCACCTACCTGGAAGCCGGCACCTTGCCAGCAGACGACAACGCCGAATGATCACCGTCGATGCAAGTCCTACACCATCATCGACGGCGAGCTCCACAAGCGCAGCGTCACCGGGCGTTCGTGGCTGCGTCCAACCGGTGAAGGACGAAAAAATCCTCCACGACATTCACTCGGGTGATCGCGCTACCACGCCGCCGCCCTGGTTGCCAAGGCTATGCGACACGGCTTCTATCGCTCTAACGCACACGCCGATTGCCGACATCGCCCAGCGATGCGCCGGTGCCGGCACGCCAATCGACGCACGAGCTCGGCGCTCAAAACAATCCCCATCACCGGCCATTCGCTGTGGGGCATGGACATGGTAGGCCCCTTCAAGAAGGCCCCTCTGCTACACCCACCTGCTGGTCGCCGTCGACAAATTCACGAAGTGGTGGAGGCCAAGCCAGTCCGAAATGCGGGAAGACCGCCACTAAATTCCTACGCGAGCTCATATATCGCCACGGGTTCCCAACAGCATCATCACGGACAACGGCACCAACTTCGCCAAGGAGCCATGGCGAATTCTGCGAAGAGCACCATATCCGCTCGAACTCGCCGGTCGCCCACCCGAATCCAACGGCCAGCGGAACGAGCCAACCAGCATCCTCCACGGCTGAAGCCGCGACCCAAAGTACCACTCGAGCGCACTGGCCGGTGCTGGGAGGAGTTGCCTCCGTCATCCGGGGATCCGGACTGTCAACAGATCGACGGGATTCACCCCTTGTTCATGGTCTCTGCCGGGCGGTCATTCCCACCGACCTCGAACACGACTCGCGCGAGTCGTCCACTATCGGAGGCTGCAAACGAGCTGGCCCGCCAAGATGGGGTCGATCAGCTCGACGAAGCACGCGACCTCGCCGTCACGCACCGCCATCTACCAGCAAGGACTTCGCCGCTACCACAGGCGGGTGAAAGCTCGCACCTTTCAGAAGGCGACACGGTGCTACGCCTCATCCAGACAAGAAGGGGATGCACAAGCTTTCCTCGTGGGAAGGCCCATTCTCTATAGGGCGGCTAGGAAACGACGCCTACTACCTCATCGACGTCCGGGGACGGCGAACTCGACGTCAGCGACCATGGAATGTAAACCTCCTCGGAAGTTCTACTCCTAGAACCCGCACATGTACTCTCCGCTATGAAATAAAATAAATGGTTACCGCAACTTGTGCTTACTCTCCATTACTTGTGCCACTCGCTTTTCAGAAACAGCGTTATGCTAAACGCAGAAGTCAACCTTTGGTACAGCGATCAGCGCGGCTAAGTAGTGCGGTGCAAGAGCACTGAATCACTTCAGGTCCTGCATCGTCCACGAATAACGCCAACCCGGAGCCCCATTGGAGTCGCCTAGCTCGACTGGTTCTACGAGCAAAGACAACTGCCCTCGCTTCTCACAGCGACCCTGGTCCTCCGCATCCTCGGCATAGTGACTCGAACGTCTAAGTACCACGCTCGGGGACTGAAGACCAGTTCATCACGAGCGGTCAGGGAAGACGCCAAGTATGAGAGCATGCCCAGGACTCGCCGCGCGACTGACCCCACGGGTCAGGCAGGAGTGACGCGCTCACACCAACGCGCTAAGTCCTCAACCACCCTTGAGTCGCACCTAGAACTACCAAGTACCACGCTCGGGGACTCGGCCACCCGACCTCGTTCGCGCACGGGAAAACGGTAAAGTACAGAGCACTAAAGGGAGTCGCCTAGCGACTGGCTCTTCGAGCTCGGGCGAGTCGACTAAAACATCAAAACACATAACAACAACGCATACATCATATACGAGGTAAACCCCACAAAAGGGCGGACGCGCTCGGGGACTCGTCCAAAATCAATCAAAAGCACACAAACAAATATCAAAATAGACACGACGTCTCATTCAATCACATGTTGCATTGTTTCATGTTACAAAATATGCCCGCGTGGCAGAACTGCTGCTAACGCCACAAGGCAAACTACTTTACTCTGCAGGCTTCGAAGACGACTCGCCAGCATCCCGGCGACTGCGGATAAACGCCGTGTATGGGTTGGATGGATACGTCGTCAGTTCACCCGCTATCGCCGCGCGAAAAGGCTGCTCGACCTTGAAGTCACGATGCGGCGGCTCGGGTCGTTGGCGCGACAACCGTCTCTGCACGGCAGGAGGTCGCCCATTGCCCGAACGCGTTCGATGCGTGGCGCACGTTCTTGCAACTTGAGGACCTCGTACAGCTCCACCGCGCCCGACGATGGATACCCACTCGTCACCGTCAATGTCGAAGTCCTCGGGAAGTGGGCGAGTCCAAGGCTCGGTCGCCGACGCTCCACGCCAAACGCCGACCGCCATGAACTCAACGATTGCGGGCGCCTTTCTCCAAGTACCTCCACACCTCAGCGAGGTCGCTAGGAATCACTCGGGCGATATTTCTTGGAGGTAGCACGAATACGTCGCCGACAACGTCGCCAAATCGACGAGCATGCTTACGCACTCCCTTGCGTCGGCGAGCTCGCCTTCTTCGCTATCAAGGACGCGACCTGCGAGTAGAAGACAATGATAAGTATGACGGACACCACAAAACCACGACTATTATAAGGGAGATGCACTCACCAAGCAGCGGGCGGCGAGTCCAGTGATGAAGCATCAAGCGGCGTGGTCGATCACGAAGCCCAGCAATAAGGACTTCCGACACCTACGATCCTTCGCCGCCGCGATGGCGGCCTTAGCTCGCCCGTCCGCCGAGCTCGCTTCTTCTCTCGCCTCTCGCAGTTCGCGTTCGAGGTCGGCGATCCGCTGTTTAGCGGCACCCAGAGCAGATCGCGCCGCCACCAACTCACCAGCGGGGACAAGCCCCTAGCGAGCTTCCTCTGCTTTCATAGCAGCAGCCTAAAGCCCCTTGTTCGCCTCCTGGATGATGGAGAGCTCCTTCTCCGCGCGCTGCTTCGCGGCCAATCGATCCGTCGACTCCAGCTGCAGACCCTGCACATCACCAAGAACGTTAGGCGATCAAGAAATTCCTAAAGTGCCCACTCGCTGAAATTCAACGATGCGCTTCGGGGTAGCGATCAAGAAATTCCTAAGTGCCCATTTGCTGAAATTCAGCGAGTGCGCACTCGGGGACTGGCGATCAATAAATTCCTAAGTGCCCACTCATTGAAGTCCAGCGAGCGCGCACTCGGGGACTGGATGCGACAATAATAATATATAAAAAAACCGAGAAATTATAAGAATGCCGCCGCAGCACCGACCTGATCCGGGACCGGATGTACACGGATGGGCGCCAAGCATGCCATGGGTTATGTATCGTCCCACGGACGCGAGCAACGCCGGCGTATGCCCACGACGTTGGTCGACTTCATCTTCGGCGGTCCCAGGAGCGTGGCTCGAGGGCGTAGCCTCACTCGCCGTGGTCGCCTTGGTCACGAAGTGGGGGAAGGTAGCGATAGAGGCACCTGCTCCAAGGGAGGTCGCCTCCGCCGCTGCAGGCAAGGAAGCACCCTCCTTCGCAGACGCGACTGCTTCCACCACGGGCCCGGCCGGTGCGACCGTCGCGTCGTCAGAAATCGTGACGACGTCATCGCCCTTGGCCTTCTTGCTACCAACCGCTGAGGCGTCGACCTCGTCCGCCTTTCTCTTGCGGGAAGGGTCCTCCTCGCTTGTGGCGGAGGATACCTTGGCCACGGTCGGGTGGTCCATCCTTTTCACCCCGGTCCTGTGCATTAATCAAGTCAATAGAGACAATTGGAATAGTTATGGAAAATAAGAAAGGGTGAGCGCACTCACTTGGCGACTGGGATGAAACGCAGCCCGTCACGAAGGCCGGCAGTTTTCGATTCAGGCCTAGTCGTGATCGATCCCAGCCCAGGACGTCGTGTGCCCAAGACACGGAAGGCTTCTTCGTCGTTGAGGCAGCGGCTGGCGCCTCTGGGACATCCTCGGCGGGAGCCTCCTCGCGAGTTGGGGCCAGAGCTGAGCCTCCTCGCGGTGGCCGCATGATCGGATCCTTGCGAGGCGAAGTCACCATAGCCGGAGCCTCCCCCAGCCTAGAGACTGGGGCGAACGGTGGAGGCATTGAGGCCAGCGGCACCTCCCATCGCCGCGGCCCAGCGGTTGTCGCTGGAGGCGCGTCACACCGGGCTGGGAGCATCGAGGCTGATCGCCGAGTGTGGCGGTGAGGCCGTCCTCGGCCCTCGTTTTCTTCTTCGGGGAGGCCCTTGTCTCCTTTCCTTCTTCTTCTTCTTCTTTGGCGGGTGGCTTGGCGCGAGGTGGTCTCTGAAGCTCGTCGTCATCGTGACGTTCGAGGCTTCGCGCTTGCCTCAATCTCGCTGTCGTTGCCAGCGGGTCTTCGGACGATGGGCGACTTCTTCTTCGGACTCGTCCTCGTCGTCTTCGTTGCCCTTGGTAGGCGGCGATTCGCCTATGTCCGGGCCCAAGCTCTCATCGTCCGAGGGTGGGAGCCACCCTTCTACCACTTGGAATAGCTGCAACAAATACAAGACGAAATCAGAATTACCGCGACTGCTTTTACAGCGACTGCGAGCAAGGTAAAGGAATTACCGTGGGAGCCGGACGCTTCGCGGTATAGGGGGCGACCCCAGCCTGCGCGTCCAGGTACACCGCCTGGGTAATCTTTTTCAACGCTGGGAGATAATCCTCCAGCTTCCACTCGTCGAGACAGGCCTTCGTCGAGTCACCCCGGCCTGTGTATTGGTACATGTAGTTGTGGCATCCCGCAAAACCACTACTAGAAAATCGCGTTGTTTTTGTGCATTGCATCGTCATCATCATGCATTGTTTGTCTGCATTATTTTGAAAAGCCTAGTTTTGATTTATACAAAGACCCCTCATTATTTTCAAATACAAAACCCCGATCGCATCGGAGATTTTATTTACCTAAAAACATTTTTGCAAAGTGGCCTTGTTTTAAAATAGACAAGACAAACAAACACACATCCCAAACCAGCCCCCTCTAAATCCTATCCCCACCCAAATCTATTCTACCCTCCAACCACAGGCCGCCACCTCACCCTCTCACCCAACACCTACCCACCTGCCACCTCATCAATCCACCATCCCACCCTCTCTCCTTTTCTCACCCCAGCCCTATCTACCTCCCTCTCTCTCCCCACTGACACTCTGGACCCACCCCACACATCCCTCTCTCCCTGCCGTGGACCCCACCCCTCTCACACAACAGCACACACCCGCCGGCTCCACCCCACACACGCCACCTCCCTCCCTCACAACCACTCATCCCCCTGGACCCCACCCGGCCCCACCTCCCTGGCCGCGTGCCCCGCTCCCTCCCTGGCCCGTCTTCCTCCTCCCATGCGCCACAAGCAGCCTCTCCCTCCCTGCCTTGCCCCACCGCTCTTCCCCACGCCGCCTCGGCCACGCCGCCTCCCGCCCGCGGTCCTCCTCCTACCTCGACCCCCCCCGGCCGCCGCCGCCCAGCAGTGCTGCGCCTTCCTCTCCTCCACTCGCGCCTCCCCGTCCTCCTCCTCCATAAGCCCTTGCACGCCGCCCCGGCCATCCTCGCCTCGCCGGCTTCACCGCCTGCCTCGCCGCCGCCGTCCGCTTCCGCCACCATCATCGCGCCGCCGCGCTCCGCGCCTGCACTGCTCCACCGTCCGCTCCCGACGCGGCCTTCCCGTGCCGTCGCCGACCACCCGCCCGCCTCAGCCGCCCACGCCTCCGCCCGGTGCCCGACTCGCCGCGCGCCCTGCGCCCCGCCTGCATCCGCCAAGCCTCTGCAGTGCCCAATTTTTGGCTTGTTCCCATCGGCGATCGACAAGTGCAAGCTTGCATCGTGTCCCTTGTGGCAGTGCGTGGGCATGTCTGTGTTGTTCTGCTAGCAGTGACTCACGGCCTGTTTAATCAACATGTTTCGCTGCCTCGTCTGTGTTTCGCCGATGTGGCTTTCGGGTGGCTAGATCTTTGGAAGATGTTTACAAATCCAAGATCGACATGGAGCAACGTAGACGACCACCCAAGGTCTCCAACTTGGGATCAACAAGATCTGCCACAAGGAGCCGAAGGTCGCGGAACGACAAGACCCTTCCCGCACCAATACCGAACCCGGCGTCGCTCCAAGATCTCCTTCCCGGAGTTGATGACCCGATGACACCGAGTGCACCGACATGAACCCGAAAACCCCGCCTCGACACGCCAAGTTCGCCGAGACCCTGCCCCCGTGGGCCTTCGACACGGAGCACCAAGGACGCCTTCACGGACGCCAAGTACTCCGTCACGGACCCGAGGATCCGGCCTCCTTCACGGATCCCAAGAAACCGTGGAGCCGACAAGATCGACCACACCGACGCCATGATCTCCCTCACGGAATATGAAGACCGTTCGATTCCGCGAACCCTCGAACCCCAAGATCTCTGCTGAGGCGACAAGACCGTCGGCCGACGACCAGCGGATCTGATCGTCCCCAGGACGCCAAGTTTGTCACGAGAACGCTCCCGAACGCTAACACCGACTCGATTGCGCGGGCCCGACAAGACCCTCGCAACGGCAAGATCAACCCTATGGGACCCGACAAGATCGGCACGACGACAAGAACGACAGCGACCAGGAGAATCCGATGCGTCCCGGCGCCGAACCAAGTCCTGCTTCCCGGATGCCGAGGTCACCGACACAGAACGACAAGATCTACCCCAGTAAATCCGAGAACGCTTCCGTCGAGACCGATCCCGTCGAAACCTGGACCCTGAGACCGACAGCGAACCCCGGAACCAAGATCTGCCGAACCCTAATGTGTGAACCTTCTCCCGAGCCCCTATTTTTACAAATGCTAAATATAAAACTTGTTGTATATTATTTGCCATACTTGCATGCATATTTGTGTGGTTTGGGGGCCTTATGCCGATTCACCTAATAATTAAATATGGGGCCCATATGCGGGCAAATCTAGTCTCATATTGGCCTCATTTAAATTTGTGTAGCGAACCGGTGCTATCTTTTGCCATGTTAAGACAATATTTAAATTGCGGGGTAGCTAAACAACATGAACCACCTAATTAATTGTCGGGACCCCGGTTCCGCTTAATATGACCTAATTTCATCACACCTTTGCCATGTCATTCATCATAGATGCATCATGCCGATCTTCTGCCGTTGTATTAAATATTGCATCCGGTGTTTATTCTAGTGTTTCGCTTCTTCGCGGATAAGGCCGTTGAGTTGATGTGAGCTTCGCCCCGATCTTCGGTTGAAACTTCGTCAATGTTTTTAGGCGAGCATCTCCCCCTTTCTACCTATCTTACTTTTATAGTATTTATTCCCTCCTGTTGATCTATTGCTATATGTATTGCGATGCTCTAGTTTCCGTACCCGTGATATCCCTTGCAGTCCTATATTGCCTTGGACACACCCTATTACCTGTTGTTTGGTAGATAGTTGGACTTGCGCGTCGTAGTCGCTTGCTCCAGTGCTGTTGCGTGTCGTCAAGTGCCACAGTTGTTGGTGTATTGCCGCATGTTGATGTTGGAGATGATCATGGCTTTACTTATCGTTCACTTTAATTCCTGTTTAACAACTAAAATTGAAGTAAGCAGAGGCATCGGTGGGTGATAGATAATATTTGGTTTCCGAACGCCCACTTGTGTCCCGTAGGACCCCGAGTACTTGATACCTGTTCCTTGATTTATCGCACTATCCACATACGGGAGGTATATGGGACCCCGAGCGAGCTTGATTAGGTCTTATTTCTTGGGGCCACAAACTAGTTTGAGGTTTTATTTACTATCCTGTACTTATGCCATGCTACTGTTTATTTACGATTGTGCGAGGAGCACACTGCTTTGCTTAGGTAAGCGGAGTGTTTTATGTATCGACAAGCCCATCACACTTCCGGGTTCCCGATCGTTTCTGACCATTGTCGCAAACCTTGAGTCCGTCTCGAGTCATTACTTCTTGGTCTACTCAATGGGGTGGCCCCCTGAAATATTTCTGAATCCTGTGATTGCTTTGTCGTGAAGGCCTCGTTGGTGTTGATTTGGTTTTTCCGAGGCTGATCGAGTGTGTGTTGCTATTTGTGCACCCCGGCCGGGTTAAAACTTTCTGAAAGCCGTGTCCGCGGTTATGGACGAATTGGAGCACAGTATCTCGATCATAGACAAGCATAACTAAAGTTGTGCTATAAATTTGACTTTATAATGACTAGTAATTAGCTCCACTATAATGGAATGGCTAACTAAAACTGCCCACAATTGCTGGTTTGGTTTGCGCCATGCGCTGATTATGTCGACTAGTAAGTATTGCAACTACAACGGAATGGCTAAATAAAAGTACCAACAACTGCTGGGTTTTGGGTTATCTCATGCTAATTGTATCTGATTAGTAAGTGTTGTAACTATAACGGAATGGTTAACTAAAGTGCCCACTGCTTACTTTATCAGGATGATTATCTAAACCTGACTAGTAATTGCTGCAACGATAGCGAATAAGTAAACGCCAACTGTGAGTTCCTCGGTTGACTTCCTCGTTGGTCTCGAGAAGCGCCGGAAGGGTTTGTTTGTGATAGTACAGGTTGGTTCGAATAGGTCTTTCTTATCCCTCTCGATAGCCGACCGTTGTATCGAGTCTCTATAGGTTTTTAGTGCATCTTTGCCGCCGCGATCCACCATACCTATGTGGCGAGGACCGCAATTCTAGTCTCGCCGTGTCTTGGCCTCGATCTTGGCGCTCCTATTTTCCTTTGCCCTTTGTCGGCACCCTTTTGTTTAAGCAGGTTTTGAGATCGGCGTCGTTAGGGGTTACCCTTCCGCTTGGCACAGGCGGTTATGGGCGCCATTGGTTATTCTTGGGGCTCTTAGCCCCATTTGCATCTTGTCCGTGGACGCTCTATCGTTTTCAAGGTGATTTGGATCTTTGTATATTATATCGTATTCTTGACTCATTGAGTCGTTGTTGTATATATATCTGTTACATGGGTCCCATCGAGGACTTGTGTAATGTTATTACCGTTTTCCACCCGCACGAAAGTGCTGGTGAGCACCTTTGAATCGTTTCTGCGGGTTTTCGCTAAAACTTGCATAGGTCCGATCTGAGGGTGTTCTGAGTGGTATCGAGCTCGGCGATTGCGATACCACAAGTCCAGCCTGCAGGATAACCTAGCTAACCAAGTAGAGTGTCAAAACTATTTTTGCAAAATCGGTTGGATAGTTACGGTTAGATGCCTTTTACTCCTTACCCTCTGCTATTCTCCTCTTATCTCTCGTTTTGAATCCGCTCTTCTCTTTCTTGAGTCCGAGAATTCTCGTGGTTGGGTTTCCGTCGTACCTTGAGGTTTCGCCTCCTTTGGTAACGGTGTTGCTACATCTGGTCTTCATGCTATCCGAGGAACCCTTCGTCTGGTGGACTTCTCTTTGTTCCTTCTCGTGCCTTCCGGTGTTTCCGACGCGACGACATCATCTACGCCAGATCCGATGCAGATTCTGCATCACTCCTTTGTTCTGCACCTCGATTGCTGGGATTTTCAGTCTAATTCCGAGAGTGGGTTGCATAATCTGCCTATTCGGGTGCAGAGTAATGGTTTGGGTGCACGATGGACTGATCACCATCCGACTACTCTTATCATTCGCTTATGTACATTGAATGGTGGATCGATGCAATTTACTCCTCCCGCTGAAGTTAGAGGTGGCCTTGCCTTCCACTTCGTCCGTTGTTTATCCGGAGTGCTCTCTTGACGAACGTGAACAACGACCCTTTGTTGGTGGTGTCGCCGATTTCAAGACGGAACAAGAACCATTGTTAGTGGTGTCGCGAAGATCTACACAAAGCGAGAAGACGCAGATCGCCGCCTTCTTTCCGGTACCATGAGGCGGATCTCGAGGGCGAGATCCATTGTTAGTGGTGTCGAATTGTGGCATCCCGCAAAACCACTACTAGAAAATCGCGTTGTTTTTGTGCATTGCATCGTCATCATCATGCATTGTTTGTCTGCATTATTTTGAAAAGCCTAGTTTTGATTTATACAAAGACCCCTCGTTATTTTCAAATACAAAACCCCGATCGCATTGGAGATTTTATTTACCTAAAAACATTTTTGCAAAGTGGCCTTGTTTTAAAATAGACAAGACAAACAAACACACATCCCAAACCAGCCCCCTCTAAATCCTATCCCCACCCAAATCTATTCTACCCTCCAACCACAGGCCGCCACCTCACCCTCTCACCCAACACCTACCCACCTGCCACCTCATCAATCCACCATCCCACCCTCTCTCCTTTTCTCACCCCAGCCCTATCTACCTCCCTCTCTCTCCCCACTGACACTCTGGACCCACCCCACACAGCCCTCTCTCCCTGCTGTGGACCCTACCCCTCTCACACAACAACACACACCCGCCGGCTCCACCCCACACACGCCACCTCCCTCCCTCACAACCACTCATCCCCCTGGACCCCACCCGGCCCCACCTCCCTGGTCGCGTGCCCCGCTCCCTCCCTGGCCCGTCTTCCTCCTCCCGCACGCCAGCGCGCAGCAGCCTCTCCCCTCCCACCGCTCTCCCAAGCCGCCCTCGGCCACGCCTCGCCTCCCGCCCGCCGGTCCTCCTCCTACCTCGACCCCCTGCCCAGCCGCCCTCGCAGCGCCAGGCCGCCCTCCTCCTCCTCCTTGGCGCCTCCCATCCTCCTCCTCCTCCTCCGCAAGACCGCACGTGCCGCCCCTGACCCCCGGCCACCCTCTGCCTCGCCGGCTTCACCGCTCCGGCCCCGTGCCGCCTTCGCCGTCCGCTTCCCCCGCCACCATCTGCATCGCGCCGCCCGCCCGCTCCGCCTGCTCCACCGTCCGCTCCCGACGCCGGCCTTCCCGTCGTCGCCGACCTCGCCGCCCCGCAGCCGTCCACCGCCCGCCCGCCCGCGCCCGGCTCGGCAGCGCCCTGCGCCTCCTCGCCCCCTGCATCCCGCCAAGCCTCTGCAGGTGCCCAATTTTTGGGCTTGTTCCCATCGGCAGTCGACAAGTGCAAGCTTTCTTCGTGTCCCTTGTGGAATAGTGCGTGGGCATGTGCTGTGTTGTTCCTGCTAGCACAGTGACTCACACGGCCTGTTTAATCAACATGTTTTGCTGCCTCGTCTGTGTTTCGCCGATGTGGCTTTCGGGTGGCTAGATCTTTGGAAGATGTGTACAAATCCAAGATCGACATGGAGCAACGTAGACGAACACCCAAGGTCTCCAACTTGGGATCAACAAGATCTGCCACAAGGAGGCGAAGGTCGCGGAACGACAAGACCCTTCCCGCACCGATACCGAACCCGGCGTCGCTCCAAGATCTCCTTCCCGGAGTTGATGACCCGATGACACCGAGTGCACCGACATGAACCCGAAAACCCCGCCTCGACACGCCAAGTTCGCCGAGACCCTGCCCCCGTGGGCCTTCGACACGGAGCACCAAGGACGCCTTCACGGACGCCAAGTACTCCGTGACGGACCCGAGGATCCGAAGGCCTCCTTCCTGGATCCCAAAGACCGAAACCGTGGAGCCGACAAGATCGACCACACCGACGCCATGATCTCCCTCACGGAATATGAAGACCGTTCCGATTCCGCGAACCCCTCGAACCCCAAGATCTCTGTCGTGAGACGACAAGACCGTCGGCACGACCCGACGACCGCGGATGCGACATGATCGTCCCCAGGACGCCAAGTTTGTCACGAGAACGCTCCTGAACGCTAACACCGACTCGATTGCGCGGACCCGACAAGACCCTCGCAACGGCAAGATCAACCCTGTGGGACCCGACAAGATCGGCACGACGACAAGAACGACAGCGACCAGGAGAATCCGATGCGCCCCGGCGCCGAACCAAGTCCTGCTTCCCGGATGTCGAGGTCACCGACACAGAACGACAAGATCTACCCCAGTAAATCCGAGAACGCTTCCGTCGAGACCGATCCCGTCGAACCCTGGACCCTGAGACCGACAGCGAACCCCGGAACCAAGATCTGCCGAACCCTAATGTGTGAACCTTCTCCCGAGCCCCTATTTTTACAAATGCTAAATATAAAACTTGTTGCATATTATTTGCCATACTTGCATGCATATTTGTGTGGTTTGGGGGCCTTATGCCGATTCACCTAATAATTAAATATGGGGCCCATATGCGGGCAAATCTAGTCTCATATTGGCCTCATTTAAATTTGTGTAGCGAACCGGTGCTATCTTTTGCCATGTTAAGACAATATTTAAATTGCGGGGTAGCTAAACAACATGAACCACCTAATTAATTGTCGGGACCCCGGTTCCGCTTAATATGACCTAATTTCATCACACCTTTGCCATGTCATTCATCATACATGCATCATGCCGATCTTCTGCCGTTGTATTAAATATTGCATCCGGTGTTTATTCTAGTGTTTCGCTTCTTCGCGGATAAGGCCGTTGAGTTGATGTGAGCTTCGCCCCGATCTTCGGTTGAAACTTCGTCAATGTTTTTAGGCGAGCATCTCCCCCTTTCTACCTATCTTACTTTTATAGTATTTATTCCCTCCTGTTGATCTATTGCTATCTGTATTGCGATGCTCTAGTTTCCGTACCCGTGATATCCCTTGCAGCCCTATATTGCCTTGGACACACCCTATTACCTGTTGTTTGGTAGATAGTTGGACTTGCGCGTCGTAGTCGCTTGCTCCAGTGCTGTTGCGTGTCGTCAAGTGCCACAGTTGTTGGTGTATTGCCGCATGTTGATGTTGGAGATGATCATGGCTTTACTTATCGTTCACTTTAATTCCTGTTTAACAACTAAAATTGAAGTAAGAAGAGGCATCGGTGGGTGATAGATAATATTTGGTTTCCGAACGCCCACTTGTGTCCCGTAGGACCCCGAGTACTTGATACTTGTTCCTTGATTTATCGCGCTATCCACATCCGGGAGGTATATGGGACCCCACGAGCGGAGCTTGATTCAGTCTTATTTCTTAGGGCCACAAACTAGTTTGAGGTTTTACTATCCTGTACTTATGCCATGCTCTCATTTACGATTGTGCGAGGAGCACTGTACTATTTAGATAAGCGGAGTGTTTTCGGTATCGACAAGCCCAGTCACACTTTCGGGTTCCCGTCGTTTCTGACCATTGTCGCAAACCTTGAGTCCGTCTCGAGTCAGCTAACTTCGTTATGGTCTACTCAATGGGTGGCCCCTGAAATATTTCTGAATCCTGTGATTGCTTTGTCGTGAAGGCCTCGTTGGGTTTTGATTTGGTTTTTCCGAGGCTGATCGAGTGTGTGTTGCTATTTGTGCACCCCGGCCGGGTTAAAACTTTCTGAAAGCCGTGTCCGCGGTTATGGACGACTTGGAGCACAGTAACTCGATCATAGACAAGCATAACTAAAGTTGTGCTATAAATTTGACTTTATAATGACTAGTAATTAGCTCCACTATAATGGAATGGCTAACTAAAACTGCCCACAATTGCTGGTTTGGTTTGCCGCTTGCGACAGTTGTATCTGACTAGTAAGTATTGCAACTACAACGGAATGGCTAAATAAAAGTACCAACAACTGCTGGGTTTTGGGTTATCTCATGCTAATTGTATCTGATTAGTAAGTGTTGTAACTATAACGGAATGGTTAACTAAAGTGCCCACTGCTTACTTTATCAGGATGATTATCTAAACCTGACTAGTAATTGCTGCAACGATAACTGAATAAGTAAAACTGCCAACTGTGTGAGTTCCTCGGTTGACTTCCTCGTTGGTCTCGAGGGGGAAACGCCAGGAAGGGTTTGTTTGACGATAGTACCAGGTTGGTTCCGAATAGGTCTTTCTTATCCCTCTCTGATAGCCGACCGTTGTATCGAGTCTCTGTAGGTTGTTTAGTGCATGCTGCCGCTGCCGCTCAGTCCACCATACCTATGTAGGCGAGGACCGCCGAATTCTAGTCTCGCCGTGTACTGGCCTCGATCGACGCCTCTTTTTCCTTTGCCCTTTGTCGGCACCCTTTTGTTTAAGCAGGTTTTGAGATCGGCGTCGTTAGCGTGGTTACCCTTCCGCTTGGCCCGGCAGGTTATGGACGCCATTGGTTATTCTTCGGGCTCTTAGCCCCATTTGCATCTTGTCCGCTGGACGCCTATCGCTTTTCAAGGTGATTTGGATCTTTGTATATTATATCTGTATTCTTGACTCATGGAGTCATTTGTATATATATATCTGCTCATGGGTCCCATCGAGGACTGTTGTGTAATGTTATTACTTCGTTTTCCACCCGCACGAAAGTGCCTGGTGGGCACCTTTGAATCGTTTCTATGCGGGTTTGGCAGGTTTCGCTAAAACTTGCATAGGTCCGATTCTGAGGGTGTTACAGTAGTGGTCGCGGTGGGCGAGTGGGACGAGCCGCCGCCCGAGCCAGCAATTGTACAAGTTTATGGTTTGAAGGCCCTTCTTTTTCAGACCGCGGATGGTCTGGAGCATCTCGTCGACGACCATCCTCTGGTCGCCGGGGAGCTTGCCGACTTGAAGATTGCGCGGCTCGGAGCGATTGGCGGAGTACCGCGGGATCGCCGCCTCGCCCTACGGGGTCGCCTCGGCCACGTAGAACCACGACTTCTTCCAGTCGCTCGCTGCCTTGGCAGGTAGCATCAGGTCAAAGAAAGAGGCTTTGGACTTGAGATGGAACGTCAAGCCGCCCGCGGCAAGCATTGGGCCTCCTGCCTCCTCGCGGCTGATCCGTCCGTGGAACAGATCTTGCCACAAGGGGAAGTAGGGCCGGCAGCCCAAGTAGCATTCGCAGAACGCCACGAAGATGGCGAGCTGCTCGATGCTATGGGGACCCAGATCGAGGCTGGATCCGTAGTAGGCGCAGCCGGAAGAATAGGGATGTGGTAAACCCTAGCCCCGCTCGAGATGACTGGTGAACAGATGAATTCCCTCTCGCGGTTTGGGGTCGATTCTCCATTTCGGGGGATACGCCAACAACCGCTCGCGGGACCCGGCCTCCTCGAAGGAGGCCACTGTGCCTTGTGCACTTGGACCTACCCACTCGGTGGAAAGGGCCATGGCTGAGATATTGGTTGGAGATCGGAAGATTTGATTCGGCTAGAGCGTGGGCGAAGGGAAGAAAATGCGCGCAATCGGAAGAAGTGGTGAGGAGTTGGCTCTCGACTACCGCCATTCCTTATATAGCGGAGTTACCCGCCAAATCGAGGAGCGTTACAGCGGTGATTACGCCAAAGTTACCGTTGGATTACCCAACGCTAGTTTGACCACGCTTGACGGTCCAATCATGCCACTCGTCTCGCCGACCCAATCACTAAGACATTGCTTCCGACTCGACTCAAGGCTGCGACACAGGTCATTGGTTGTTTCCTCTATAGAGCCCGCCGACGATTTGACCGACGCTACTGCGAAGCCGCATACTCACGGCAGCCACCCACGCCTAATCGACGACGGCCTCGGGGACTACTGATGGGGATATGCATACCGGGGTATACCTAGCAGGACGTTTCCGGCTGGCCCAAGACCTGGCGAGTGGGCCTGCAGAACGGCGAGTGGATCGCCCAGCCAGAGTCGGCGATGGAAGTCAAGGCCCAAAGTAGTAGATAGGCCCGGTCGGACTAGGGTAAACGACTAATGAAACTGTAACCGAATCGGTTGAGATATGTAAACCCTAGGGGAGGTGAGCCTATATAAACCACTCAATAGGGTGAGTAGAGACACGTTCCCTCATACACCCAAGCGACTCGCCGCCTAGCCGCCGAGCTCGCCCATTGTAACACCTCCATAATACAATCTAGCAGGAGTAGGTCTTTACCCTCCGGGGGGCCGAACCTGGGTAAAACCCTGTGTCTTTGCCCTCATCTCGCACCGCAGATGGCTGGCCGCCCTTGCCCCTCGTTCTACTACTCGCTGCCGATTGCAGCATCTGCCGTGACAATTCCCACGACAATCATGCATATCACCTTTACTGGATGGATGCTTTGATGACATCAAACACCACACCGTAACTGGGTGGCTATGAAGGTGGCATTGAGTATTCGAAAAGTATTGGTTGAGACACATGGATCAAGAGTGGGATTTGTCCATCCATATGACGGATAGATATACTCTGGGCCCTCTCGGTGAAATGTCATCCAATTAGCTTGCAAGCATGTGACTGGCTCACAAGGGATCACATATCACGGGAACGAGAAAAGAGTACTTATCAGTAATGAGGTTGAACTAGGTATGCAGAGATACCGTCGATCATAACCTCGGATAAGTAAACTATCGTGAGACAAAAGGAAATTGATATCGTATGTAAGTGGTTCATTCGATCGCAAAGTAATCGTAGAAATATGTGGGATCCATATGAATTTCCAGATTCCTCTATTGGTTATTGTTCGGAGAAGTGTCTCGATCATGTCCGCATAATTCACGAACCGTAGGGAGACACACTTAAGGATTCGACGTTGTTTGAGTAGTTATGGAATGATGAGAAAGAGACCGAATGTTGTTCGGAGTCTCGAATGGGATTCGGGATATCACGAGGAGATCCGGAATGGTCCGAAGAATAAGATTCATATAAGGAAAGTCCCGTTTCGGAGTTGGAGAATGGTTCCGGTGTTTTCATCGGGAATGTTCTAGAAGGTTCCGGAATGTCCGGCACTCTGGAGGGGAAGGGTACATGAATGTGTTATATCAAGTTGGTATGATTGCATTATGTACTCGGTGTCATCGCTGAACAAAATAGAGGGATTAATCAAATCCTAGTTTGAAAAGTCAAATGCCAAGTTTGAAAGTCAAACGACTAGTTTTGGGAAGTGGAGAGGGAGGTGGAAACCGACTTGGGGGAGGAGTTCCTCCTCCCACCGCCGGCACACCACCAAGCCGAGTTGGGGAGGGACTCCCCTTGGCGGCCCTCCACCTATATAAGGAGGGGCAGGGCTCCCCTCCTAGACACACAAGTTCCTACCTCTAAACCCTAGTACCAAGCCGCCGCCGCCTCCATAGCCGCCGCCGGCCCTAGGGCAAACCGCCGCCGCTGCTTAGCTAAACCCTAGCCGCCGTCTTGCCCCTCCTCGGTGTGTCTAAACCCTAGATCGTCGAGGGACTCTCTCATACTCCACCATACTCGCTCCGGCAAGAAGCCTGCGAGATCTCTCCTCTACTTAGGTACCCGTTGTCTGCCGGAATCACGAGGAGAGTGCTACAACCTCCTCACTGGAACAAGGAGAGAAGGTCTTCGTCGAGTACCGAACGTGACCGATCATGAGCGCTTAGGAACGCTGATCCGGATGATTCTAAATCACAACTGGATACGTATTTATTTTGAATGGTGCAGCGAGTTTTGGAGGAGTGCAAAGCAAAGCGTTGTGGCGAGATCTTCAACTGAATCGGAATACATGGCTGCTTCGGAGGCTTCACAAGAAGCAATATGGATGAAAGAGTTCATTACAGAGCTAGGTGTGGTTCCTAGTGAGCTGGACCCAATGTCTATCTACTGTGATAACATGGGTGCCATAGCCAATGCGCAAGAACCAAGGTCACACAAGAAGCTGAAGCACATCAAGCTACATTTTCACGCTATTCAGGAACATGTCCAAGATGGGGACATAAAGATTTGCAAAGTACACTATCGTGGGAATGGTCACGGCAGATGCTGCGATCGGCAGCGAGTAGTAGAACGAGGGGCAAGGGCGGCCAGCCATCTGCGGTGCGAGATGAGGGCGGAGACACAGGTTTTACCTGAGTTCGGCCCGGAGGGTAAAGACCTACTCTGCTAGATTATATTATGGAGGTGGTACAATGGGCTCGGCTAGGCGGCGAGTCGCTTGGGTGTATGATGGAACGTATCTCTACACGCCCTGCAGGGAGGTTTATATAGGCTCACCTCCCCTAGGGTTTACATATCTCAACCGAATCAGTTAAGGCTTCGGTACTCGTTTAACCTAATCCGACTGGGCCTATCTACTCGCCTGGGCCTTCAGCTTCCAGTCGCTTGGATCCTCGCTGGGCTTCGATCCAGTCGCCGTCTTGCAGGCCCACTCGCTAGTTCTTGGGCGATGAACGCCTCTGGGTATACCCGGCACATCCCCATCGAGTCCCGAGGCCGTCGTCGATTAGGCGTGGGTGGCTCTTTGGAAGTCGGATTATACTGACTTGAGTAGACATCGATCGAATCATCGGCGGGCTCCTGTATAAAGGAGAAAACTAGTCATCCAGGTCGCAGCTTTGGCGAGTCGAGTCGGCGAAACACTGTCATAGTGATCGGGTGGGCGAGCCGAGTGGCTGAAGTTGGACCGTTAAACGTGGTCAAACTAGCCGTTGGGGTAATCCAACGGTAACTTTTGGCGTAATCATCGCGTAGTAATGGCTCCCTGATTTGGCGGGTAACAAACGCTATATAAGGGGAATGGCAGGCGATCAGAGAACCACCTTCTCGCCATTCTCTCCGATTGCGTGCACTTTCGCCTCCCTTCGCATCGCGATCCAGCCGACCGGAAATCCTCCGACCCCCCACAAATCCTTCCGCCATGGCCCTCTCCACCGAACCTTGGGGTAGATCTAAGTGTACGAGGGCGCAACTGGCTTCCTTTGAGGAGGTCGGGATCCTGCGCGCCGGCTGCTCGCGCATCCCCGCAGCCGGATAGGTGACCCCGAGCCCGCATGAGAGGGAATTCATCTGCTTCACCAGCCATCTAGAACGGGGGCTAGGATTCCCCACGTCCCTGTTCTTCCGGCGCTTCTGCGCCTACTACGGGATACAACCATCGGACCTGGGTCCTCACAGCATCGAGCAGCTCGCCATCTTCGTGGCGTTCTACGAATGCTACTTGGGTTGCCGGCCCTATTTCCCTCTATGGCAAGATCTGTTCCACGGACGGATCAGCCGCGAGGAAGCGGGCGGCCCAATGCTTGTCGCGGGCGGCCTAACTTTCCAGCTGAAGTCGAAGGCTTCGCTCTTTGACTTGATGCTGCCGGCCAAGGCGGCGAGCGACTGGAAAAATCTTGGTTCTATGTTGCCGAGGCGACCCCGGAGGGCGAGACGGCGATATCACGGTACTCCGCCAACCGGTCTGAACCGCGCCGTCTGTAGGGTTCGCAGCATAGAAAACAAAAAATTTCCTACGATGTGAACTATATACCAAGATCTATCTACTAGATACAAACAACGAGCAGATGTATATCCGTAGAGAACATACCCTTGAAGACCGACAAAGCTTAACGAGTTCAACTCGTGGTTGATGTAGATGATCTCTTGCCGATCTCAATATCGAGAGGAAGTCCTAGCGCCGCAAATCAGCAGCGCATCCGTGCTCGCACACACGTTCGAGGCACCGAGCAACCTCCGCCTCCTCGCTCCAGCGATGCAGCGGAAGCAAAACTCTTTCTTGCCGAATAGCCACCGGGAACATGTATCTCGCTAGTCCGAGACCATGGGGGATAAATTCTAGAGGGGGAGAGAGATCCTTCACGAGGAGGTGTGAGAGACAAGTGAGGAGGGGGGCTCCTTTTATAGGAGGAGGGGGCACCCAAGGGGTGGCCGCCATGGGGCTGACCCTCCCTCCTTCATTCATGTGGGTGGACACTCCACTCACAAAATGCCCTTTAAAATCCCTCCACTCAAAAGTCCACTCAAATTCCCATTAAATTTCCACCAAATTTAATGCAAACTCTCATTAAATAAAACTCTTTTATTTTATTCAGAATTTTGTCAATTACTTTAATGACAAACATTCACAAATAACCCCTTGCTATAATTCTATTTCACATGCATAACCACTTTATGCAATTTCACCAAAACCGCTTTGGTATCTAGTGAAATAAATTCTGCGCTTGTTCATTCTTTCGGCATGAAACATTTTCTCCAATTGGATGTCGGTGTCTCTTAAGTGTGTCACCCTATGGTTCATGAATAATGCGGACATGATCGAGACCCTCTCGGATCAATAATCAAGCGGATCTGAGACCCATCGACTCCACACATTCTACGATGACTTTCTTGTGATCGTCGGAACCTTTTACACTAGTATCTTAATCCCTTTGTTTCACGATATATTACATGTGCGAGATTCGATCATCGGTATCTCCATACCTAGTTTGATCTCACACGACATGCACTCTTTTCGCTCTGTGATATAACATTCTAGTGATCAAATCACTTGCTTGCAAGCTAATCAATGTGATATCACCTAGAGGGCCCAGTATATCTATCCGTCATCGGGATGAACAAATTCCACTCTCGATCCATGAGCCTCAACATAACACTTTATTAGTTCGAATCCATCTTTATAATCACCCAGTTACGGTGTGACGTTTGATGTTATCAAGAAACTCTTCCGGTGTTAGTGATTGACATGATCTCATGGTCTAAGGATTAGGATCACTTCGTAAGTTGTTATAGCAATATAAACTCAATGAATTTGATCATAATGCTATACGGATGAATGTTCATCACACCATTACACTAATGTTGTGATCCCGTTATTAACAACATCCAATGTCCATGATCAGGAAACCTTGATCATCTTGTTAATCAACGAGCTAGTTTATGAGAGAGGCATAACTAGGAACTTTCATTTGTTTATTAAACACACATGTATTAACGTTTCCGTATTAATACAATTATAGCATGCAAAATAAACATCTATCATATACTTGGAATACACATAATAAACACTTTATTATTGCCTCTCGGCATATTCCCTTGATCTCCCACTTGCACTAGAGACAATAATCTAGTTACATAGTGATAAATCTAACACCCATTGAGTTACGTGTTGATCATGTTTTGCTCTAGGGAGAGTTTTAGTCAACGGATCTACTACATTGAGATCCGTATGTACTTTACAAATCTTTATATCTCCATCCTTGACATGCTCGCGGATGGAGTGAAACCGGCGCTTAATATGCTTGGAATGCTTGTGAGACCTTGGCTCTTTGGCATTGGTGTAACACCCTCAGAATCGGACCTATGCAAGTTTTAGCGAAACCCGCCAAACCCGCATAGAAACGATTCAAAGGTGCCCACCAGGCACTTTCGTGTGGGTGGAAAACGAAGTAATAACATTACAAAACAGTCCTCGATGGGACCCACAGAACAGATATATATATACGTCAGCGACTCAATGAGTCAAGAATACAGATATACAGTACAAAGATCCAAATCACCTTGAGAACGATATAGCGTCCAGCTACGGACAAGTTGCAAATGGGGCTAAGAGCCCTGAAGAATAACCAATGGCGTCCATAACTGCCTGTGCCAAGCCGGAAGGGTAACCACGCTAACGGCCGATCTCAAAACCTGCTTAAACAAAAGGGTGCCGACAAAGGGCAAAGGAAAAGAGGAGCGTCGATCGAGGCCAGTACACGGCGAGACTAGAATTCGGCGGTCCTCGCCTACATAGGTATAGTGGACTGAAGCGGCAGCGGCAGCATGCACTAAACAACCTATAGAGACTCGATACAACTGGCGACTATCAGAGAGAGGTAAGAGAGACCTATTCGGATCCAACCTGTTACTACCATCAAACAAACCCATCCTAGCGTTTCCCCCTCGAGACCAAACGATGAAGTCAACCGAGGAACTCACACAGTTGGCAGTTTTACTTATTCAGTTATCGTTGCAGCAATTACTAGTCAGGTAAAGATAGTCATCCTGATAAAATAAGCAGTGGGCCCTTTTAGTTATTCATTCCGTTGTAGTTGCAGCAATTACTAATCGGATACAGATAGCATGATATAAACCCCAAAACCCAGCAGTTGTTGGTACTTTTATTCAGCCATTCCGTTGTAGTTGCAATACTTACTAGTCAGATACAATGGTCGCAAGCGACACTCCAAACAAGCAATTGTGGGCAGTATTAATTAGCCATTCCATTATAGTGAAGCTGATTACTAGTCATTATAAAGTCAAATTTATAGCAATAAACTTTAGTTATGCTTGTCTATGATCGAGATACTGTGCTCCAAGTCGTCCATATCCGCGGACAAGGCTTTCAGAAAGTTTTACCCGGCCGGGGTGCACCAATAGCAACACACGCTCGATCAACCTCGGAAAAACCAAATCAAAACCCAACGAGGCTTTCACGACTAAGCAATCACAGGATTCAGAAATATTTCAGGGGGCCACCCCATTGAGTAGACCCGCAACGAAGTAAGCAAGCTCCGAGACGGACTCAAGGTTTGCGACAATGGCTGTAAACGACTGGGAACCCGAAAGTGTGGCTGGGCTTGTCGATACCGCGAAAACATTCCGCTTACCTAAACAGTACAGTGTGCTCCTCGCACAAACGTAAATACAGAAGTAGCATGGCATAAGTACAGGATAGTAAATAAAACCTCAAACTAGTTTGTGGCCCCAAGAAATAAGACTGAATCAAGCTCTGGCTCAGGGGGGTCCCATATACCTCCCGGATGTGGATAGCGCGATAAATCAAGGAACATGTATCAAGTACTCGGGGTCCTACGGGACACAAGTGGGTGTTCGCAAACCAAATATTATCTATCACCCACCGATGCCTCTACTTACTTCAATTTTAGTTATTAAACAGGAATTAAAGTGAACGATAAGTAAAGCCATATTCATCTCCAACAACAAACATGCGGCAAGGCTCCAACAACTGTGGCAATTGACGACATGCAACAGCACTTGAGCAGGCAACTATGACGCGCAAGTCCAACTATCTAACAAACAACAGGTAATAGGAGGTGTCCAAGGTGATATAGGGCTGCAAGGGATATCACGGGTACGAAAACTAGAGCATCGCAACACAGATAGCAAATAGATCAACATGAAGGAGTAAATACTATAAAAGTAAGATAGGTAGAAAGGGGGAGATGCTCGCCTGAAAACATTGTCGAAGGTTCAACCGAAGATCGGGGCGAAGCTCACATCAACTCAACGGCCTTATCCGCGAAGAAGCAAAACACTAGAAGAAACACCGGATGCACTATTTAATACTACGGCAAAAGATCGGCATGATGCATGTATGATGTATGGCATGGAAAAGATGCGATGCAATTAGGTCATATTAAGCGGAACCAGGGTCCCGACAATTAGTTAGGTGGTTCAAGTTGTTTAGAACCCCCGCAATTAAATGTTGTTTTAACATGGAAAGATATGGTACCGGTTCGATGCACAAATTTAAATAGGGCCAATATGAGACTAGAGTTGCCCGCATATGGGCCCCATATTTAATTAGGTGAATCGTCATAAGGCCCCCAACCCACAGACAAGTATGCATGCATGAACAATTAAAATGCGACAAGGTGGATTATATTATAAAATAGGGTTTTTGGAAAGGGGTTCACACATTAGGGTTCTCGACGATCTTGGTCCGAGGGTTCGGGGTCGGTCTCAGGGTCCAGGGTTCGACGGGATCGGGATCGGCGGGAGCGTTCTCGGATAACAGAGGTAGGTCTTGTCGCATCCGGGAAGCAGGACTTGGTGCGGCGTCGGGGCGCATCGGACTCGCCCTGGACGATGTCGATCTTGTCGCATTCGTGGAGACCCTGTCGGGTTCGCGGGTCGGGTCGGACTTGCCGTTCCGTGTCGGTGATCTTGGCGTCTTCGGGCTCGGGTCTTCGGGGTCGCGTAGACGATCATGGCGTTCCGAGGAGAAGATCTCGTCACTCCCGGAGATCTTGGGGTTCCTCGTCGGCCTTGGTGCAGGGGTTTGGCGGTGTTCGGTTCGGATCCGCGATGAAGATCTTAGGTGGCACCATGTACATGTACATCCTTCGCAACCATCGGCATCGAGCCGGTCTTGCCGGTGAGCTACCGTAATGAAGATCTTGATTTTTCCGTGGGTTAAGGCGTCCATCTTGAGCATCGAGGATGTTGTCCGGTACTATCGACTCCTCGAGCTGCGACCTTCGTTGATACTCCATTCGCCTGACCTTATACACACATGCCCGTGTTACCACAAGGAACAACTCACGAGGCCTGGCCACTTGTTGAGCTCGGCAAGAACACACACAAGCGGGTACAGGATGCGCATGTACCGATCATTGGCATCGAACAACCATGGAGGCGCAAGGAGAGGCGCGGGAAGCTCGAGGCCAGAGGCGGGCCGACAGTGAGGCGGCGAACACGGGAGACGCGGCGGTGGAGGCAGTTGGTGGCGGGACGAGGGCGAGAGGGGCGAGCGGAGGCGCGGCCTGGAGGCGGCGGAGAAGGGGACGGGCGGGCGAGCGTCAGAGCGGCGCGGGTCGGGAAGGGTGCGGGCTCGGGCGGAGCGGAGGCGGGCCGAGAAGAGAGGAGAGAGAGAGGGCTGCGGGCGCGGGCGCATGGGACGGGCGGGCGCCAAGCAGAAAGGGACGGGGACAGCAAGGCAGAGGGTGGAGGAGGTGGATGCGGTGCAGGGACGACTTGGAGGGGCGGGCCGGGCGAGGAGGAGGGGCGCCGGAGGTGGAAGAGGCGAGAGAGGGAGGAGGGAGGCGGGCGGAGGCGGTGGCGTGAGGAAGAAGAGAGGACGGGCGGGGCGCCGCGCGAGGTGGGGCCTGCTAGGTGGGCCCGCGGGGCAGGTGGTCGGTTGGCTCGGGTGAGTGGCGTGTGGGGTGGCTGATGTGTCAGCTAGGGAGTGGGGGGAAAGGGAGAGGGTGAGGTGGCGAGTTGCTATAGGCCGGGTGATGTGGCGGGTTTGGGGGTAGACTAGGACTAGGTAGCTGAGGGTTTTAGGGTGGGCCGTTTTAATTTCTGGGGTGGTCGTTCGGGTCGATTCGGCCCGTTCGACTGCCCCACTAAAAATAATTCAATGTTTAATTTATTTTAAATGCACCGTTTGCAAACCGATAGCAGACAAACAAAAATATTCCGGCGACCCGGTTTTGCGTGTTGAACAAAGGCGGGGCGTTTAGAAAACAAAACCAGGTTTTTCCGAAAATAGTTTTTAGGCAAACAATGCATGATGATGACGATGCAATGCACAAATTCAACGCGATTTTCTAGTAGTGGTTTTTGCGGGATGCCACAATTCGACACCACTAACAATGGATCTCGCCCTCGAGATCCGCCTCATGGTACCGGAAGGAAGGTCGGTGATCTGCATCTTCTCGCTTCGTGTAGAGCTTCGCGACACCGCTAACAATGATGCTTTCTTCGTCTTGAAATCGGCGACACCACCAACAAGACGTCGTTGATCCCGTTCGTCAAGAGAACACTCCGGATAAACAACGGACGAAGTTAAAGGTAAGGCCACCTCTAACTTTCACGGACGGGGTAAGAATTGCATCGATCCACCATTCAATATACAAAGCAAATGATAAGAGTAGTGGTATGGTCGCGACTCCATCCCGCACTCGAAGCATTACTCTGTACACGAACAGGTAGATTATGCAACCAACCCTCAGGATTCAAACTGAAGATCTCGACAAGCGAGGTTCGGAAACAAAGGAGTGATGCAGACTTTGCATCGGATCTGGCGTAGAGGATGTCGTCGCGTCGGAAAACACCGGAAGGCACAACCAAGGAACACAGAATGGTACCACAGCAGACGGATCCCTCAAGCAGCATGAACACCGGATGGTAGAACACCGTTATCAAAGAAGGAAGCGAAACCCTGAAGGTACGACGGAACCCAACCACGAGAATTCCTGGACTCGAAGAAAGAGAAGAGAGCGGATTCAAAACACGTAGGGGTAAGAGGAGAACAGCAGAGGGGTAAGGAGTAAAATCAGACCTAATCAGAACTATCCAACCGATTTTGAAAAATAGTTTTGACAATCTACTTCGGCCGTTAGCTAGGTTATCCTACAGGCTGGACTTGTGGGGTATCGCAACTGCTGAGCTCTGATACCACTCTGTAACACCCTCAGAATCGGACCTATGCAAGTTTTAGCGAAACCCGCCAAACCCGCATAGAAACGATTCAAAGGTGCCCACCAGGCACTTTCGTGCGGGTGGAAAACGAAGTAATAACATTACACAACAGTCCTCGATGGGACCCACAGAACAGATATATATACGTCAGCGACTCAATGAGTCAAGAATACATATATACAGTACAAAGATCCAAATCACCTTGAGAACGATATAGCGTCCAGCTACGGACAAGTTGCAAATGGGGCTAAGAGCCCTAAAGAATAACCAATGGCGTCTATAACCCTGCCCAGGCCAAGCCGGAAGGGTAACCCTGCTAACGGCGTCGATCTCAAAACCTGCTTAAACAAAAGGGGTGCCGACAAAGGGCAAAGGAAAAAGAGGAGCGTCGATCGAGGCAAGACTGCAGCGAGACTAGAATTCGGCGGTCCTCGCCTACATAGGTATAGTGGACTGAAGCGGCAGCGGCAGCATGCACTAAACAACCTATAGAGACTCGATACAACTGGCGACTATCAGAGAGAGGTAAGAGAGACCTATTCGGATCCAACCTGTTACTACCATCAAACAAACCCATCCTGGCGTTTCCCCCTCGAGACCAAACGAGGAAGTCAACCGAGGAACTCACACAGTTGGCAGTTTTACTTATTCAATTATCGTTGCAGCAATTACTAGTCAGGTAAAGATAGTCATCCTGATAAAATAAACAGTGGGCCCTTTTAGTTATTCATTCTGTTGTAGTTGCAGCAATTACTAATCGGATACAGATAGCATGATATAAACCCCAAAACCCAGCAGTTGTTGGTACTTTTATTCAGCCATTCCGTTGTAGTTGTAATACTTACTAGTCAGATACAATGGTCGCAAGCGACACTCCAAACAAGCAATTGTGGGCAGTATTAATTAGCCATTCCATTATAGTGAAGCTGATTACTAGTCATTATAAAGTCAAATTTATAGCAATAAACTTTAGTTATGCTTGTCTATGATCGAGATACTGTGCTCCAAGTCGTCCATATCCATGACACGGCTTTCAGAAAGTTTTACCCGGCTGGGGTGCACCAATAGCAACACACGCTCGATCAACCTCGGAAAAACCAAATCAAAACCCAACGAGGCTTTCACGACTAAGCAATCACAGGATTCAGAAATATTTCAGGGGGCCACCCCATTGAGTAGACCCGCAACGAAGTAAGCAAGCTCCGAGACGGACTCAAGGTTTGCGACAATGGCTGTAAACGACTGGGAACCCGAAAGTGTGGCTGGGCTTATCGATACCGCGAAAACATTCCGCTTACCTAGATAGTACAGTGTGCTCCTCGCACAAACGTAAATACAGAAGTAGCATGGCATAAGTATAGGATAGTAAATAAAACCTCAAACTAGTTTGTGGCCCCAAGAAATAAGACTGAATCAAGCTCTGGCTCAGGGGGGTCCCATATACTTCCCGGATGTGGATAGCGCGATAAATCAAGGAACATGTATCAAGTACTCGGGGTCCTACGGGACACAAGTGGGCGTTCGGAAACCAAATATTATCTATCACCCACCGATGCCTCTGCTTACTTCAATTTTAGTTGTTAAACAGGAATTAAAGTGAACGATAAGTAAAGCCATATTCATCTCCAACAACAAACATGCGGCAAGGCTCCAACAACTGTGGCAATTGACGACATGCAACAGCACTTGAGCATGCGACTACGACGCGCAAGTCCAACTATCTAACAAACAACAGGTAATAGGAGGTGTCCAAGGTGATATAGGGCTGCAAGGGATATCACGGGTACGAAAACTAGAGCATCGCAACACAGATAGCAAATAGATCAACAGGAAGGAGTAAATACTATAAAAGTAAGATAGGTAGAAAGGGGGAGATGCTCGCCTGAAAACATTGTCGAAGGTTCAACCGAAGATCGGGGCGAAGCTCACATCAACTCAACGGCCTTATCCGCGAAGAAGCAAAACACTAGAAGAAACACCGGATGCACTATTTAATACTACGGCAAAAGATCGGCATGATGCATGTATGATGTATGGCATGGCAAAGATGCGATGCAATTAGGTCATATTAAGCGGAACCAGGGTCCCGACAATTAGTTAGGTGGTTCAAGTTGTTTAGAACCCCCGCAATTAAATGTTGTTTTAACATGGCAAGATATGGTACCGGTTCGATGCACAAATTTAAATAGGGCCAATATGAGACTAGAGTTGCCCGCATATGGGCCCCATATTTAATTAGGTGAATCGTCATAAGGCCCCCAACCCACAGACAAGTATGCATGCATGAACAATTAAAATGCAAGGTGGATTATATTATAAAATAGGGTTTTTGGGGGTTCACACATTAGGGTTCTCGACGATCTTGGTCCGAGGGTTCGGGTCGGTCTCAGGTCCGAGGTTCACCAGGATCGGGATCGTGAGCGTTCTCGGATATGAGGTAGGTCTTGTCATCCGGGAAGCAGGACTTGGTGCGGCGTCAGGGCGCATCGGACTCGCCCTGGACGATGTCGATCTTGTCGCATTCGTGGAGACCCTGTCGGGTTCGCGGGTCGGGTAGGACTTGCCGTTCCGTGTCGGTGATCTTGGCGTCTTCGGGCTCGGGTCTTCGGGGTCGCGTAGACGATCATGGCGTTCCGAGGAGAAGATCTCTTCACTCCAGGAGATCTTGGGATTCCTCGTCGACGGCCTTCGGGTACGGGGGTTTCGGCGGTGTTCGGGTTCGGATCCGCGATGAAGATCTTGGGTGGCACCATGTACATGTACATCCTTCGCAACCATCGGCATCGAGCCGGTCTTGCCGGTGAGCTACCGTGTACGAAGATCTTGATTTTTCCGTGGGTTCTGGCGTCCATCTTGAGCATCGAGGATGTTGTCCCGGTACTATCGACTCCTCGAGCTGCGACCTTCTCGTCGATACTCCATTCGCCCCCAGCCTTATACACACATGCCCACGTGTTACCACAAGGAACAACTCCAGACCAGAGGCCTGGCCACTTGTTGAGCTCGGCAAGAACACACACAAACGGGTACACAGGATGCGCGCATGTACTGATCGCTGGCAGACCGAACAACGACAGGAGGCGCAAGGAGAGGCGCGGGAAGCTCGAGGCCAGAGGCGGGCCGACGGTGAGGCGGCGAACGCGGGAGACGCGGCGGTGGAGGCGGTTGGTGGCGGGACGAGGGCGAGAGGGGCGAGCGGAGGCGCGGCCTGGCGGCGGCGGAGAAGGGGACGGGCGGCGGAGCGTGCAGAGGCGGCGGCGCGGGGGTCGGGAAGGGTGCGCGGGCTCGGGGCGGAGCCGGAGGAGGCGGGGCCGGAGAAGAGAGGAGGAGAGAGGGGGTTGCAGGCGCTTGGGGCATTGGCGGGACACACATGGAGCAGGGCGGGACCGAGGGAACGGCGCAGAGGTAGAGGAGGGTGGATGCAGTGGGACGACGGGAGAGGGAGGCGGGCAGAGGGAGCCGGCGCCGGCCGGAGGTGGAAGAGAGGCAGAGAGAGAAGGGAGGGAGCGAGGCAGAGCGGGGGCGGCGCGGCGTGAGGAAGAAGAGAGGACGGGCGGGGCGCCGCGCGAGGTGGGGCCTGCTAGGTGGGCCCGCGGGGCAGGTGGCCGGTTGGCTCGGGTGAGTGGCGTGTGGGGTGGCTGATGTGTCAGCTAGGGAGTGGGGGGGAAAGGGAGAGGGTGAGGTGGCGAGTTGCTATAGGCCGGGGTGATGTGGCGGGTTTGGGGGTAGACTAGGACTAGGTAGCTGAGGGTTTTAGGGTGGGCCGTTTTAATTTCTGGGGTGGTCGTTCGGGTCGATTCGGCCCGTTCGACTGCCCCACTAAAAATAATTCAATGTTTAATTTATTTTAAATGCACCGTTTGCAAACCGATAGCAGACAAACAAAAATATTCCGGCGACCCGGTTTTGCGTGTTGAACAAAGGCGGGGCATTTAGAAAACAAAACCAGGTTTTTCCGAAAATAGTTTTTAGGCAAACAATGCATGATGATGACGATGCAATGCACAAATTCAACGCGATTTTCTAGTAGTGGTTTTTGCGGGATGCCACAGTTGGCAATGGCACTATTGTTGTCACAATAGATCACCATTGGGTCCAACGCGTTTGCCACCACTCCTAGTTCGGATATGAACTCCTTCATCCAAACTGCTTCGAGCCGCTCAAGCAAAGAACATATTCGGCCTCCGTTGTTGATCCCGCTACCACAGGTTGTTTGGAGCTCCTCCAACTAACCACTCCGCCATTCATGAGAAATACGTATCTGGATTGAGACTTAGAGTCATCCGGATCGGTGTCAAAGCTATCATCGACATAACACTTAGTGACGAGCTCTTCTTCACCTCCGTATACAAGAAACATATCCTTAGTTCTTCGTAAGTACTTAAGGATATTCTTGACCGCTATCCAGTGTTCCGAACCTGGATCCGATTGGTACCTACTAGTCAAACTAATAGCATGTGCCACATCCGGTCTTGTACATAGCATGGCGTACATTATAGAGCCTATGGTCAAGCATAGGGACTTTGTCCATTATCTCTCTTTCTTCCGCCGAAGCCGGACTTTGAGTCTTGCTCAATGTCTTGCCTTGCAACATAGGTAAGAACCCCTTCTTACTTCCGTCCATTTTAAACTTCTTTAAAATCTTATCAAGGTATGTACTTTGCGATAGCCCTATTAGCCGCCTAGATCTATCTCTATAGATCTTTATGCCTAATATGTATGACGCTTCACCTAGGTCCTTCATTGAAAATTTGCTGTTTAGATAACTTTTAACACTATTTAAAAGATCTATATCATTTCCGATCAATAATATGTCATCCACATATAATATCAGAAATGCCACATTGCTCCCACTCACTTTCTTGTAAATACAAGCTTCTCCATAAGTTTTGACAAATCCAAACTCTTTGATCACCTCATCAAAGCGGAGATTCCAACTTCATGATGCTTGCTTTAATCCATAGATGGATCGCTGAAGCTTGCACACCTTGTTAGCATCCTTAGGATCGACAAAACCCTTTGGTTGTATCATATACAACTGTTCTTCAATATTACCATTGAGAAACGCGGTTTTGACATCCATCTGCCATATCTCATAATCGAAATATGCAGCAATTGCTAACATAATCCTAACGGACTTTAGCATCGCTACGGGAGAGAAAGTCTTATCGTAGTCAACTCCTTGAATTTGTCGAAACCCCTTTGCGACAAGTCGAGCTTTATAGACGGTCACATTACCATCAGCATCAGTTTTCCTTTTGAAAATCCATTTGTTCTCCACGGCCTTTCGGTCGTGAGGTAATTCCACCAAGTTCCAAACTTGATTTTCATACATGGATTCCATCTCGGATTTCATGGCTTCTAACCATTTGTTGGAATCCGGGCTCATCATCGCTTCTTCATATGTCGCAGGGTCATCATTTTCATCAACCATGAAATTCATGACAGATTTCCAGACAGCTGGGAGTCGACGCGTCTGCTTGACTGCGAGGTTCGGTAGTACTCTCTTTCGGAGTTTCATGATCATTATCATTAGTTCCCTCTTCAACAGGTGGAGCCAACTCCGGAACAACTTCCGGCGCTGGGCTACTCGCCATACTTTGAAGAGAAGGTTCCACAACCTCTTCGAGTTCTACCTTCCGACTACTCACACATTTCACGAGAAACTCTTTCTCTAGAAAGGATCCATTCTTGGCAACAAAAACCTTGCCCTCGGATCTGTGATAGAAGGAATACCCAATAGTTTCTTTAGGGTATCCTATGAAGACGCATTTTTCCACTTTGGGTTCGAGTTTATCCGGTTGAAGTTTCTTCACATAAACATCGCATCCCCAAACTTTAAAAAATGACAGCTTAGGTTTGTTTCCAAACCACAATTCATACGGTGTCTTTTCAACAGATTTAGATGGTGCCCGATTTAAAGTGAATGCAGCAGTTTCTAGTGCATAAACCCAAAATGACAACGGCAAGTCCGTCAGAGACATCATAGATCGAACCATATCTAATAAAGTACGATTACGACGTTCCGACACACCATTTCGCTGTGGTGTTCCGGCAGGTGTGAGTTGTGAAACAATTCCACACTCTTTCATGTGAGTGCTAAACTCAGAATTAGATACTCACCTCCACGGTCGGACCGTAGAAATTTGATCTTTCTATTACGATGATTTTCCACTTCATTCTGAAATTCCTTGAACTTTTCAAAGGTTTCAGACTTGTGTTTCATCAAGTAGATATAACCGTATCTACTCAAATCATCCATGAAAGTAACAAAATAACTATATCCACCTCGCGCTGACACACTCATTGGACCACATACATCAGAATGTATGATTTCCAATAAATCTGTCACCCGTTCCATTGAACCGGAAAACGGCGTTCTAGTCATCTTGCCCATAAGGCATGACTCACATGTATCAAATGATTCATAATCAAGTGATTCCAAAAGTCCATCCGAATGGAGCTTCTTCATGCGTTTAACGCCAATATGACCTAGGCGATTGCCACATATATGCGGATATATCATCATTAAGTTTAATCCTTTTAGCATCAACATTATGAATATGTGTAATATTATCATCGAGATCTAATAGAAATAAACCATTCATCATCGGTGCATGACCATAAAATATTTCATTCATATAAATGGAACAACCATTGTTCTCGGATTTAAATGAATAACCACTTCGCATCAAACACGATCCAGATACAATGTTCATGCTCAGTGCACCAGATAACATTTATTCAAGTTTATAACTAATCCCGACGGCAAGTGGAGAGGCAGCGTTCTGACGGCGATCACATCAACGCTTGATCCATTGCCGACACGCATCTTGACCTCACCCCTTGCTAGCGGTCGCTTGTTCCGCAGCCCCTGATTCGAGTTACAAATATTAGCAACTGAACCGGTATCAAATACCTGTGAGCTATCATGAGCACTAGTCAAGGACACATCAATAACATGTATATCATATATACCTTTGTTTGCCTTGCCGGCCGTCTTGTCCGCCAGATACTTGGGGCTTGCGCTTCCGATGGGCCCCTTACAATAGTAGCACTCGGAATCGACTTAGGTCCAACTCGGGTTTTTTTCAGCGTGCAACAGGCTTGCCGCCCTTACTTCCCTTCTGTTTTCCCTTCTTGTCTTTCTTGAAACCATTGTTCCTATTGATCATCAAGACTTGATGTTCCTTTTTGATCTCCACTTCTGCAGTTTTAAGCATTGACAGAAGCTCGGGGAGATACTTCTTCATGCCTTGCATATTATAGTTCATCACAAAGCTCTTATAGCTAGGTGGCAGAGACTGCAGAACACGATGGATGCCTAAGTCAATGGGAATCGATATTCCCAAGGACACAAGCTTATCGGCGTAACCCGACATCTTGAGTACATGCTCACTAACGGAGCTGTGCTCTTCCATCATGCAGCTAAAGAACTTTTCTGAAGCGTTGTAGCTCTCTGACAAAGCATGTGTGTCGAAAATCATTTTCAACTCACCCATTGTATCAAATGCATTGCCGTCAAACGCTTCAAGTTCCGCTCTAGCCCATACAATATGCCGCAATGAACTAAGTTGTGGTCCTCCGACGAGTCCGATAGACATTCTTCTCCTCGTCAGGCATCATAAAAAAAGGGGGCGAACGGCTCTTCTAGCACATATTGCTTTTGTGCAGCAGAGGAGAATCCTCAAATTCATGGCCCATTCGGTAAAGTTGCTACCGTCGTTGCTAGTTTCTCTTTCTCCATGAACACATTGAAATTAAAAGGTGGTGCCATCTACAACAGAATTTGTAAAGTTTAGACTAAGTGTATGATAGATTGAGTTCAACTAATCTATATTACAAATGAACTCCCACTCAAATACGACATCCCTCGTGCCTTTTGGTGATTACATGAACCAAATCCACTACACCAAGTCCGATCATCACGTGAGTCGGTATAGCTTCAAAGGCGAGCATCAAATGGGCATCATATCAACTATATGACTCATGCTTAACCTTTCGTCCGTGTTCCGAGGCCATGTCTACATGCTAGGCTCGCCAAGTTAGAACCTTAGTATTCGGCGTGTAACTGTTTACACCAAATATGGTCGTGGATCCAAGAACACCCGATCATCACGTGATGTCTTGGAGCGTGAAAACATAATCGGTGCATACTAAAGGAAGAACACATTCTTATCTTGATATTTAAATGAGAGATCATCTTATTATGCTAACAAAGCGCTAAACAAGCAATATAAGATGCTATCAAACATCATATGTTTATTAGTGAAATGATATGGTTCCCGCAGATGATCTCTATCATGTGCATCGTGGTATGATCACTATCATACCTATATGTGTAAATCCAAGGTCTATGGATTTTACACGCTATGTGTGTTGTAAGAGTATCATCTCATACTTCTACTTACAACACTACCATATCATAACACTAGCCCAGCAACAATCTAAACTAGACGCCTCTAATTTATCCATTGCAAGTTTTACGTGGCTTAGGGCTTTCGAGATAGAAC
Organism: Avena longiglumis; assembly: GCA_030063025.1. Lineage (NCBI taxonomy): Eukaryota > Viridiplantae > Streptophyta > Magnoliopsida > Poales > Poaceae > Avena > Avena longiglumis. Next base: position 412,840,844 of record CP125977.1, on the reverse strand, counting down.
CGTTCTTACCTACGAACATGAACCACAACGAGGATAATCAAATTATTGACAACTCGCTTGCAAAATAGATATTGACTATAGTAGGAGAGACAGACACCCGCTAGCCACTTATGCAAACTAGTTGCATGTCAAGCGTGGAACAGGTCTCATGTGCGAGGACATGTAAAGTTTGTCCGGGCCGCTTCATCCCACTATGCCACCAATATCCAAAATTACAACAAAGGAGCAACAACATGATCATCATCGCCCACATACTCATATGTGTACTACCCGTAAAGTATCTACGCATAGATCCGCTCGATACCCTGTAGGGTTCGCACATAGAAAACAAAAAATTTCCTACGATGTGAACTATATACCAAGATCTATCTACTAGATACAAACAACGGGCGATGTATATCCATAGAGAACATACCCTTGAAGACCGACAAAGCTTAACGAGTTCAACTCGTGGTTGATGTAGACGATCTCTTGCCGATCTCAAGATCGAGAGGAAGTCCTAGCGCCGCAAATCAACAGCGCATCCGTGCTCGCACACGCTCGAGGCACTGAGCAACCTCCGCCTCCTCGCCCAGCGATGCAGCGGAAGAACAACTCTTTCTTGCCGAATAGCCACCGGAACATGTATCTCGCTAGTCCGAGACCATGGGGATAAATTCTAGAGGGGAGAGAGATCCTTCACGAGGAGGTGTGAGAGACAAGTGAGGAGGGGGCTCTTTATAGGAGGAGGGGCACCCAAGGGGTGGCACGCCATGGGGGCTGCCCTCCCTCCTCCTTCATTCATGTGGGTGGACACTCCACTCACAAAATGCCCTTTAAAATCCCTCCACTCAAAAGTCCACTCAAATTCCCATTAAATTTCCACCAAATTTAATGCAAACTCTCATTAAATAAAACTCTTTTATTTTATTCAGAATTTTGTCAATTACTTTAATGACAAACATTCACAAATAACCCCTTGCTAGAATTCCATTTCACATGCATAACCACTTTATGCAATTTCACCCGAAAACCTGTTTCGGTATCTAGTGAAATAAATTCATGCGCTTGTTCATTCTTTCGGCATGAAACATTTGCTACAATTGGATGTCAGTGTCTCTTAAGTGTTTCATCCTACGGTTCGTGAATAATGCGGACATGATTGAGACCCCTCTCGGATCAATAATCAGAAGCGGGATCTGGAGACCCATACTGACTCCCACACATTCTACGATGACTTTCTTGTGATCGTCGGAACCTTTTACGCTAGTATCTTAATCCCTTTGTTTCACGATATATTACATGTCCGAGATTCGATCATCGGTATCTCCATACCTAGTTTGATCTCGTTACCGACATGCACTCTTTTCTCGTTCCTGTGATATAACATTCTAGTGATCAAATCACTTTCTTGCAAGCTAATCAATGTGATATCACCGAGAGGGCCCAGAGTATATCTATCGGTCATCGGTATGAACAAATTCCACTCTCGATCCATGAGCCTCAACATAACACTTTATTAGTTCTGAATCCATCTTTATAATCACCACATTACGCGGTGTGACGTTTGATGTTATCAAGAAACTCTTCCGGTGTTAGTGATTGACATGATCTCATGGTCTAAGGATTAGGATCACTTCGTAAGTTGTTATAGCAATATAAACTCAATGACTTTGATCGTAATGCTATAGTTCGGATGAATGTTCATCACACCATTACACTAATGTTGTGATCCCGTTATTAACAACATCCAATGTCCATGATCAGGAAACCTTGATCATCTTGTTAATCAACGAGCTAGTTTATGAGAGAGGCATAACTAGGAACTTTCTGTTTGTTTATTAAACACACATGTATTAACGTTTCCGTATTAATACAATTATAGCATGCAAAATAAACATCTATCATATACTTGGAATACACATAATAAACACTTTATTATTGCCTCTCAGGGCATATTCCCTTCACCGTCTTCAAGCCGGCAAGCTCCCTAGCGACCAGCGGATGGTTGTGGAAGAAATGCTCCAAACCATCCGTTGTCTGAAGAAGAAGGGCCTCCAGATGATCAACTTGTACAACTGCTGGCTCGGGCGGCGGCTCGTCCCTCTAGCTCGGCGCGAGCACTACATGTACCAGTACACCGGCCGGGAGGACTCGACGAAGTCCTGCCTCGCCGAGTGGAAGCTCGAGGACTACACCGCAGCACTGAAGAAGATCACCCAGGCGGTGTACCTGGACGCACAGGCTGGGGTCGTCCCCTACACTGCAAAGCATCCAGCCCCAACGGTAATCACCTCGCTTCATTCGCAATCGCAGTTTTTGCAGTCGCGGTCATTCTAATTTCATCTTGCGTTCATTGCAGCTATTCCAAGTGGTGGAAGGATGGCTCCCGCCTTCGGACGACGATAATTCGAGCTCGTCCGTCTAGGACATGGGCGAGTCGCCTCCTGCCAAGGGCGACGCCAGGAGCGACGAGAGTGACAGCGACGACGAGTCCGAGGAGGAGGTCGCCCCGCTGGTCCGCAAGACCCGCGGGCAGCGTCAACGTGATCTTGAGGCGAGCAAAAGCCTCGAGCGTCATGATGACGACGAAGAACTTCCGGAGACCACCTCGCGCCGCTAGGCTACTCCGTCGAAGAATAAGAAGAAGGAGAAGGAGGCGAAGGCCCCTTCGAAGAAGAAGATGAAGCCGATGAGGCCGGCCTCGCCCCCGCACTCGGCGAGCATCTCCGACGCCCCCAGCCCGGCCAAAGACGAGGCGCCACCGACGGCAGCCGCGCTGGACACGGCCGCTGTCGAGGTGCCACTGGCTTCGATGCCTCCACCATTCGCCCCGCCGGGCTGGGGATGCTCCGCCGCCTCGCCGCAGGAAGCTCGCCGAAGATGTCCTGAGGCTCCGTTGCGGCCTCGACGACGAAGAAGCTGTCCGTGTCTTGGGCACGCGACGCCTGAAATGGGGCTCAGCACCGACCGGCCTCGAATGGAGAAGCCGCCTTCGCACGGGGCTACGCTTCATTCCAGTCGCTAAGTGGGTTTGCTCACCTACCTTTGTCTCCCATAGCAGCTTGAATTATTTTGCTTACATGATTGATTTACAGGACCGCAGTGAAGAAGATGGGCCACCCGACCGTGGCTAAGGTGCCACCCGTCGTCGCGAGGAGGATCCTTCCTGTAAGAGGAAGGCGGACGAGGTCGTCGTTCCTATGGATGGCGGTAAGAAGGCCAAGGGCGATGATGTCGTCAAGATCTCTGACGACACGGCGGTCGCGCCGTCGACCCGCAACAGAGGCGGCCGCATCCACGAAAGAGGGCGCTCCCTTGCCTGGAGTGGCCTCGCCGACCTCCTTTGGTGCGGGTGCCTACATTGCAACATTCCCGTGCTTCATGGCCAAAGCGGCCACAACGAGTGGAACTTCGCCCTCGAGCCGTGCACCTGGGGTCGCCGATTCAAAAATCGAGCAGCATCATGGGCACACGCCAGCTCTCCTCGCGTCCGTGGACGCGATACAACTTCATGGCATGCTTGGCGCAACCATCCAGGTATGTCCAGTCCCCGAGGATCAGGTCGGTGTATTGCAGCGGTCTGATTCTTTTGGTGTATAGTTGTTATTTTTCGCGTCCAGTCCCCGAGTGCGCACTCGCTGAATTTCAGCGGGTGGGCACTTAGGAGGTTTTGATTGTTGTCCCCAAGCGCGCTTCGCTGAATTTCAGCGGTGGGCACTTAGGAGTTTTTTGATTGCCAGTCCCCGAGTGCGCACTCGCTGAATTTCAGCGGGTGGGCACTTAGGAATTTTTTGATTGCCAGTCCCCGAGTGCGCACTCGCTGAATTTCAGCGAGTGGGCACTTAGGAATTTTTTGATTGCCAGTCCCCGAGTGCGCACTCGCTGAATTTCAGCGGTTGGACACTTAGGATGTTGCTTTGATTAACTGTTTGAATGATGTGCAGGGTCTGCAACGTGAATCAGTTGACCGATTGGCAGCGAAGCACCGCAGGGAGAAGGAACTGGCCACCGTCCAAGAGGCGAATAGGGGGCTTCAGGCGGTTGCCGCGAAGGCGGAGGAAGCTCGCCAGGGGCTTGTCCCAGCGGGTGAGTTGGCCGTGGCTCAATCGGCACTGAGCTCGGCTGAGGAGCGGATTGCCGAACTCGAGCGCGAGCTGAGGGAGGCGAAGGAGGAAGCGAACTCGGCGGATGGGCGAGCTAAGGCCGCTATTACTGCCGCCACAGAGGATCGTAAAGTGTCCGACGCCCTTGTTGCTGGGCTTCAGGACGACTATACTTCGCTTCAATGCTTCATCACGGATCTCTCCCGCCCATTGATTGGTAAGTGTATCTGCCTCTTCCAATAACATGTGTTCTGTTGTGATACCCGACGTACTCATTGTTGTCTTCTATTCGCAGGTCGCATCCTTGATAGCGCGGAAGAGGCGAGCTCATTCGACGCACGGCAGTGTGTGGCCACGCTCGTCGACTCGGCGACGTTGTCGGCGACGTGCATCCGAGCCTACCTCCAGGAGATATCACCCACGGAGGTAATTCCCAGCGACCTCGTCGAGGTGTGGAAGTACTTGGAGAAGGCGCCCTCGGTCGTTGAATTCATGACGCGATCGGAGTTTCGGCGCGGAGCAGCGACGGCGCTTAGCCTTGGACTTGCTCACTTCCCGGAGGACTTCGACCTTGACGATGTGACGAGTGGCTACCCGTCGTCGACTGGCGCAGTGGAGCTTTCCGAGGTGCTCAAGTTGACGGACCGCGCCGCGATGTACTCCGAGCGTGCCTGGGAAATGGGCGACCTCCTCCCGTACCAGGAGACGGTCGTCACGCCCAACGACCCCGAGCCGCAGCACCGGGATTTCAAGGTCGAGCAGACCTTCCGCGCGGCGATGACGGGTGAGCTGACGACGTACCCGTCAAACCCGTACACACCGTTCATCCGCAATCGCCGGGGTGCTGGCGAGTCGTCGTCGAAGCCTGCAGAATAGGGTAGTTTTCCCTGGGGCGTTAGTAGCAGGTCTGCCGTATGGGCATATTTTGTAATTTGAGACAATGCGACATGCTATTGAATGAGACATTGTGTCTGTTTTGGGATTTGTCATGTGTTTTGTGATTGTGGTTTGAACGAGTCCCCGAGCGCGTCCGCCCTTTTGTGGGGTTTACCTCGTGTGTGATATGTTTGTTTTTTGAATGTTTTGTTATTGTGGTTAACTCGCCCAGACTCGAAGAGCCAGTCGCTAGGCGACTCCCTTGAGCGCTCTGTACTTCGCCGTTTTCCCTTGTGCGAACGAGGTCGGGTGGCCGAGTCCCTGAGCGTGGTACTTGGTTGTTCTAGGCGCGACTCGAGGGTGGGTGAGGACTTGGCGCGTTAGTTTGAGCACATCACTCCTGCCTGGCCCGTGGGGTCAATCGCGTGGAGAGTCCTGGGCATGCTCTCGTACTTGGCGTTTTCCCGAGCCGCTCGCGTTGAACTGGTCATCAGTCCCCGAGCGTGGTATGTGGTCGTTCGAGTCGCTATGTCGAGGATGCGGAGGATCGTGGTCGCTGTGAGAAGCGAAGGCAGTTGTCTTGTCTCGTAGAGCCAGTCGGGCTAGGCGACTCCAATGGGGATCCGGGTAGGTGTTTTTCGTGGACGATGTAAAACCTGAGGTGACCCAGTGCTTTTGCATCGCACTACTTAGCCGTGCCGATCGCTTGACCAAAGGTTGACTTCTGCGGTTAGCTTGACGCTGTTATTACGAGTACGAGTGGCACAAGACACGGAGAGTAGAAGCAATTTGCGGTAACCGGTTCTTTTTATTTCATAGCGACTAGAGAGTACATATGTGGGGTTCTAGGGGTAGAACTTCCGTAGGAGGTTTACATTCCATGGTCGCTTGACGTCGAGTTCGCCGTCCCCGCGGACGTCGATGAGGTAGTAGGCGTCGTTGCCGAGTACTCGCCCGATGGCGAATGGTCCCTCCCACGGAGGGGAGAGCTTGTGCATGCCCTTCTTGTCCTGGATGAGGCGCAACACCAGGTCGCCTTCTTGGAAGGTGCGAGTTTTCACCCGCCGGCTGTGGTAGCGGCGGAGTCCCTGCTGGTAGATGGCGGTGCGTGACCGAGCGAGGTCACGTGCCTCGTCGAGTTGATCGACTCCGTCTTGGCGGGCGAGTTCGTTTGCAGCCTCCGTGTAGTGGACGACCCGCGGCGAGTCGTGCTCGAGGTCGGTGGGCATGACTGCCTCGGCGTCGTATACCATGAAGAAGGGGGTGAATCCTGTCGACCTGTTGACTGAGGTGCAGATCCCCCAGATGACAGAGGGCAGCTCCTCGACCCAACACCCGGCGATGCGCTCGAGTGGTACTTGGAGTCGCGGCTTCAGGCCGTGGAGGATGCTTTGATTGGCCCGTTCCGCCTGGCCGTTGGATTCCGGGTGGGCGACCGACGCGAGGTCGAGCCGGATGTGGTGCTCTTCGCAGAATTCGGCCATGGCTCCTTTGGCGAAGTTGGTGCCGTTGTCCGTGATGATGCTGTTTGGGAACCCGTAGCGATATATGAGCTCGCGTCGGAATTTAGTGGCGGTCTTCCCGTCGCATTTCTGGACTGGCTTGGCCTCCACCCACTTTGTGAATTTGTCGACCGCGACCAGGAGGTGGGTGTAGACGAGGAGCCTTTTGAAGGGCCTACCATGTCCATGCCCCACACGGCAAATGGCCGTGATGGGAATTGTTTTGAGCGCCGAGCTCGGCACGCGCCTGGTTGGCGATTGCACCCGGCGCACCGCTGGACAATGTCGACAGCATCGGCGTGTGCGGTGGGCCAGTAAAAGCCATGTCGCATAGCCTTGGTGACCAGGGAGCGGGCGGCAGCGTGGTGGCCACAGTCACCGGAGTGGTTGTCGTGGAGGATCTTGCGTCCTTCGGCGGGTTGGACGCAGCGTTGGAACACGCCAGTGACGCTACGCTTGTGGAGCTCGCCGTCGATGATGGTGTAGGACTTGCATCGGCGTGCGATCATCCGAGCGTCCGTCTCATCTGCCGGCAAGGTGCCGGCCTCCAGGTAGGCGATGTAGGGCTTGGTCCAGTCGTCTGGCTCGGTGACGAGTGCGACCAGGGCTGCCTCCGGCTGTAACGGGACTCCGATGTCGATCTCCCTTGGGGGAGAGGCTGATGGCTTGGTTATTGTGTCGAGGAAGACGCCGGCGGGTGGTGCGAGTCGAGCCGACCCAATGCGAGAGAGTGCGTCGGCCTCCTCGTTCTTCCGCCTGTCGATCCACTCAACGGAGTAGCCTGTGAAGTGTCCGCCCAGCTTGTCCACTGCTTGGCGGTACGCCGCCATGGTGGGGGAGACGGCGTCGCAGGTGCCAGCGACTTGCCCCGCGACGAGGTCGGAGTCTCCGTAGCAGCGTAGGCGGTTGACATTCATCTCCTTGGCAGCTCGCATGCCATGGAATAAGGCCTCGTACTCGGCCATGTTGTTGGTGCAGGGTGTGAAGTCGAGCCAGAGGACGTAGCTGAGCTTGTCGCCCTTCGGTGAAGTTAGCACAATCCCTGCGCCTGCGCCGTCCGCGTTCTTGGAGCCGTCGAAGTGCAGGCTCCAGTAATGGAGATATGGCAGCTTCTCTGGCTGCTGGGCCTCTTCCCAGTCGGCGATGAAGTCCGCTAGGGCCTGCGACTTGATCGCTTTTCGTGGCTCATATTTGATGTTGTGGACGTTGATCTTGACGTCCCACTTGGCGACCCTCCCGGTCGCCTCGCGGTTGCGGATGATGTCTTGCAGTGGTGCTGAGGAGACGACCGTGATCGGGTGCTCCTGGAAGTAGTGCGGCAGGCGCCGCTGAGCTCTGAAGACCGCGTATACCAGCTTTTGGTACTGCGGGTATCGCTGGCGCGACTCGGTGAGGACCTCGCTGATGTAGTACACCGCCGACTTGGCGCCTTTCCTTCCTCCGGTCGCTCGACGACCATGACGGCGCTGACGACGCGCTCGAAAGCCGCGACGTAAACCAGCATGGGTTCTTTGTCGGCGGGGGCGGCGAGTAGCAGTGCGGCGAGTAGCACCTTCTTGAGGTCGCGGAGCACGTCATCTGCCTCCTTGTCCCACTGGAAGGTGGGGTTCTTGCGCATCATGCGGTATAGGGGCATCGCCTTTTCGCCCAGGCAGGGGATGAACCAACTGAGAGCCGCTACTCGCCCGGCCAGTTTCTGGACGTCACGCAGGAACTCGGGTTTGCCGAGCCGGGCGATCGTGTCGATTTTCATGGGGTTCGCCTCGATCCCTCGCTTGGAGACGACGTACCCCAGTAGTTGTCCTGCTGGTACACCGAAGGTGCATTTGCCTGGGTTAAGCTTTATCTTGTATTTTCGCAAGTTGGCGAATGTTTCCGCCAGGTCGGCGAGTAGGTCACCCTGGCGAGCGGACTTTACGACCACGTCATCGATATAGACGTGGATGTTGCACCCAATTTGGCTCGCGAGGCACTCTTGCATGCACCGCTGGTATGTCGCCCCGGCGTTCTTGAGGCCGAAGGTCATGGCGGTGTAGCAGAAGGCTCCGAATGGCGTGATGAACGCCGTCTTCTCCTCGTCCTCGACGGCCATTTTGATCTGGTTGTACCCAGAGTAGGCGTCGAGGAAACATAGCGACTCCGAGCCCGCGGTGGAATCGATTATTTGGTTGATCCGCGGGAGGACGAACTGCTCCTTTGGGCATGCGCTGTTCAAGTTTGTGTAGTCGATACACATCCTCCAGGTCCCGTTCTTCTTCTCGACCAGGACTGGGTTTGCCAGCCACTTGGAGTATTTGAAGCCTGCAGCGAGTAGACGCTGCACCTCCTCGGTGATTGCTCGGCGGTGCTCTTCATTGAAGGGCCGCAGCGACTGTTTGACGGGTCGCACTTTGGGATCGGCGTTTAGCTTGTGCTCAGCGAGCTCCCTAGGGACACCAGGCATGTCAGAGGGCTTCCATGCGAAGATGTCCCTGTTCTCATGGAGGAACTCGATGAGCGCGCCTTCCTAGGCTGGGCTCATACCCGTCCCGATCACCGGCTCGGAGTCGCCGGGACCAGCTCGACGGGTGCGAAAAGCGCCGTCGCCTCGAAGGTTGAGGTGTTTGCGCCCGAGTTGGGCTTCTTGAGTATGGTGGGGTCGTCGTTGTTGACCCCGCTTGCATTTGGCGAGCTCATCGGCGTGGTTGGTCTCGCCGATGACGCGCGAAGTTCGCCTTTGGCCTCGCACTCGGCGGCCATGTCGGGGTCGCTGTTAATGGTGATGACGCCGCACGGCCCGGGGAGCTTCATTGCGTTGTACGCGTAGTGGGGCGCTGCCATGAACTTGGCGAACGCCTAGCGCCCCAGGACGCAGTGGTAGGGGCTATCGAAGGGCACCAGCTCGAAGATGATCCGCTCGGTGCGGAAGTTTGCTGGTGTGCCGAAGGTGACTGGCAGTGTGACCTTGCCGATCGGGTACGCCTTCCGACCGGGGACGATGCCATGGAACGTGGTGTGGGTCGTCTCGATCATCGACTGCGGGAGTCGCAGCCGCCTCAAGGTGTCCAGATACAGGATGTTGATGGAGCTGCCGCCGTCCATCAATGTCTTGGGGAGCCAGTAGTCGCCGACCTTAGGCTTGACCACCAGGGCGACTCGGCCAGGGTACTCGATGCGTGGCGAGTGGTCTTGGCGGCTCCAGGTGATGGGCTGCTCCGACCAGTTGAGGAACTGGGGAACGTCCACCGAGCCACCGCTGACGGCGACGCAGCGGCGACCTTCTTCTCGCCGTGTTGAAGCTCGTGAAGGTATGGAGCGAGCCGCCACTTTGTCAATTTTCCGCCGCTTTGGCGGAGTCGTCGGGTCCTCCCGTGCTCGCCGTGCCTTCTCGATCTCCCTGAGGGTGTGGCAGTCGGCGGTTGTGTGCGTTGCGGGCTTCCCTTCCCTGCTATGAAACGCACATGGTTGGTTAAGGAGGGCCGCGGGGTCGAACCTTGGCTTGTCCTTGTAGTTGCCGCCGTCACGGCTTTGTCCTCTGTCGCGGCGGAAGCTCTTGGGCTCGCGTTGTGCGTGCCCGGCGTTGGCGACGAAGTCGACTCGCCCGTCACTGCGGCGCTTGCCGGTGAGGCGAGTGTTGCTGTAGCGTAGGTCGGACCGTCGTCCGCTGTCGTTGCCGCTCATGCGGCGTTGACCTCCCGACTCGTCGTCGGTTTCCTGGTTTGGATCTTCCTCCGCGTACCGTTTGATGATCTCGAGGAGCTCCAGTATGTTGTCGAGTGTGCGGGAGTGTCGCTTGAGCTTGGCGACCAGAGGCTCGTAGCGGCACGAGGTCTTGAAGCAATGGATCGTGGTGTCCGGGTGGATGCCGACCGCGTTGTACCAGAGTTCTTGCCACCGTTGGACCCAGCTATGGTCGACTCGCTGGGGTCCCCGGATGCATCGCCCAGTCCTCGATGGTGGTGGCGCGTGTAGGAGCACTCGAAGTGCTCGACGGCACAGATCTACTCCCGTGAGTCGATCATCTGGTGAGGGTGTTGATCCACTGCTTGCATGTCCCCTCTATCATCAGGGGGAGGTAACGGGCGGCTAGAAGGTCGGTGTGGCCTGCAATCCCCATCACCATGAGGTATGTATCGAGCCAGACGGCGGGGTCGTACGAGGGGTCGTACTTTTCTATCTCCTTCGGCGCCTTGAAGTTTGGCGGGTACTTCTCGCCTCGGATCATTGGTCCGAAGCACTTGGTGCCGAGTCGACTGAGCGACCCCATGGGCTCGCCGTCGCGGCGATTGGTTAGGGTGTGTCGCAGGTCGTCGGGCTGGCGTGCGCGCCAGCTTTGGTTGTTGATGATGTGGGTGCGGGAGTCGATGGGTTGACCGTTTGCGGCGACGAAGTTGGTCGCTGGCTTGGGGTCATTGGTGGAGAGTGCCGCATTCGCGGGTCGGTGTTGGAGCTGCAGTGGCTCCGGTGGCGGGCAGTTGAGGGTGTTTGCCGCCATTGGGCGGCCGCTTGAGGCCGCTCTGCTTCCCGAAGAACGCGAGTATACTCGACCCTGCGAGTCGGCGCCCGCGTTTTGCTGCTCGACGGCCTTTGGCGGTGGGCCTCGACGCATCGGATCTGTAGGGCACCGTCGCCCGTGTCCGTGATGTTGTCGGCTGCTGCTCGGCCTGCCACGAGGTTGTCCATCGGGGTGGAGAACAGTGGGAGGCCGTTTGCGTCTCGCTCCCGTGAGGAGACTACTCTCCGCGGCTGGTCCCTGGGAGGTGTGCGGTTGGGTGGAGGTGGGGCGCCCATCGCCGTCGACCCTGGCGGGAGCCGGGCGCTTCCTCCTGGTGGCGCATTCTCGCAGATCGCACGCTTGGCCACGCGGGACGGGTCGTTTTCGTAGTCGAAGTTCAGGGCGCGCCCCTGAACGGTGGGGTTCAGGCGCGACCTGATCCGCTGCTGATGGTAGCGCGATAGCTCCTGCGCCGTCACCTGCTCGAGGCGAAATTTTTCGCGCTCGGCTTGCTCCTTGCACCGCCCGCCAGCCAGGCGGAGTTCCTCGACCTCCGTTGCCGTGGCGTTAGGAGGGATTGGGGTGGAGAAGGGGTCCTCCGGCGGCTCGGTGCCGGTCGCCATGTAGGTCGCGGCGTGGCGACCGGTTCCGTCACGGAGGTCGGCGGAGTTTTCCGACCCAGAGTCGAATTCGAAGATCCCGAGGATGGAGGGGTCCTCGAAGTCTCCCACGTTGGAGACCTGGGTGTTGGAGCCCGCGGGTGAAGCCGCGGTGATGGACCCGGCGAGTGACGCCGGGGTCGCCAAGTCGGCGTCGTCGTTGAGGGCCGCGTATTCTGTGGCCGCTGAGTTTTCGGCCACGTCGCTGTGGGCTGAGTTGTACTCGGAGGCGAGACGATGGATCGTGCGGATCTGGCTCTCGGAGAGCCGATCGCGTGGCGGCGACTCGCGGATGCGATCCGAGTCCTCCGAGACGATGACGTCGGTGAGGCCGACGAAGAGGCTGATCGTGCCGACCGGCAGGATCACGCTGTGCGTGACGGGTCGTGCCGCCGGGACGTAGCTGCTCAGCAAGATTTGGAGCATATCGTTGATCGCTATCATGCGGCCGGTGGCGACCGTCTCGTTGATGGGCAGATTGAATCTCGCAGCAGAACACCGGCCAGGCCCCACGGTGGGCGCCACTGTCGTGGGAATGGTCACGGCAGATGCTGCGATCGGCAGCGAGTAGTAGAACGAGGGGCAAGGGCGGCCAGCCATCTGCGGTGCGAGATGAGGGCGGAGACAGTGGTTTTACCTGTGTTCGCCCCGGAGGGTAAAGACCTACTCTGCTAGATTGTATTATGGAGGTGGTACAATGGGCGAGCTCGGCTAGGCGGCGAGTCGCTTGGGTGTATGATGGAACGATCTATACCGCCTGCAGGAGGTTTATATAGGCTCACCTCCCTAGGGTTTACATATCTCAACCGAATCAGTTAAGGCTTTGTTTTCGTTTAACCTAATCCGACCGGCCTATCTACTCTCCCGGCCTTGACTTCAGCCTTCGCTGGATCCTCGCTGGGTTTTGATCCAGTCGCCGTCTTGTAGGCCCACTCGCCAGTTCTTGGGCCAGTCGGAAACGTCCTGCTGGGTATACCCCGGTAGGCACATCCCCATCGTACACACAGATCTGAATGTGGCGGATCCGTTGACTAAACCTCTCCCGAGGGAAAACATGACCAGCACCAAACTGCCATGGGTGTTCGGTATATTACCATGTAATCTAGATTAGATGACTCTAGTGCAAGTGGGAGACTGTTGGAGATATGCCCTAGAGGCAATAATAAATATAGTTATTATTATATCTTTGTGTTTATGATAAATGTTTACATTCATGCTATAATAGTATTAACAAGGAAACATTAATACTTGTGTGTTTTGTAGACTAAAATAAGAGTCCCTAGTAAAGCCTTTATACATCACTAGCTTGTTCGTTAATAGATGATTGTGGTTTCCCTATCATGAACATTGAGATGTTATTAACAACAATATCATATCGTTAGGAGAATGATATGGTGGACATACTCCTATAGATAAGCGTAGCATAAAGATCAAGTCATTTTAATAGTTCAATTGCTATATGCTTTCTGATACATAGTAATCTAATTCCTTCGACCATGAGATCATGCATATCACCTTTACCGGATGGATGCTTTGATGACATCAAACACCACACCGTAACTGGGTGGCTATAAAGGTGGCATTGAGTGTTCGGAAAGTATTGGTTGAGACACATGGATCAAGAATGGGATTTGTCCATCCATATGACGGATAGATATACTCTGGGCCCTCTCGGTGTAATGTCATCCAATTAGCTTGCAAGCATGTGACTAGCTCACAAGGGATCACATATCACGGGAACGAGAAAAGAGTACTTATCAGTAACGAGGTTGAACTAGGTATGCAGAGATACCGACGATCATAACCTCGGATAAGTAAACTATCGTGAGACAAAGGGGAATTGATATCGTATGTAAGTGGTTCATTCGATCGCGAAGTAATCGTAGAAATATGTGGGAGCCATATGAATTTCCATAGTCTCTATTGGTTATTGTTCGGAGAAGTGTCTCGGCCATGTCCGCATAATTCACGAACCGTAGGGAGACACACTTAAGGATTCGACGTTGTTTGAGTAGTTATGGAATGATGAGAAAGAGACCGAATGTTGTTCGGAGTCTCGAATGGGATTCGGGATATCGCGAGGAGATCCGGAATGGTCCGGAGAATAAGATTCATATAAGGAAAGTCCCGTTTTGGAGTTGGGGAATGGTTCCGGTGTTTTCATCGGGAATGTTCTAGAAGGTTCCGGAATGTCCGGCACTCCGGAGGGGAAGGGTACATGAATGTGTTATATCAAGTTGGTATGATTGCATCATGTACTCGGTGTCATCGCTGAATAAAATAGAGGGTTTATTCAAATCCTAGTTTGAAAAGTCAAACGCCAAGTTTGAAAGTCAAACGGCTATTTTTGGGAAGTGGAGAAAGAGGAGGAAACCGAGTTGGGGAGGAGTCCCTCCTCCACCGCCGGCCCACCTCCAAGCCGAGTTGGGGAGGGACTCCCTCCCTTGGCCCGGCCCTCCACCTATATAAGGAGGGCAGGCTCCCTCCTAGACACACAAGATCCCCGCCTCCAAACCCTAAGGCGCCGCCACTGCCTTGTCACCGCCACGCCCTAGGTCAAGCCAAGATAGCAACCCTAGCCGCCGGCCAAGCTTCCTCCTCGGCGTGTCTAAACCCTAGATCGTCGAGGGACTCTCTCATACTCCACCATACTCGCTCCGGCTTAAGGCGAAGCCCTGCGAGATCTCCCCTCTACTTCTGGTACCACGCCATTGTGCTGCCGGAATCGCGAGGAGAGTACTACAACCTCCGCTGCCTGGTGGAACAAGGGAGAGGAAGGTCTTCATCGAGTACCGAATGTGTGACCGACTGCGGGAGCGCTGCCGGAACGCAGCGCCGGAAGGATTGTCTACGCGATCTTGAGATCGGGAAGAGTACGACTACATCACCCACGAGAATCCGCTCTCGTTAAACACTTTGGAATCTTCGAGGGTAAGTTATTCCATCGACTCGTTGCTACAATCTAGTAGATAGATCTTGGCTTGTTTGTTTGTATGCGATAGAAAATTTTTGTTTTCCATGCTACGAATCCCAACAAGAACCGACCGCACGGCAAGGGAAAAGGGAAGAAGGAAGAGGAGTCCAATGATTTAGATGACATGGATGAGGACGTGGAGCCCAAGCACGCTGACAAGGGTGATGGCAAGGGAAAGAACCCCTTTGAAAAGAAGGGCCCCATCTACCACACTTTTCTTGGAACCCCAACTATCCGGGCACATAAGACCTCTCTGAGGATACTGATGGCCACACTCCCTCTAGTTCCCCAGTATTTGTGCTGGTCAGAAATTCTAGTTACTTGGGACAGAAAGGATCACCCAGATCTCATACCAACAGAGAATCAGTATTCCATGGTCATCAACCCTTTGATTGACGGCAGTGAGTTCACCAAGTGCCCCGTTGACAATGGAAGCAGCATCAACATCATGTACCTAGATACATTGCACAAGATGAACTTGATGGAGACCAACCTAAGGCAGACTAGCACCGTGTCTCATGGCGTCGTTCCTGGCTAAGAAGCTCAGTCCCTTGGGATCATTACCCTTCCGGCCGCCTTTGGTGATGTTAACAATTACCACCAGGAGCGCATGACCTTCGAAGTGGTCCCCTTAAAAAGTGTGTACCACATCATATTTGGATGCAACATCTTTCACTCCTTCCACGCCAGGCCATGTTTTGTCTACAACAAGCTCAATATACCCAGGCCAACCGGTCTCATCACCATTGCCGGAACCTTCACAAAGGCAAGGGAGTGCAAGCTCAGTGAAGCCGCCTTCGCTGAAGCCGTCCTCTACGGTGAAGAATTCAAGGAGATACAGAGCCAGGTCGATGCCTTGAAGATGACGACTTTGAAGAAGTGGATTTCTGACTCCGACCCCGCATTCAAGGCCGACATCGAGACCAAGCTGGTGGAACTTGTGGTAGGTGATGTCTCTAAGACCACTGCCATTGGTACAAGGTTGGATCCCAAATAGGAAAGCACACTCGTCGAGTTCCTCCGTGAGAACAAGGACATCTTTGCCTGACAATCTACCAACATGAAAGGTGTCCCAAGGGAACTTGCCGAACATAGCTTAAACAGCGATCCTAAATCCAAAACGGTGAAACCATTGGGGTTCGAGGGCAGAAAGAAAAAATCCTACGATTGAAACCCTAATGCCATGATATATCTACTAGTAATGCAGTAATGCAGTAATGGGAGGGGATACGATATTCATACCTTTGAAGACCGAGCTCGGTTAATGTATCACAAGGAACATGGATGAAGAAGATGCCCTGGCGCTAACCTCGAGCTCACGAAGTCCTGCGGCTCCAACAACTCCTAGCACCAAAAGCACGGTGCCGCTAGAGGGAATCACACATGTACGGTGCTTGACGATGACCCCTGCTTCTCTCTGATCTAGCTGAGATTGTGGAAGTAGATTTCTTGGCTCCGAATCCCGCAGTGCAAATACGCTTCGCTGGTGAATAACTCCTCGCTTGCACAACCCTAACAAGGGGGCCACAGTCGCAAGAAACAGAGAAGAGATAGGCAACACAAGCCTTTTTTTATTTCCAGGTAGAAATTGGTGTGTTTTAATCCTCCTACAGGCACCCCTTTATATAGGTAGAGGGAGGGGTCCCTCCACCTTAGGGTTCCCATGTGGGACTAAATAAACAAAGAAAAAAATGGGGCAACCCGCAGCCGAACGGGTGGGCCGCCTGCCCACCTGCGCACGGCCTAGCAGGGCAAATGCGATGAAGGCGAAGGGGTCCCGGGTGGGCGGGCCGCAGCCAGAAGCATGCGAGGTGGCAGCCCTGGTGCCCAAAGACCAGGCCACAGGGTGGGCGACTGCTGGCAAGACAGCGCTGCTCTCGCCGCCATGCGATAGCCCGACTATGCTGCCCCGGCTGGTCCATGGCCCGACGCGGGAGCCCTCCGGCTAGGCAGCACATAGCAGCGACCGTCCACATGCGGCGCGGACTATCCCTGACCCATGTGGGCTGTTTCAAAAACAGTCTTCCCTTTGCCTTTTTTGTCCGTTTCTTTTTACGTAAAATCCCTCCAAGATTTTGCCTACCTAATAAGACGCCTTTATAAATACTTATTGAAATATTTATTTACAATATATTAATTCATAATTAATATTTAATAAACATATATTTAAATCACCATTTATCCAAAAACCTTGTCGGTCCTTTTTCCTTATTCTTTCTCCGAATACCTTCAGATCTCTCTAAAACTTTTCTGGTCTCTCTCTTCTCGCTTCTTCAGTGATTCCAAACTAGCCATTAACGATCTCTAAGCTTTGTCAAGCCCTTAAGCGTGCTACCCAATAGTTTGAAAATACTACAGACATGGTCAAGACTCCTCTCTGACCAATGATCAACAGTGGGACCTGGATGCCCATGATGACCACCTGTGTACTCAACAAAATTTGTCGTTGAACCGTAAGCACTATGTCTTATTCCTTTTGTCTCTATGATACTGTATTGCTCGATTCTTGATCAAATGAAATCTCCATGTCAGGGTTCATCCTCATTACTGACAATACCTTATTTACTCGATCTGATAAGTGATATCCAAATGACCTAGTCACACGATGCGCAGCTTATGGATATAAATTATCCGAGTGGGCCGAGAGTATCTTCAGTCACGTGGATGGACAAATCCCGCTCTTGACATAGTCGCCTCAACCTGTTCCTACGGACACCCAATGAAACCCTTATGATCACCGTTATACCGAGTGACGTTAAGTGCCATCAAAGTAACCTCGGGAGACAGTGATTTGATATGGTCTCACAATCTAAGGAAATACTCACTATGTTTCCTAATCATCGTAACCTAAACTCGGTTACATGATCGTGATACGATGCTATAGATAGGCTATGTTCGCCATCTTATTCTCTAATGAAATGACTCCATTGTCAATTAGGGGCCGAGGCACCAACATGATCAGGAAACCTTTGATCATCCATTAACCAACGAACCAGTGACTAGAGTTTCACTGGGAACTACTAGTTGTTTGTATATCACACATGTATTGAAGTTTCCTAATCAATACAATTATATCATGACATAAAACTTAATCATAAACTTTATGAAATATGCAATTAAATATTTGTCTCTAGGGCATATTCCCTTCAGTCTTCCACTTGTACTAGAGTACAAATAAACTAGATGCATTTGTTATCCAATCATTAGTACCATACTCCTTGGTGCTTCTGATTATGCTTACTCATGGAAGAGTTCTGAGTCTAAGAAATGAACATTTCGTTCCTTGTGTATCCTTTGTAAATTTATTAATGTCATCCTACATGACACTAATACCTTTTATCATCTCTATGATACTTTCTTGTGCTTGTACAATATTTCAGTAACAAAATGGGGTCTCAGGTTCCAGATACTAGCAGTGACTTTAGATAGGTCTCGGGGACTTTCTCATGGGCACTAAGTATTGGAACACATTCACTGGGAAAATATTTCTCAAAGCTTCAACATTTATGCAAAACATGGTAGTATTCATATACTATGTTATAAATGTAGATTTCAAATTTAAAATGCACCATGTTCCATTTTGAATATTAGCCACCACGCTTCAATTGTGCTTGAGGTAACCTTTAATGCAGAGATTTCCGATCTTCCCAAATTCAACATATAACCTTTCTAGTATAACACTTTATACTTCAAGCATGTTGTCTTTCAAGATTCGGAAACATGCCTACAGATCTCACTAGATCATGTGGACAATCCCAACTCACTATTCAATGATTTATAGTTAATCATTTACGAACTTGTTCTTCTAACTAAGAACATGGATCATATTATGTTAAGTATTTGTCATGATTTCAAATTAGAATCCTATGTCATAACATAGTGGCTGTGTGAACATCCTATTATTTTATTAAATCACAGACTTTTATACTTAATGATTTTTCCTAACCCTTTGAATTATTTAGTACTCTTCCTGAATCAATTCATGTTCTGAACTATTCAGAATCTCCATTAGGAATTTCATTTCAACATAATCCTATAGGACATATCTTAATCTCCAAGATTTCAATGTCGTATTCTTCCATAAATCAACATTTATTTGGTTGTTGGTCCTTATTCATAATGTGTCACTCACACACATGAATCCTGTCAAGCTCCCACTCAAAATATGTCAACTACATATGTGAGTTCAAACTCTACAATACTTCCACACAAAACTATGTTATTCACATATTAATCCAGGAAGACTCCCTAGCTCCCACTCACATTTATGCACTTTGCATATATTCTCGATATTTCGAACAATTCGAACCTCTTGATCAATTATCAACTTGAGACTTTATTTTACAAGATTCTAAGATCCACCTGACATTTATCACATCGAATCAAATTCATTTAAATCGCTTAAGCCCCTTCTTAATGGATCACTCTTTGACTTTCAAGACTCCCACTTATTTATTATGACCTTGCGGTCCTTCAGAAATATCAAGTAATTATATTACTTGACGAGATTCATTAAAAAAATTACTTTTTAATCTCAAGCGAAGTTTTAATTCCAGGATTTCTTGTAACTTTAGTTTTCCATAAATTTCATGACAACCAATTCACATTTATCTCCACACCTGGTGTAGGGCATATTTGTGAATCCTACTACTCTATGTAAAAGCATAACTAAAAACTACAATGATCACAATCATTGATCTCTTTTCTTTTTAACATGAAGAGTCGCGTCCTAAAACATATTTTGATACATTTCTCAATCATTCTGATGCATGGTCATAGACCTTCATCATGCTCTTACTTTTATTTTGTTAAGATCATTGTCGATAAATGCACTTTCTCGAGAATGCACCAACTTTTAGCAATACTACCTTTTCCCTTATTTGGTTCTCGTCATAAAATTTGTCTTACAAGTTTCCCAGGACTTATTCATTAATACCTTGGTTTTATCACATAAACCCAAGAGATTTCACGAATATTAGACGGCTTAATTTATTCTAGGTGAGTGTTTGCCATTTCCACGGTTTTTACTAACGCTACTAAGTACTATTTGGTGTATTTCCAGATGTATTTCCCACATTATGCTGAATAGGCATTTTACAAATGTTCATGTATTACCAATAAGTTTCTTAATTCGGATAATTCAAACATAATTGTAAACAACATATGAACATAATAGAAATCATTCATAAAAGCAAAACAACTGACTTGTTACAAACTTGTAAGAATAACCATCTCACAAAATGTAAGACACACTATAAAAGGTTAATATTCCAACAATTACAATAATTATTCAAAAAATATAAACTAAATGATAAATCTTGAGGGAGATGTCGTCAGCCATCATCATCACGCTCGCCATCAACACTCAACATCACCTCCTCTCTTGCAAGCAACTCTCATGTAGAAGGACCTATTTCATAAAATAGAAACAAGTATCAGATACTTCAATACTGCAACAAGTGTTTGCAAGGTTATAACATTTATAAACTTTATATATCATATATACCTTCGTCATTGAAGACTTCTCCTGCCACTTGTTCTACCTCAATGTTTCTCAAACATTCAGCAAACTCATAGAAATCCATCCATTCTGCATCGCCTCAGGTGATGCAAGTCCGGATATATCCTTTGAAGCTGGGAGGAAGTGACCTAAGAAATATGCATATTGCAAAGGAATCAATCATCCAATGATCCACAAAATGAATCAGTCTCATGTGCGCATCAATTATGTGATCCACGTGACTGTACAAACAAGTGTGTTCTTCCATCTTTATGGAAACGAAGTCTTCAAGAAGTTCATACTTCCACATGTGCGCATGGGTTATGAACTTTTCTATTAGTTGATTCACCATATCATGTGGTTCAAAGTCATCTACGATCTCATGTAGTTCATTTTCCATGCCATCACGCATCAAGACTCGTATGAAAGTGGATCTTTCCTGACAAAAAGGCGGTCTGTCCGCAGACGTGGGGACTCATATTCCTCCGGCCCATCTAAATCAATTGTGTAGTGAATGTAACCTGCCACTTTGTTCTTGGTGAGGAGGTCGTTAAGACATGTTGGCCAATCCGGGAAGTTGGATCCATCTATCTTGAGTTTCTTGGCGGCTAACCAATCGATGATGTCAAAGGCGGCCTCATGGCGAACCATGTTCTACATTTAAAGTTTGCTAAGGTTTTAGACTAAGTTTATGAAAATATGAGTTCATATAACTCCACTAAAACATTATCCCTAACAAATGTCTAAGTGATTACATGATCCTTATTCACTACATCACCCCTGAGCATCACGGTTGGCAATATAGTTGCAAAGGTGGACACTACACGTCAATCACATCATTTATATGACTTGCACTCGATCTTTCGATCATCCTGTGTTTCGAGGCCATGTATGCACATGCTATGCTTGCCAACTCTAACTTGTGTGTATTGCAATGTAACATTGCTTACACCCACTATATGCGAACGTAGGTATCTGACACCCGATCGTCACGGCTTGCCTCATACCGAAAAACTTTCTTGGTGGTCCACACACAAGGGGAACAATATCATTGGAATTAAGTTGTTTAGGGATCATATTATTAATGCTACCGTCGAGTATCTAATACTAAGCAAACAATAAGATACACACAACAATCATACATCAAATGTAAGTGCGATGCAATATGGTCTTCACGCTATGACCTCCATCTCGGCGCCTTGGATCCGGCGCCAGGAAACCGGTGCCTCTGGGTCCTACGCCATGGCCCTAGTGCTTACGAATTCTTAGTCCACCATGACGATGACCTTTACTATGACTTAGCAACAAAAAGTAAAGTACTTTACCTTGCCTATAGCCATATCACATCACAATGCCCCTGCAAAACAAAGTTAGACGCCTCTACTTTATCTTTTGCAAGTTTTACGTGGTTGTATGGGCTTTCTTGCAAGAACCGTTTCTTACCTACGAACTTCAACCACAACGTCGATTGGATAATTGTCTCTACTACCCCCTATCAGGGCCCTCCTTTGTAAATTCTATATCAACTATTGGAAGAGAGACAGACACACACCAACCATGTATACGGAATAAGTCGTATGTCGAGCGTGGGACCAGTCTCGTGTAAGAGTACGCGTAAGATCTGTCCGGGACGCTTCATCAATCAATACCGCGATATAAACAAGTATACGTTGGAGGGTAAAAATTATAAAATTGATGCCCATACGTCACAACTCGTGTGTTCTACCCGTACTAGCAGTACTACGCATAGATCGGCTCTGATACCACTGTTGGGGTTCAAGGGCAGAAAATAAAAAATTCCTACGATCGAAACCCTAATGCCAGGATCTATCTACTAGTAATGTAGTAATGGGAGGGTATACGATATTCATACCTTTGAAGACCGAGCACGGTTAACGTACCGCGAGGAACGTGGATGAAGAAGACGACCTAATGCTGACCTCGAGGCCACGAAGTCCTGCGGCTCCAACAACTCCTAGCACCGAAATCATGGTGCCGCCAGAGGGAGTCACACACGTATGGTTCTTGACGACTACCCCTTCTTTTCTCTGATCCAGCTGAGATTGCGGAAGTAGATCTCCCGGCTCCAAATCTTGCAGCTCGATGGCGCTTTGTGATGAAGAACTCCTCGCTTGCATAGCCCCGACAAGGGGGCTATGGTCGCAAGAGAGAGAGAGAGGCAACACATGCCTTTTATTTATTTCCAGGTGGAAATTGGTGTATTTTAATCCTCATATGGGCACCTCTTTATATAGACGGAGGGAGGGGTCCCTCCACCTTAGGGTTCCCATGTGGGACTAAATAAACAAAGAAAAAAGGGGCAACCCGCCGCTGACCGGGTGGGCCACCTGCCCACCCATGAGTGGCCCAACAGGGCAAAGGCAGTGGAGGTGAAGGGGCCCCGGATGGGACGGCCACAGCCAGCAATCTGCAAGGCGGCAGCCGCCGTGGCGATGCCTAGAGCCAGGCCCCGAGTGGGCCAGCCTGCAGCCCACGCACGCACTCTTGCCCGCCCACGCAGCAGCTAGCTATGCGGTCCCGGGTAGGCCGCGACCCAACACAGTGGTAGCCCTCCGTCTAGGCGGCGCATAGTAGCGACCGCCCACGTGCGGCGCGGACTATCCGCTGCCCATGTGGGCTGTTTAAAACACAGTCTTCCCTTTGCCTTTTTCGTCCATTTCTTTTTACGTAAAATCCCTCTGGGATTTTTCCTAACTAATAAGACGCCTTTATAAATCCCTATTTATATATTTATTTATAATTTATTAGTTCATAATTAATATATAATAAACATATATTTAAATCACCATTTATCCGAAAACCCTTTTCGGTCCTTTTCCCTTATTCTTTCTCCGAACACATTCGGATCTCCCCAGGACTTTTCTGGTCTCTCTCTTCTCACTTCTTTAGTGATTCCAAACTAGCCATTAACAATCTCTAAGCTTCGTCAAGCCCTTAAGCATACTACCCAGAGTTCGAGAATACTATAGACATGGTCAAGACTCCTCTCTGACCAATGATCACCGGCGGGACCTGGATGCCCATAATGACCACCTGTGTACTCAACGAAATTTGTCATTGAACCATAAACACTCTGTCTTATTCTTTTTGTCTCTATGATACTGTATTTACCAAGGCTTGATCAAATGACATCTTCATTTTAGGGTTCAAACTCGTTACTGACAATACCTTCTGTATTCGATCCGATAAGTGATATTCCAGTGACCTAGTCACACGTTGCACAGCTTATGGATATAACTTATCTGATAGGGCCTAGAGTATCTTCCGTAACACGGATGGACAAATATCACTTTTGACGCAGTCGCCTCAACCTGTTCCTCCGGACACCCAATGACACCCTTATGATCATCGTTCTACCGAGTGACATTAAGCGCCATCAAAGTAACCTCGGGAGACAGTGATTTGATATGGTCTCACGGTCTAAGGAAAGAATCACTATGTTTCCTAATCATTGTACCGTGAACTCTATGACAAGATCGCAATACGATGCTATAGATAGGGTATGTTCACCATCTCATTCTCTAATGAAATGACTCTATTGTCAATTAGTGGTCGAGGCACCAACATGATCAGGAAACCTTTGACCATCCTTTGACCAATGAACCAGTGACTAGAGTTTTACTGGGAACTACTAGTTGTTTGTATATGACACGTGTATTGACATTTCCTAATCAATACAGTTATAGCATGACATAAAAATAAATCATAAAATTTATGAAATATGCCATTAAATATTTGTATCTAGGGCATATTCCCTTCAGAAATAACCTCTATGACACTTCAGGAATGAGAAGAGACGGGCCATAGGCAAAGAGATAGCTAGGTTACTTAAGGCTAGTTTTATCCGAAAAGTTCTGCATACTCGATTGGTGGCCAATCCTGAATGTGTGCCCAAAAAGGTACCAAAGAATTAAGAATGTGCATTGATTACACCGGCTTGAACAAAGTGTGTCAGAAGGATCCATTTGCTTTGGCTCGCATTGACCAAGTCATTTATTCGATGGCTGGCTCAGAACTTCTATGTTTTCTAGATCCATACTCACGATACCACCAGATCAAGATGCAAAAGTCGGACCAACTGGCTACTTCGTTCATCACACCCTACGGCACATACTGCTATGTCACAATGCCCTTTGGGCTGAAAAACGCAGGTGCTACGTACTAGCGGGTGATGCAACGTTGCCTCCATGACCAAATTAGTCGAAACATACACGCTTACATGGATGGCATCGCTGTGATGTCCCAAAAATCAAACGACCTCATCGCCGACTTAAAGGAAACCTTTGGTAACCTCTGAAAGTTTAACATGATGCTTAACCCTAAGAAGTGTGTCTTCGGGGTTCCTGTCGGCAAATTGTTAGGCTTCATCGTTTACCACCATGGAATTGAGGTAAACCCGTAAAAGATCAAGGCCGTCCTCAACATCAATCATCTGACATTCCTGAAGGACATCCAATGGCTCACATGCTGCATCACAATAGTAAGCCGGTTCATCAGCTGACTTGGAGAGAAGGCAATGACGCTCTACAAGTTTCTCAAGAAGACTGACAAATTCGTATGGACGGACGAAGCAGACGCAACACTTCAGGAGTTGAAGATAATACTCTCCTCCGCACCTATACTTCTAGCACCGGAGTCAATGGAGCTCATAATATACATGGCAGCAACCAACTGGGTAATCAACATTGTCGTCGTGGTGGAGCGAAAGGAACCAGTGCATGAGTATGGTGTTTAGCGACCAGTTTACTACGTAAGCGAGGTCTTGACAGAATCCAATAAATGTTACCCGCACTACCAAAACCTAGCTTATGGAGTTTTCCTTGATTCTCGGAAGATAAGGCACTATTTCCAAGATCATCCCATCAGAATAGTGAGCAAAGCTCCACTATCCGACATTATCAACAACAGTGACGCTACAGGGAGAGTGGCGAAGTGGGGCATTGAGCTAACTGCCTTTGAAACCACCTACAAGGGACGCGACGCTATTAAATCACAAGCATTGGCGTATTTCATCGTAGATTGGATAGAGCTGCCAGCAAATACTCATGTGCTAGAGCCAGAGTCTTGGGTCATGCACTTTGATGGATCAAAGTTGCTCAACGGCTCGGGGGCTGGTGTATTGTTACAATCACCAACGTGGGAGAAGCTTCAGTACATCCTATAGATCCACTTCAACGCTACCAACAACATGGAGGAATACAAATCTTTCATCCATGGACTTCACGTAGCCAAAGATATTGGCATCAAGCGCAAAGTTTGTTGTGGAGATTCCAACTTGGTTGCCCAGCAGGTGGCTGGAAACTGGAATGCGCGGAACCCTATGATGTCGGCATATCGAGACGAAGTAGATGAGATATCCAAGTGCTTTGACGGCTACGAAGTCAAGTGCGTCAAAAGGGAGGACAATGAGGCGGCAGATTTGTTGTCAAATCTTGGATTGGTCTGCAAACCAATTCCTACTCGGGTTTTCCTGGGAGGACAATGAGGCGGCAGATTTGCTGTCAAAGCTTGGATTGGTCCGCAAACCAATTCCTATTGGGGTTTTCCTGGAGCATCTACAGACACCATCCATGAAAGGAGCGGACCCCGAGAATCTGGATAGAGTTAATTCAATTGTTAATGCGGTAACGGTGATTCCTCCATCTTGGACGAAACCGTTCATGGACTACCTCAAAGATGAAATGCTACCTGCCGATGAAGTTAAAAGACGACAGATAGTATGTAGATCAAAAGGCTATACCATAATAAATGGGAAGCTATATAAAAGAAGCACCAAAGGAATATTCCTACGATGTGTCTCTTAGTAGAAAGGTATGGAAATCCTCAGAGATATTCCATTTAGGGAGATTGCGGCCATCACGCTGCTCCCTAATCTTTGGTATCTAAAGCTTTCCGGCAAGTATTTTACTGGCTGGCCGCCAAGGTGGACACCGACAAGCTAGTCAAGACATGCATTGGGTGTCAGTATTATGCAGGGCAACCACATGTTCCAACTAAAGAATTGTGAAATATATCAATTACTTAGCCGTTTGCAGTCTAGGCTTGACATGGTTGGGCCGTTGCAGACGACACCTTGTGGCTTAACGCATCTGCTAGTCATAGTTGACAAATTCACTAAATGGATAGAATCTAAACCCATTAGAAAGCTCGATGGGTGTAACATCCCAGCATTAAAGCCTAGAAATAAGCTGAACCCAGATGTGTGCATTGCATTCATGCATAGAAAATCCGAATAATTTTCGCGCTTTTAAACAAAACTTGTCAAAGTGATGGAATATTCTCTTAGCTTGATGGAATTGAAGTAGATCATCAAGTTGACTGTGATAAGTTTTAATAAGACCTTTGTTAAAATCTCATCTTGGGTAAGAGAGCTTTGATCTAAGGGTAGATCAAATGTACTATAAGTTAAATTCTAATACAATGTGAATTATATTTGATAATTAGGTGATCATGTTATAATATTCATTATAATCACTCATCGGTACCAAGTTAAAGATATAAAACAAATAATACGAATGTAACCACTATATTTTAATCCCATCTGCATACATCCTGAGTATCATAATAACATCTAATCTTAAAAACTCCTTTGATGAGTTGGAGTTGGAAAGAGATTAAGTCAAGATCATCCACTACATAGATATCTTTCTTTCTATAGAATTTTCATAGAACTTATTTCAATATTTGTTGTTTATCAATGTTGGATAATTCTTCATTGATTCACAAATTCTTTAACTATTAATCTTTGATCTATTACTTGATCTTATCAGAACATCTACTTAAATCTTCTAATAAGAGCATAATCCATTAATAACCTTAATCTAATGTAAGGTACTAAGAAGATAATTTCCAGACAATTAAAGGTAGGATTGATAAAGCCCTGCTTAGCCAACTAAGAACTTCGGTAATAAATGATTAGAGTATTATGATGGTAATGCTCTGGCCACCAATATTAAATGATTATATTTAGTATAAGTAATACTGGTGGGTAGAACATGATTGGAACCTCGGTAGAGATAAGTGATCCTAGAGTAGTCTTTGCAAACCACATAGATATAATTCAGGGATTGAAGTGTAAAATCATGAGAGTTAAGTAAATATAGACTGATATTATTCAATTAAAGATAGTATAGCATAGAGTTTAGAAGTAGTGTTATTCATCTTAAAACATAATCAACCTTAGAGAAAGATCAATGATGGAATAATAAGGAAGATTGTGAGTGAAGTTGAAGGAACTACTGGTTGGATGGAAGATTATCAACAGTAGAATAGTAGGTGCAATCAAGCATGGATATGAAGTTATGAACTTTAGTATCAAACTCATTGGATTCGTTCATGAGTTTAGAAGAATGATATATGAATAAGAAGATTTAAATGAGTAAAGCTCATCATGTTAATCATGATGATGGATAGAAAGAAGTACTATATCTAGGAAAGGAATTCCTTAATTAGAGATCCAAGATTTTAAAATATAATTATATGTATAAAACATTTCCTATTAAACCTTGGTAAGCAATCAAATTTAAATCTCAAATCAAACATAATATCCATCTCATACTGTTGATCCATCATCCGATGCCTATAACAATTTATAGAAACATTTCCCTATAACAAATTACATAAGCATATCCTTGTTAATTTCAACCATCATAACTATATGTGCCTAAGTATATTTTTATAAGTTCACTTCTATAAAACACTCTAATTATAATTTTCTATTTAAAAGGGAGATTTCATCCAATACTATATACATGAGGCTATATACTTAGTTATTAAATCTTAACTCTTAAAAGGAATCTAAGCTTATACAAAACCCTAAAGCCAAGGGTAGTACTCATAATTCAAAACTCAAAACTTCTTTTTTATCACATTAGGGGATATACATTGCCATGCTCCAAATTAATAGGAGTAATAATCATCATATCAATGCCTTTATATTTCATGCATCAAGTAATGGTATAGGATCATTATACATGTATATAAAGTTTCTATTCAAACTATGAGCTCACTAAAGTTGAGTTAAAAACAAACAAGAATATATTACTTAAGAAGTCCCTAACTAAAATAAGGAGAGAAAAATAATAAGAAAAGTTTAAATCAAATATTAAAAAGGGGTTCATATATTAAGAAAATACAAGGAATACAATAAGATATATATATATATATATAATAAAGAAATTCACATGTATTATTAACTATGTTTTAGTGTTATTGAAATAGTCCAGCATAGAAATCCTGCAAAGAAAAGTTCAAAATATATAAATCAAATTCAAATCTGAATAAGAAAACAGAAAATAGAAAAAGGATAAAACAAATAAAAACCAAACCTGGCCGCAACCCAACAACCCTATATTTATCTAACGCCTATGTGCATCCCACAACAGCCAAGTAACCAGCCCAGGTTCCTTTCTATCTGAGACTGACAAGTGGGGTCAGCCAAGGACTGCGGGTTGAGAAGCAAAGATCGTCAGGGGGTTATCTGCAAAATGGTCATCGTCGTCATCGTCACGCATACGATACCTGGCGAGCTCGGGCCGCCCGATGCCGTCATCGTCGTCGTTGCGCCAAGATACTCGCCGCCGTTGCTAGGAGGGGATAAGAAGGCCACCGCGACGCATTGCCTCCATCCCTATCTCCAATTCCTCCTTATCCTCTCAGATACGAATAGGACCGAAACCCTAGCTCATCGGAGCCACCTCTCGTCGTCGAACCACGTCTCCCCACGCCATTATGAGCCGTCATGGAGAAGCGCCTTCCTCCGTAGATCCTCTGGGTAGAAGCTTGCATCAAGGGGAGCGCTGGAGCAGGTGAATTTGGTTGTTTCCCTTCGCAGCAGTTCGTCGAAATCCTCGTCGGGAAGCTCGTTTCCGACCGCGCCTGTCCTCGTCGACCGCTCTATCGTCATCAGGGTAAGATTACGCATCTCTGGACCCTAGTTTCGTTTGCTGATTCGCACCGTAGGTATAGTGTTGAGCACCACCGCTGGCCTCCGCAGTAGCTCGTTGCCGATGACCCTCCGATGACCATTTCCGAGCGGCGCTGCCACTATTAGGTTCAGTAGGTTGCACTAATTCGAACTAGATCTATTTCGCTTGTCGGGGTGCAGTAGATCGTCGCCGGCGACCAACTTCTGGCGGTGGTGGTGATACTAACGCCATCGTGACGTCATGATCGCACCACGTCAGTTAGTTTGACTGGTCGTTGCTAACGTGGTTGATGACCTGGCCTAGGGCCCATATGTCATTGACTGGGGGTAAGTGCGAGGTCAGTAACTAATGCAATTCTTTCGTCTGAGAGCTGAGGTGGACAATGGTTCCACTAGTCAGTGACTCGGGCTAGCTCTAGGCGTGGTGTAAAAGGTAATTTTCTGTTTAGAAATAAATAAATGTTATAATACAATTAATAATATTCCAAAAATCAAATAAATGATTAAACTTTGTTTAATTAATAACTTTTGATTTATAATTCAGAAAAATATGTATAATATATGAAAATTTTCAGAAAAATAAAATCTACAACATAAAATTATTATAAAATATTATTATGATGATTATTTAAGTAAATAATATTTAATAAAGTTTTATAAGTAATAAAACTTTGATAATTCATATTTTTAAATGATAAATATTAATAATATAAATAAAATACCCAAAAATCTTAGGAAAATAAGGATTTTACTTTAAAACTATGATCATGTATTATTAGTTCACTTAATTAAATATTTATTATTTATTAAGTAATTATAAAGTAATAAGAATTATAAAAATCATATCTTATTATTTATTAATCACAAAAATAAATGTGATATACTAAAATGATCGCAAATATAATATCTACGGGATAAAAATCTAATATTATACTTTGAGTTAAATAAAAAATTCAAATATTCTAATAACTCAAATTTAAACTTATTTACTTCATTAATAATTCATATAAAGATAAATAAAATTTATTAATATTTCTAAAATAAATCAATTAAGTCTAATAAATAATATTAGTCTTAAATATTAATAATATGAAGCCATAATGGATTAAAACATTATAAACACCTTTGTATTAAATTATCTTCAACTCTAAGTGAAGATTATGTTCTTAAAGGATTCCAATTCATGGTAAAAACCTTAAAGAACAACTTATGAATCCACCAAACCTTTTATATCTATATTAACTACCTAATTGCAAAAACTACCACAACATTATATAAACCCATAAGTAGCTAAGTAATAGTATGTTTTAGATTATCAACTATACTCACTCATTTATAAAAGGATAAATGATATTAATCCATAATCAAATCAAGAAACCATTATCCAAGTAAAAAAGAATGACCATTCTTAGGTAACCTAAAGAAAACATTTCAGATACACTAGATACAAATGTTATAAGTATTATACTATCAAAATCATCTTTGTTTTAAATTTAACTTTAGTCTACAGAATCTTAATGCAACACTATAAGCATTACTATATGCTTTATAGTTAACTTTGGTCTGAAGTAGTTAAATTATAAAGCAACTCAAGCCAAACCATTTGAGCAAACAAATAACATCAAACACCACTAACGAACCCTAGAGTTTGTTTAGACCTTAGAAGAGAAACCTTTCTTCGAAGGTTATCCTTTTTGCCACTTTAAATAATAACTCTTATATAAGTAATCCTAACTGGTATGTCATAAGTATTTATACTTTACTTCTACATATGTGTTGTCTACAACCACTCATAAACTCTAATAACAGTACAATTATGAAACTTATCTAAAAGGACCACACATTCCAAAGTAACCATTTCCAGAATCCAAACCCTAGGACAGCGTTATTCCCGGGATTTGCGTGTAGAACGTGCATCACATTACTTATGCATAAAAGCATATTGCTTCTTTAAACATTAGTCCTTACCGGACCAATGATGCTGATTTCAGATTTTGGATCTTATACATTGACTCGAAGACCGTGAGTGCATAATCTTGCAATCATAAAAGGCAAGTTCACACTTGCTCATGTCCTTTGTTTATTTTTTGTAAAGTATTTTACAAATCCAGTGTTGTCTTCACCTGCATTTGAAAAGGGCCAGAAAACACTATTTTCAATAATAATGAGAACTATTGATAACTGATCCAGGGTGATCAGTTAATCTATAAAGTCTGACAGTTGGAATACCACTGTTCAGAACTATATAACCTAGGACTTAATAAACAATGTCGCCAGTGATTCTTGCGCCGTATATTACGCGTTGACCATGAGATATCGAATGGGACGGAGAAGTTAGCTGTATCTTCTTCCTCTCGCATGAAGCCGGATGTGCAGGTCGTGGCTGGTATCCTCGTAGTGTGCATATTAATTGGTAATTCGTAGAGGATATGCATCATATGGGTGGGAACCCTCAACGTCCCATGATAGTTCTAGCATCTAATGGTTTGTACAAACCATTGCCGTAATTATTTATGTGGGCATGGTGTAAACCAAGGAGGCATGCGAGGTCGCGAAGGGGGCAGTGATTGGCTTGGATCATCTTCTGGGCCCCACATCATGGAAATGTGGACGAGAATAAGCAGCCCGGTTGTGCAACAAAGAGTTGATCTCTCATGGGTAAAGTGACGCACCTCTGCAGAGTGTAAGAACTGTAACTTGTTACTCCCTGTTCTAGGAAGGAGCTGCGGACGCGGCGGGAAAGGAACTCCATGAAAGTTCTGGTAAACCCGTGAAGGCTGACGGACATAGCTTTTCAGAATAAAAGCAACCTTTGAAGAAATGTTTATGAAAACTTGCATTGCCTACGACCTACGGTCTGTGGTTGTAGATATAGTGCATCAAACAATCCTTTTCTAGTGAATTTGCTGAGTACGCTCGTACTCAAAGTATCTTCTTAACCCTTGCAAGATTCTGAAGCCATTAAGACGATGTCTTCATCAAATTATGATCCAGGACTTATCAAAACCAGCTAAAGCTCTTCAATGAAGACAAAGAAGTCAACATATACCTCAACTCAAGTGAAGACGAAGTTACTGATTAGATAGAAATACAATCTCTAGCCAAAGAACCTATCTCTGTAGTGCGTTGCAATAGCAGCAATGCCAATTCCTTAGTTAAATACTAGTTTTAATAGTATAATAGTTTTGTGTTATTTATCTTTGATTATTTTTCGTAAGAAGTTCTTTCTCTCTCTTTAACCTAGAGTGTTCTCTGGATCTTATGTAAAGAGTGAGTTGTAACCTTTAGCCATGTATTGGACCCACTGTGTTTCTGTTGTGCCATTCTGAGGGATGTAATACTAGTGAACAGTGTTTCATTGGTGTTATGTCAACGACTATAGTATACTACATCATGCAGTGGTATGCTGGGTCACCGCAATGGGGCAACAACCCTTAAATTTGTTTGGGATCTACTGGTGAGATATAGTCTTCCACATAGCATCATCACCAACAACGACAGCAATTTGTCACTCGGAGAAGTCAAGGCTTACTGTCATGAAAAAGGCATCCGCCTTGACCTAGCATATGTGGCACATCCATAATATAATGATCAAGTTAAACGGGCCCACTACTAGGAAAATGGCCATTGGTGGCGCACATGAAAAGGGCATCTATGGCGCATAGGTCGTGCGCCACTAGCCTCACGCTGCGGCTATCTCCTAGCCATGGCGCACTGCCTGGTGCGCTACGGTTATGTCGAGATAAGTGTAGCGCACCTGCCAGTGCGCCACGGCTAGGAAGGCAGGTGCGCTACGGGCTGGATCTTCTGTGGCTCACATTGCAGTGCACCACTGATCTGCGCAGGTGCGCTTTAGTTGCAGTGCGCCACTAAAGCTATGCCATGTGCGCCACGAGTGTTTTTTTGTTTTTTATTTATTTCAGAGCCAGATGATATACAATACAGATTATATACAATATTATAGGCAGATATACACACACTGATATAAGATATACAATTATATATATAAATGCACAATTTGCAAAACAAGATTGAAATAAATACATATAGATAAGTCCCATACATGAATACATAGTATAAGTTACATTGTTTCGATCAAGTTACAAAGTAGTTGGTGACATGCGAATACATGTGTCTCGAACAAGTTAGAGCTCAGAAGCTCGCCTAGACATCTAAACTATCTAGAAACAAGCGTGGGATAAACAACCAAAGATGATAAGCATCACCGTGACAAAGGTGTAGGTCTTCATCCGGTTCCTCGTCCTAACTCCCGCTAGATAGCGCGTGTATCTAGCTTCCGCCTCCGCCATAGTGGTGTACCCTTTGTAGCTATTGCCGCTAAAATGGTGCACCTGTCTCCGGCAGTCTTCTCAATCATCGTAGACTCCGGGAACCCGTCCCTTGTACACGACGTACCACGGCATCTATAAGTTGACAATAATAATTAACCGGTGATTGAAAAAAACATGTATAATTAAAGTCGCATATGAAGATACACTTATAGAAAGTACTTCCAACTCAGAAAGACCAAAGTAACTCAAAAAGCATGCCTCATATATAACTAGGTTGTTCGACACAGGAATATGCTACGATGGAACTGTCTGCCAAGTAGGATGCACAACACCTGGACCTGTGCATAGCACAATGTGGACAATCTCGTCACAACACATTCACATATATAGTGTGCCACGACATTTCAATCATCAGCATTCTCAAAAAAGACCAAAGTAACTCAAAAAACATGCCTCATATATAACTAGGACGTTGGACACAGGAATATGCTACGACGGAACCGTAAGCCAAGTAGGATGCACAACACTTGGACTTGTGCATAGCACAAGGCTTACAATCCTGTCACAGCACATTCATATATATAGTGTGCCACAACATTTCAATCATTGACATTCTCGAAAAAGACCAAAGTAACTCAAAAAGAATGCCTCATATATAACTAGGTCGTTGGACATAGGAATATGCTATGATGGAACTGTAAGCCAAGTAGGATGCACAACATCTGGACTTGTGCATAACACAAGGCTTACAATCCCATCACAACACATTCACATATATAGTTTGCCACGACATTTCAATCATCGGCATTATTCTCGAAAAAGACCAAAGTAACTCAAAAAGAATGCCTCGTATATATACATAGGTCGTTGGACACAGGAATATGCTACGACGAAACAGTTAGCCAAGTAGGATGCACAACACCTGGACTTGTGCATATCACAAGGCTAACTATCTCATCGTAGCACATTCACATATATAGTATGCCACGACATTTCAATCATCGGCATTAGTCTCGAAAAAGACCAAAGTAACTTAAAAAGAATGCCTCATATATATATATAAGTCGTTGGACACAGGAATATGCTACGACGGAACGGTGAGCCAAGTAGGATGCACAAGACCTGGACTTGTGCATATCACAAGGCTCACAATCCCGTCGTAGAACATTCACATATATAGTGTGCCACGACATTTCAATCATCGGCATTCTCGAAAAAAGACTAATAAAGTAAGGAAAAAAGAAGGACCAAAGTGAGCAAAGGACCAAAGAGTAAGCAAAAAAACCAAGAATTGATTCATATATAATAATAAGCAAAAGAAGTAAGCGATGATTCATAAACCTAATAAGATAAGTAGTAGCATGTACACTTGTCCACACACACAAAGGTCATCTATAGTTTGGAACTACAACTAGGCCAACATCAAGCCTTCTGGCTCGGCTCAGGGAATGGGAGGACGCCTTGTCTCGTCATGAACTTCCTATAGTCACCCTGTATCTCTAGGCGATCTTCTATGTCACGGTTATTCGGGATATTTCCTCCGTAGAAGATCCCCCCCAAAGTCATGACATCACGAAAGATGATTGCCCCAAACTGCCGCTGGATGCGATACATCTCTTGTCTAATATCTGAATCAGCGATCTTGGCCTTGGCTTCGGCCCACTGTTTGAGATGATCTGGCAGCATAGAATTCTGTTGGTCTAGTAGGAATGCCCTAATGTGATGGAGTGCGTAGTAGGCTTCCTTCTTACTGCCTTCCGGCTGCTTCACGCAGGGGAACTCCGTTACGTGGTTGAAGACGTGCCTGCCGAACTTGACCTTCGTACACACAAAGGTGGTGCCTGCCATCGAGGCATAGCCAGTGAGAGCATCATCAAGAACTTCCTTGATCTTGTCGTAGTTTTTCTTCTTTTCTACATTCCAGGAGTCGAAATACGTGGTGTGCTTCGGCGATAAGGATATGAGCGTGCAGTGTTCATCTCTGCACAAAAAATCAAATGGAATGTGTTGGAAAAAGAATGATGATAATCTAATAAAGCCAATCGATGGTGGCGAGTGAATAATGACTTACTCGGGAAAGTAAGGCACGAGAATGTATTCCTTTGTTTTGTTCGCCACGAAGATTCTTTTTAGGTACGAGGCCATGATACGTCGTTCAGCGACGCTTCCCAAGAAGCCGTCACGCATGTAGTAGGGGTACACTATAGCGATGCCCGGTGTGTTCTCTCTAATGATCTGCATGGCCAGGCTGAGAGAAAACAGGCGGACCATTGTATAGTGCAGCGGGTATATGTGGAACATATTGAAGATGTCATCAAACCGCAGGAATAACAGATCCGCGGGGGCATTATTGACGAATCCCAAGTCTGGTGGCACCTTAACCATGAATACCGGGTGTGAGGGATCTTTCTCCGCTGAATGCCTCTCTCTGTCAAGACACGTCATGCACACTCTTCGCCTCGAATCAAGCGAGCCTCCGCAAATTCTTAGGTAGCATGGGCTCAACCGCCACATGAATCCTCCACATAATACCCTCGAGTCTTGGTGGCCCGTCCCGAAACCTGATCGGATTCGCAGTTGACGCCACCGGCTGGCTCGAGCTGCTAGATATTCTTTTCTTGGCCTTTTTCCTTTTGGAGAGCGGACAGGCACCACAATCTGATCACCGGACGCTCTATGTAGTGTGTTAGGGCTTAGAATAAAGGGTCGGTTGGTTGTATCAGCTGGCTCGGTGAAGGCGCAAGCTGGAGGCGTCTCCTGAGAACCAAACAAACGCTTGGTGATAGTGGGTTTATCTATGGGGCACCAGCTGGGTCTTCGTTGCTAAACTGAGTGTTGAAGAAGTGATCATTCCAGTCTTCGTCGTCCTTGGCTGGATCCTGCGCCATGTGCGTACCATCAACATGATCATCCGACCCACCGCGTGGAGGTGACGGCGAGGGCGGTAAGGGGTCCTTGCCACCGTTGGTCGCTGGCATGACAGGCGGTGATGTTGTCTGTGGAGTGATGGCCCCCGCCGTCCCCAAACGGATCATGCTCGTTGGCCATTGCAAGAATAAGCCGAAGCAACTTCTGAGGACAGTCGGCTCTTCTTCATCTGCTCCTGGGGTTGAATGGGAGGTTCCAGGTCGTCGCAGCCCCTTAGCACCCGACTAATTTTAACCCTTTGCATGCTATCTGGCATCATCCTTGAGTGGAACGTGCGCTGCAAGGGTTGAACGATGGTACCCTTGGCAACATCCCTCAGCTCGTTGTTCATGTAGCATAAGAGAGTGCAAGGTACATCCGTCTGCGGAAAACATGTACGGCGTCGTCAGAGAGATGCCATAAGAGTAATAGATGGCGTGAAAGGCGGTAAAGCAATTTGTTTACCGTGATGGCGTCGAGATCGGCTAATGTCGAGGCACCGCATACGATGACAGGCGTGCAAGAGACAGAGGGGCTGCTTGATGGCACGGTGCTGGCCGCCGGTGTATTCTCCCTACCGGGTGCTTGGAACTTCGGTGCCGCGGTCACCAAGTAGGGACCAACATGTCCGGCACCACGGTGATGGCAGGGGGTCACCAACATGTCCGGCACCGCGGTGATGGCAGGGGGAGTCACCAACACTTCCGGCGCTGCGATGCTATAGGGAGGAGTCACGAACACATAATTCGCCTGATTCGTCGGTGCCGCGTTGTTCGAGTGGCTGCTGACCATGGTTGTAATCGGGCATGGCCCTTGTCGACCACCCGCACTCCAGTTCACTATTGACTCCACCAAGGTAGGCAGGATGGACGTGAGGGTGATTGCCAGGTTGTCTTGGACGATCTACGGGATCCGCGCCACTTGTTCCTTAAGTTCTTGAACCTCGTGGTTTTCCTCCTCGCTCCTTCCCGATGGCGCCACACGCATCCTCGGCGGTGGACCATCCACCCAATTCTTACCCCCGAGGTCGGCCAGACGGCCAGCCAACGACGACTTCTTTGTAACTGGCTCTATTTTCTTCGCCCGGTTCATCGCCCTGTTAAAAGGGTTATCCCACAGGGTGGTGGCAGTCGACCCCTAGGATGAGGAACCCTGGGATCCATGACTAGCAACAATTTCCTCCTCCTGTAGAAGAAGTAACAGTGAACCGTTTAGAAACCAGACTTCATCAATTAGAATGCAATCGAGTTGATTCGTGGTAATTAAATTACTTACCACAATTTCCTCGAATTCCTTCACCGCAGGATCCACGGTGACTTGTTTGGTTTTTGGGTCCACATGGTAACGGGCCCTGATGAAGTTTCGAAGCTTCCCCGATTCGAATTTTGCAAAGGGGTTAGCTATCCCCTTAGCTCTATACTCTCTGTCCTCCTTATGCCATTTGGCCTCCGCGGTTCTGTATCCACCAGATCCGAGATGGTGATGACCTATATTCATCGCCTGCAGCACCTTTCCTCGATTACTCTTGGCCAGGGCTCTTTCGGATTCACACCTCCCCTTGAACTCCCGGAACTGATCTTCGGTGATCTGCGGGTCAATCTTCTGGATCTCCTCGAGACTTTTGCCTTCTTTATAGATCTTCTTCTTTATCCGGGTTCTCCAGCTGGCCAGGGCGGTGCTCATCTTTGTGAGGGAAGATTTGTTTACTTCATTCCCATGATAATTTGTGTTCCGATACTCAGCGGGGAACTTGTATCTTACGTGCAGCCTCTCGAAGAGGAGTGTGCGCAAGTCGCCATTATCTTTATGCCGGAGATTATCGGTGTTGATCGAGATGGTTGTCCGGGTGATCGCCGCCACTTGCCCACCGTACCCTCTGACGACAAGGTCGGGATCCAAATGAACCCCTGTTGGGCTCACTTCAGTAATTTCCTCTCTGACGGTGCCGACCGTGTTCGGGCGCCGTTCCTTCAGCTTCTTCTTCTTCTTAGGAGGATTGCTACTACTCCCTATGCCCTCGCCGCCATCAGTGGTTTCATCATCCGCCATTCCTTCGGCTTGTTCCTCCGCGTCTTCCATCTCATCGTCCTCGCTCTCTAAAGGATGGTATTCTTCATCGTCTTCTAGCCGCTGGGCCGCCTCCCAGAATGTCAATTGTTTATTCGGAGGTCTGAGTTCTCCTTCAGCGCTGATGCGCTTAGAACAGCCAGCCTCGTCGTTGTCACACATTTTTGCACTAATAAAAAACAAATAATTGGTTAGTAATAAAGTGCACGGAAAAATCCGGCATGACCTTTGCTAATTTTCTTAAACTAGGAGTGCTCGATTTCTGCCAAAACGGAAGTTAATCAACATTCCGGCAAAAATCAGGACTCATTTCATATAAGAACCTGCATACATGACATAATAAAGTGCTTCATACAAGCATACGCATAATTTCAAGTGCTACATGCAAATACAAGCACCTGTCATTATAGCAAGCACAAGCACGTGTCATTATAGCAAATACAATTTCAAGCACAAGCACCTGTCATTATAGCAAGCAAGCAAATACAACATGCAGATTATATGACAGAAAGCAAATACAACAAGCAAATACATATATAGCAGCACACAAGTTTGTGTACAGCAGTATACATTAAATTGGCCTACTGCTAACTACTAACTACTAACCTACTACTTACATACAACATCTAAATTGACAGCAACTTACCTATAGCAACTAACTTGACAGCACACAAGTAGTTAAAAGATAGGTCAATCAGGGCAATCAGGGCACTCAAACTAACTTGACCCACTGCCACCCCAATCAACTTGACCCACTGCCACCTAGAACAGAAGCTAGATAGAGCCTAAACTAGAACAACACTAGACTGGAACAACACTAAAACCATTTATCTAGAACAACATTGACATTCCTATCTAGAACAGAAGCTAGCTAAACTGGAACAGCACTAAAACCATTCCTTGCTCAAACTTACAAGATGCAAGATTGTCTTATTACTTAAAAAGGATAATGATGCCATGATATTAAACCTAGCCACAAATCATATTTCACAAACAGCATTCCACTGATCTGCTCAAGCACAAAAAGATTCAGCACATTTTACATTAACAGCTTGCATCATTTTAGTACGCAGATTATACATCAACAGATTATACCTCTCCATACACACATGTGGTTAACTTGTGGTGAGGATCATACATTTTAGTACGCAGCTTGCACAAAAAGATTCAACACATTTTAGATTATACATCAACAGCTTGCATCATTTTAGTAGGCAGATATGTTTGCTAATCCTAGCTAATCTCACTACTAACCTCACTATCAACCCTAGCTAATCTCACTGCTAACCCTAGCTAATCTCATTGATAATCTCACTGCTAACCTCACTGCTAACCCGAGAGGGAGAGAGGGAGAGAGGGGCTAAGACAACTAGGAAAGGAAGTTGCTTGCAGTGTTAATCCATGCAACCATGAACCATGAATACAAAACCACTGCTATGATTTCAGACTACCTAAGAACATTTCCTAACTCTGAACCACTACTCTGAACAACCATGAACCATGCAACCATGATTTCAGAAAAAACCACTACTCTGAATCCTACTCTGAACCTAAGAACCTAAGAACATTTCCTAATCTGAATTTCCTACTCTGAACATTTCCTAACTGAATTTCCTAAGAACATTTCCTACTTTGAACATTTCCTAACTGAACCCTACTATGAATCCTAAGAACATCTGAACATTTCCTAACTGAACATTTCCTAACTGAACCCTACTCTGAACATTTCCTAACTGAACATTTCCTAACTGAACCCTAACTCTGAATCCTACTCTGAATCCCCTAACTGAATGGATGCAGCGATAGGGGAGAGAGGGGGAGAGGGGAGAGGGCGACGCTCACCTCCGAGACAAGGATGAAGACGAGCGCGCGGACGATGAGGGCCTTCTCCTTCACGGACTGCGGGGCGACTGTGACCTCCTCCTCCACGGAATGAGCGCGACCTCCTCCTCCTGGCGTGGCGACTGCGACCTCCTCCTCCACGGAACGAGTGCGACCTCCTCCTCCTCCTGGTGTGGCGACTGCAACCTCCTCCTGGCGTGGAGACTGCGACCTCCTCCTCACGGACTGCGCAGCGACTGCGACCTCCTCCTCCACGGAACGAGCGCGCGGGCGAGGCGGCCTCCTCCTCCTCCTGGCGTGGCGGCCTCCTCCTCCTGGGATGCGGCAGCAGCGGCGCATCGATGGGACGATGGGGAGGGTAGGGACGATCTGTGTCTGAGGACGATGGGGAGGGTGTGGCGAATTGACTAGTCCTACCCACTTAGGCGTAGCACACTTGGCCAAAGTGCGCTACGCCTAAGTGGGTAGGACTAGTCAGATAAGAGGGCGCCCACCCCTCTAGTTAACACTAGCATAACCTTATCCCACTGGTTTCGCCCACTACTCTATTCTAAACCTATGAGCACACATGTTCGAATCTTGGTGCCCACCTTTTTATTTTTATTTTAAAAATACTTTTAAATGTTCCAAAAAATGCCCAAAAGTGGTGATATATGCCATAAAAGTTTTGTTTTGTTTTTAAAATACTTTTAAATATTCCAAAAATGCCCAAAAGTGATAATATATGTCATAAAGTGGCACAAATATGAGTCAAATATGTCATAATAATTTGTCCATGATACAAATATGTCATAATAATTTGTCCATGAATATTACAATCTTTTTCGACCACGCGTTTTACAATATTTTTTGAGCTAGCGTTTTACAATCTTTTTTCCTTATTTATCGCGGTTGAATAATTTAGCCCCGGCACTTTAATGTTTCTTCTTTCGAACGAGCTACCTTTTTTGGGTAGGGGTGCCCTTTTTATTCTTGTGGTGTATGTTGCTGCATCGTAGTCGTCGTCATCTTCAATATTTGGATCGCCATACTTGTCGAAGTCTTGATGGTTGGCGACTCCATCCATTCCGATGATGTTTTTTTCCTCTCCTCACGACAACACGACTAGGCTTTGTCGGGTCGGTAATGAAAAAGCATTGGTCCACTTTGTAGCTAGTACCCATGGTTCATTTTTCGCGGCCACATTTGCACCGGCGGCCTTGGATTTGGCTGCTTCGGGTATAACCATGGTTGTGAAATACCGGTCTTCTCTTTCGACGCTCTTTGCCCATCTGACACAAAACATCGGCACCTTTTCTCCACAATAGTCGAGCTCCCAGATCTCCTCGATCCTTGTGTAGAATCTTTCCTTCATGTTGTCATCGGTGTAGAATTCCGACGTTATGCCTGAGTTCTGATAATCACACTTGTTGTCCTTTTCCTCCGTGTAGAATGTGTAGCCGTTGATATCATACACCTGATAGGTCACCAGGTTTTGCATGGATCCTTGCGACAAGGTGAATATGATCTTTTCTATGTTAGAAGAATGCGATCGCGGGGTATTATCAAGGAGCGCCTGCCTAAACCAACGCGTGAAATCTGAGTTGTGATCTTTGATTATTTCTCACAACGTTCTCTGTATGCCCCGGTCACTTTACTTCTTCTCGATTAACCTTTTGTTCTTCTGTACCCAAGGATCGACCAGTTCTAAATGTTGTAGCGTGACGAGGTTTGCTCGATCAAAGTCTGTGTGTCGACAATCAAAGTCTGCATGTAGTACGCGGCGACCCTCTCGGTCACCAGATCCGTCGATCTTACCAAGGTGCCTGTTGACGGGAAGAC
Source organism: Avena longiglumis (assembly GCA_030063025.1). Classification (NCBI taxonomy): domain Eukaryota; kingdom Viridiplantae; phylum Streptophyta; class Magnoliopsida; order Poales; family Poaceae; genus Avena; species Avena longiglumis. The sequence continues at coordinate 412,798,898 of CP125977.1, read as the reverse complement.
CGACAGGGTTCTCGATGTCTAGATAATTCATGCAGAAAGAGATGCACTCATCGGCCAGAAAGCCCTTGGCTATGCTTCCATCTGGATGGGACCTCTTGCGAACGTATCCTCTGATGTGTTTGTTCATCCTTTCGAACGCCATCATGCTGCGGAGGAACATCGGTCCGAGTTGGACGATGTCCTCCACGACAAGGACCAGCAGATGCACCATAATGTCGAAGAATGCGGGCGGGAAGGAGACCTCAAGCTCACATAGTATCACCACAATCTCCTCTTGTAGCCTCCCGAGCTGATTCACGCCAATCGACTTTATAGAGATGACGTCGAAAAACTTGCAGAGGCCAAACAACGTTTCATGGACGTGCTCGTCCATTATCCCTCTTAGTACAACCGGAAGTACCTGCGTCATTAGCACGACATAGTCGTGAGACTTCATGCCACTGAACCTCTGCTTCGTCTCGTCTAGGTATCTGCTTATCTTGCCCGCGTAACCATAAGGAAATTTGACTCCTAGAAGGCACTTGAAAAACTGTTTGATCTCATCCTGGCTTAGAGTGAAGGAAGAAGGAGGGCAGTAATATTCGTTCTTCTTGAACTTTTTACCCTTCCGACGACCTTGTGTCGTCTCTGACTCATGATCATCGTCATCTTCCTGATCATCAGGAGTAGTGCATCCTCCGTGAAGCTCCTTCCGGATGCCCATGAATATCAGGTCGTGCCTTGCTTTCGGACCATCTTTCGTCCTATCTGGCATGTTGATTATGGTGGCGACCAGACTCTCGCACATGTTTTTCGTGATATGCATGATGTAAAGGCTATGAGGCGTGCGGAGAAACTTCCAGTATGGCAACTCCCAAAAAATAGACCTTGTTTTCCATACCTTCAGCAGCGGCTTGTCTTGCTGCCTCTTTCGCTTCTTTCCAGGCTTAGGACAATATTTCTAGTTTTTCAGCAATTCTTCCACTTCTTCGCTGCTCCTCTGCTCTGGGATTCATCGGGTCTCGGATTTTCCATCGAACAGGTCTCTACGTTTTCTCCATGGATTATTCTTGCCGAGCCACCTCCGGTGCGCCATGAACACGGTTTTTGAAGACCCTGGATCTTTCTCTAGTTGGAGATAGCTTGTGTTATCCATACACCTAACGCATGTGGAGAATCCTTGGATAACCTACCCCGAGATATACCCGCAACCTGGATAGTCTTGCACAGTAGTGACCAATGCGGCTCTCATAGTGAAATAATCTTGTGCGACGGCGTCGTAAGTATTGGCTCCAGATTCCCATAACGTGGCTAGCTCCTATTTCAATAGCCCGAGATACAAATTGATGTCGGTACCAGGTTGTTTCGGCCCTTGAATTAGCATACTCATTTGTATGTACTTCTTCTTCATGCACAACCATGGAAGGAGGTTGTACATCCATACAAACTTGGGCCAACTGTTGTTCGTGCTGCTCTGTCTACCAAACGGATTGAGTCCATCGGTGCTTGCACCAAGCCTGATGTTCCTCGAATCTCCACCGAATTCTGGGAATTCGAGGTCCAATGCTTTCCACTGGCTAGCATCTGAAGGGTGCGTCAGCAGCTCGTCCTTTTCGGGGTCATCGTCATCTCCTGGCTTTTTCCTTTCCGCATGCCATCGCATGAGCTTCGCTTCCTTAGGGTCCGCGAAATAACTCTACAGACGAGGAGTGATAGGAAAGTACCATACCACTTTTCGAGGTGCTTTCTTCCCTTTCTTGTATCGACTCACGCCGCACACCGTACATGTGGTTTTCTCTGCGTCCTTGCCCCGATAAATGATGCAATCGTTGATGCATACGTGATATCTAACGTGCGGTAGATCGAGAGGACATACGATTTTCTTGGCGTCCTCGATACTAGTTGGACACGTGTTCCCCTCCGGGAGACGATCATGCCAGAATGCCATCATATCGTCGAAGCTTGCATCGCTCAATTTGTGTTTTCCCTTCATCTCCATAGCCTTGAGCGTTATATTCAACTCGGTATCATCGAGCCTGCATCCTTCATACAATGGAGTAACCGCATCTTTCTCAAGTTGCGCAATCTTGGCTTTCTCTCTAGCGGCAGCCCTGGCGTTACTCGTCTGCTTGAGAAGCAGCTCTTGCACATAAGGGTCCCGCACCCAGCCTGACGTTGTTCCATCGTCGTCTGCTCCTCCGGCATCTAGATCATCATCATCCCGGTCTGCTTCCGCACCTTCACCATCTCTAGGAGAATCTTCATCATCTTGCTCGTCCTCGCCGTGATGATCATCGTCATGTTTCCCACCTTCACTGTCTCCATCGTCTTCGTCATAGCTTATCCAACGAGTGTATCCATCCATGAAACCATGGCGGAGCAGGTGCGCCTGCAAATTCCCAGAATTTGGGTCGATCAACCAGTTGAGTTTACATCTTCTGCACGGACATCTTATCTCTGTCTTGTTATTTCATATCATGTCAGCCGTCGCACATTTCAAAAATCTATCCACAATGCCTTCACTCATTATGAGGACCATTTTTGCCTACACGGTGTACACGGTACAATTAGAAGTTTATTAGAACCACATAATCAATGCATGCATGCAATGGTCGATAGAAAATTTCGGCATGACTATCCTAAAATAAGGACCTTTGCGAAATTCCAAAGTCTTGCCAAAATGGAAATGAATCAACATTTTGGCAAAACAAATGGCAAATCATTCACACACAACACACAAGAGAGAGAGAGAGAGACCGATCCATACACATGAACATATCATCCTCTCCATATATACACACATGCATGAGCACATCGATACTCTCCATATACACACACATGACCATCGATCCTCTCCATACACACATGAGCATCGATCATCTACATACATATGAGCATATCATCCATATACACATGAACACATCCTTACATGGACAACTTACCGAGATGAGAGACCGTGATCGCGAGAAGATGGAAAGGAGAGGTGCGCACGAGACCGGAGAGCTTCCTCTATTATGTATGTAACATCCAAGGCAAGTTCTACATGCTAAAAATGGTGAATGAGTGGAGAAATTGAGGTGGGAAGGATAAAGATCCCGATTAGATCTAAGGAGGAAGAAGTAGGGGAAAGTGAAGTGTGGGTGGTGGATGATCACATGTCCATAAAGTGGAGCTGCCAAAAAAATGGTCGACACATCCGTGGCTCACATGGCCCTAGTGCGCCACAAGCATTAAAAGCAACCGTGGAGCACATGCCAGAGTGCGCCACGGATGTGTTTCCCCATTTACAAAGCAGAGGGGGCTTAACATAGGCGTAGCGCACGCCCACCATGTGCGCCACGGCTAACCCTAACAACCGTAGCGCACGCCCACCATGTGCGCCAGGGCTAACCCTAACAACCATAGCGCACGTACCCCATGTGTGCTACGAGTATGTGGTCTGCGGCCAGCAGGCCCCTGGCCCACACACATCTGTAGCGCATATACCCCACGTGCGCCACAGTTGTTCTAGTTACTAGTAGGGCACTACCCACAGGTGAGCCACGCCTATTTTACCCGTGGGGCACTTCAACCATGTGAGCCACGGATGTGCAGATTACCTATATCCCTTTTCCTAGTAGTGGCCAATGGACTAATTCTGTGGGGAATCAAGCCACGTCTAAAGGCACCACTACATATAGCTACTGGAGCCTGGCGGAGGAATTGCCATCTGTTTTGTGGAGTTTGAAAACTATTCCCAACAGATCCACCGGCTACACCCCTTTATTTATGGTTTATGGAGCAGAAGCAGTCCTACCATTCGACATACTCTACGATGCACTGATAGTCTCCGCCTACAACGAAGATGATGTTAAAGAATTCATACGCTTATCTACGGACCTGCTTGAGGAGGAACACGTTCCGGCAGCCCAGAAATCTGCCATCCATCAGCAGAAGCTAGGTAGCTACCATAGTCGCGGCGTTAAGCACCGCTCGTTTAAAGAGGGGGATCTAATGTTCCGACTTAAGAAGAAAAAGTCACACAAATTATCTTCGCCTTGGGAAGGACCATTCATCATAAGAAAAGCGCTTCTCAATGGTTCCTATTACCTCGTTGATATTCGCGAGTTGATAGATAGGCCAAATGAAGATCGCAAGCGCAAGCGACATGACCCCGATGATAACTATCCAGAGTTTGATCGGCCATGGAATATAGCATAGCTACGTCCCTTTTACACTTAGCATATTTTCTTATATACTATGTACCTTTATATGATCAATGAAATAAAGCATTTTGTTCACACATATTTATGAGTCTTTTACCTTCTTTAGTGTTCCTTTTTGGATCATGTAAAACCCTTTATGCACAAGCTTTGAATTTGCATGTGAAAATTCCACCTATGGGCATTAGCTTAAGTTTCCTAGTCTAGACGTTTTTTGTTATTTTTATGTGGATTCTAGAGTACTGACTTTTTGACACTCAAAGCCGGCAATTTTGTCCTTAGGTTCTAGATGGTGCCATTATCCATCATCGCCTAAGGGCATGGTTACGTGGTGCAAGTTTTCCGTCTCATGAAAGATCAATCATAAAAACTAGAATAATGGGTAAGCCATCACTTTCTTAAATAAATATACAAATATATACATGGTGGACTGAGATAAAAAGTAGCAGGAGGCTCGTAACCAAGTTTTCCGCCTTGCATCTAACATTCTTTTACGCATAACATATCACCAGAGACGCAATTAATACAAAGTGTTTTTATGCCTCTGGTGCAGGAGACTTTGAAGCTATGTCGTCAGCAACAGGAGAGCCATCCTGGGAATCCCACAAAGTCGACGGTCTTAAGTGACTCGGAATCCTCTAGGTAATTGTCCATGACTTCTAAGGGCAAAAAGACATCTGCCTTGACTAACTTAGCAACTCCGGTGTCATAATAGGCAAGGGAGGTCTAGATAGCATCGTTGTCAACCTTGTTACCTTCCTCGTCCATGTCAGGCATACCAGTAGCTACCATGTTAATGTCGGCATTGTCGTAATGCGCCTTTACCATGGTCAAAGCCATCCTAGCACCGGCCCGGATAGAGGAAGATTTCGAGCTCACAATACACTCGGGGGTCTCAGAGGAGGATTTATGAGTACTTCATCACTGAGTCCATGACCTTGATGTTGATGTCGAGGGGCTTGGCTATCTCCTTAGCCTAGGTAATGGCAGTGTTGATGAATTTCCCTGCAAGAATCATGCATTCCTTTGTAGTCGGAGCACTTTCTCCCAAATTGGCTAAGACAATGGGGGGCTGCATTTTTGACAAAGGCGAAGGACATGAGTTGAATAGCCAAATTAAGTACGTGGCTTACAGAAAATTGAAAAGAATACTGAGGAAGCTTACCAAAGATGGTAGTCACAGACTTTTTGCAGGTATCCACCAAGGTGTCCTGTCCCTTCTGGAGATTTTTGTACGCCTCAAGGCTTCGTGTGTTCTGCTCGTCGGCGGCTTTCTTATACTCCTTGAGGAGTGCAATTTATTCCTTCATGCGGTTCACCTCGATGTCAGCAGATTCTTGCAGAGATTTCATTGCCTCTTCATGCATATTGATTCACTCAGCTCTTTCCTGCTTCAAGATCTTGTTTTCATCATCTAATTCCTAGATGTGCTTGGATTGCTCGATAATGCTTTTCGCCTTGGCAACAACTTTTGCAAGTTGTAGAAATAACAACACTATGAGTACTCAAAGGAAGCAAGCTCAAGAATAAGGTCACAAGGAACTGAAAAGAAAACATACACTTATTGTTGGTGATCCGTTCCTTCATAAAGGCATTTTTACCCTTTTCAGCTTCCAGCTCTTGGCGGATCTTGGAAAACTTCTCGTTGGCGGCGAGCTTCTGAGCATTCTCGTTCTGCAAAAATACAATTATTAGTTTCCTTAGAGCATCTAGCCGACACTATGTTAGTTTCACCTAGAGGCTAGGGGGCTACAGTATGAGTTTTTACTCTAAGCTATGCTCAGTCCTTTTTAAAGCTTCTAGTTAGAACTAGATCGCTTTCATCTAGAAGCTTGGGGGCTACATTATTAAAATTTATAACACTACGTATGCTACTATCAGAGTATCTAGTCAGAATAATTTATTCAACCTAGATACTCAGGGGATACACTATCAAGTTTCTTCACTTGGTCACTCTTAGAGCACTTAGACTAAAAGGATTGTGACTTTCCGTCTAAATGCTCGAGGACTACAGTGGGATATTATACGTGAGATGCAAAGGTATCGAAGACTTAAAATGCAATGATCTTGAAGTTGTTGGTAGACTCCGAGTACAAGTTGTTGAAATCTACTATATTTCGTCGAAGGATCTCCGCCTGCTTGATCAGTTCCTCAAGTCCATATGTCAGAGGAGTCAAAGATGAGCCAGGAGCACAAGTTACTAGGGAAGAAGTAGCTCTATCCTGCCTTGAGATGGTTGTTACATCCGTAGGCTTGGAGGATTTTTCCTGGCTTGTGGTTAATGCAGTTTTAGCTCCCACCATCAAATCCTTCCCTTTCTCGGTGGTATCCTTAGCCGGAGCTTTAGCCACTTTGGAGGAGGTGCTCTCCTGCTTCGCCAAGCCACTGGGAACAACATCTAAGACGGCACTACTCGAGACATCCTGACAAGGATTGTCGTCCACCTCCATGGCGGAGGCTTCAGGCGCAGTGGTAGACAGCGATCTGGTAGAGCCGACAGAGGGCTTGACGCCAGGGGTAGTGACGAGGTTTAATCTCGTCAATGCCCATTGTTATGGACTTGGGTTTTGGATAAGATGGGGATGCTGGAGATCGTGGAACGGTTAACAGACAAGCAACTGTGGGATAGATTTACCTGATTCAGGCCCCTGAGGGAAAACCCTACTCCGCTTGTCCGCTTTTGATTACGGGCGGAACCGAAGGTTACAGGTGCATGATTCGATCCGCGTGGATGTGTGTGCTGAAAGTATGAGTCGAGTTTTTCTAGGACGCGTGCCCTCCGGCCTTTATATAGACTTAGGCAGGTCCCACGTAGTCCTAGTCGGTTACAAGTTCTAGGGTTTTACCCTTTGAATTTCCTATCTCCTCTAGTCTTGCTCTCCAAGGATCCAAAGACGCCATGGGCCTTGGCCAACCGAAAATCTTCATGGGTCACAGATGTCCGCTGTGGGCCTTCCTTGGCTGGACTAGGTATCTTGAAGTTACGTACCCGTAGGGTATAACCATGTCAGTAGCCCCCGAGTGATCAGTCGAATCGTAGATTCGGCTGAGGACTCTTCCATCCTTCGGGAGGAGCTATACGTTAATAGTATATGTGTGTAGGGATTGTTGATCCGCAGTGCACGACTCATCCGACGGATCGTGGTCATTAACTGCCTTAGGACGAAACAACACGATCTTCTTCGTGTTCGGGTCCCTTAACCCGGCTCGAACATATCTTGGCATAATTCAACTCAGCCATGGAGGACTTATAGGAGTGGAATTCAGTGATTTTAATTGGTGTACCCAACGCGTCTGGGGATTTTTCATCGCACTGGTAATGGATTCATACTAGTAGAGCGCAGTCAGGTGCATTGCCAGGCCATCAGATGATATCTGTAGGTCTTATCTTTGCGTCGCAGACGCAACATCCGAACATTTATCACCTCGGAGGTGCTTCGGGTGGCCAAGGAGATTGTTACTCACTTAGCGTTTTGTTGGAGCAGAGTTGCCAAAAAAGTTTTTGCATGCGAATCCGGAAGATCGCATTCGAAGATTTCATAGGGTGCGCGATCAGCGCTCCCTATGGGAGTAGCCCCCAAGTGTTTGTTCGAGTCGTAGACTCGAACGGAGACTTTTAGTTCAAGCATTGTTTCAATCATTAGGTCCGCAGGACTCTAATTTTTTTGGATGCTTAAATCCATCCTCCCTATGGGAGTAGCCCCCGAGTCCGTAGTGGAGTCGTAGACTCGACGTAGGACTCAGAGAAGTAATTTTGTCCTGATTTGTATGCTGCCGGCGCCGTGGCCCCGATAGGAGTAGCCCCAGTATTTAGTCAAATCGTAGATTCGGTGAGTACTCTTAGCCGTGGAGCGAAGTGGTGCTAGTATAGCTTTTGATGACGCTGCTTACGATCGATGACCTCAGCGTCGCTACGCCGAGATGACTTGATCGGACAAGCGTGGGTCCCACTTTCGACTTTGAATTGACCGTCATGCGCGGGCGTGGAGATGATTACGCGATCCTCGATTTCCGCCGTAGTGGACGGCGTGGTAACGACAGTTCGCTTTGGTGTCGACACGGTACGACCAGATCTACCGTTGGCGTTAGGTCTTCTCGATGGACGCCAGCAAGGCCGTTTTCTGTTATAATCTCCGTGAAATCGTGGTTTGTTTTTCACCGCAGTTCATCTATTCAACGCCTTCGTTCTTGAGCTATTCTTGTCACCGAGAGTTTCCTCCACATTTCCTTTGTCCTTCGCTGCCAATGCCACCACCGCTAGTAGCGCCATGGGGAAGACAAAGAAATCCTCATCTGCGGTTGGGACCAGCGCCACGAGGCAAGAAGAGCACCGCCACGCTCACGCCACCGATGGTGGTGGCGGCGATCGAGACGCGGAGAGCGATCTCCGAAAGCGCGAAAGGGCCTCGATCCGTAGGGATACGACGGCCGCCAAACTCCCGCAGAGGGTAATCCCCGTCCCCCATCCGGGTACCGGTTATGTTTCTTGCCTTCGTCGTGCATGGTTTTCGATCACCCATGACTTCCTTCGTGGACGCTCTTCTTCTATGGGGTTTAGTTGCATCATCCGCCTCCCAATCTTCTCCACATTGCTTGTTTTATCACCCTTTGCGAGTCTTGGCTGGGCATTGAGTCAAGACTTTGGCCTCTGAAGCTTTATTCCGTGAAGAGGCGGTCCCGTTCGGATGGTGTATCCCATTGGGGTTTCATCATCTCCTCATCCCAATGTGCAATTCTTTTCCTTTTCCATGTCCGAATCTTTCCAAGATCAAGTGAGGAAATGGTTTTACATCCGTGACTCTGCTGTCAGGCAAGATTTTGGTCTCGCTCCTTTTGACCCTCCCAATTGATTGAGAAGAAAGATCCTGAAACCAAATCTTAGACGGTGAGGGCGGAGATAGATGCCTGCACTGCCGGGTGGAGGATCTCCAACGATTCACGAGAAGGAGGTGAACGGTGTCGACATCATCCGGACGTTTTGAGCGTCGGGTCCAGCCTCCAAGCGAGGGCGCACCGATGTTTCTTTACTCGGGCGCCGTGATCCGACGAGGGTTTCGAGGAGAAAATCTCCAGGTGGAACTTGACAAGGCTCTTCGCTACCGTTGAAGTTCAAGGCGACGAAGAAATCCGGGAAGTCGACTCCTCCCTTTTCTTCGACGCTGGCATCAAAGGTGTAGATTTGCATTTAGTGCTCCCCTTTGTTTTTGTCACCGTGTACTTTTCCTTTGTTTGCTAACAAAGTTCCTTTTCCTTTGCAGAGCTTCAAAGTGCCGGGCATGGCACCACCTATTCAAAGGTATCCGAATGCCCGGATAATGAAGTGGTGGATTCCGTGTCCGAAGCTATCACCGCGATCCCCGCGGAGGATGCCGATGAATCGAGTGAGGACCATTCGCAAGCGATCACGGAGCTCAGCGAGTCGCCGATGCCTCGACTCCCGACTCCCGAAATCCTCCGGGCCTTGAGCGTCATGATGATGTTCATGGGGTTCTTCTCTCCCTTCTGCCATTCCCTGTGGCTGTTGCTCCACACCCGCCACTAAGCGGAAGAAGGAAGAAAAGAAGGAGGAGAAGAAGGAAGAGAAGAAGGAGGAGAAGAGGCCAAGGGCTTCTCCTATCTTCGACCGAGCGTTGGGCTCGTAAGTTTTCTTGTTGCCATTGTTGTCCTTTGTTCCTTGTTATTTTTGCATCCGTTGATTGGTTCAGATGTGCAATCCTCCGATGGCTCTAGTGATGGTGCGGAGATGATGGGGAGTCGAACATCGCGTCGCCTCCTCCTCGACTGTGGCGACTTCGGGTGACGCTGCTCAGCCTCCCTGCAGGAGAGAGGCTGGTGGTTGCGCTCGAATTCGCAGGGCTCATGGGTTCGCCGAGCACGTAAGTTTTTCTGCTTTATGCTACGGGGGGAGCCCCCGGGTGTCTTCGTATGCTGATGTTGTTTTTGCTTCCTTGTGTTGGGCGTAGCCCCCAAGTCCTGTTCTTACTGCTATTGCCTTTTGTTGTAGCCTTTTTTCCAAGAGGCCAAACGGCTGGTGGAGGAACGCCTGACGCTAGAGGCGAAACTGCGGCAGCTTCAAGGTATTCGCCTGCCTTGTAGTACTTTTCTTGTTTATCCTGGTCCTGTTCTTTGACACTTGCTTGTTGGAAATGCAGAGGAGCATAATGACTCTCTTCGTGAGGTCGACGCTCTTAAGAAGAGTGTAACACCCTCAGAATCAGCCCTATGCAAGTTTTAGCGAAACCCGCCAAACCCGCATAGAAACGATTCAAAGGTGCCCACCAGGCACTTTCGTGCGGGTGGAAAACGAAGTAATAACATTACACAACAGTCCTCGATGGGACCCACAGAACAGAGATATATACATCAGCGACTCAAAGAGTCAAGAATACAGATATAATATACAAAGATCCAAATCACCTTGAAAATGATAGAGCGTCCGACTACGGACAAGAAGCAAATGGGGCTAAGAGCCCTGAAGAATAACCAATGGCGTCCAGATTGTAAGGGAGAGGGGTATGAGTGGGGAGTGTGAGAAAGAGAGAGAGGGGGGAAAGTCTGGGATTGATGAGGTGGCAAGGTGGGTAGGGAATTGGGGGAGGGGTGAGGTGGCGAGCTGGAATAGGTGGGTAGGATAGGTTTGGGTAGTTTTAGGATTCGGGTGGGCTGGTTTAGGTGGACCGATTTTTATTTCAGGGGTGGTCGACTGGGTCGAATCGGCCCGTTCGACTGCCCCACTAAAAAAATAATTAAATATTTTATTTGTTTAAAACAGGGCTTTTGCAAACCGATAGCAGACAAAACAAAATAATCCGGAGACCCGGGTTTTGCGTTTGGCACATAGATGGGGCGTTTAAAAAACAAGAACAGGTTTTTCCGCAAATAGTTTTATGCAAGCAAATGCAAGATGATGACGATGCTCAAATGCAATGTGGCATGATGACATGATCATGCGGTCATGATGATGCACTGCACAAAAACAACGCGATTTTCTAGTAGTGGTTTTGCGGGATGCCACAAAGAGCCTTGGCCAATCGGAGAAAGTCAAGTCGCCGCCAGCGAAGAGCGCTTTGAGCCGGAGCCGACGAAGGCAAGCGAGGAGCGTCTGCAGCAGAGGTCGCATCGTGAGGAGCAGATGGCCACCGTTGCTGCTGCTCGTGAAAGAGGGGTGGCAGATAAGCTCATGGCTGCTGCCAAGGCCATTTCGGGTGAGTACAAGCTTGTTGACTTGTTTCTTTTTCTACGGATCTTCTTTTTATGCTGCCTTTCTTCATGTTTTTCTTCTTTTTTGTCTCAAATGCCGCAGGCATCGAGTTCGACCGCGGTGCTCTGGAGCATGGGAGTGCTCTATATGATGCCACTATAGCGGTCGAAGACCGCTGCAGCACCGTCGTCAACTCCCTTGCCAAGACGAAAGAGGTCCTTGGTCGCTTCTACCAGGAGCTCTTCCCGAAGGGCGCATCCCTTGAAGATGTGGATGCCCTGGCAGAGGCTCTGTTAGCCGGCCGCTGCATAAGCGCAAGAAAGGCATCGACGCTGGCCGGGCGATGGCCATGGCGGTGGCGGAGCCGACCTGCCCCAGACATTTTTCGGATGCCTACGGTGCGGATGGATCCGAGGTAGATTTCCGCCTACTCCGCCTGGCCGCATTTATATGGGCCCAAGCTCATTGACTTGTTGTCCGAGTATGCATTGCGGCAAAGAAGGCGAGGCCAAAGCTAGGCGCCGGTTCGAGGCGACTCGGTGTCCTCCGCCTTAGGCATAGTAGACGTAGGGTAGTTTGTAGTCTACTTTTGTTGTAAATATCTTTTGTAGTACCATCCTTATGCCAATGAGTGGCCTTATATATTTTAATGAATTCCTCCGAGTTGTGCTCTATCCTTGGTGAATGTCGGCGTGCCTTCTTTTTTTCTCGCTGTCAGAGGATCCTTGGTGTTGACCAGTTGACCCTTCATCCGAAGGCCCTTCCAACATCATTGGATGATTCCTCGCTTTTCTTCGAGATCGCGCGCAGCTTGGAGAGAGATTTTCTTGGGTTACGCTACCGACGCTTGGAAATCCAAGGCACCGTGGTGCAGCAGAGAGGAGTATTTGATGGCGGAGCTGGGTCGGCTGTCCGAGCACCGCAATGTAAGTTGATCCTTCTTCAAGTTGTAGCTCGGTTCTTGGTGAGCCCGCTAGCCTTATTCTTGTTTTGTGCGGTTGTCGCAGTGCCAATCTTGCCCGAGGGAAGAAAAGGATGATCGCTCGAGTCAATTGCTTGACTCAACAGACATGGAGGCCACGCTTCTTCCGATGGATCGTGATCGCGCCATGGTTCTGGCGACGGTGCATGATCATGTCTACCAGGTTTCGCGGGTGCTCCGCCAGGTGCAGACATCACTTTCCTCGGTGCTGCACGTCATGTTTCCGTTGGATGCCATGCCAACGACCCTTGCAGGTCTTCTGACGAAGTTTCGGAGTGCCATCAATGTCAAGGAGCTGGTGCGGCAGCAACTCGTTGCAGGGGTGAAGGCTGCCTTGTCTCTTGTGAGGGTGCATCGCCCTGACGTAGATTTGGCTGCTGTGGCGACTGGGCAACCTCCTCGACCAGATGGTGGCGAGTGGAACATGCGTCCGCATTACGCGGCTGTAAGGCAGTATGCCGAACAGATTGTAGATTTGTTTGAGCAGCGTGCTCAGGTTATTCTTCAGAATAGGTAGGACCTGAAAATAAACAGATAGATGTAAAATTTGTATATTGCGGCTGGGCGTTTCTGTGCCCTTTGTTGTAAAGGTTTGCTTGTTTGTGAGCACGCAGTGCTTTGATTGAGTACGTTCCCTTTTCGTTTGCCTGACGTAGTTAGCTACTCAGGTGTACACATTTGGTCCTCAGTCGATGAAATCGTGAGGTGGGGGAGCCCCCAAGTGCGTATGTAGCATGTAGTAAAGATGCAGAAAATGGTCAACCGAAGGTTGGGGGCGAGACACTTAGCTTTATTTATATCGTAATGGAGGAGGTACATGGTTCGGCTGAGTAGCCTTGGCTGAAAGCCTTATTGAAAGTAAAAAGGGGGGAAGGTTGCTACGGGTAGAATCGTCGCAGGTGCGAGACGTTCCATGGGTTGGAGTATGCTACTCCAGACTCCACGTGCTTGAGGCGATAGGCGCCACCTGGGATGACTTCGGTGATGACATAGGGTCCTTCCCATGGTGAATCGAGTTTGTTCGGTCGCTTTTGCTTGAGTCGCAAGACGAGGTCTCCTTCGACGAAGGACCTTGGGCGCAGCCAGCGGCTGTGATAGTTGTGGAGACTCTGCTGGTACACCGCTGATTGAGCTGCTGCTATATCATGTGCTTCGTAGAGTGTGTCGACGGCGTCTTCGAGTGCAGCCGTGGACTCGGCACTGTAGTTTACGACTGTGGAGCCCGGTGGCGCATTGCCGGTAGCACGCCTCAGCTCCGTGCACCATGAAGAACGTGTGTAGCCGGTGGAGTTGTTTGGCGAGTACGAAGCTCCACAGTGACCGGTAGCTCTTTCGTCCGGTTTCAGCTTTGTGCTCGAGTGAGCTCATGCGGCGCTTCTTGATGCCGACAGGCCGCTGGCCTTTTCCACTTGCCCGTTTGTTTGCGGGTGTGCCACTGAGGCATACGTGATATTGATCCCGAGGCCTTCGCAGAAGTCCTGGAATTCTTCGGAGATGAAGTTTGATCCGTTGTCGGTGATGATTCTGTGTGGTATGCCAAACCTGTAGACAATGGATTCGAAGAACTTGACGGCGGTTTTGCCCTTCTGGTTGGTGACTGGCATGGCCTCGATCCACTTGGTGAATTTGTCGACTGCGACCAGGAGGAAGACGTGTCCTCCTTTCGAAGATTTTGGCAGTTTGCCGATCATGTCGAGGCCCCATTGGGCAAAAGGCCAGACTATGGGTATGGGTCGAAGTTCGGACCCAGGTGCGTGTGGTTTGTTGGCGAACCGTTGGCACCCGTTGCATCTTCGGACGATGTCCTTCGCGTCGCTCATGGCCGTTGGCCAGTAGAATCCTGCTCGCAGAGCTTTGGCGACGAGGGAGCGGCTACCTGCGTGGTGGCCGCAGATGCCCTCGTGGATATCTTGGAGTATGGCCTTGCCGTCGTTGATGGTGACGCATCGTTGTAGTACACCCGTAATGGTGCGTTTGTACAGCTCGCCGTTGATGATGGTGAAGGCTTTTGACCGACGAGATACGCTACGGCATCCGTCGGCTGTCCGGCAATTCTCCGCTTATCGTGAACCGGAGGTATGGACGTGTTCAGTTTCTTCGACGCCATGACCGCATCAGGTTGACCATGGCAACTTCGGTATCTAACTTTTCGGTCCTTCGACCTTCGCAGCGTAGCCCCGAGTGTTACGCTTTGGGTGATCCCTTGGGGAATTTCCGCTTGATGGATGGCACGCAGATCTGTTCGAGGAACACACCTGGTGGTACCTTTGCACAAGTGGAGCCGATGTTGGCGAGTCTATCGGCCTCCTCGTTGCTCTCTCTTCCAACGTGCCGAAGTTCGCAGCCGTCGAATTCTCCTTCGAGTGCGTTGTATAGCGCGCGGTACTCGATCATGTTTTCGGCGTGTGCGTCGCACTCATTCATCGTCTGCTGTACGACAAGGTTAGAGTCACCGTAGATGACCAGGCGCGTTGCGCCACATATTTTTGCCATCTTCATGACATGGATGAGGGCTTCGTATTCGGCCTCGTTGTTGGAGGCTCTGAATTTCATCCGAAGAACGTACTTCATATTGTCACCTTATGGGAGGTCAAGATGACTCGCCGCCTCTCGCGCTTGGAGCCGCCGAAATGCATTGTCCAGATCGTGACATATCTGGGTGTCGAGCAGCTCCATCCAAAGGTACCAGGAAGTCCGGAAGGACTTGAGATTTGATTGTGTCGCTTCAGAGACGATGTCCAGGGGTGATAGTTCAATGCCCCACAGGGCCACGCGTCCTGTGGCCTCTGGGTTATTCAGGATGCTGTTCAGGGGTGCCTCGTTGACGACCATCACCTGATGCTCCTGGAAGTAGTGGCTCAGTCGTCGAGCCGTCATGAACACGCCGTAGGCCAGCTTCTGGTAGTGCGGGTACCGCTGTTTTGTTGGAGTGAGAACCTCGCTGAGGTAGTAAATTGGGCGTTGTACCCCGTGGGTCTTGCCTTCTTCGGGTCGTTCGACCACGAGTACTGTGCTGACCACCTGGTGTGTGGCTGCTATGTACAGCAACAGGGGCTCGCGCTCTTTTGGCGTGACCAAAATGGGCGAGGTGGAGAGGAGCCGCTTGAGGCTTTCGAATGC
The DNA here is from genome assembly GCA_030063025.1 of Avena longiglumis. Taxonomy (NCBI): domain Eukaryota; kingdom Viridiplantae; phylum Streptophyta; class Magnoliopsida; order Poales; family Poaceae; genus Avena; species Avena longiglumis. Next base: position 412,783,414 of record CP125977.1, on the reverse strand, counting down.
GTCGTTGGCTTCTGGTGTCCACTCGAACTTGTCTGCCTTGCGCAGCAGCTGGTAAAATGGTAGGGCCTTCTCGCCCATGCGGCTGATGAACCTGCTTAGTGCCGCTACTTTCATGAGCGCTGAACGCCTTGAGGTTTTTCGCTTCTCCATTGTCATGATAGCTTTGATTTTCTTCGGCTTCGATCCTCGTTGAGAGATGAAGTACCCAAGCGGTGACCCGAGGGGACGCCAAGGCGCACTTTTCAGATTGAGCTTGATCCTGTAGCGATCAAGGTTGTCGAACGCCTCGCGGAGATCGCCGATAAGTGTTCTTGCCTCCTTGGTTTTATGACTATGTCGTCCGACATAGACTTGGACGCTATGACCGATCCGTCCTTGAGGCAGCTCGCATGCATCGCTGCACGTGCCACCCGCGTTCTTTAGCCCAAGGGCATTGTGTTGTAGCAGAATACTCAACGGTGTGATGAACGCTTTCTTGATCTTCGACCTTGAGTCGAATCGTTATAGCTTGAGTAGGCGCCGAGGAAGGAGAGCTTCACAACCCGCAATAATCGATGATCCGTCGATCCGAGGAAGAGGGAAGTGGTCCTTTGGGTAGTATTTATTTAGTGACATGAAGTCCACGCACATCCGCAGGATGTCTGTGTCCTTCTTCGGGACCATCACCGTATTTGCCAGCCACTCGCTTTCCTTGATTTCCCGGATGAAGTCCGGCGAGTAACTGTTGATCTCCTTGCCGATAGCTTCGCTCGGGTCTGGCTTGATAGACCGCTGACTGGCTTGGTGTCTGGGAAGACATTGAGTGCGTGCTCGGCGAATTCCCTGGGAACTCCTGGCATGTCCGCAGGACACCAGGCGAAGATTTCCCAGCGCTCACGGAGGAATTCGACGAGCGCGCCTTCCTATGCGGTGCTGAGGTCGTTGGCGATCAGCGCCGTCTTGGAGGCGTCTATCGGATGGACCTGCACTTTCTTGGTGTTGATGGTGGAGTCGAAGGACATGTCGGGTGCGTTCTGCCTTGTGACTGGGGGTAGCCCATTGTCCGTCACCTCGCGGATCCTTACGAGCTCGTCTTGCATGCCGAAGGACTGGGAGATTTTGTTGAAATTCCTGTCGCATTGGTCCGATCGGGTGAAGCTCCGTGGATCGTGATGACGCCTTGGTCCCGCATCTTGAGTAGTAGGTATGCGAGTGTGGGACGGCCAGAACCTTGCGAATGCTACACGTCCCAGATGGCATGGTATTGCGACGCCACCCACCACTTTGAATTCTAGGCGCCCGCCGAAAGTTGTCCGGCTCAAGATGACGTCGAGCCCTATTTTGCCTGTGGGGAAGATGCCCTTCCTCGACAATGCCGTGGAACGTTGTGTCCGATTGTTCCAGATGCATTGCGGATCCGCAGCTGCTAGAGTGCTTGCGAACATTAGGTTGATGCCGCCGTCCATGAAGACGCGACTCATCTCAAGCCTCCGATCTGCGCCTCCAAAGACCAGGCAGCATGACCGGGCAAGGATTTGCAAGGGTGATTCGCGCAAGTGAATGTGATGCAGACTCGATCCGGTGAGGTACTGTGGATTGCAGCGGAGTTTCTACGCCAAGTTGATTTGTCGGGTGATTTTCTTAGGACCTGTTGGTGGGGCGCCCTTCGGATCATATTTAGTGCTCCCTTTGGTGGGGGTATCGACCGGCGTTGTTTCTTGGTGCGACTGGTTGATTTGGGCCTCCAATAGGCGGCGGTGGAGGAGCTCTGTGTGATATTTCACCTGGCGCAGGTGCGTTTCCGAACGCAGGGATTGGAGCTTGTTGCCTCATCTGCACCATGCCTTCGCTGAGTTTCTGGAACTCGTGACAGTCCTTGAGCATGTGGCTAGCTTTCTTTTTGCCATCCTGTTTGTCGATGTAGAAGTGGATGGTGCATGGACCCGAAAGTTTGTCGAATGCTGAGGGTCCGTTGTCGCGGTCGCGGCGTTGCCATGACTGCGTTGGTCGTCCGTTGTCGCGGAAGTTTCCGCTGCGGTATCCTCCGCTGTTGCGGCTGTTGTCGTTACGACGGTCGGAGTAGCCGGCTGCGACCATGTCGGGTCCGTCGCGGTCCTCGTAGACATGCGATCTCCTCTTGCTGCGGCGTTCGCGTCTTCGGCCGTAGTCGTCCTCTTCATCTGATTGCGCCCGCTGGATGCAATCTTCGCCGTCTGCCCAACTATTGGCGATTTCCATGAGCTGGTCGAGTGTCTTGGGCTTTACATGTCCAAGTTTCTCCTTGAAGTCTGGGCGCTTGACACCGTCCCTGAAGGCGTCGATGGCCCTTTCTTCGGAGATGTGTGTTGTGGAGTTCTTGGTTGTAGACCAGCGTAGTATGTACGAGCGAATAGATTCACCCGTTCTCTGAGTACAGGCTCGCAACTCTTCGATTGAGGCGGGACTCTTGCTGGTGCCTTTGAAGTTTCGGATGAAGCTGTAAGCGAGCTCATCCCAGCTTCGGATGGATCCTGATGATAGGTCGCTAAGCTGCACTCGCGCTACCGTTACCGCGGTGAAGGCATTGCATGGCGGTTTCTTTGTTGCCTCCGTGAAGTTTGACGGATGATGGATGGTCACTAAGCCAGACTTTGGATCTTGCGTCGTTGAACTTCGGAGTATCCGGCGAAGCTTGAAGTTGCGTGGCATCCGTGTTCGCCGACGGATCTGCTGAAGCATCGAGCCCCGCAGAGTTCTCCTTCGCCTTCATCCATCTCGATTCAGACGAGCATGCGCGTTTAGCGTGCTTTATCGATCTTGCGCTGTGTAAGCTTGTCCCGCGTCGTAGTCGCTTTTATGGCGGTGCGAGCTCTTCTTCCTTCGAGGAAGATCGTGCTCCTCTTCCTTCTGGATGAGGGGTGGACTCGATCGCGCTGGCCGAGCTTTCTTCGGTTCCACAGAGCGTCTTCGTGGAGCGCGCAGCTCAATTAGTCCTAGTCCGGTGAGTGCGGACCTATGCATGGCCTTTCGGGTCCCCCTCGGAGGTGGGTGAGCGCGATCTGATGGCTGCCATGATCGCAGCTTGTGGCGTCTTCGGGATGATGTTGCCGTCAGCGTCCATATCCATGAACGATGTATGGAGAGTTCGAGTCACGTCACGCCGCTCCTTGGGGTCCATGTTTTCACCCGAGAGTGGTGCTTGTTTCCCTGATTTCCGTTTGTGCTAGAGTCGGGTCCCATGGCGGAGAGCGCAGCTCGTCGCGCACTAGACTCAGAGGCTGCTTGCTTGCGTTTGTCGAGCGTCTCCTGCATCTTGACTTGCTTCTTGTGCTCCTCGATGAGGAGGTAGTGGTATGCCCTCAGTAGATCATGTGGGGAGTCCAGAGGTAGGACTATTTCGCCTGCGACGGCGCGGCGTGCTTCGACCCATCCTTCTTTGCTAAGTTGGATGAGGTGGCCACTGTTTTCCCCGTTTTCGCCGTTTCCACCGTTTCGCGTTTACATCTGCGGGTTGGGGTTGGGCGGCGGGTTAGGCGTTCCTCGTCGGTTTGGATGACTGTGGTGCATGATAGCGCTGATTGGTTATTGCCGCAGCTTTCGGATCCGGAACCGTAGGTCCCTTCATCCGAAGGTGGATCGCACAGATCGGAGTTGCAGCTACTGCTGCTGTAGAACTCATCTGTTGATGGTGACGTGCGTAGCACGGGGTGTGGAGCCCATGAAGCGGGACTGATTGACGGCATGTGCACCCACTCAGGGAGGCGGAGGGTGCCAGTTTGTCCCACCTGGAAGCAGAAGCTCCCGAACAAGATTTCGAGTCTGTCGCCTACGGGCTCGAAATTCTTCATGGTATCCGGCGAGTGGGCGGTGAAGTCGAAAGCGCCGAAGAGGAGGTGATTCTCCGTCGCCGCGGAGTTGTAGATCGATCGGGTCGGAACCGTCACGACCGCACAATCAGCAGCCCCAATTCCCACAGACGGCGCCAATTGACGAGGTTTAATCTCGTCAATGCCCATTGTTATGGACTTGGGTTTTGGAGAAGATGGGGATGCTGGAGATCGTGGAACGGCTAACAGACAAGCAACCGGGGACAGATTTACCTGTGTTCAGGCCGGAGGGAAAACCCTACCCACGCTTGCGCTCTTTGATTACGGGCGAAGGTTACAGTCTTGTGATTCGATCTGGCGTGGATGCGTGTGCGAAAGTATGAGTCGAGTTTTTCTAGGACGTGCCCTCCTGGCCTTTATATAGACTTAGGCAGGTCCCGGGCGTAGTCCTAGTCGGTTACAAGTTCTAGGGTTTTACCCCTTTGAATTTCCTATCTCCTCTAGTCTTGCTCTCCAAGGATCCAAAGACGTCATGGGCCTTGGCCACCCGAAAATCATCATGGGCCAGCGTATGTCTGCCATGGGCCTTCCTTGGGCTGGACTAGGTATGCTGAAGTTACGTACCCGTAGGGTATAACCATGTCAGGTAGGGGGAGCAATGACGAAAGAAGACAAAGTCAGCATGTCGTGGATATTCTTAGAGCCTCCAGAAGTTTTGGAGGTCTTCTTCAAACTCAAGTTAGTCTTTTTTCTGAAACATACAAATGATAAGTATAAGTACAGAAAGAAGAAACAAAAATGACAAAGTCGGAGAAAAGAATGCTTACACAACAGTTAGTGCTTTGGTCAAAGGGATGCTAATAGATTTCCTTTTCTCCGCCTCTAGGGAGGTGGTGGATTTCTCGGAGACTCCACTCTCCATTTTCTTCTTATTGCCCGCTGCAGTAGCGTCAGAGGTGGATCTCTTCCTTTTTCGTGCTGCCGAAGCTTGATGACCCCTCTAGGCGTCATCGTCGGACACGACTATGACATCCTTCATCTTGGGGTCGTATACTTGGGCGGCCATGTTGGTATCCTCCAAGTCCCCCAGCTGTTAAGCGGATAAAGTGTTAGACAAAATGATGCATCAAAGACGGAAAAACTAGAGTATATATGAACAATAAAGGAATTAATATACCTTTGGGAATTTGCTGTCTTTAAACATGTCGTAGGTGATGGTGAAGCCACACTTCCTATCCTTCACCTTGATGATGTCCTTAAGACGGATCTTAATGGAGTCGTTGGATAAGTTGTCCTCGGAGATCTTGAGGGTATCTTTCTTACCCTTCGTATACTCATGCATCAGCTTGACGAGATACTGCAGGGGTTGAATCCGCCTGACGAACCAGCACATGGCTAGGTCCAAGCCGGTCAAGCCGCTATCAACGAGCCATTATATCCTCCTTATAGCGCGAGAGGCTTCGTTGTCGGAGGGCAGGAGGGCTCGGGACCTGCACGTGGTGGCTTCGGCGACAACCCCATTGACAAAGTCGGGGTGGACGCTTTCTCGGCCGGCCAGAGGGCCATAGAAATAGCTCCTCTGCAAGTTCTTGCAGGACTCGTGTCCTACAATGCCAGGGAACCGCCAGCCAGGCCGAATCTCGAAACTAATGGTCCCATAATTCCTAAGATCGTCTTTGCTATCTCCGAATTCCTTCTTGACGGTGAAAAAATAGATAAATAGATCTAACATAGGACTAATTCCTAGGTATCCTTCGCACAAAGCTACAAAGTTGCTAAGTGCAAGAATGATGTTAGGAGGAAGGTTGTGAGGTAGAACCTAGAAATGCTAGAGGACTTGCAGGTAGAAGTCGGAGACCGGGAGGGTGATACCTTTGATCCGGATTAGGGATGTAGTATAGCTATTTTTCCCTAATAGACCTAGGTTTATCGAATCCTCGGGAAGCAGAAAGCAAAGTGAGATTACTTAAACGGACCTTCGAGAGTATAAGAATTCCTACCGCGTTTTTACCGGACCAAGAGTATGCGATCTTTTTGTTGTTGTTGACGATGGAGAGAGAGGGCCTAGGGTCTTCGGTTTTCACCTGTGGCTGTGCAAAACATCTGATGGAAATAATATATAATAATAAATTATGCATGTAGTTGTTAGAGCAAGATAATTATATGTGGGCAGTGCATCCATAATTGTTATCGCTTTCGCAACCGCTTATAGCAATAACCTACTGGTCTCATCCATAGAAGAAAGAGAACTAATGATATGCATCGTGATGTCACCGTTAATCCCAAGTAAATTCCTCGCATACAGCCGTACTACCCTTTCTGTCACTGGGGTTCCTATCCTGCAGATCAGTCATTACTCACAATCCATTTACCTGGATCAATCTTCGGGGTCTTGGATACCTGACAAGTCCTTAGATTGAGGCAAGAGAGGGTACTACAATCATCATGTCATACAAACTAATACATGATCCCATCTGTGATAAATAACATGCACAAAAGCTACATGGCTAGGCCGGATCCCTTATCCCAAGGAGAATTACTCACACATAGAGATGAAATCAACAATCATAAACATTGTAATAGAGATCATAAGGTTGATAGCAAATAGTCTTACAATGTCGTCAATTGGAGATGAGATCTACTATTACAAGTGGTGGAAGATGGCTATGGTGGTGGGGAAGGGTTTAGAGGTTTAGATCTAGATCTATTCATCCGGCATGGCGGCTCTGGTGGCAGGGAGAGTTGAGGTCGAAAAAGAAGCAGATGTTTCCCGTCGCCCGAAGCCTCTTTATATAGGGGTATCTTCATTAAAGTTGTTCTGTTTGACCTAACAAAGTCGGTGCCAACTATACGGCGGCGGACCGTATAGCTGGTCGTTAAAGCTTTAGTATTCGCTTCACGGCTCCTGGTTTCTTTGACATGTTGGAAATCTCGTATCTTTGGCATTTATGTAGTGATTCCCATCATCATACGTCATTATCTGCGCAAGAAAAATAGCAAGAAAGGATTGCATACCCCTTTGATCATTAGGCATTAGTGACAAGTTTTAGAGAGATATTTCATCAAATATATGAATAATATCTAGATTAAATGCGGACGTGGATGGCTATATTTCACAGCCATCAGAGGGCGACGCCGCGTACCAGCTGTGCCTTGAGATACACCTTCTCTCTGACATGGGATAAGGGACCACTTCGTTGGCCGACGCCGGCCACCAGATCAATCCGTCCACCAAGGGGAGGTACCCTTCAGAGACCAGCTCCTTTAGGTCCACGGTGGTGAGATCCGAACCTCTCCAGACTCCCTTAAGGGAGTCGGATTCTTCTTCTAGTAGCTTGAACGCTGCCATTTTTTTGTTCACCGCCGGTGGTTTCCACCACCACGGAAACTAGCACGTCCACCCCCTGCAGTGGGACTTGCATGTCGGACAATGGCCTCTTCAAAGGCTCGCTGGGCACCGCCATGGATGGGGAGCTGCTGCTAGCCATTGGAAGGGTAAAGAGAGTGGGAGGTGAAGCGACTTTTAGGGTTCTCCTGTGCATGGAAATCGAGGAGGCCTTGGCAAGAGGAGGAAGAAGACGCATGAGGAAGAATGCAGGTAAAGGAAAAGATCCTCCATAGTAATTATTTATAACCTTGGCGTTAAGATTCATGCGAGAATAATATAATGGTCGACACATGGAGGACGTGTGTGCGCATGCGTGAAAACTTCGCCATGTCCCCTCATTGCCGCTTGACATTTCAGATTTCACGCGCGGGGAATTTTTTATGATTTACCGCTGCCATATGTGAGTTTCGAGGTAGCGTAGGCTGTATCCTACGTCATCTTACTGAGCAGTACCACCTGAAGATTTCGACATGGACAGATCCTGTCCAGCTATGAGAAGAGTAAGATGGAAAACTCAATAGTTCTTTGACTTATATGTTGAAGACGGAGAAGATTGCAGGGTTCTTTGGAGGACTACAAGATGTTGCTTGACAAATTGCCAACGTCACCTAGACGGAGCATTCAAACTAAAGGCCAAGATGGTGCAAGATCTCGGAGTTCTCCAGGGGCTACTATTGGGCATATGCAAAATGGGTATCACCATTGCATGTCTCTAATCTGGATAACCCGAGTGACCCATAGTTGGTAGCAAGGGCCATGGCTTGCTTGGCGGCCTAGTTAGACAAATCTAGAAGGGAGGCTCATTCCGAATAAAGGAAGGCTATGGTGCACATGAACCAACCCGGAGCCTTGGAGTGCAAGACACGAAAGACTAGTTGGCGTTAGTGTAGGACTCTGTAACCTGTCCGGCTAGGACTTTTTAGGTTATGGCGCCTTTATAAGACGGACTTCTGGGAGCCTTTAGGGCATCGATTCACACACCTCGCATAGCGAACCTATCTCTGTAACTTGGCATATTGACATTATAGCAATTTATAGCAGGAGTAGGATTCCTTCAGCGTTGCGGAATCTGAACCTAGGTAAGCTGTGTTACCTCGTACCGTCATCTCTCTTTCTTCCCCCGCCTCTCTAAACACACTATGTGAGGACCTCTCCATGGCGTACTCATCGGCAATACCACGACATGTCATCAATATGACAATTAAGTATCTGTATGATTCCTGGGAAGTTACTATGCTGGGTTGCTGCTGAGGTGCTTCCATTAAATGGAATATTCCCTATAGTTTCTAGATAGTACAATGGTTGTTGTGTTGCTTTTCTAATTTTCCTTTAACCAAGCTAGTGATGCACTTGCTGAGGCAAAAATTAGAATTGAAGTGTGGATACTTTACTAGCTTGTTATTAGCTCAAGGATGAGAGTGCAGTAGCACTTCTACTTATTGCTAAGAGCCTCCTCACTCATACCAACCACAACTTATGCTAACGAAACAATAACAGATACCATTAGTATCAAATGGTCAACCTGCTATGGCAGAGTAAACTAGTGATTGGTTGGCGTAGAGATTGTTCTTGATTAGGTTGAGATTCTAGTTCTATCTCGGCCTTCTCCTCCTGGTTGGTCCTTGCTTCTCTTCTGGATCCTAGCTTGGCTTGCCTTCTCATGGCTTTTCCTTTCTCAACACCTTAGCTTCCCCGTCTTATGTTACGATTTGATTTATTGGCTGATAAATATCTAGTGGAGTTTGGTGTATGAAGCTGTTCTGGTGGTTGTTCTTGTGTTCTTGGTGTTGTGGAATGAGACTGTGTGCAACATCATAGCTTCGCCTGCCTATCCTCCTTATCTGATGTCCACTGTTGTGGTGTTGCCACATAGTAGTGTGCTTGTGTGCATCTTCAGCAGCTTGCCTGCTAACACGTGGGTTCCTCTTGTGTATAAGTTTCAATGCTGTAGTTTCTAAGATGTGGATGAGATTAAGTGAAAACTTGATGGTTTAATCTTCTTCCTTTCTATCCTTGGTGAAACTTGCCCCTCTTTCTAATGCCTATGATGTTGTTCCGATGCTGTAATTGGATTAAGAACAGATGCTAACTTTGACGAAATTTTCCCTAATTCAAATGCTCAGTGATAAAATATTAAAAATGCATTACACTATTTATTCTAAGAACAATAATTAATACTAACCTCTTATTCTATTTTATTTGATTCTTCTTAAACTTTTAGGTATAGAGCAAAACAAGAAGAAGATTAAAAGATTAGTTAGGAAAATAGTTTAGGTTTTTCCTTTATTCTATTGTAATTCTTTTTATTATTTATTTGTAGAAAAACAATGTATTTAGTGCATCCAAATAATAAAGGATTTCTTTATCGTAATTTCTTCATATATAGTTACTTCTCTAAGTTATATTTCATATTATCTCATATTGGAATATTGTAAAAACCTTGTAGATTTGTGTTGTTGTAATAAAGTTATTCCTTTATATTTCTCCAAATGTATTCATTATCTTATTTATTTATAATTACATTATTTTATAATCTTATTGTTTATTCTAAATACCAAATCTTATTAATTCTAATGGTATTAAATATTCTAAATACCAACCTTTCATAAGTTTCACATATTTCAAATTTCAAATTCAAAATTCATATACTAGTTTGAATTTATTCCCCCAAAACAGTTAAAATACCTAGAGATTATGTCCAATTTCATAACACTCTCTTGGATGATCTAAATTCTAATTTATCGAAATGAGAGAAACCTTGATCCCTCTAGGGTTTTAGTTTGCGAAAAATTTATCCTGTTTTTATTAGATGAATGCATGCAAATGAAGATAATCCTAAATCTAACCTTGGTTTGGTCCTAAACGCCAGGATGCTATAGAGGTGGACCATTGATTCACAAAGGGGATGCATTGCTTGTTATTCCGTTTAATGGTGAGGCGGAACAATCATCAACTATGCTAAATTTGGTTCCATGTTGGGGTGGAGATGTAAGATATGTCATGGAATCGCCTAAGACGTGATTAAAAAATGGTGTTTGGAGAGTTATGATGGTAGATATTGATATTTTTTCTATAAAGAGTATATATTAATATCGTGTAAATACCAATTACACCCACATTGCCCTAACAGCATTACAGATGTCATTTTGAATCATAAATATCGAGTCCAATTTCTTTTGTTTTTTTGATACATGACTTGTCCGAGATCTGATCATCGGCATCACCATACCTAGTTCAATCTCGTTACTGACAAGCGCTAACTTGTTCCCGTGATATTCCATCCTTATGATCTAGTCACATGCTGCAGCTTCTGGGATGTAATCTCACCGAGTAGGCCCAGTGTATCTTCCCATCACGCGGGAGAACAAGTCCCGATTTTGATACATATGCCTCAACCTATCTCTTCGAATACTTGAGATACATCTTTATGATCACCCCGTTATGGTGTGATGGTTGATGCAATCAAGGCAGCCTCGGGTAACAGTGATTAAATATGATCTCACGATCTAAGGAGTAGGATATTTTATTTCCTAATTATCACAACGATGAACTTTGTGACTTGATCATATTGCAATACTTATGTTGGCTACAGTGTCCATCACATCATTCACCGATATGACCTCATTGTCAATTGACATGAATATCCATGATCAGAACACCTTGATCATCAGTTGGCCAATGAACTAGTTCAATAAAGGATACTAGGGACTTGGTTTGTTTACATACCACACATGTACCAATGTTTTCGATTGATATAGTTATAGTATGGTATAAAACCTATTATGAACTAATGCGATATGATAAAACTTGTCGAAGATTGTGCCTGCGAACGAACGGGTGTACCTCACGAAGTAGAAGGCCATCGAACACACTAGGGGATGAACACGATCTCCAAAATCCCTCGGCGACCTCGACAAGGAAAGTACAATGAACACGACGGGGGACACAGGGAGTTTATCCAGGTTCAGGCTACCGTGCGGTGTAAAACCATACTCCTGCATGTTTGGATTGCTTATACTGCTTGGCGAGGTTTACAATACAAGGTGGTGGTCAGGCGATCAGATCTAGGGTTCCTAGCTCGGAGAAAGCTAGGGTGCCTGAGGTATAAGAAGATGGGATCCCTCCTACGATGCCATCTAGCCCCTCTTATAGGTGCCCTGGTCCTCTTTCTGAAATATCTCGGCGGGAAGGATTACCACATGGCGACAATAGAGCGGGAAGGTAGGTTAAATGTGCTTTTGAACCGTAGGCACGGTCCATGACAGGGTGTCGTTGGTTACGCCGTCAACATCCTCCCCTCTGCCTTCTTCACGTTCTTCACACACCAGGAGGGGGGGGGGATTGGTCCCCTCCTGGTGGCAGCGGCTGTTCGCCACTCCTGGCTTGAGAAAGAGGAAGGTGCTTTACTTGCGAAAGGGAAAGATGCCTTCCTTACGCACCGGGTGCAAACCAGGTCAACCATCCTAGCCACGACCATCATTGTCTTCGCCGTCATCCCGTGTGTGGTCCCGCACGACGTCTAGGACTAAGACATTATGGTGCAGGTGTGCATTGCGTGGAACCCTAGCGAGGAGGGCCTCGCTGAGGGTGTCTTCTTCTCGTGAAGGGTTTCAGGAGGTGTACCCTCGTAAAAAGGCCCCACGGGAGATACCCCTTGAGGCTTCACGAGGGTCACTTGTTGTGAAGCGTCTAGCTCCTCGAGGGCACCTCCCCGTGGTATTGCAGTTGCTCCTGCTGCCAGGGCGTAGCAGATGGATCGTGGTACCCTGACGGCCAGCGACGGGCGATAAGCACACGGAGAGGGGCGGGCTGGCGTAGGGGTGAGCCGACGTGGCCAGAGACGGGCCGGCGCAGGAGCAGCTAGCGGCACGTGAGGCTAGCGGCCGGAGGAGCGGCTGGGGCACAGAATACCACACGGCCACCTTTCGGCTACATTTCAAACAGTAAAACCTGTTTTCTACAGTTGAGACGCCAACACGAGGACCGTTTGGACGGAGCGGATGACGGCCACATCCACCACGCTGCGTGCATCGGACGCTACGCGTAGACCAAAGACTCCCACGACCAAGAGGAACCGTCTCTCCCAGTCCCAGACAACTCCAGAATCCTCCTCGGCACCACTCGCAGTCGCACCGCCCCCATTCTCAGAGGCGATCGCATCCGGTAAGCCCCCGAACCCTCCCCCGCCGACGCGCTGACACCATCTCCTGGGGTTCCTAATTTCGATTCGGTGGCGCTGTGTTGGGCTGTGCTTTGACGCAATGCTTTGTGGCTGCGGACCATCGTGCTGTGCTAGTTCCCGCTGCTCTGCTGGTTGGGAGCTCTGATCCGGTGGTCGGTGCCGAGCTCGGCGCTGCTAGCCGCCGGACCCTGGAGCAGATTAGCGAGATCGAGCTGTTCGTGCAGGGAAGCTTTCAGTAATTTGATCCCCCCACCCGCCCCCTGGTCCAGGCCGCGCCTGTAGTGTTCCCGTTGTTGAATCTAGGGTTTTTTCCGCTCCCTTCGCGCAGGCCATTTGGGCGTTTTTGTATGTTTAGCTCGTAGTGAAGTAGTGGTTTTACTGTTGAGTGATGAGTCAACTTATGTCCTGGCCTCCTGCGAATTAAGTGGTCCAGCTGTCGGCATTTGTAGTAAGTGACCCCAGGGTTTATGCCCACCAGCTTGCATTACTCGATTCAGTTAACATTTTCCGAATTTTGGACCTAAATTATTATGCCGGAGGTGCGGTCCTGTATTTTGAGTCTGAAAGCTGAACACAGCACGGGGTAGAGCTTATGCTGGTTTTGCTGCGGATTTTTGTGCGAAATTTGTCGTGCAAACTTTAACAATGACTTCCTAATGTTGATACTTGGTTCTGATCTCGTGGAGTGTAGACAGTGCTAAGTTTTTGTAGCATATACCTCTTTCTCTGAGCTACTTTATAAGTCGTAAATTCATGCTCTCGCTTGAGAAATCGCATGAGCTGCCTGCGCTTGTGCTGATTTCACTTACTTGATTCTTATGCTTGTCAAAATTTGAAGGATCAGACAGAAGGGGAGATGGCAAATCTAACCAGCCTTACCTCAAACCCAAATCCGAACAAGTCATTCGAGGTGTGATGCTTTCATGGCGATGTCCTACTTTTTTTTTGCTTCTTCATTCTGTAAATACTGTACATTTGCTGAAACGTTTGTATTTAAATGCAGGTCCTGCCTAATCCAGGCGACTCCCTTTCAAGCCTTAGTTTTAGCCCCAAGAGCAACTTGCTGGTGGCAACTTCCTGGGATAACCAGGTAATTTATTTCTTCTGTAATTTACAGTCAGTATTTTTTTTATGTATCTTACTAGGACTGGCTTTGAGGTTTGTGCAGGTGAGGTGTTGGGAGATAGTCAACGGTAACAGTCAGCCAAAGGCATCCATATCACATGATCAGCCAGTACGATCTTAATACATTTCTCCTGAGAGAACTTCCATCTATATTTGGTCATTCCAATTTACCTGCTGTGATGATCAATTTCTTTCTTTCAATCAGGTTCTGTGCTCGGCTTGGAAGGATGATGGGACGACCGTGTTCTCTGGAGGCTGTGATAAACAAGTCAAAATGTGGCCTCTGCTGTCTGGGGGGCAGGCTCAGACGGTTGCAATGCATGATGCACCTGTCAAGGAGGTCGCATGGATACCTCAAATGAATCTTCTTGTCTCTGGAAGCTGGGATAAGACACTAAGGTGCAAGAGATCTAATCCTCTGCATCCTCATTATTCTTACTTTGAGATTGAATGCTATCACCTGTTTGATTACATTTTTCTTTATGGCTGGTTTGCATTAAGGGGTTCATGTTATTTTCATTATATTTTCTTCACTTCATGTTTTTACATTCATGTTAGTACATTCATGTTTTTAACAGTATACCCTCAAAAAAAAAGTTCTTTAACAGCAATTTCTTGCAATTTTTGAAGAAACTTCTAATACCGAGTTCCAAAAGACCCAAATCAAATATTACAGAAGGTGTATCACATCTAGTTTATCTTTTCACTACTTTTTGTATGTCTTCTTTGATCGTCAAAGTTCTTCAACTTGCTGAATCACATTGACGGATTCTTATCAAAGATTGTTCACATTCTGGATATCATCTGCCTGCAGTAAATTTTGTCCATGCTTTGAAGACTTGAAGTTGCTATAGAAGTAACAATTGATGCAGATAGTTAAATCTAAACCATGCAGATAATGTTAGACATGTCCTTTTCGAGTTTTAGAATGGATCAGAGGTCCTGATCATCTTTATGGGAATTGTATAGGAAACATCAAGTTAGGTTCTGGATATCAGTGTAAATAGTATGCTTGCATTATTTATTTGTGTTGTCAGTGTGTTTTACTTGTATCATGATAAGACCAATACATTTGGGGTGTGCTTTGACCTTCGTCTCATTACAACACATACTAACATTAGCTCTGACCCTGATCCTTGTGATATGCTCTAGTCCACCTTCAATGCTGACCGTCATACTATTTGCAGGTATTGGGACACGAGGCAACCAAATCCAGCCCATGTCCAGCAACTTCCAGATCGCTGCTACTCCCTTGCAGTGAATTATCCCCTTATGATTGTGGGAACAGCTGATCGTCATATCGTCATCTTCAACTTGCAGAATCCTCAGGTCAGTGTGTTTCCGAGCTGACTATGCATGTGTTCATTTGTTCAGTTCTTCTGGTGGTGGTGGGGCTCATGTTTATACTGTCATTGCCTTGTGTTTGCGAACTGACTGACTTAATTCCATCTCTGGTATGGTATTAGACGGAGTTCAAGCGTATTCAGTCACCTCTAAAATACCAGACACGGTGTGTTGCTGCATTCCCTGATCAACAAGGATTCCTGGTAATGCTATATTTTCTTTCGTCCTTTACTCTCAGCAAGCACACAAACCAAAACCTCATTTTTTTTTCAATTACATGACCAATTATTACTGGTATGTGTTAAACTTTATTCATATGTTCTTTTTTTACTTACCGCGTCAACAGTCAGATACACCTTACAGCATATTACTAGAAATGTTATTTCAAATATAAATACCACTGGCTGACATCTCTGTAGCTGGTGACAAAATCTGCATAAAAGAAGAGTGCGGTTTACCTTAATGCCTTGACCAGCTCCAAGCCACCCAACTGTGTTGCAAACAGTTTCCTTCACCATAACTCTACAAGATTTCTGAGCATATAGCAGTTAAAGTCAATCAGCATGAAATCATGCTGAAGTACAAATAGTAAAACCATTCGAGGCTTCAAGATTTTGAACTTTAGATCTGCATTTTCCTATTCTTCACCTGCATAAGGGAATATATTTAGCGGGTGATGATCTAATCATGTGGTGACCAATCAATTTTTGCTGCTACACACTGATCCTTTTCTACATCAATGAGCTAAATTGGATAACACGGCCGGTACCTGAAAATTTGCAATAGTGTTTGTTTCATTTATCGATTCTTTCCATGTGACTGACCCCTTGCTTTTGTTTAAAGGTGGGTTCCATAGAAGGAAGAGTTGGAGTTCATCATATTGATGATGCCCAGTCAAGCAAAAACTTCACATTCAAATGTCACAGGGAAGGAAATGACATTTTCTCTGTCAATTCACTCAACTTTCACCCTGTGAGCTCTCTCTCTCTCTCTCTCTCTCTCAACAGATTGGGCCATGGTTTTTTAAGGCGATGCCTTAGGAAATTTTAAACAATTATGACAGAATAATATGGCAGCTATGAGAAGACATAAATACCCTGAATTTGCTGGTTGTTGAGCCCACATAGCATCCATTCCTCCCATCCTTTTTCCGTTTTCTCCTCTCCCCTCTCTTTTCCCTCACTCTGGCGCCCATTTCCCTCCCTTTCCGCCCCAATTTCTATTTCACGCTTGACCTGACCTGCACTGCTCTGTTTCCCCGCTCAACCTGCACCCTGCCTGTCCATGGTGTCCAGAACAGCCCAGAGCACTGCCTTACCCGCCTAAGCGATGCTCTGGAGTCTGGACGCCTCAGAAATCTAAAGCGGACACTTCAGACTCGAGTCTAAAGCAAGCACGCCGCTTTGACGTTCGAGGGCGCTCTGACGCTTAAGCGTCGCCTAAGAGACGACTAGGCGACACCTTAAAAAACCATGAATTGAGCAAACTCCAAAAAATCGTACCTATGTAGTGTTATAGGCACATCTAAGAGTAGTGTTTCTGCATTGTCCTGTTTTTTATTACCTTATTAATTGGATTGCTGTGCTTGGATGATGATACTACTTCACATCCGATGAGTTGAGTGTGCTTTGTTGCTATATTTCACTGGACAATGCAGCAATCAGGGCTAACTTTCCGGCGATAATCAGTTAGTGAAGTTTCGTCTGGGATTTCATGTTGTCTACCACTTGGCACAGGTTCATCACACATTTGCCACTGCTGGATCTGATGGTGCTTTCAATTTTTGGGATAAGGATAGCAAGCAGAGACTGAAGGTTTGTCAATTTCCGAGATTCTCTTTTGAAGTTCCACTCTTGTTGGTTTATTTCAAGATGGATTTACTGTGTTGTGATCTGTGGACATGTTAATGGCCTGCATATAAATTATATGTCAATGTGCATGCATGGTGGGAAATCAAACCAAGGTCAAGCTAATAACTTATTATCATGGCCATGAGCAAGAAACATTAGTTGATATAGTGCTGCTGTCCATTCCCATTCTCCCAGTCTTGCCATGCCTGTCTTTTTTTGGCATCGCTTCTTTTTATTTTTGATATTACATTTTCACTCAATTCTTGGATCCCCATACGAGGCATCTCTGTAATTTGTGATCAGATATCCTTTTAGCTTGTAAATATAGCTTAGCAACTCACTCAGCATTCCATTCTCACAGAGTTGCCTACTTGCTTAGCATAGAGGGCTATTTGGGTGTGCCCAAGTTTAATGCTTCAGAGTTCTCTTGTTTTATCATACACCTTCCTATATTTTTGCAAGCATATCCTCACTTTTTCCTGCTCTGACTATACAGGCTTTTAGTCGGTGCCCTCAACCAATTTCTTGCAGTACCTTCAATAACGATGGCTCAATATTTGCTTATGGGGTAAGTCCAGTAATGCTCGAGTGTCTTGTTGTACTAGTTTGTAAGAATTAGGCATCCCTTCATGTGAAATTTCATCACCGTGTTTTTGGATTGGATCAAGTTTAGATATGTGACATGCCTGTCATTTTCTCATGCACCTTATTAAATATGCCAAATAAATCAGTTCATAATGTTCAGCTTTCTTGAAGAATTCCTGTTCCAGTTGAATTGTTGTTTTAAAATGCATTATCCGGTCATAATTTTAATTTTGATCGTAAGTTCTGAATTACCATAATTATCATTTATTGGAGAGCAGGTTTGCTATGACTGGAGCCGTGGTGCTGAAAACCATAACCCTGCAAATGCAAAGACATCCATTTATCTCCACAGTCCGCAGGTAGTTTCGCCTTGATATTTCTGTGAGATTTTTCATTTCTTGTGATCACATATATCATTATGAGATCCATTGCTTAATTTTTGGCATCTTGTTATGCTTTGTCACTCAACCTCGTCACTTTGAATAGGAAGCCGAGGTGAAAGGAAAACCACGAATAGCCACAGGACGAAAGTGATGTCATCCTGGCTACAATAGGTGTACAAGAAATCATGTATATTCAAGGCCCTTGTTTCTCTCGGGGCTCTCCTTGCCGTGTCCTCTTAATTTCTTCCTTTGGTTCGGCCGTATGATAGATGTAAAATCTACTTCTAGCCACCAATGATAGGGACTTAGCTGTGAGTCGTAGCACATAGCTGTTTATGTAATCCATAGATCTCCCAAGACACTGTGTTTTCCTGTGTTCTTTGATATAATCAGATCAGTGTGGAGTCTTGATTTTACTGTCTTGAAGCGATGTACTCCCTCCGTCGCAACTTTGTCTAGATTCCCATGACTACACACTAAACTAGTCTAGATACATATGGATTTAGACAAAGTTGAGACAACTAATTTGAGACGGAGTGAGTAGATCTTTGCAAATATGGGTCTAGTATATGGTAGAGTGATTATTCTGATATATTATAGCAACTGCTAAGTCTTCAACGCCTGCGCAATGAAAAAAGTTGGCCTGTTTTGGTTTGTGAAGTCTGAAGTAAATGCACTTTTTCCTGATGAATCTGTATACTTATTCGTGAAAGTAATATATCTTTGGGGTTTTGCATTCGTGCCCAAACCAAATAGTGGTAAAGAACGATGGTTTTGTTAGTAAAAAGATTGTGAATGCAATGATTATGTGAATTAGAAGAATATTTTTTTGACCGTGAAACCGTTTGGGAAGCCCCTACGGTGTAGTTTTATTGATTAAAAGTCCTGAAAATAGGGACTACCAAAATTTATATGAGTAAATACAGAGGGAGGCACTACAAAAACTATATAAGAAAACTCAAAAGTTACACCAAGTCTAACTAGGCAGATGAAAGAGTTCTATGTGTGGGTTTAACCCTGTGAGTGTCTGAGTGATAAGAGCAAGATCGTGCTTGAAAACAGCCTTTCAAGTTTGAAGAGAAGGATCCTTTCTTTCAAAAATCTTTGCGTTCCTCATTTTCTAGATTCCCCATAAGGCACACGAAACCATCTCAATAAACTTTGGCCCCTGAAAAGATTGCTTTGCCACCTCAAACATGGATGTTATGCTTGTCCGCGAAGTCCATGTAATGCCTAGCTTTTGCCACACCCGCCGCAAACTCGCAGTTATAGAACAAGTGGTCTCTAGTTTCTCTTTATGTCTTATCACATAGTTCATAGTTTACTCCTGACTCTATGTGCCCGTGTCGGCGTTCCACCAGATCTCTGGTATTTAGGCGGTCAACCAAGAATAACCATACAAACACCTTTTGCTTATGCAGCACTTTACTCTTCCAAATGCTTCTAAAAACAGGCGATACATGCAGCCCTACAAACATATATTTATATAATGCCGTCAAGGAATATGATCCATTCCCAAGAAAGAAGTTCCAAACGTTGTGCTGTATATGCTGCAGCTCATCTTGTTTTAGTGACACAAGGATGGTGGCAATAGATTGCAGCTCCTCCAATGCCTGCTCTGAAAGCGGTAGTGCAAAGTGATTCACGGTTTTCTAAATTGTCACATTGCAACATGTTGCTCAAGGAAACATCAGAATCTACTTCATAAGAAAATATCCTGGGAAAGGATTTTGCAAGTAGCTCATCATGCCAACAATCCGTTCAAAAGAGTACAGAAGTGCCATCCCCTGGTGAAATTTTGGTGATACTCCTGAATGTGTTGAATAGTTTGCATATATCTCCACCAAAAAGAGCTCACCACCCCAGTTGCATGTGGAACAGAATTTTGATAGTAAGTCTGTCACACCATACTTCACCATGGTGCGTCATTGTTAGTAAAAAAAATTGAACAGGTGTTTCATGAGGAGTGCTTCATTCTGAATTTCCAAGTTGATCACCCCAAGCCCACCTTTGTCTTTGGGTTTACACACAATTTCCCAAGCTGCAAGTGCATTGTGCTTCTCTCTGTCCTTCTTTTCCCATAGGCAATGGCTTCTAGCTCTATCCACCACCTTAACCACTGTCTTGTTCAGTTTCATCATGCACATGTAGAAAGTTGGTAGATAGGAGAGTACTGAGTTGACAAAAGGTTACTCTTCCTCCATAATTAAGGAATCTTGAGCAAGCGTTTAGTCTCCTTTCCACACTATCAGTTTTTTTTCCACACTATCAGTTAATAGAGCAAGATCCACTACTGTTGGCCTTGTGGTGCCTAGAGGCAACCCAAGATAAGTAAAAGGCATTTTCCCCATAGAACATTCAAAGAACTCTCCTAGGCAATTAGCATATAAGGGATCAATATCATCCAGTGGCCTCCTGGAACAGTAACAAGGTTGTTCTTAGTGTGTCCAAATGCTCAAAGCTTGCTTCCATAAATAATAATAAAGTGTCATCGGCATATTGGACAATAGGAAAATCCTGTCCCTCAAAAAGAACTGGAGCTATGAGCTTTCCTTTGGCACTGAGATTATTGATCATATCTTGTAGAAGTTTTGCACCTTCCACAAACAAGAGAGGAGATAGGGGATCAACTTGACGAACTCCCCTTTTGCAAAAGAATTTTTTACCCAGTACTCCATTAAGCAAAACAGCCGAGGTAGATGAGTAAAGTATGTTGTCAATCCAAGAGAGACATCTATCATCAAAACCTTTTCTTTTCCAAATTTACAAGATAGCCGTATGCTCAATCATGTTGAACGTCTTTTCAAAATCGAGCTTCATTATAATTGTTCCTTTTTCTGAGTGTTTGCACTATTATACGTATTCAAAGGACCATGCAAGACAATCTTGTATAGTCCTTAACTTTATGAACCCATATTGGTTCTGATGTATCAACTCAATAATTATTTCTTGTAGACGATTAGCTAGCAGTTTAGTGATCAGTTTGAGAGCAGAGTTCAGCAAGGAAATGGGTTGAAAATCATTTGGAGTTTCAGGAGAAGATTTTTTAGGGATTAAAGTGATGATAGAATCATTCAGACACTTCAAGGGTATATTCATATCATGAAAAACCTTACACAGCTGATAGAAGTCTTGTTTGATAATGTGCCAACAACTCTTCATGAATTTCCCATTAAATCCATCTGGCCCTGGTGCCTTATCAATTGGTAGCCATTGGACAATTTTGTTAATTTCGTTTTCAGTAAAAGGAGCAGAGAGTGCAGATAGATCTGTATTGCTTGGTTGAACCAGATTGAGAATGTCATGAGGAATTGAAGGCTGCAGCCTTTTTAGCATGCTCTGTAATTTCAGTACCATCAGACAGAGTAAACCGGGCAATATTATTTTGCCTATATCCGATAGTGGCCATTGCATGAAAAAATGATGTATTTTCATCCGCCATCTTTTCCCATCTGATTTTGCATATGTTTTTCCACAAGTCTTGTTTGCAGAGCAAGACATGGTTCAGTTTATTTTTTTATTATGTTACGGAAATTCCATTCTGTGATATGTAGAGGCCTTTTTTCTTCCAACTCATCCATCATGAAAATGACTGCATTACGGTTTGCTATGATTGTGTCCATACTAGAAATATTCCCCTTCCAAATTTTTAGAGCTTTTCTCAGAAGTTTGAACTTGTGTGAGATCACCTTGGCGCTATTACCATGACATTCTAATGACCAAATATTAGCTACTACTTCAAAGAACCCTGGTCTTCGAACCCAGTAATTCTCGAAGCGAAAAATTTCTGCCCTTGGAATTTTGGAACCAATCTTAACCACGCAAGGTATGTTTTTTTTTTATTTTTTCAGAAATGGGGATCTGAGCCCCGGTCTCTGCATCGATCTATGCACACAGTCTTTATTGCAAATTCAGTAGGTTCAGTTTATTACAATCATGGATCATCGAGGGTTGAGACAAGTATCAACCATCGAAAAACTAAAAGAAGCATAAAACTAGCCATTCTACAATCTACTAGTATGCCGCCAGCCAGTAGCCAGGAAATAGAAGTCCCGAGCGACCGTCAGCAGACGGTTGCATTGGGAGGCCATGGATTCCTGCTGGTCCGCCGGGAGGAGGTAAAGCCCATAGCTGTATCCAGTGTGTAGCCATACGAACAACCTGCAAAAAATTGGTACCAGTTTGTTTATTAATGATAATATTATTACGGCATCTCCAAATTGCTCAACATAAAGCTGAAACCCCAATTCGAATTTTAGCTTTAGTTTTCTTATCAATTCCATTCAGCCACATTACAAACATATTGATGATGTTGGTTGGAGGTGTTATATTATAAGTACAAAAAACCAAACGCCAAATAATCGAATCACAGAAGCAGCACTTTTGACACCCATTCCAATTCCGTTTTGCTAGGTTATCCTTTGTTAACAGGACTTTATTAATGAGGAACCACATGAAGACCTTAATTTTAAGTGGGATTTTAACTTTCCACAAGTATTTACGCAAGTATCTAGTATGACCATTCATTAAGTCAATATACATAGATTTAACCGTAAAAAGGCCCGTGGATGATAATTTCCATACAAATTTATCTGGTTCGTCCTTAAGGTGAACTCCCATTAAACGTTGACATAAATATAACCATGCGTCCTATTTATTACCCACAAGAGCCCTCCGAAAACCAATGAGGTACTTGGCCTAAAGTGTCCGCGACTAAAACATTTTTGATGGGTACAATATTATATAATGATGGGTACTGTTGAGCGAGTGGAGTGTCGCCCAACCATACGTCTTCCCAAAAAACGCACAGTTGAACCATCCCCTACTTGAAAAAAACCTCGATGAAAGAAATCAACCTTTATCTTCATGAGACCTTTCCAGAAAGGTGAATCAATAGGTTTCGCCTCAACCTGTGACAAAGTTTTATTTTGTAAGTACTTGTTATGAAGCAATTTTTGCCACATTCCATCTTCCATAAGGAGTTTGAATAACCACTTGCTAAGCAAACACCTATTTTTAATTTCAAGTACCTCAATACCTAATCCACCCTGATCTTTTGGCCGGCAAATAATATTCCACTTTGTTAGCCTATATTTCTTCTTAGTATCATGACTTTGCCAAAAAAAATCGTGATTGAAAGAAGTCTAAACGCTTTCTCACCCCTTTAGGTATTTCGAGGAATGAAACCATAAACATGGCAAACTAGTCAGAACATAATTAATGAGCACCAATCCGTCCCCATATGAGAGCATGCTGCTTTGCCAACACTCAAGTTTGGACACGAACCGACTCTCACAGCCAAAAATCTGTTATGCGTTTCAACAGGATTCTATTATGCGTTTCAATTTTTTCTATAATGGATAGGTACCCCCAAATACCGAAAGGGCAAGAAACCAGTCTCACAGCCAAAAATCTGTTTGTATTGATTTTCCATGTCCTCCGCCTCTCCAAAACAAAAAAAATTACTCTTGTGGAAGTTTATTTTTAATCCCAATAATTGTTCGAAGATGCTTAGGATTAACTTCATGTTTAGGGCTTTCTCTAAATCATGCTCCATAAACAATATAGTGTCATCCGCATACTGAAGTATAGAAACCCCTCCCTCTACCAAATGAGGAATGAGACTTCCAACTAAACCATCATCCTTGGTCCATGCAATTAGGATAGCTAACATATCTGCAACAATATTGAAAAGAATTGGAGATAATGGATCACCTTGTCTCAAACCTTTTTGTGTTTGGAAATAGTGGCCAATATCATCATTGACCCTTATTCCTACACTGTCACCTTGTACAAAGTTTTTAATCCATTCACAAAAAATAGGATCAAAACCTTTCATCTGAAGGACTTGTTATAAATAAAGCCACTTAACTTTATCATATGCCTTTCAAAATCAATTTTAAAAAGCACACCATTAAGTTTCTTTCGATGCAACTCATGAATTGTTTCATGCAAGACCACACAAGGTATGTGGTCGGACACAGGTCTAGAAAGGGGATACACTTGTGTATTTGGGAATGTTATTGTCTAGTTCGGCGTTGTAAAGAACTACTCTAGTTGTTCTAACAACGGCGTTTCCTGCATGTTGCTCCATGTAAAAGCACGACCTTGATCGGCAATTCTGCTAAACCAAGATGGCTAATAATTCTATTGAAAGTGAAAATGTCTTGCATATTTGCTCCATCCCTGTTACGGTTCTCTGTTGACCTATAGAGTTAAAATCTCCAACAAACAACCAGTGTTGATGTGCAGGTATGTCAAGGTTACTTAACCACCTGACAAACTCTGAACGCCTAGGTTTAGTGCAGGTTCCATACACGTTGACAAATGTCTAGACAAAAGAGTCAGCAGTAGAAACAAAATCAATAACTAACCCAAAGGATTCCTGCATGCGAATTGTTCCAGCAAAAAGTTTGCTGTTCCAAAGAACAAGCACCCCCCCCCCCCCCCCCATGAAGCTCCAACAGATGGCACGCACACAAAATGATCAAAGCGTTTCGGTGCAAACTTACGAATGTCTGAATTATCAAATAAGGATTTTTTGGTATCTTGCAAACAAACTATCGAAGCCCCGCTCTCCTCAAGTTTATTACGGATTGCAGAGCTTTTAGCTTCGGCATTAACCCCTCTAATATTCCAATTAAACACACTCTAGACCTGTTTATTATTAGTAGACAAGGACTGCATC